>CM056587.1:40466769-41066769 GCA_029721435.1 Gymnothorax reevesii | reverse complement strand
TCAAAATCAAGCAAATGTATCGGTCAACGCTTCTTAACATTCTGCATATTGAAGGCACCTGGGCTGGTACAATGCGTGACTTCACTCAAAATCGAGCCGATTTCAGAGCGAAATCTAGCTGATCTGTGTAGTGTTAACGTTCCCTCTGTTAATTCGACGACTCTGAATAATTTCTGATGAAGAAATATGAATATTCATACAACTTATGAGTTTTTTGTGTATTCAACTAAAATTTGACCAAGATGAAAATCAATATATTTCCAGTTGAAGCCCATGCATTGGCAACACACCTACATTTTAACGAACATGATCGAATTTGGGATGTCTCAAGCAGTTACTTTACTACAGAACATTTTTAAACCCCATTTATTCTCATTCATCTTTTGTTAAATAGTTATTTTTCATTTTAATATAGATAGTTGACTGGAGGGGCAAACTTAGTTGCAAATTACTAATTTCTGGTTGCAGTTAGCATAAATGAAGAACCAGTGTCTCCTTGCATACTTTGTAACATTACTGTAGCCTATAATCAATAAATGTTAACTTCAAACATATTGTGGAGAATGCATGTTGTATTGTTTGATTATTTCATACCAGATTATGAAGTAGACCTACTCATTTAATCGTGCATATTAAGAAGTGTAGCTCTGAGTTGATTTGTGGTAACTCTTGTTCATCCGTGGCTCCACAACCTGTCAGCATCCCATGTTATTTTCAGAGTGTTAAACCATTAGCCCCAAATAATGTTGAATAACCCAATCAAAATAGTAAAAATAGAATTTTATAGCTTTGAAAGCTGAGACCTCAAAAACAGCAAGAGAGCAGTGGACCACTGGGGCAGATCTGGCATTTCGATGGCATTTGCTTAACGGTTAGGGGTGGTCCACAGGTGGCTTAACGTCAAAAAGCCTGCATTTTTGCCAATTTTGATTGGCAAGGTAAAAAAAATATGATGGAGGTCCGAAAGTGGGCCAGAAGTGGTCGTCCAATATCTGAAATCTGATTTTGCACTAGCGGCTTTAGTGCTCCATTTGCCTCCCCCCCCCACGTCGAAAATATCACATGCGCCCTTGGTATGTTGCTATGTATGTTGCTAACTTAGTTTTGGGGAATTGCACCCCAGGGTGGCTGGCTCTCCACAAGCAACAGCTAAGCCGTCCAGGCCTGGTACTGGTAATAATGCCTACTTATGTAAAATTAACAGTAAGGCCATCAGACTCCCCGAGAGAAAGCGAAAAGAACAGAGCGAGAGAGACATTGTCCGCCGAATGGGCTAAAGTGCTCCTTGTCACTATCCGCATCTGCCAGGTTGTCGCCCCGGAAAAAAAAAACCAAATTACCTGCTGTCATCGACACAGTGCATCATCTCGGCCGCAGAAAGACCAGGGACCCCTAGCCCAGAGGTATATAATCCTTCAGTTTGCTTCAAGAATATGACAGGAGGCAGTCTGGAAGGCTGCAAAGAAATCGGATTATCACATAGCAACAGCTTGCGCTTCGCCTAAGATTTATCAAGAAATTGGTGTACTTCATTGGGGGTCGTACCTAAATCAACATAACTGAAATACGACTGTCCTCTTGAAGTCTTATCTCAGTGGGTGTCATATTATTTTATCTTGTAAATAAATGGAAGTAAAATGACCCCCCTCCCCCCCTTTTTTTTTTTGCTGGGGCTAGGTCTTACATTTAATCTATTATACAGACTGCCATTATAAGTAAAGGGGAAAAATTCCTCAATACTTTTGAATTCTTGAAAAAAATTTTACAAAAAAAAACATTTTTATTACTTGCCAGAATTTCGGATTCCGCAAGTATATTACTCTGTTCATTTGTTACTTGCCGGAATTCTAGGAATCTTGGATTGGTAAGTATATTACTCTGTTCGTTTGTCTGTTTGTATGTTTCTTTGCACTGTAGCGTGCACAGTTTCAGCTAAATTTAGCTCATATTATATGATCAACATAGGACAGGCACTGCACTATTTTGGTGAATCTAGGTCAAAGGTCAAGGTCACACGAAAGGTCAAAAACACATAAGAAGTTATAACTTCGGTTCTCATTGTCGTAGACACTTCTAACCAAGTGCATTCTCAACATAGGACAGGCACTGGGCAGGCTCTGTACAATTTTGGTGAATCTAGGTCAAAGGGCAAGGTCACAAAAAAGGTCAAAAACACATAAGAAGCCATGTCTTACACATAAGAAGCCATACCTTCGGTTTTAATTGTCGTAGACACTTCAAACCAAGTGCATACTCAACATAGGGCAGGCACTGGGCAGGCACTGCACTATTTCGGTGCATCTAGGTCAAAGGTCAAGGTCACTCAAAAGGTCACAAACACATAAGAAGCCATATCTACGGTTCTAATCGTCATAGAGACTTCAGACCAAGTGCATATTGTAGATAAATGAAATGTCTATGTTACTTCACTTAGGTACTGCACTATTTTGGTTAATCTAAGTCAAAGGTCAAGGTCACCTAAGCAGCGCTCTATTTTTGTTTATTTGTTTGTCTGTCTGTCTGTTTGTGTGCACTCTAGAGGCCACAATTATCACATATCATCACAAACTTGGTGACAACATTGACTAGCCTTGTGGCTGCAGACCGGTTTCTTTTCGAGGTCAAAGGTCAAGGTCACCAGAAAGGTCAAAAACACATTTTGGTTCATAACTTTTCACTATTACAGCTGGAGACTTCAAACCAACTCCATTCCATTCATTCTGTTTCTGAGATCTGTGCAGGAATCCGAGGAATGCCGGATTGGCAAGTATATTACTCTGTTCCTTTTTTGTTTGTGTGTGTTTGTTTGCACTGTGGCGTCCACAGTTTCAGCTCAATTTAGCTCATATTACATGATCAACATAGGACAGGCACTGGGCAGGCATTGTACTATTTTGGTGAATGTAGTGAAATGTAGTGAATTTTGGTGAAAAGGTCAAAAACACAAAAGAAGCCATGTCTTACAAATAAGAAACCATATCTTTGGTGCTAATCATTGTAGACACTCCTAACTAAGTGCTTACTCAACACAGGACGGGCACTGGGCAGGCACTGTACTATTTTGGTGAAACTAGGTCAAAGGTCAAGGTCACCAGAAAGGTCAAAAACATTCTGTTTCTGAGATCTGTGCATAATTCCGGCAAGTCATCATTCGATGAATGACCTTGCATTTGTTTGTTTGTTTGTTTGCACTGTGGCATCCACAGTTTCAGCTCAATTTAGCTCATATTTCATGATCAACATAAGACAGGCACTGCACTGGTGCATCTAGGTCAAAGATCAAGGTCACACAAGGTTATAAACCTATACATAAAAAAGCCATGTCACCGTTTCTAATCGTCTTAAACACTTCAAACCAAGTACATATTGTTGATAAATGAAAGGTCTATCTAACTTCACCTAGGTACTGCACTATTTTGGTGAATCTAGATCAAAGGTCCAGGTCAAGGTCAAACAAAAGGTCAAATACACTTAACAAGCCATATCTTCGGTTCTAATTATTGTAGAGACTTCAAACCAAGTGCTTATTGTCGATAAACGAAAGGTCTCTTACCTAGGCACTGCACTGTTTTGGTGAATCTAGGTCAAAGGGCAAAGTCCCCTAAGCAGCTCTCTATTTTGGTGTATTTTTTCATCTGTCTGTCTGTCTCTATGTTTGTGTGCCCTCTACAGGGCACTATTTAATTACCTTCACCAAACTTAGTGACACCATTGACTAGCCTTGTGGCTAAGACCAGTCTCTTGTCGAGGCTAAAGCTCAAAGGTCAAGGTCAAGCTTACCAGAAAGGTCAAAAACACATTTTGGTTCATAACTTCGCTACTATTACAGCTAGAGACTTGAAACCAACTCCATTCCGTTAATTCTGTTTCAGAGATCTGTGCGTGATTCCGGCAATTCGTCATTCTATGAATTGAATTGTTGAGAAGGCAAATAATTATTATCCTAGAGATCTATTGCTTCCTTTTTTGAAATTTGTTATTGAATATTAACCAATGCGAAAATAGTTGATAATTAAACTTAATATTTTTCACTCCAATTGAAGATCAAAATGATGCCACTCTTGGTTTAGAAGGAAATGTTTTTCATTATTATGTCTTTGTCAATAATTACCCTAAATGCCAGGCTGTTAAGAAATACAATACTACGCAAAGCTTTATTTTTATTTGCTAAACAGTACAAAACCAATTTAGTTTCTTTCAAGAATCTCACTCTATTGTCAATGATGCCAATTTTTGGAGGGCACAATGGGGCAACGATCTATGGTTAGCACATGGCTCTGAGCTTAGACTAGTCCAGCATGCACACTTAACAAAAATATAAACGCCCCATGTAAATTATTAATGTAACATGAAATGTGTCACCCTGAATGAGCTGATAATTTCTTAATTGTGCAAAATGATTATTTGTCTTGATTTGATTACAACATTTGTGTTGATCTCTGCCAGTAACAACTTGGTCAGTGATGCATTGACTTCACCCACAACACAGGTGTGGCATGTGCAGATGCTACTCAAACAGCGTGAACAGAACTCAGACATTCCCTAAAACTGGGGACAATTAAAGGCCACCCCAAAATGTCAAATTTCATCCAAAGTCACCTTGCCACAAATGTCAAAAATCATGCGGGAACACGCCATAGGAATACTGGATGCAGGAATGTCCACCAGAGTGGTTGCTGGACAGCTGAATGTTCGCTATCAGACAATAGGTGTTTAGGAGTTCTTTTCAGACAGTGCAGCAAATCGACCTCACCCTCATCTACCACGTGTGACCACACAAGCACAAGATCATCACATCCGGCTTCTCCACTTGCGTGATCGCCTCAGACCAGCAACACACACAGCAGATGAAACGGTTGGTCTGCACAACAGAGGTATCACACCTCAAACTGTCCGGAACCGCCTGAGAGAAGCGAACCTACATGCTCGTCGTCCTCATTGTGATCCCAACCGTGTCTACGAGTATCTTTGATTGCCATACACCACTATCATGCTCTAATGAACAGTAATCTGTTGCATATTGAATTATAAAATGACTTGTGTATGACTTAATATATTGTAAATCCCTTAATGCTAATTAAAGTTTAAAAGTGTCAAATGGGGCGTTTATATTTTGGTCTAGTGTAGTTTCAATAATAATGACTTTCTATCAAGAATTCTCTGGTATTACATCAGAAATGGAAAAAAACTGAATTAATTGAACTTCAAAATTACTTAGACGAAATTTACTAAAATTTAGTAAATAATAGTAATTTATTAAAGCAGAAGGTGCATTTGTAAGATCCAGGACAAAATGGTTTGAAGAAGGGGAGTGAAATTTATTTATTTTATTTGGAAAAAAAATCATGGACAATCTAATACAATTCAGCAACTAAAAGTCAATGGAATTTGGACTGATGACCCTGAAACAACACCCAGTGTTCAGACTTTTATAGCAACTTGTATAATTCAAAATACTGTGAAGAATCAATGTCCAGTTTTTTAAGCACAATTAAAAATGTCACTCAAATTAAATTAAATGATAAAGAATTTTGTGATGGCCCTATATGTCTGGAGGAGGTTTCAAATCCAATCAATTATCTCAAAAATAATAAATCCCCAAGTGTGGATGGTCTTACTGGTGATTTTTTTTAAAGATTTTGAAGAACAACTGGCACCATTGCTATTAGAGGTTTATAATGAAAGTATTGAAAAAGGACTCCTCCTCCTCCTGTGAGGGCTTATTAATCTAATCCCTAAATCTCAAAAAGACTATTTATTACTGGCCAACTGGAGACCTATATGCCTTCTCAATAATGACTACAAAGTATTTGCATTAATCTTTGATGAAATATAGACCTACATCAAATAATATTAGACTAGTTTTGGACCTTCTTTACTACTCCTTCCTGTGCTCTGAAGCAGCCTATTTTTTTTTTTGCTTGATTTCTACACAGCATTTGATACAGTAGAGCAAAATGTTATTTTTTGCTCCCTGGAAATTTTTGGTTTGGGCGACTTTTTTTTGTGGGGCCATTAGAAAAATGTATACAAATGGTAATAGTCCGTTAAATTGAATTTTGGCACATCTTCAAATCAAGTGTGGCTGTAACGGTTGGCACTGAGGCCAGAAAAGCGTGGACTGGACTAAAGTGCAAAGGTGGATTTAGTTGAGTTGTTTATTGCTGCACATCGCGCAAACAGGAGGCAAGCACACAAAGGTATAAACAAAGAGGAAACGAGGTTTCAAACAAGAGGGTAAACTGTAGTAATACAGTGTGGCTAGGAGATTACACATTAAGTATTACAAACAGTAAGCAAAAGAAAAGGAAACAAGTTTCCTTAATACAAACAACTATGTGCTAAAAGTAAATACAGCAAATGTGTTAAAGTTTAAAGGATTCTAAGTATTAGTTTCACGAAATGAAGAAGCACAGCAGCTTTAGAAGCAAAGATGCTTTTCAAGACTTAGCAATGAACAATAGTGCGGCTGTGGCTTAAATAATACTGCAGAAGCTCTGAGAGTAAACGAGGCACGGGTGAGGATGATGACTGATGAGTGAAGCAACTCCTCCGGGTGTTACTCAGCCGGCGTGCTGCCCCTGGGAAGGCGAGACCTCACAGTGGCATTAGGCAAGGATGCCCAATATCCCTGTATCTTTTTCTTCTCTGCATGCAGATTCTCAAAAATTATATTAAAAATAATATAGTAAAAGGAATATCAATTCCTGATAGGCGAATTATCATTAGCCAGCTAGCAGATGATACAACCTTTTTTAAAGATGCTAATCAGGCTCCTATTGCAATTAATGCCATACAAGCTTTTTCTAAAGCTTCTGGCCTTTGGCTTAACCTCGCTAAATGTGAATTATTTGTCCTTAAAGATTGAGAGATATCCCTTATTTGTAATAGACTCTTTAAAGCAACATTTAGATATCTAGGAATTGAGATCATCAAAAATGAATATTCCAGATACCTATATTTTGGTATTTTGGTATATTTATCTAAAAAAATTTAATCACTGGTTGCAATGAGATTTAACAATGAATGGCCGGGTCCTGCTATCAAAGGCAGAGGGTATCTCTCGTTTGACTTATGCAGCCATCTTACTCTATGTTACTAATTAGACCTTATTAATAATAAAACAATTGAGAATATGCTCTTTAATTTCATAGGGAAAAATAGAACTCGCCAAGTTAAAAAATCTGTTATAATGAACACTTGCGAATCAGAGGGACTCAATTTCCTTGATTTTACAACACTGAATTGCATTAAAAATCAATTAGATTATATAATTTCTAAATAATTCCACTTTGATCTGGACCTTCATACCTCACTTTATATCCTCCCAATTAGGCAGCCTTAAATTCATTTTACTATGTAATTACAACCCCAATTACAAAATATTTTGGACAAAGTGTAAATTGTGAATAAAATCAAAAGTTATCATTATGATTTAATATGGAGCCAAACGCTTCCATGACGATCACTATTCTTAAATGAAAGACAAGTTTTTTTGCATGATGAGTCATATTTTCAAAATAAATGGCCACATTTCACAAATTCAGCTTGGGTATGCAGACTTTTGAACACAACTGTGTGCATATATACAACCCCAATTCTGAAATAGTTGGGACAAAGTGTAAATTATTTGAATAAAATCAAAACACAATGACTTTCCGATCACACCAGCCAGTATTTTATTCACAATAGAACAGAGATAAGATGGCAAATGTTGAAACTGAGAAATTTTACAGTTTTATCCACAAAATGAGCTCATTTCAAATTTGATGGCTGCTGCAGGTCTCAAAAAAGTTTGAACTGGGGCCTGCTTACCATAGTGTAGCATCCCCTATTCTTTTTAACACGGAGCGGAGGCATCTGGGCATTAAGGAGATAAGTCTCTTGAGTTTAGCTATTGGAATTTGATCCCACTCTTGTTTACCAGCTTCCAGCTGCTGGGGAGTTTTGAGTCTCCTTTGACAGACTTTTCTTTTAATTATGCGCCAAATGTTCTCAATCGGTGAAAGATTAGAACTACAGGCAGGCCAGTTCAGCACATGGACTCTTCTACTATGAAGCCATGCTGTTGTAATAGCTACAGTATGAGGTTTTGCATTGTCCTGCTGAAATACACAAGGCCTTCCCTGGAATAGATGTGATCTGGAGGGGAGCATATGTTGCTCTAAAACCATTATATACCTTTCAGCATTCATGGTGCTTTTTAAAACATGCAAGTGTCCCAAACCATATGGACTAATGCATCCCATACCATCAGAGAGGCTGGGTTTTGAACTGAATGCTGACAACAGGAGGAGTGGTCTTTCTCCTCTTTAGCCTGGAGGACATGATGCCCATGATTTCCAACAAGAATGTCAAATTTGGACTCGTCTGACCACAGGACACTTTGTCACTTTGCTACAGTCCATTTTAAATGAGCCTTGGCCCACAGAAAACGGCGGCGCTTCTGGATGATGCTCAACAATGGCTTCCTTTTTGCTTGATAGAGTTTTATGTGGCATCTGTGGATGGCACGGCGGACTTTGCTTACAGACAGTGGTTTCTTGAAGTATTCCTGGGCCCATTTAGTAATGTCAATGTCAGTGTCAAATTTTCCAGTTTCTCTGAATCGTTAGATGATGTCATGAATTCTCAATGATACCTTTAAAGCCTTTGCAATTTGATGTTGAGGAACATTGTTTTTAAAGTATTCCACAATTTTTTTACACAAGCCTTCACAGGTTGGAGATTCTCTGGCCATCTTTGCTTCTGAGAGACTCAGCCTCTCTAAGACATCCCTTTTATAGCCAATCATGTTACACACCTGATGCCAGTTAACTTAATTAATTACTTGCTAAATGTTCTTTCAGCTGATTCTCATATATGAATTGCTTTTTCAACCCTTTTTGCCCGTGCCCCAACTTTTTTGAGACCTGTTGCAGCCAGAAAATTTTAAATAAGCTCATCTTGTGGATAAAAATGTAAAATGCATCTGTTTCAACATTTGAAATGTTACCTATGTTCTATTATAAATAACATATTGGCTTAGGTCATCTGAAAGTCATTGCATTTAAATTTTTTCACAATTTACACTTCGTCCCAGCTATTTTGGAATTGAGGTTGTATTTTTCAATGTAATCGTGACTGTTGTACTGTATTCTAGTATACAATAAAGTATAAAAAAAGAAAACTTGGGGAATAAGGGTAATTCTGATATAGTGGCCGATAAGGGCAAACGCACTGAAATGGCCAAAAGCATCTCCAATTGGAGAAACGCGCTGCAAAACAGAAAAGATGCAAATTCAAAAACATGCAAACCAAAAGAGTAAATTCAAGATGAAAACGCTGCATAGCCACGTCAACACAAACGCACTGCCACGGCGTAAAACATCCCTAATTGAAGAGACACATTGCAGAAACAGAAATGATGCAGAGCCAAAAACACGCAAACGACAAAAGCAACTTTAACAGAAAAACGCTGCAATTAGACATCAACACTATGGAAGTACTCCAAGCCGCAATGGCAGAATCAACAAGAAGCATTTCTAGCTAGCTAACATTAGTTCGCTTGCTTAGCTGCCTAATTCACTGGTCTAGCTACCCGACAGTTATATTTCAAATAACATAAATGCTCGTGGTTCAGCTCTAGTTAAGTAACGTAGTAAGATAATGGATTATTTTCATTCATTTATTTGGTGTTGACTTCAGTGCACCAAGCTGTTGGCTAGCTAGGCTAGCAAATTAGCTAGCTAAGCAAGCAAACCAATGTTAGCAAGCTAGCAACCGAACAGTTGTATTCTGTATAACACAAATTCTCGCGGTTCAATTTTAACTAAGTGAAATGGCTAATAATTTACCATTTTTATTCATTTATTTTCTATTGACTTCTAGAGCACCAAACTGCCCCCTAGCTAGGCTAGTTAACTACCTAGCTAAGCAAGCAAAATAACTTTAATGAGCTAGCTAGCGAGCAGTTATACTTGGTATAATCTAAATGCTCAAGGTTCAACTGTAGGTAAGTGAGATAGCGAAATAATGATTATTTCCAAATTGTTGGCTGGCTAGGTTAGCAGACTTGCTAGCTAATCAAGCAAACTATAATGTTAGCTAGGTAGCTGGCTAGCAAACTTGCTTGCTAAGCATGCAACTATCGTCAGCTAGATAGCTGGCTAGCTAGCCAGCCAGCCAGCCAGAAAGTCTTTTTGCCAATTTAGCTAGCTAGTCTCGCTCAGGTCAAAAAGCTGTTTTAGTTGGCGCCCCTCAGAGTGACTGGGATCACTTCCGTTGTTTTGATGTCTAAATTCAGTGTTTGTCTCTCCGCATTTGTTTTTGTGGTTTGCCCATTTTTGGCTTGTATCGTTTCTGTTTTTGCACTGCGTTTCTCCAGTTTTTTTTTTTTTTTGCTGTCGCAGCGTGTTTGCCCCTGTCAGCCACGGTAATCTGATAATGATAGATTCTAAATATGGTTAAAATATGACATGGAAGTGGGATTGACTGAATTGTGGTGGTGACTGTCACATGGATACTCAAATAAAATGACTGAATATTAGCAATTTTACTGACAATAATGGTCGCAATTTTTATAGATAATTACTCTGGGCCTACTATAATTCAGATAGCAATGTGTAGTGGGTAATTTAGAATGACTGTTAAAGATAATGAATTACAATTTGGGTGACTGCTGAATGAGGTGAGGTGAAACTGGCTGGAGACTGGAGCTTAGCCAGTTGGAAAGCCTAACTTTGTTTCCATGGTAACTAGTGCCATGGCTTAGCACGCACGCTCTGTGCAACCGAAATGGGGCTTGAGATCAAATTAATCTCGTGCTGATCCTGGGCTAATCCCTTATACTGCCTTCATGCAATAGGCCCCTGGTCCTGTTTATTCTAGCGTGTTAAATCCTTGATCCGATCAATTGTAAAGCATTTATTCTTTGATACGATACAGGTTTTTGTATATTGGCTTTGTGCCATTTCGGCTTTTGGATTTTGTTCAGTCGATACTTCCTTCTTATTTTCTTTGTTACTTTGGGGTTTTGATTGTCATTTTGGGCTTTTGTATTCATTTTCAGTGTTCATTTAAATCTGTATTAGTGCTTCCTTCCTGTGTTGTTACTCCCCCGCATTGTTTCTATATACTGAGAATTACACTGTATTTTTGTGATCTCCTGGTTTATGTATATTTGTGTCTACTATTGTGAAATTAAATATCCTGCGCTGGGCACTAACGTCCTGCTGCTCGTTTTACTTCCTTAGTGTCTCCTGACAATCTCTTTGGAACTCTTCGGTTTATTATGTTGCTTTCACATTATATAAAACTGGAGACGGTCAGACTGTATTCATTTTAAACAAATTAATGAGAGAAAGCTTGTCTGAAATAGTCTAGCTGAACTTGATCGTCTCAAATTCCTTTGACCCAGTATTTCTAAGCTACCTTGGATGAATTAATTAAGCCCGAACAAACTTGATGGACTTGAATTCATGTAACTTGCAATAATTGCCCTGATCTGGCTTTATTGAAACAGACCAGGTAAAAGTGATCGACTTCAGTTCCTTTGTATCAATGTTTTTAACTTGGCTAAATTAGAAAGACCGGGATAAACTGAATTAACTTAGGCTCATGTAATTCATGCAATTTCTGCCAATCTGTCTTGTATGGATCAATCCAGATAAACTTGATCTACTTGAATTCCTTCAACCCAATATTTTAAAGTTACATTGGATAAGGTAGAAAGACTCGGACAAACTCTAAAGTTGGGCTCCTATAGTTCAACATTTTAAATTTAGTACATCGTCATAATAATGGGTTTTCATACAGCAATTAAGTTAACATGGCCGGAATAGTCATGTTCGTAGCACGTAAAACATTAAGCTATGCTGGTGCAATGATATTGAGGCAATGGTGTTGCACTTTTGAAATATATTGACAAAAATCTTTCACATTTTTATTTTTAATTGGTTGCATGTGCTACTGCTCATCCCTACATGGGTAGTATGTAAGAAGCAGAGTGTTACATGCGTTGGGCACTCGCCTACAAATCACATAATACCATCTGACTATGCACCCTGAAATGAGCAGTCAAAAACTGACCATTGACTTAAGACCAGGCTTTTGCTGGTCAATAGTGCGATCACTTTTTGCGGTCTAAAGATAGCGATGTGCTTTACCGCACCTCATTTTAAGACCAACACGCTGTTGGGGTAATGGCCTCGCACAGAACACCAATGTTGAGGAAATGCCTTGAATGGTGGCACCTTTGTGGTGATAATGCCCAAGCAGTGGCAAGTGAGTGCAATGGCACGTCATACAAGGGCACTGGCTGTTGGGGTTACACCTCACAGGTGGACACCATGTGTTGAGGCAATTTGCCAAATAATATTATTAATTTGACTATCAAAAACAGATGATATTGTAATATTAATATTACATATTAATATGAATACCTCAGTGCACCACCCTTCTTTAGTGAAGGGAAAACAATAGCCAATTAATAAAACCTCAGTCTTAATATCCACTAAGCTATGAATGTGGAAATTAATTAATAATTAAATAAATGATTGTAACCAACTTACCTAATCAATAGCTAGATTTAAGGATTCGGGAGTTCTACATTGAATGAAATTGCCAGCCTCCTCTCTCTTGTACAACATTAATAACCGCAGCATATGTCTTTAAAGAATATTTATTTAAATGAAACAAATGAAACACACAATCTAAACTACACTGAACACTAACACTATATGCTCAATGAAGGAGGTGTGTGTGTGTGTGTGTGTGTGTGTGTGTGTGCGTGTGTGTGTGTGCAAGAGAGAACAAAGGGATGATCTAAGGCAGGGATTTCCAACCTGTGGTGCGCAAGCTGCCGCTAGGTGCTGTGTGACATGAGAAGGGTAATGGCGGCCTATTGTGTATTATTTTACTAAAAAATAAATTATTCATGCGCTATTTCAAATGGAGTTTCACTTGTAACAAACAGATCAATTCGGATCGCTCAAAACATTGTTTTAGTCCCACAAAAACGCGCACTTTCAGACAGTTCTAGCGCGCAGATGCGTTTTCCACAGTCAACATAGCAACGCTGGTGTTCAGTCAAATTTTGTTCCCTGGTCAAAAAAATGCTACCTTAATGCAAAGCGATCGTAATGTCTTTGTTTTCTACTTGATATTGCAATATGAATTAGTTTACAGTAGCAACTTTGTTATTTGTTAGCCTATCATAACATAAGCAGATTTTATAACGAGTTGGATAAGTTTATTCAAACATATAGCCATGCCCATATACGCCATTATCATCTAATTTCTGCATTTTCAGGAAAACCCAGCATGTACATGCAAATATATGTACGACTACAGGTCGAAATGCGCACTGAAAATACATCTATTTCTATGATTTTTGAAGATTCTTAAGATATGAGCGAGGAAACAGCCTGAGATTTTAGGGTTGCGCAAGCGCAGAACCGAGAGGTAGCAGTAGCAAGTGAAGCAAAGGGTAAAATCCAAGGAAGAGCTCCTTGGAAAAATCCGTCCGTGATATAAAGTGACACCAAGTGAGCCACAAAAAAGTACCCCGCAATGATGAAGCAAAAATGATGATAAAAGACGTCATTAGAGAGCAATAGAGCTTCATACATTAGTTCGAGTAAGAATAACGGGAAACTCGTGAAACGTAAAACATAATTCAAAGAATAAGAGAACGCTTAAAATTTATGTGGCAGTGTCACATATTAGAAAAATTCAAGAAAATCATCTGTAGGCTTTTAATTCAAGCCTTATTTAAATTAAAATTCACTCTTTTATTTCTCTTTTATTATTTTTGTATTAAACTTGATGCACTCAATGAGGCTATAAAAAGACTTTCTTTGATCGGTAGTCTGTTGGCCGGTTAATTGTGGGCTCGCTCAGTGACCATACTTTTTATTTTCATATTATTCTCCTCACCTTTCAAATGTGAGAGCACAACTGGAGTATTATTGCACATTCAATAATGAACAGTTGTGTGTTCTTATATTTTTTTGTTTTAAACTTGATGCCCTCAATGAGACTATAAATAGATGGTGCCTTTATTTGTTGGGCGTGGTGGTGCATCGGCTAGGTCGGGAAGTAGAAGGTGGTGTGTGGCCTAATAAGGTTGGGAACCGCTGATCTAAGGTGTGAGTGGAGGGGCCTTGCTGACCATGTGGAGTGGGGGAAGGCAACCCTACCAAGTCTTTGTAGCAAAGGAAAGTTTCAAGAGTTTTAAAGTCATTTAAATGACTGAAAACACTCAATGTTGTTTCTCTGTGTGTGTATTACGTTAAAATGAGATATTTTAAAATGTTAACCCCTTAAGAACTGAGATCCTTAAGAACCCCGGTACCGCGGACGGTTATTACGCATTATAAATACAGCATTTTTCAAATCGCGACATTGTCAAGCGGCATATCCACATTTCGCGAAGAAACTCGGTCAAAAGCTCAGGTAAACCATTTTTACCTCAACCGAACACAATTCAAGCATAAGCATGCAGCAGAACATAGGATAAAATCATATCAGTGCTGAATCACCAGGATTGCTGCTGAATTCCTGCTATGCATAAAAACGATACCTCAAATAAAAGAGGAAAGTCCACAGAATGCAACGATATGAGCCATGTCATTTTAAACCGACACCACATTGAAAGACTAGCAGGCATACACTTTACAGTCAACAGAGATGAGCTGAAAAAAATTCTTACCTTTGATATTTTGCTATAAAAAAACTGCTCGAGGGTAAATCTGCACTTGCTATTGTTAGCCCAATGTGTTCGCGTTATAACGAAACTAGATCTGCCCGGGATTCTAGCATGTTCTTTCCCAGGGCATTGCTTCAAATATCTCAGCTCCGTGGCATTCCGCCTCCTTGCAATGTATTATTCTTTCTGAGATCGGCTTGTGATGCTGTCAGGAAAACTATACCGGTAAGAATTTGATTGTATGAGTCCTGATCATTCTAACAAACTCTAAACCACCTTTATGGCGGAAACCGAGCCTGAGCTACAGCCTTGCGTTCCGAGTGCGTCAAACTGAGACCATGGGACATAATGAAGGGAGTGACTATACGCACGGTGGCCGTGTGGCCAACATATAAGATGGCTATACGCACGGCGGCCGTGTACACACTACTAACAGGCTATACGCACGGCGACTGCTACCGAAAATTAAAGTAAGACGTGCCGTAGCGTATCTAGCACATGGTCATTTTAATCTCTGTTGTCTGTACGGTGGCCGTGCGTATATTCACTGTGAAAGGTCGCTACACGGCGGCCGTGCGTATAGCCAGTTAGTGAGTTATATACACGGCAGCCATGCGTATAGCCTCGGGAGTGACTATTCGCACGACGGCTGTGTGGCCCACTTGAAAGATGGCTATACGTACGGCGGCCGTGTACACAGCACTAACAGGCTATACGCACGGCGACTGCAACCGAAAATTGAAGTAAAACGTGCCGTATTCGAGCATATCTAGCACATAGTCATTTTAATCTCTGTTGTCTGTACGGTGGCCGTGCGTATAGTCACTGCGAAAGGTCGCTACACGGCGGCCGTGCGTATAGCCAGTATGTGAGTTATATACACGGCAGCCGTGCGTATAGCCACTGCCCATAATGAATGTTCTTGAATAGCGCGACAATATAAACGCATAACTAGGTTGTTTGAGGTATTGTCCGAATAATTATCCGCTAAATATTCAACATTCATTTTCAAAGTCGTTTTCTGACAAAATCTTTGCACTATTCCGCACAAATACTGAGCCTACAATGGTACAGTAGCCTACGCATTTTCCTTACCCATTCGTTGAATGGGCAATTTCACCATAGACTGTTGTCGATTGGCGCAGCCTATTGGATAAAATGCTGCGCTGCTGAAAGGAAATTGTGACGGTACGATTCCTGATCGGGGTACCTTTTTTTATTTATTTATTTATTTTTTGGAAATAATCGCAGTTGCCTTCTACAAATAATCGCTGGAGTTTTTGTTATTCTTACTTTTCTTTCACATATTTTCACATTGCCTTTGTATTTCTAATTTTACTTATTTGTTTTGTTTTTTAATAAATATGCTCCAGTGGAGTCAAACTTAATTTTCATTGTATCTATTGTCTTTGAATGGGAAATTTTATAGGCAACAAAACTGGCAGAAATAATAATAATTTTTTTTTATTCTAAAAATGTAAAAATTTTGTATTTGGTTGGAATGGATGCCTGTAGTGATATATAAGTGAAATTGTATGGGTTTACAGCTTGGTACGTAAGGAATCTGAAATGGAACACATGGTACCTAAATTGCCAAAATGGAGAAGCCACCTAGACATTCCTCTCTAATATTGTTCTGATTGACCTGATCAGAATAAACTTTGGCACAGATAATAATGACATTCTGTGCTGTAATTTTTAGATCTTTCAGGCTGCAACTCAACAAATTTACAAGGGATCGAAGTAAAAATTTGTTAGGTGCAAAATGTTATCTTTCATTTACACTGTGTTCCATCTCCATTTACTCTGACTCAATGACATATACAGTTATTTTTACACCTGGTGTGAAATCCCAAATAGTTTTACCTTTATTACGATACCAAGATTATTCAAATGGACCAAGCAGGATAGTATAGTCACAGAGATATACTCATTTATACTCATTTCATTTTGGGCTTGCCATTTTCAAAAGAAGAGGCTCAGGGCTTAAGGGGCTAAAAAAAGATATATGCGTGTGTTTTGCACAGGAAAGGCGACGTGTCTACAGGAGGTTATTTGCATGCAAGACCTTGTCTGCTATACATTAATACTATCCTGTCCTACTAAAACACAATCCTAAAAACAATCACAGCAACTATCATTTTACAAATACACACAGTCAGTTTAAGTCTTAAAAGAAGGTTTGAATGCCCTGTCGTTTCCAGTCCTTAGTAGAGGAAGGAGGTTCGGTGGTTGCTGGAGGATCCAATCGTGGACGATGCTGATTCGGCTGGGAAGAGCAGTTCTGGTGCTGCAAAAGTCTGTGTCTTTGCTGTGGGAAGAGGAGGGAGGCTGGCCGCTACTCAATAGCAAGCTGTTGCTTCCAAGGCTTGCTCTAGTCCTGGTAGCCAGGCAGATTCTTCAGTATGGCCGGTCTATGCTTAGCCTAAGAGGTGGGGGAGGAGTACCCCAGCCTGAGCAGTTCCCAGGGGTCCAGGAGCCTCTTCAAGGGAGAGAGAGCCAAGAGAGTGTCCAGAGACAAGAGTCCAAGAGAATAGAGTGATAAAATGGTTGACCACTGCCTTTATCTGCCTGGCCTGCTGGCGGGAGGGGCTTGCAGGCAGCAAGTGGTCAAGGGAAATCCTGGGCTCCATTTTGTTTCCTCACAGATGAAAGTTTCCCTCCATGTGACCCCAACAACGCCCATAGGTGCTCAATTTGGCACAAATGCATTCCCTACGTAGGAAGACTGGACACTGGGTGGGTTAATGGTTTTTGCGTTGGTCAAAAAGTAGCAAAAATACGTGCTTAAAGCTTTCCGCTGGGTGTAAGACAGAGGCCTATGAAACAGAACAATGCCACTTTAAAAGTCGAGCTATCGTGCCAATTAAGCCCCAAAAATAAACAAAAAATCTTCGGATAAGATCCTCAATTTGAATAAAGGGATTCACAGCATTAAATTATTTACTTTTTTAATTCAATCAACTGTGTTTAATAAATGTTGCTTGTCAGTTTCAATGGTATTTATACATGCAGGCAGCTGGCTAATCCGATGGGCGTGCGCATGCTGCCGTCACTTTGCAGATGCGGCAGTAAAATTTGCAGCTGTGAAAATAGATGGAAGACGCTTGTTTAAATTTATTTGAAGTGCCGTCAAAAAGGATTTTCCCCCTTCTGGATTTCTTTTTTTTTTTTGGATATTACTCTCACTTCAATGTTTCAGATCATCAAACAAATTTTAATATTAGACAAAGACAACTCGAGTTAACACAAAATGATTTTATTTATTAAGGGGAAAAAGCTATCCAAACCTGCCTGCCCCTATGTAAAAAAGTAATTGCCCTCTAAATCCTAATAACTGGTTGTGCTACCCTTGGCGACAACAACTGCAATCAAACATTTGCAATAACAGGCAATGAGTCTTTCACAACGCTGGGGCCTACTCTTTTTTGCAGAATTGTTTTAATTTAGCCACATTCAAGGGTTTTTGAAATGAACAGCCTATTTAAGGTCATGCCACTGCAACTCAATTTAATCCGGATTAAAGTCTGGATTTTAACTTGGCCAGTCCACAATCTTCATTTTGTTTTTTATGCCCTTCAGAGGTGGACTTGCTAGTGTGTATCAGATCATTGTCCTGCTGCATAACCCAAATGGGCTTGAGCTTGAGGTCACCAACTGATGGCTGGACATTCTACTTCAGGATTTTCCGGTAGGGAGCAGAATTCATAGTTCCATCAATTACGACAAGTCATCCAGGTCCTGAAGCAGCAAAGCAGCCACAAACCATCATGCTACCACCTCCATGTTTGACTTTTGGTACGACGTTCTTTTAATGAACTGCTGTGTTAGTATTATGCCTGATGTAACGGGACGCACACCATCCAAAAAGTTCAACTTTTGTCAGGTTAGTCCACAGAATATTTTCCCAAAAGTCTTGGGGATCATCCAGATGTATTTGGGCAAATGTGAGACAAGTGTCGTGATCTTTTTGGTCAGCAGTGGTTTTTGCCTGGGAACTCTCCCATGGATGCCATTTTTGCCCTGTCTCTTTTTTATTGTTCAATGATGAACACTGGCTTTAACTGAGGCAAGTGAGGCCTGCAGTTCTTCAGATGTTGTTCTCGGTTCTTTTGTGAGCTCCTGGATGAGTTTTTGATGCACTCTTGGTGTAATTTTGATAGGCTGGCCACTCCTCAGAAGGTTCACCACGTTTCCAAGTTTACTCAATTTGTGAATAATGGCTCTCACCGTGGTTCACTGGAGTCCCAAAGCCAAAGCTTTGCAACCCTTTCCAGACTGATAGATGTCAATTTCTTTGCTTCTCGTTCTCGAATGTTCTTGAATTTCTTAAGTTCACGGCATGATGTGTTGCTTTTTCAGATGTTTTAGCCGAAACCTACTTCACTTTGTCTAACAGGTTCTATCGAAGTGATTCTTTGATTCAACAGGTCTAGCAGGAATCAGGCCTCGGTGTGGCTTGTGAAATTGGACTAAAGAAAAACTTTGTTAATCACAGGTAGGTTTGGATAGCTTTGTTTCTTTAATAAATTTAAGAACTGCATTTTGTTTTTACTTGTGTTTTCTAATATTAAAATTGGTTTGATCTGAAACTTTTAAATGTGAACAAGAGCACCCAGAGAGCGTAGCACCTCTGCCACGCCAAGGCAACTCTGTGCATTAGTTATTTTTGTTGGCTGATGTTGGGTATTGTTGCATTCCACCGCCAGATGGCAGCAAAACCCAAAAGCACGCTGATCGGAAATCTGGCCCATTGGAAAGACTTCAAATCTCTGACAGCATGGCTGGATTTGAACGTTGGCCTATATCTCAGCTGTACTTTGGCCTAGATATGCCAAAATTTAATCACTTGTTTCTCTTATGCTACTCTAAGATCCTGCAAAGTTTGGTTAAAATCTATGTGGCCGTTTTGAGATATCCTGCTAACAGACAAACAGACAGACAGACAGACCAACAGATAAACGCGGGCAAAAACAAACACCTCCTTGGCGGAGGTGAAAAATATGGAAAAATAAGTAAGAAATCAGGAAGGGGGAAAATACTTTTTTTCACAGAACTGTATTTATTTCTGAAAGTAGGAACAATGCATATTAATAAACATCTACATGTAAATATGCTACATCAGTGATTCCCAAAGTGTGGGCCGCGGCCCCCTGGTGGGCCGTGGTGGTACTGCAGGTGGGCCGTGAGAGGTCATTAAAAATATGATTCATTTTTGCAAATATAATTTCTTATGATTTTTATTGTAAAATATTTATTGCACGATTTAAAAAAAATATTTAGAAGTAATAACCTATTGAGTGTTATTGACCTCACAATATTTTAGGAACCTTATATAGTTTATAATCGGAACGTAGCTTTCTGGTCATCATGACCGGGGATCATAATCGGAGGAGCACATACTGTGTTCGATAATGAATTCTGTCTTGTGTGTACACCACAGATTAAAAGTTTGGGCTTCCTTTATCCCCCTGCTTTCATTTCAATCCTGAATCTTTATAATAATAATAATAATAATAATAATAAATAAAACACAACAACAACAACAATTATTGTTGTGGTTGTTTTTTATTTATTTTATTATTTCAGTTATTTTCAATTATTGTTGCTGTTAAGTGTTCTGAGAATGCATAATTTTGTCTATGTACTGTTTATAGGACAAAGGTGGGCCGCGGATATTTTTTAGATTTTCAAGTGGGCCCCGATTTGGAAAAGTTTGGGAACCCCTGTGCTAGATTATAGCCTACGGTTAATTTACATCTCTTGTCCCTAGACAGGTTGATGGTACCACAGTTAAAAAGAGAGTCAGTTATACTTCTATACAAATGCAATGCAATGCAATAGAAAATAAAATACACTGTGCTACAATACAATATAATTGAAAGTAAACAAGACTAGGTGCAACCTAGTATATGGCTGGGCTGCTGAGTGCTGTATGACAATGTGGACACAAGAAAAGGCTGCTAAAGGAGGCAAAGCTCATCCAATTATATGTAGTGCAAGTTTAGTAATGAGATGGAGTTGAGAAATGATTTACAAAGAGGGTGGGGAGAGTGTGAGAGTGAGAGTGTGTTTATACAAGGCGTCATTCGATATTGATGATGGTTCAAATATGGTTAACTATGTGACAAAAAAATTCAAATGCAAGTAATTTTAATGAATTTATTACCTATTGAAAGCTCTCGAAAAGGCCTTGTAGTTGACACTAAGATCATGAGAATTGGCCGAGAATAGGGATGCTCGATATTATCGGGCCTCCGATATTATCGGCCGATAATAGCTTCAAAATTCCATATCGGAAAATGTCGGTATCGGTTTTTGAAATGATGACTAGATGACTAAAGTATTTTATAATGTAGCCGAGTGTTCTTGTTGGAAAGCTAAAGCTCTTTTCATCCCGCAAATGCAGGCAGAAGTTGGGTCTGCCTGTAAAGTGCTGGCCAAACAAAATAAACACAGAGTTTGAAATGGTTTAGAACGGGCTACGTTACCTGAACGAGGCTAACGGCATTGATATTTAAAATCTTTTAATGCATCGATGTCATATTTTGTACAGATAATGTACATAGATATCTTTGTTATATGCACCCAGTGTAATTGACATGATAGTAGCATATGACCTGACTGTTAATTCTCTATGTGATATCAACTGAAATTGGTGTGAAAGAGAAATCATGCATATATCGGTATCGGTTAATATCGGTATCGGAAATTAAGAGTTGGACATTATTGGTATATCGAATATCGGTAAAAAAACAATATCAAGCATCCCTAGCCGTACACTCCATCTGCAGTGGGTAGGTTAAGTCCTTCTACCCACTGCACGCTTTCGTACTATTTCATAATAATGGCCACTAGGTCACATGATCACAACCATCCAATCAGCGCACTCATCTTGCCTTAAAATTCAGAATCTATAACATCTTTTGTCATTGGCTCCGGGCGACCCACGTGATCAAACATTATGGCTTCCTCCACGACAAGCGACGTCATGGAGATTTTGATGAAAAATGTCGAGGAAAAACTGTGCGGTATATGGCATATCGACAGTTTAAGAACCTACCAGATGGAAGCTTATAAAGTCTGTGCTGCTGGGGAAAGATGTTCTCGTCTGCATGCCGACTGGCAGCGGCAAATCCTTGTGTTTTGAAGGCCTGACTTCGGCGATTTCAACCGCTCGTGAGTCAGGCCTGTCACTTTTGTCACCCTCGGGCCAGGCTGCAGATCCAGCTGTGTTAGTCGTGTCTCCGTTGGTGACATTAATTAGCACCCAGGTTGCTCATTTGAGGAGCATCGGCATCACAGCGATTGATCTACATCCTGACAGTGACAACTTGGACCGGGTGTTGGAGACTGAGTCTAGGAACAGGTTTGTAAATCTGTTATAATAATTTTCTAGATCTATAAGTATCATCTTAAAATTCAGTTCAGGCTGTGAAGTGACAGTCTAACTATCCTGATTAAAACAGGGCTCAATTTGGGTCATGATTACGCCGGCGAAATAAGGCTACGGTTTGAGCCTTACTCTCTAGCTAGCTAGTTGGCTACCTAGCTAATAATAGGATAGCTAGCAAGCCAAAGTGATGCCAAGCCGTGTGTCATAATTAGCGCGCCATTGTATTTAGCTACATGGCCAACTAGCTAGCGAGCTTAAAGGCTACAGTTCGCTCACAATTGATACTCGCGAGTGAGCTGTTTTGCTAGAGACATTGATAACTATAATATTTTAGCTAGCATGCCAACGTTACGTTATTTAACATCCTAGAGTCGCTTTCACACCACACGCGAAACGAATTCTTCGCACAAGCGATTACATTCAAATTCAATGCAAAGACGCGAATACTTGCGAAATCAGCAATTTTTTTTTAAGACAGTATAACGTGTTCTATCGTCTTCTGTGTCCAGTTAGCATTTTGTTTTACCTAGCTGGACACAGCTAAGCATTTTTGTGGTCATTTGTGCAGTATGAATGAATTTGACTTGAATTACAAGGAGAGTCAGCTAGTTAGCTAGCTGCCCGGGATAAACTACGCCATACCTTGGGGACCAGCGCAGTTCACCGCTCTTCGTATTAAAATGGAGGCCGCTGCGGCTCGTAGGCCTATTTGCTTGATGCCTGAGGAGCCTGGATTGTTGTGTATTATATTGTTTTCTATGTCTGCTTAGGTTGTGTTTGTGTTATTTTTGCGAAATGAACATTACGTAAAATTTCTGTGAACGTTTGTGCTATATGTATGATCGTGTCTGTGTGTGTGTGTGTGTCTGTCACTCACTCTGTCTGTCAGCCCGTGGCTGGGGCCAGGTCTGCTATCTCTGATTGCCTTGTTTAAATGAATGATTGAAAACAGGTCATGACCAGTCATTAATTTTAAGGGATTGTTTGAGCTTCCCCTGTTCCCTGCCGCTGAAGATAACAAAGGTATAAAAAATACACAAAATTCACAAACAACAATTCCAGATTAAAGCAATTACAAATTATAAAATGAAACAAAAATGAATTAAAAAAATGAATTAAAAAAATAATAAATAAAACTGATTTGCAAATCCTACTTTAAACTAAAAGCAAGTACATCTGGCCTCTAAAAATAATAAATCCAACACAAATTTCTTGAAGGACATGTAGGTGATAAGGCAATCTAGCTTCAAAGTGTCCTGGACATTATTCCATATACAAGGTGCAAGTGCACTAAGGGGTCTATTATATGGCAAGCCGTTTAAGCTTTAATTCATTTTTGGAGGATATCACAAATTAAATTACAACTAGTTAGAATTCAAATTCCTGATATCACTAATTTTATTCTAACTAGTTGTAATTTTTATTTCTGATAACAGGAATTCAATTTTAACATGTTAAAATGGCAATTTCTGATATCAAGAATTCAATTTAATATGTTAAAATTACAATTTCTGATATCAGGAATTCAATTATAACTAGTTAGATTAACAACGTTTTTCTCATTCATTTCAATTGGAGCTGGAATATCTGATGTCAGAAATTCATTTCTAACTAGTTTGAATTCGAATTACTGATATCAGGAATTTAATTTTAACTAGTTAAAATAACAATTTCTGATATCAGAAATTAAATTTTAACTAGTTATAATGCGTATTGCTGATATCAGAAATTCAATTCTAGCTAGTTAAAATAACAATTCCTGATATCTGGAATTAAATTTTAACATGTTAAAATAACAATTTCTGATATCAGGAATTCAATTTTGGGTATCAAGAATTCAATTGAAATTTTTGATATCCACAATTGAATTCCTGATATCAGAAATTGTTATTTTAACCTGTTAAAATGGAATTCCTGATATCAGAAATAATAATTTAAACTAGTCAGCATTGGATTTCTGATATTAGAAATTCGCATTATAACTAGTTAAAATTGAATTTCTGATATCAGAAATGGTTATTTTAACTAGTTAAAATTGAATTCCTGATATCAATAATTCGAATTCAAACTAGTTAGAATTGAATTTCTGATATCAGATATTCCAGCTCCCATTGAAATGAATGAGAAAAACGTTGTTAATCTAACTAGTTAGAATTGAATTCCTGATATCAGAAATTGTAATTTTAACATGTTGAAATTTAATTTCTGATGTCAGAAATTGTAACTGTAACATGTTAAAATTGAATTCGTGATATCAGAAATTGCCAATTTAACATGTTAAAATTGAATTCCTGTTATCAGAAATAAAATTAACAACTAGTTAGAATAAAATTAGTGATATCAGGAATTTGAATTCCAACTAGTTGTAATTTAATTTGTGATATCCTCCAAAAATGAATTAACGCTTAAAAGGCTTGCCATACTATTATCCCATGCGCGCAAGTCGAAAAAAGCGCGTAGCTACGCGCTTTTCAGCCCACGCGTATTCTCCCCTCGACTTAAGTCTGTGCATTACGCGTCCCAAAGGCAGTTACGCGCTTGGGGCGGAGCAAGGCCAAAATCGGGGCTTTTCCGGGCATTTCTCAGGCATATAACTCTTATGCCTATTCTCCCCCTGGCTTACGCGCTTTTTCTGTTAAGCGCTTTTGAGGGCTGTATTAAGGGCCAGCGCCAACATAAGGCAAAATGGATTATTGTGTTTGATGTCGGTTACAGGCTTAACTTGAATCGCGTAAAAAAGGACTCGCGCGCGCTAATGGGAGAATAGACCCCTAAGTGGTATCCCCCGAATCCGTTCTAGTCCTGGGAGCCTCAAACGAAATCCACTCTTGTGATCTGGTATGCTTCTGGTTTTTCAAAATACTTCTGGTTTTGATGGATAAGAGCTTAGTCAGATACAAAGGATGTTTTCTCAGCAAAGCTTTATAAATGAAATGTAACCTCCTTTTGAAAATGAAGGGAAAACCACCCTCCAGAATTATATAAAGCAGTGATTTTTAAAACCATCACCTGTGATGAAGCGCAATGCACTATGATAGATTGCATTCAAGGGTCTTGAGGTACTATTAGAGGCATGTCGTAGTCAAATATGGGTAATATTGTCGCCCGGACAATCCTCTTTCTATTGTCTGAAGAAAAACTGGACCTATTCCTGTAAAGAAACCCAATTTTTATTCTAAGTTTTTTGGACTGGTTGGACACATGCTTCCTAAAAGTCATGATCCAACCAGATACCCAGATATGTGTTAGACTGCACCTCCTAAATTTGAGCACCAGTCACTGAGAAATTTGAGTCACTTAACATAAATGCATTCTGTGCGGAAAAGATCATGAACTTTGTTTTAATCAGTATTTAAAACCAGTTTAAGATCAGTTAGAGCATGCTGTATAAAGTTAAAAGCAGGTTGTAAATATGTGACAGCCTGGAGGCAAGTTGGAGCAAAGGAATAAAGTACTGTGTCATCTGCATAAAGATGAACCTTGCAATTTGTCACATTATGAGCAATGTCATTTATATAAATTGTGAATAAAATTGGCCCAAGAACGGAACCTTCAGGTACTCCTCCCCTCACCTTTAAAAATTGAGACTGCCCCAGAAATAATAGCTTGTGTTTAGGGGTATAACGATTCTGAATCACGGTTTTTTTTAAGGCGTTGCACCACCACCCGTTGCCATGGGGTGAACATCAGAGCTTTCCCTTTTCCTTTATTAAACCTGACGCAGTCTTGAACGAAAGCGCCAAACATCAAAGGGCATGAGAAATGCTTCCGGAAAAAAAAACCTGACAGAGATTAGTATTTTTCGGCGGCATGCTACAGAAGCCAAGTAAAAGACTACAGAATTGTCTCCTTTTAACCATTTAAGTTACTCTAATCATGTCCCTGTTTACTTTGCTCAGTTAGTAATTAAACAGGAGATTTGCTTATTTACTTTGGATAAGTAGAGCCGTTTAAGATAGCATGTTTGATTGCCACATTCTGAAAGTAAAATGGCCATAGAACAGCACAGATTTGCAAGAATGCATATTTGGCCATTTCGTGTGATTGTGATAATTTATACCTCACATTCACTTTTCAGTATGTTTTCCACCTTGTGTATTTCTTAGACACTTGAAATCCTGGGCAATCTGAAAATAAATTTCTCTATTTTTATTTTATCATTACAAATTAACAATTTACAATGCTGTCCGAAAGAGTTTAGATTTCGCTAATTGTTGGTGCTCTGCCCTTCCCTAAGATGTGATAGTGAAAAGCAGACAAACCTAACTAGGCTATAGTGTTAGATTGCAAGAATGCCAATAATCTGAATAATGATAAAAAATCTTCCTCTGAATTACATGTCTCTTTGTAGCATTTTAGGACATTATTCAAGATTAATTTAAAACAAATTTGTCATAGCATCGCCCTGGATTTTAAGCATCTAAAAAATACACAGGGTGGAAAACATTCTGAAAAGCAGATGAAACGTGAACGTGAGATATGAATTATCACAGTCGCACAAAATGGCGTGGCAATGGCAAACCTGTTCATGCAAATCTGTGCCGTTCTATGGCCATTTAAATGTCAAAATGCAGCACTCAAACATGTCTTAATAAACAGCTCTACTCATTCAGCTTAACAATTAAACAAATCCACCATTTGTTTGCTAATCAAGCAAAGTAAACGGGAACAGGTATACTTTTCTTAGAGTTGCCTAATTTTTTAATCGAAGACAATTCTGTTTTCATTTGCTTGGCTCCTTTCAGCATGTAGCCGAAAAATACTAATGTCAATCAAGTTTTTTCCGGAAGCATTTCCCATGCCCTTTTATGTTTGGCACTTTCGTTCAGGACAGCACAGGGGTTAATAAAAGAAAAAGGAAAGCTTGGATGTTCGCCCCATGGTAACAGGTGGTGTTACTACACTTAAAAAAAATTACGATTCAGAATCATTACCCTACTTGTGTTCTATTTGACAGGTAGTCCTGGAACCATGAGCATACTCTGTAACCAAGACCAATGGAGGACAACTTACTTAATAAGATAAAATGGTCTGCCTTGTCAAATGCTTTTGCTAAATCAATAAATAGGGCCGCACATTTTTGTTTATTATTCACAGTTGTTACTGTAATGTGAATATGGGCCACTAGATGGCAGTGTTTACCTTTTTTTTGTTGGGCTCAGACTGGAGTCATGTTTGGACATGTCCTGGACATGTCTGGGGCAAGTCTCAGAAGGTTAGAAAAAGGAGGTCTAAATGTGGGTGGGGTCTGCAAAAGAGTATATAAGGAAAAGAATTGAGATAGTAAAGTAGTAGGAGAAATTGCAAGAAGATGACCAGACCTGCCATTCTGTTCAAGACCTGTGACGTTTCTTTTGTGGATTTCTTTGCCTGTGTTTGAGCATTTTCTTCATCCAGGACATCACCAAGCCACCCCACCAAAAAGGGACTGTAATTATTTCTGTTTTTTCTTATTTATCAATCTTGGTCTTTAGTTGTAGGTTGTTATTAGTCTTTGTCTTTGTTAAAAAATTAAATGTGTTTTAGTTGTTAAAACTGTGTTTGTCATCCCTTGCTGTTGCTGTTGTGTTATAAATGTAATAACAAATTGGGGCCATAACATTACTAAATCATTTACAACCAATGAAGCTGCTGTAATGATGCTACAAAATATGTCCAAGCCTGAAACCAGATTGCTGTGACATTAAAATGTTGTTGAAAGTTTAGAAGTTACAAAGCTGTTGTTTTACAAGAGATTCTAAAATCGTAGGCATGGCAATTTTGAGATGGGCTGATAGCTGTTTACTGAGCTGGGATCACACCCCTTAAATACAGGAAAAAACATGAGCCGCATTCCGTGCACTGGGAATAGACCCGGTCGATAATGATAAGTTAAAAATATTCGTTACTGAGTGTGCAATCAGTGGGGCTGCAAGACGCAAAAGACTCAGGACCTAGTGATCCTCTCCAGTGAAATTATTTACATCTACATGTTTTAACTCAAGTAAGACCTTACTGACATTAAATTCCCTGAAAGAAAACAATACTCTAGGATTCTGAGAATTTGGAAATGCACTAGAGCTAAGGTCAGACATATCTCCTGTAGTGGATTGATTATTAAAATTTTCAAAAAGGTTTCTGGCCCTTATAAAATGTTGGTGAACAAGATCACAAATTTTGTGCTTATCAGTAATAGGACCAGAATCCGCATGGATAGAATGTGATAATGAAGAAATAGAACTATTTTTCAAGGACATGACCATTTTCCAAAATTTTGCCGGATTACCCTATTTGCTAATGATAAGATGAATATTCAGATTTTGCCTTTATTATAAGTAAGCAGGATTTACTTCTTGGATTTCTGTAAACCTGCCAGTCAGAGAGTGCTTGAGTTTCCCTAGCTTTAACCCAAGCGTCATCCCTTATGTGTAGTTCATTGGATAAAGCAACTGAAAACCAAGGATTTCTTCTGTTTTTTACTCAGAGTCTCTTAACCGGAGCAAGCTTATCTACAGCATGATTAAACACAGAAGTAAAATGAGCCAACTCAAGGTCGGGGTCTGGAATAAACCCTGCAAAGCTTAAATCACTTCAGAAAATATTGGTAAGGAAGGCCTGTTCACAGAAATGTTAAAAATTTCTTTTAGTAATAAAATATGGAGGAGCCTTCGAAACTCTCATGTCTCTAATGCACGCTACTGGGCAGTGATCACTGTGATGTGAATAGAGGCCACTAGATGGCAGAATTTACCTTTCTTTTATGAAGCCCAGACTGGAGCTAGGTTCAGACATGTCCTGGACATGTCTGGGGCAAGTCCCTGAAAAAAAAAAAAAAAAGGTCTAAATGAGGGTGGGGTCTGCAAAAGAGTATATAAGGAAAAGAATTGAGACAGTGAAGTAGTCGGAGAAATTGCAAGGAGAAGGATACATATGACCAGACCTATCATTTCTGTTCAAGACCTGTGAAGTTTCTTTTGTGGATTTTTGCCTGTGCATTTTTCCTTACCCAGGACATCACCAAGCCACCCCAACAAAGAGGGACTGTAAATATTTCTGTTTTTGTTGTGTTCAATCTTGGTCTTAGTTGTAGATAGTAGTTTAGTCTTTATTTTTTACATTAAATGTGTTTAAGTTTTTAAAACTGTGTCTGTCATCCCCTGCTGTTGCTGTTATGTTGTAAATGTAATAACAAATTGGGGCCATAAAAAATTGGGGGCTCAAGTCCGGGACAGACCATTGTGTGAGTAATTTATTGAAAATCTAACATTACAAACTGTAAAATTGTTTTTTGAATTTTCCTATATAAATACCTGTATATTGACAGATCAACAGCAATGGATGATTTCTTGGCATCACCAACCGTTGAGGTTTTGAAGTCTTTTAAAAAGACAGAACTGCTAGAAATTTGCGGACATTTAGAGCTGACAGAGGTAAAACCAGCCATGCGAAAAGCTAGACTGGCTAGAGAGATAGTTGAATATTACATTGGTGAAAATGTGTTTGCACCAGGAGATCTGGAACAGTTTCCAGTGGAAAATCCAAATATAGAAATGGAACTTAAATTAAAAATGCTAGAGATTGAAAGGGAGGAAAAAGGAAAACAAAGAGAATTTGAGAGGTAAGAAAACGAAAAACAAAGAGAATTTGAGTTAGAAAAATTTGCAAGACAGAGAGATTTTGAATTAGAGAAATTCGATAGAGAAGAAAGACTCCAAATGGAGCAACTAAAAATTAAAATTCAAACTGAAAATAAATTTCGGGCTAGCTAGGAGGTAAAATTGGTGCCTCCATTTTCGGAAAAGGATGTTGACAACTATTTCCAGTGTTTTATAAAGGTGGCAAAGAGTTGCCAGTGGCCAAAGGAACACTGGCCTCTGATGTTGCAAACTGTCCTTAAGGGTAAAGCTCAACAAGCCTATTCGGCTTTGTCTGCAGATGATTCCTCTGATTATGAGGTTGTCAAAAAGGTTATTTTGACAGCCTATGAGTTGGTTCCTGAGGCTTACGACAGAAATTCAGAGGTCTGAAAAAATCTGAAAATCAGACTTATGTGGAATTTGCTAATGAGAAGCAGGTTTGCTTTGAGCGCTGTTGTACTTATATGGAGGTCAAGGATGATTTCAACTCACTAAAAGAGATGGTGTTAGTTGAAGAATTCAAGAACTGTGTTAAGGATGATGTTAAGACCTACCTTAATGAGAAGCAAGCACTGAATTTGCAATCAGCTGCCAAATTTGCAGATGAATATGTTCTCACACACAAGTCCAAATTTCAGTCTAGCAGTAAAAATAGATGGTCCCAATTTCAGAAAAAGGGTTACGGTGATACCCAAGATTCCTCACCCAAAGACAAAGACAAATCTGGTGATGGTGCTCAGAAATCCAGTAACAGGTCTGATCAAAGTGTGAAAGCTGACAGTGACAAAAGTGATCTAGTTTGCAGTTATTGCAATAAATCTGGTCATGTTACAACTAACTGTTGGTTCCTAAAAGCAAAGAAAGAAAAAGAAATGGATACCAAACCAAATGCCTTTGTGAAAACAAGGTTAGAAACCCCTGTAGTAGATAACCGATCTGCTAAATTACCTGCTTCGTGTGGGGCTAAAAGGCCTTATACTGCTGACTTTGTGAGGGAGGAATTTCTTCCATTTGTGTCAGAGGGATTTGTGGCTCTGAATGAGCATACTACTCCTGTCCCCATTTATATCCTAAGGGATACCGGAGCTTCTCAGTCACTTTTGTTGATGGACTCCTTGGAGTTACGTGATGAGACCGCTTCAGGGGCTTTCATACTTGTACAAGGTATTGAAGGGAGGACTGTATCTGTACCCCTGCGCTCTATATTCTTGAAGTCAGATTTAGTTACAGGACAGGTAAAGGTGGGACTTATGTCAAGTCTACCTATAAAGGGTGTTTCTCTGTTGCTAGGCAATGACTTGGCTGGGGGCAAAGTAGTTCCCCTTGTACATCTTACTTCACAGCCGAGCACTGAAGATGGGGATGAGGACCCATCTCTGTATCCTTCTTGCGCAGTGACTCGTGCTATGGCCAAGTAGGCTAAAGAAGAGGATGTTGTGGTGCCGTCCAGCACATTGAATAGTCAGGACTCAGGTGGTTCGCCTCATGACTCTGATTGACCTACTATGGTTTCTCCGTTTGAGAACTTATCAGACACTTTTATCAGTTCATTGTTCAGCCAGCCAGAGGGGTTTGGTGATTCTGATGTGTCTGGAGACTTGTCTCTGTCCAGAAAGCGGTTTATTGAGGAGCAAACTAATGATCCTGAAATTTGTGTACTAAAGAGGAGAGCCCTTCCTGATAAAGAAATAGACGCAGTTCCAGTTGGGTATTATCTCAAGGATGGTGTGTTGATGCGGAAGTGGCGCCCTCCTGATATCCCTGCCAAAGCAGATTGGGCAGTGGTCAGGCAAATTGTTGTTCCGAAGGTCTACAGGAATGAGATCTTAACAATGGCTCATAGTTTACCTTTAGGAGGTCATCTTGGTGTTAACAAGACTGTTGATAAGATAATGAAACACTTCTTTTGGCCTGGGCTTCGAAAAGACGTTTCCAACTTTTGCAAAACCTGTCACACTTGTCAAGTAGTTGGAAAACACCAGTTAGACCCACCTGTAGCTCCATTGCAGCCTATCCCAGCATTTGGGGAGCCGTTCTCCAAGGTCATTGTTGATTACGTTGGTCCATTACCCAAGACTAGATCTGGAAATCAGTACTTGTTGACAATCATGTGTGCGTCTACCAGATTCCCTGAAGCCATACCTCTACGTAACATCAAGGCAACTGCAATCTCAAAGGCTTTGATAAAGTTCTTCACGTTGTTTGGCCTTCCCAGGGAAATTCAGTCAGACCAAGGTAGCAATTTCACTTCTGGTTTGTTTCAGCAGGTTGTGTATGAACTAGGTGCAAAGCAGATTCTTTCTAGTGCCTATCATCCAGAAAGTCAGGGTGTCTTAGAGCGGTTTCATTCCACTCTCAAGACAATGATGAGGACTTATTGTTATGACCATGAGAAAGACTGGGATGAAAGTGTTCATTTGCTGTTGCTTGCAGCTAGAGAAGCAGTGCAGGAGTCTACTGGATTCAGTCCATTTGAGCTAGTGTTTGGTCATGAAGTGAGAGGACCTTTGCTATTGTTGAGTGAACAATGGCAAGAGGAAGAGCCGCACATCAGTCTGTTAGACTATGTTAGCAAGTTCAAGGACAGATTGCGTGCTCCTTGTGACCTAGCCAAAGAGAACTTGAAATCAAGTCAGGGAAAAATGAAAACTTGGTATGATCATAAGGCTAGAAGCTGTGAGTTTAAACCAGGAGATAAGGTTCTTGTGTTGTTTCCCTTGCAGTCCAATCCATTGCAGGCTAGATTTCATGGTCCTTATGAAATTCTGACAAAACTCAATGATCTCAATTACATTGTGAAGACCCCAGATAGGAGAAAACCAAAACAATTGTGTCACATTAACATGCTGAAGCCTTATCATGACAGAAATGTTAGGGTTGCAGCTGTCACTTCAGATTCTCCTATGGCCGAGATTTGTGAAGATGAGGGGGAGTTTCAAGATGATGAACCTAGAATTAAAGCTGAAGTTCTTTCATGTAAATTGTCAAATTCTGATGTGTTGCAAAATCTTGATGTAAAACTCCAGCACTTAGAACCCTCACAGAGAGATCAGTTTGAAAGGTTGATCAAGAAATATGAGGATCTGTTTCCTGATGTTCCAAAAAGAGTTTCTAAAGCCTCTCATGATGTAGATGTTGGTGATGCCAAGCCAATAAAACAGCATCTGGACCGGATGAATCCTGAAAAGAGAAAGATTGCTGAGAAAGAGGTTGAGTACATGTTAGAACATGATATGATCAGACCCTCCAACTCAGATTGGAGTTCACCCTGTGTGCTAGTTCCAAAACCTGATGGAAGTACTAGATTCTGTACAGATTATCGCAAAGTCAATGCTGTAACTAGAACTGATGTGTTTCCAATACCTAGGATTGATGATTGTATTGATCGAGTAGAGCAAGCAAAGTTTCTGACCAAGATTGATTTATTGAAGGGTTATTGGTGTGTGCCTTTAACTGAGAGGGCCAAGAGCATCTCTGCTTTTGCCACACCATCTGGGTTGTACCAGTATGAAGTCCTACCCTTTGGCATGAAAAATGCCCCAGCCACGTTCCAAAGGATGATACAGTCTACAATCGCCGGATTGCCACACACGGGTGCGTACATTGATGACCTGATCACATGGAGTGACTCCTGGGAAGAACATCTAAAAGATGTAGAGACGTTGTTCCAGCGCCTGACCCAGGCTAACCTGACTGTTAACCTGGGCGAGAGTGACTTTGGTTGTGCTACTGTCACCTATCTTGGCTACGTCATAGGCCAGGGTAAGGTGGCACCCATAAATGCTAAAGTCCAAGCCATCATGGACTTTCCAGTTCCTGACAACAAAAAAGCTTTGCGCTGCTTCCTTGGAATGATCGGGTACTACCGCAAGTTCTGCAAGAACTTTGCTGAGATTGCTCTCAGTCTAACTAACCAACTGAAGAAAGGCGTAAAGTTCACTTGGGATGATGCATGCCAGAGAGCCTTCGATCGCCTGAAGTCTCTGCTGTGTCACTTCCCCGTGCTCAAATCTCCTGACTTCAACAAACCGTTCTCCATCGCGCGACTAAGCTTGTGGATCTGTGCTCCAACAGAGAAGTGACTCTGATGACATTGAGCATCCCGTGGCATACTTCTCCAGGAAGTTCAATCGCCACCAAAGGAACTATTCCACAATAGAGAAGGAGCTGTTGGCTCTGGTCCTTTCTTTACAACACTTTGAGGTTTATGTTTGTACAGGACAAAAGCCAATGATTGTGTACACTGACCACAATCCGTTAATGTTTTTGAGTAAGATGAAAAATAAGAATCGGAAATTGTTGAATTGGAGTTTGATTTTACAGGAGTTTGACTTGGAAATTAAGCATGTGAAGGGTACAGACAATGTAATTGCTGATTGCTTATCCCATGTTTGAATATGTATATATATATCACGTGTTTATTTGAATATTGTATTATATGTATATATAGACAAGTGTCCACTTAACCATTTTGTATTGATAAGAAAAATTTTGCCTGTATGAGTCAAAATTTTTCCCTTTTGGAATGGAGGTGTGATGTGAATAGAGGCCACTAGATGGCAGAATTTACCTTTCTTTTATTAAGCCCAGACTGGAGCTAGGTTTAGACATGTCTGGGGCAAGTTCCCGAAAATTTTTAAAAAAAAAGGTCTAAATGAGGGTGGGGTCTGCAAAAGAGTATATAAGGAAAAGAATTGACAGTAAAGTAGTAGGAGAAATTGCAAGGAGAAGGATAAATGCGACCAGACCTATCATTTCTGTTCAAGACCTATGAAGTTTCTTTTGTGGATTTTTGCCTGTGTTAGAGCATTTTTCCTTACCCAGGATATCACCAAGCCACCCCAACAAAGAGGGACTGTAAATATTTCTGTTTTTGTTGTGTTCAATCTTGGTCTTAGTTGTAGATAGTAGTTTAGTCTTTGTTTTTTTTCATTTAATGTGTTTAAGTTTTTAAAACTGTGTCTGTCATCCCTTGCTGTTGCTGTTGCTGTTATGTTGTAAATGTAATAACAAATTGGGGCCAAATTATCACTAACATCCGAGGGAAAGGCGCCGCTCAGAGTGTACTTGTGTGGTCTATTTGTTAAAATTACACCAATTAAAGTTGGCCGGGATAACTCTTTAAAATTTGGTTGCGTAGGCTCTGAAATAAGTTGTGACAGAATAAAGTCATCAAAGACTTCTTTGAAATGGTTTGAGGATGGTAATAGCCAATCGATGTAGAAATTGCCTGCAACAACTAATTCTGTGTGGGCATAAACAGAGAAGATATTGGAGAGATTGCTTATTGAGGAGGGAAGCACTCTCGGTGGGCAATGCACACCTGCTAAAATAATACTTCCTCAACCCAAACCAATTTTAAGAACAAGGCACTCAAATTGCTCAGGCATTACAAAACATCTACAGTGAGAGAGGATTTTACAAAAATCGCGATACCTCCCCCTCTCTTACTCCTGTCACACCTAAAAACACTAAAACCATCCAATGCTATATCAAGGTCTGACCAGGATTCAACCAGGATTCATTTGCAAGAAATATGTCAGGATTACTTTGAAGAACCAAAGACCAAATACAATCCATTTTCGATCGCAAACTCCTTACATTAAGACACAGTATACCGAGACCACATTTGCAAGATTGAAATGCTACTGGAGTTAAAACAACAGGAGAGATCGTTAAAATAAAATCAGCTGACTGAATTTGGACTTTATGTCAGATTAGTGACAGAAACACTACTAGGTCTATACTTCTGCCGTGGCAGGCGTGTGCAAGCAACTTTAGGAATAGGTTGTGCATTTATACCAGGGCTGCGTTCGAATCCAAAATAAGATACTCCCTTCACTTCTTCCCTCCACTCGAGTGAGCCCTTCGAATGACGTAGCAGGCGAGTAATCCCTTCCCGGGCGAGGGAGGCCAATAGAGGGGACTTAGGGGGAGGGTTGTGGGAAATCGGATTGGAACGACCATCGCCAGGTTTTTTCCGCACTTCTCCATTTGTCAGCAAGCCAGCGGAAGTTTGCGTTGCCATGGAGCCGAGTGAGTTAGTTGCCTGTACGTTGTACCTTTTACAGTTCACGCGGAAGCGTATCGCGTGTTCGTACCAAATACGAATACGTTTGACTGCTGCGGCATTTGTGACTGTTTTATGGGAAAATAAAGCTGCTTTCACTCCGGACGCGAAACGAATTTTTCGCACGACAGATTGCATGATCAGTGCGATGGATGCATTTTGCGTGCATTCGCGTCTTTGCATTTGAATGTAATCTGTCGCGCAAAAAATTTGTTTTGCGTCCAGGGTGAAAGTGGCTTTTAGCTCCGCTACAGTCCTCGCGGATGCTTATAGGCTAGCTACAGCAAAAATGAACGTTAAGTCACAAATGCTTAAAAATAATGCGAAACCGATGCCCCTCACCCCCAAACTTCGCTACTTGCATATAACTCTGTCATAAATTGCACAGTACTGGAACACAATTCTTGAATTGGTATGGTAATATCCCTGCCACAATTTCTCCTTTTGCCATCTGAAAAAAATGGCGGACGTGAAATTTTGACCGAGGGAGAATGAGCAAAGCATTCTGGGCAATATCAAAGCTTGGAGGGATGTTCGTTGTTGGCTTCGTTTGAGGGAGGATAATCGAGGGCTTGAGCAAATGAAAATGCGCCCTTCCCTCCGCAAAACTGGATTGGAACGACCCTCCAAGTGGCAGCCATCTTACATCCGGGATTTTTTGGGGATTCCCCCCTCGATTGGAGGGCAAGTGAACACGACGAAGCTAGCATTTTTTCGGATTGGAACGCAGCCCAGTTTCCCCAGAAAATGTTGAAAAGCCAATAGATTGTCCAAGTCCACTAGAAAAGGCAATGACAGCCGGACACCAGGGGGAGCTCCTAAGAGCCAGAGACAGCAGGCCGTGACAAACCAGTGAGGAGGTGGGCAAAGGAGGGTCCAGCCTGTGTGTACAGGAAGTTAACAGTCAGTCTCGTGGGAAGGACAACACTGCATGGCGCATTGGCTGCCCCATTTGTTGGAATATAACCCGCCCAATATTAAAAAAATAAATTCCAAAAAGTTAAAATTGTCAATAAATCTCATGTTATGAGACCTAGTGGCGAATTAAAGTAAAGTGTGCAGACTAAGTAGTCTGCTAGAACAGCCAATGCCGCGACTGATAATGGGTATGGGACCAGAAATAAAAACGGTCTTTCCAGAGTTTTTTAAAAAAGTTAAAAAGGAGGTTAAAATCATTTTCTGAATGATCAGACTCCTGACAGGTTGTATCCTTGGTCCCCAAATGAACTACAGTATAATCCGCTTGATAGAAGGCGAGAGTGAGGAAAGTAGCCCAGATAACTCACCCCGGATAACCGGGACAGTAGCGCTAGGGAACCAGCCGGTTGCTACATTAAAGAAGCGAATGTTCCGGATAATGGAGTCTCCCATCAGTAACATAGTCTGGGAGAAGAGAGGACGAAGCGGTTGCAAGCCTGCAGCAGGGCCAAGTGAACACCGGCACAGGACCTCCACTTCAGGGCTGGGCGAAGGCCTCCTCAGCACCGCGTCAACAGGGCTGGACTTGCGGGCCAGATTGCCTCTCTCTCAAAACAGAGGGCAGCCGAGGAGCAGCTGGACTCACAGGGGAGGAGGGTGGGGTGACACTTCCTCCTCAGCCAGTACAGAAACCAGTTCTCCAGCTGCAGGTCTCAGACAGGCAGGACAAGAGATGAACGCCTCCCGCCGTGCAATCCGACCCAGGGCTCAGCCGAGTTGGGTGTGGAGCTGATGATGGCCTCGTGTCTCGCTCCCAGTTGGATCCAGGGGTCCTCAGCCGGGGTCGGTGCGGCTTCAGTGGGGAAAGCCAAGAAGTCGCGTTCAGCTGTGGTGCTGACACTTGCAGCAGCGAGAGCTGGAGCAACCAGGGAATCGATGAGCTGCTCATCGTCCTTAATCTGGTAAAGGATCGAAATTCTTCCCTCCATCTCCGCAATTTTTTGCGAGAGGCAAAGACAGCTTTCACAGCCCGGCGGGGAGGTGAGGGGAGCCATACTTCTTCATTTTAGCCTGCTGGGCCTTGCAGCAACCAGCCAACCAATGCAATAAATAATACTTTAATGATAAAATAATAAAAAATAAATAAAATGACATAAAATGTTGAAATAATAAAATGTCAAAACATTAAAATAATATTTTATTGTAAAAATAAAGATAGTAAACCAAGAGCGCAACAGCAGCAAAACTAAACCGCTGACAGGCAACGAGATGTGATGTACTTAAGTACCTGAAGTATCTGGTGAAAAAATATACTGAAGTATCAAAGGTGCAAGTACAAGTACAAAGTATTTTTCAGAGCACGCATAGAAAACAGCAAAGCAACCACACATTGTTCTCTCCTTGTGCTCTTTAATCAATTTTTAGGTGAATGAAAGATAATGTATTGAAAAAACAAACTGGCAGTCTCTCCTTTATATATTTCTTCTTCTTCTTTGCGTTTACTGGCGTATTAAAAAACTGCAATAATTAACACTAATTATTAGAATTACATGGTATAAATACCATGTTGAATTTGTGCTTCAGAAAACAGATTTTAACTAATTATTGCGATACCATGGGCTCACTGTAGCTCAAGTGGTTGCTACAGAGGGCAATGATTTTTTTTTCTGTAGCAAGAGAGATATACATTTTTTTTTAACTGCTAGATAGATAGATAGATAGATAGATAGATACTATGGGTGAGTATTGTAATGTGAATATAGGCCACTAGATGGCAGTATTTACCTTTTTTTGTTAAGCTCAGACTGGAGTCATGTTTGGACATGTTTCCAGACATGTCTGGGGCAAGTCTCAGAAAATAAAAAAAAAAGAGGTCTAAATGTGGGTGGGGTCTGCAAAAGAGTATATAAGGAAAAGAATTGAGACAGTAAAGTAGTAGGAGAAATTGCAAGAAGATGACCAGACCTGCCATTCTGTTCAAGACCTGTGACGTTTCTTTTGTGGATTTCTTTGACTGTGTTTGAGCATTTTCTTCATCCAGGACATCACCAAGCCACCCCACTAAAAAGGGACTGTAATTATTTCTGTTTTTTCTTATTTATCAATCTTGGTCTTTAGTTGTAGGTTGTTATTAGTCTTTGTCTTTGTTAAAAATTAAATGTGTTTTAGTTTTAAAAACTGTGTGTCATCCCTTGCTGTTGCTGTTGTTTTAAATGTGATAACAAATTGGGGCCATAACAAATTGGGGGCTCAAGGTCCGGGATAGACCATTGTGTGAGTAATTTATTGAAAATCTAACATTCCAAATTGTGAAATTGTTTTTGTGAATTTTCCTAGAGATATATTGACAACAGCAATGGATGATTTCTTGGCATCACCAACCGTAGGGGTTTTGAAGTCTTTTAAAAAGACAGAACTGCTAGAAATTTGCAGACAGTTGGAGTTGACAGAGGTAAAACCAGCCATGCGAAAAGCAAGACTGGCTAGAGAGATAGTTGAATATTACATTGATGAAAATGTGTTTGCACCAGGAGATCTGGAACAGTTTCCAGTGGAAAATCCAAATATAGAAATGGAACTTAAATTAAAAATGCTAAAGATTGAAAGGGAGGAAAGAGAAAAAGAAAGGGAATTTGAGAGGGAAGAAAAAGAAAAACAAAGGCAGTTTGAGTTAGAAAAATTAGCAAGAGAAGAAAAACAAAGAGAATTTGAGTTAGAAAAATTTGCAAGACAGAGAGATTTTGAATTAGAGAAATTCGATAGAGAAGAAAGACTCCAAATGGAGCAACTAAAAATAAAAATTCAAAGTGAAAATAAATTTCGGGCTAGCCAGGAGGTAAAACTGGTGCCTCCATTTTCGGAAAAGGATGTTGACAACTATTTCCAGTGTTTTGAAAAGGTAGCAAAGAGTTGCCAGTGGCCTAAGGAACACTGGCCTCTGATGTTGCAAACTGTCCTCAAGGGTAAAGCTCAACAAGCCTATTCGGCTTTGTCTGCAGATGATTCCTCTGATTATGAGGTTGTCAAAAAGGTTATTATGAGAGCTTATGAGTTGGTTCCAGAGGCTTACCGACAGAAATTCAGAGGTCTGAAGAAATCTGAAAATCAGACTTATGTTGAATTTGCTAATGAAAAGCAGGTTTGCTTTGAGCGCTGGTGTACTTCTATGGAGGTCAAGGATGATTTCAACTCACTAAAAGAGATGGTGTTAGTTGAAGAATTCAAGAACTGTGTTAAGGATGATGTTAAGACCTACCTTAATGAGAAGCAAGCACTGAACTTGCAATCAGCTGCCAAATTTGCAGATGAATATGTTCTCACTCATAAGTCCAAATTTCAGTCTAGCAGTAACAAGAAGTGGTCCCAATTTCAGAAAAAGGGTTACGGTGATACCCAAGATTCCTCACCCAAAGACAAAGACAAATCTGGTGATGGTGCTCAGAAATCCAGTAACAGGTCTGATCAAAGTGTGAAAGCTGACAGTGACAAAAGTGGTCTAGTTTGCAGTTATTGCAAGAAATCTGGTCATGTTACAACTAACTGTTGGTTCCTTAAAGCTAAGAAAGAAAAAGAAAAGGATACCAAACCAAATGCCTTTGTGAAAACAAGGTTAGAAACCCCTGTAGTAGATAACCAATCTGCTAAATTGCCTGCTTCTTGTGGGGCTAAAAAGCCTAATACAGCTGACTTTGTGAGGGAGGAATTTCTTCCATTTGTGTCAGAGGGATTTGTGGCTCTGAATGAGCATACTACTCCTGTCCCCATATATATCCTAAGGGATACCGGAGCTTCTCAGTCACTTTTGTTGATGGACTCCTTGGAGTTACGTGATGAGACCGCTTCAGGGGATTTCATACTTGTACAAGGTATTGAAGGGAGGACTGTATCTGTACCCCTGCGCTCTATATTCTTGAAGTCAGATTTAGTTACAGGACAGGTAAAGGTGGGACTTATGTCAAGTCTACCTATAAAGGGTGTTTCTCTGTTGCTAGGCAATGACCTGGCTGGGGGCAAAGTAGTTCCCCCTGTACATCTTACTTCACAGCCGAGCACTGAAGATGGGGATGAGGACCCATCTCTGTATCCTTCTTGCGCAGTGACTCGTGCTATGGCCAAGAAGGCTAAAGAAGAAGATGATGTGGTGCCGTCCAGTCCATTGAATAGTCAGGACTCAGGTGGTTCGCCTCATGACTCTGATTGGCCTGCTATGGTTTCTCCGTTTGAGAACTTATCAGACACTTTTATCAGTTCATTGTTCAGCCAGCCAGATAGGTTTGGTGATTCTGATGTGTCTGGAGACTTGTCTCTGTCCAGAAAGCAGTTGATTGAGGAGCATACTAATGATTCTGAAATTGGTGTACTAAAGAGGAGAGCCCTTCCTGAAAAAGAAATAGATGCAGTTCCAGTTGGGTATTATCTCAAGGATGGTGTGTTGATGCGGAAGTGGCGCCCTCCTGATATCCCTGCCAATGCAGATTGGGCAGTGGTCAGGCAAATTGTTGTTCCGAAGGTCTACAGGAATGAGATCTTAACAATGGCTCATAGTTTACCTTTAGGAGGTCATCTTGGTGTTAACAAGACTGTTGATAAGATCATGAAACACTTCTTTTGGCCTGGGCTTCGGAAAGACGTTTCCAACTTTTGCAAAACCTGTCACACTTGTCAGGTAGTTGGAAAACACCAGTTAGACCCACCTGTAGCTCCATTGCAGCCTATTCCAGCATTTGGGGAGCCATTCTCTAGGGTCATTGTTGATTGCGTTGGTCCATTACCCAAGACTAGATCTGGAAATCAGTACTTGTTGACAATCATGTGTGCATCTACCAGATTCCCCGAAGCCATACCTCTACGTAACATCAAGGCAACTGCAATCTCGAAGGCTTTGATAAAGTTCTTCACGTTGTTTGGTCTTCCCAGGGAAATTCAGTCAGACCAAGGTAGCAATTTCACTTCAGGATTGTTTCAGCAGGTTGTGTATGAACTAGGTGCAAAACAGATTCTTTCTAGTGCCTATCATCCAGAAAGTCAGGGTGCCTTAGAGCGGTTTCATTCCACTCTCAAGACAATGATGAGGACTTACTGTTATGACCATGAGAAAGACTGGGATGAAGGGGTTCATTTGCTGTTGTTTGCAGCTAGAGAAGCAGTGCAGGAGTCTACTGGATTCAGTCCATTTGAGCTAGTGTTTGGTCATGAAGTGAGAGGACCTTTGCTATTATTGAGTGAACAATGGCAAGAGGAAGAGCCGCAAATCAGTCTGTTAGACTATGTTAGCAAGTTCAAGGAAAGATTGCGTGCAGCTTGTGACCTTGCCAAAGAGAACTTGAAATCAAGTCAGGGAAAAATGAAAACTTGGTATGATCATAAGGCTAGAAGCCGTGAGTTTAAACCAGGAGACAAGGTCCTTGTGTTGTTTCCCTTGCAGTCCAATCCATTGCAGGCTAGATTTCATGGTCCTTATGAAATTCTGACAAAACTCAATGATCTCAATTACCTTGTGAAGACTCCAGATAGGAGAAAACCAAAACAATTGTGTCATATTAACATGCTAAAGCCTTATCATGACAGAAATGCTAGGGTTGCAGCTGTCACTTCAGATTCTCCAATGGTCGAAACGTGTGAAGATGAGGGGGAGTTTCAAGATGATGAACCAAGAATTAAAGCTGAAGTTCTTTCATGTAAATTGTCAAACACTGAAGTGTTGCAAAATCTTGATGTAAAACTCCAGCACTTAGAACCCTCACAGAGAGATCAGTTTGAAAGGTTGATCGAGAAATATGAGGATTTGTTTCCTGACGTTCCAAAGAGAGTTACTATAGCCTCTCATGATGTAGATGTTGGTGATGCCAAACCAATAAAACAGCATCCATACCGGATGAATCCTGAAAAGAGAAAGATTGCTGAGAAAGAGGTTGAGTTCATGTTAAAACATGATATTATCAGACCCTCCAACTCCGATTGGAGTTCACCCTGTGTGCTAGTTCCAAAACCTGATGGAAGTACTAGATTCTGTACAGATTATCGCAAAGTCAATGCTGTAACTAGAACTGATGTGTTTCCAATACCTAGGATTGATGATTGTATTGATAGTGTAGGGCAAGCAAAGTTTCTGACCAAGATTGATTTATTGAAGGGTTATTGGTGTGTGCCTTTAACTGAGAGGGCCAAGAGCATCTCTGCTTTTGCCACCCCATCTGGATTGTACCAGTATGAAGTCCTACCCTTTGGCATGAAAAATGCCCCAGCCACGTTCCAAAGGATGATACAGTCTACAATCGCCGGATTGCCACACACGGGTGCGTACATCGATGACCTGATCACATGGAGTGACTCCTGGGAAGAACATCTAAAAGATGTAGAGACGTTGTTCCAGCGCCTGACCGAGGCTAACCTGACTGTTAACCTGAGCAAGAGTGACTTTGGTTGTGCTACTGTCACCTATCTTGGCTACGTCATAGGCCAGGGTAAGGTGGCACCCATAAATGCTAAAGTCCAAGCCATCATGGACTTTCCAGTTCCTGACAACAAAAAAGCTTTGCGCCGCTTCCTTGGAATGATCGGGTACTACCGCAAGTTCTGCAAGAACTTTGCTGAGATTGCTCTCAGTCTAACTAACCAACTGAAGAAAGGCGTAAAGTTCACCTGGGATGATGCATGCCAGAGAGCCTTCGATCACCTGAAGTCTCTGCTGTGTCACTTCCCCGTGCTCAAATCTCCTGACTTCAACAAACCGTTCTCCATCGCGGTCGATGCTAGCGACCAAGCTTGTGGATCTGTGCTCCTACAGAGAAGTGACTCTGATGACATTGAGCATCCCGTGGCATACTTCTCCAGGAAGTTCAATCGCCACCAAACAAACTATTCCACAATAGAGAAGGAACTGTTGGCTCTCGTCCTTTCTTTACAACACTTTGAGGTTTATGTTTGTACAGGGGAAAAGCCAATGATTGTGTACACTGACCACAATCCGTTAATGTTTTTGAGTAAGATGAAAAACAAGAATCGGAGATTGTTGAATTGGAGTTTGATTTTACAGGAGTTTGACTTGGAAATTAAGCATGTGAAGGGTACAGACAATGTAATTGCTGATTGCTTATCCCGTGTTTGAATGTGTATATATATATCATGTGTTTGAATATTGTATGATATGTATATATAGACAAGTGTTCACTTAACCATTTTGTATTGAAAAGAAAAATTTTGCCTTTATGAGTCAAAATTTTTCCCTTTTGGAATGGAGGTGTAATGTGAATATAGGCCACTAGATGGCAGTATTTACCTTTTTTTGTTAAGCTCAGACTGGAGTCATGTTTGGACATGTTTCCAGACATGTCTGGGGCAAGTCTCAGAAAATAAAAAAAAAAGAGGTCTAAATGTGGGTGGGGTCTGCAAAAGAGTATATAAGGAAAAGAATTGAGACAGTAAAGTAGTAGGAGAAATTGCAAGAAGATGACCAGACCTGCCATTCTGTTCAAGACCTGTGACGTTTCTTTTGTGGATTTCTTTGACTGTGTTTGAGCATTTTCTTCATCCAGGACATCACCAAGCCACCCCACTAAAAAGGGACTGTAATTATTTCTGTTTTTTCTTATTTATCAATCTTGGTCTTTAGTTGTAGGTTGTTATTAGTCTTTGTCTTTGTTAAAAATTAAATGTGTTTTAGTTGTTGAAACTGTGTTTGTCGTCCCTTGCTGTTGCTGTTGTGTTATAAATGTAATAACAAATTGGGGCCATAACAGTATCCAGTTTGCACATCAGGCTAAGCTGAGGAGTTAAATTAAGGCAAGTCTTGAAAAACAGGGATTGGAGTGAACTTGTTTATATTCTAACAGCTCGGCTCGCTTGTGAATATTCAAATATAGGGCACTGGTGGCCCCAGAAGTTCCTGCCTTAAGATAAACAAAATGTCAAAGTTTTTTTTGACGGATCATGCATGGACGGACACGCAAGGATGGCGCCCGATACCATAGCTTCCCTGCCACTCAGGCGGCGGGAGCTAATTAGGAGCCTGTAACTGAAAATGTTGATTAATAAAAGCAAACTGTCAGTTTTTGGTGATATTTTTAGGCCAGTGACCTTGAAAAAATAGGCCAAGGTCACCTTTAAGCATGTAATTTGTAGGCCTTTATGAGGTGTATGTCCCGTAAAAATTAAGAGCTTGTAACTGATATGGTTGATGAGATACAGCAAAATGTCGAGGTTTTTGGTGATATTTTTTGGCCTGTGACCTTGAAAAAAATAGGCCAAGGTCACTGTCACGCAGTGAGCGATGACGTGGTCTGCGCATAGTTCGTGCGGAGACGGCTTGCTGGCATTAGTACAGGAGAGCTGACCGGGCGCTTCTGACGTAGGCATTTTTCATATAACCTTATCACCGTTTCCTACATTTAATATTTTGGGTTTATTGGTCAATGTTGCCACGAACCACCTTCTGCAATCAATCGGTCAGCAAATTACATTGTTGAATTTACAGGGAAAGGCTTACCGGCATTTTCACAATGAGTATTCATTATTCCTTACACAGAAATGTTCCGTATCCATTGTCACATTCCCCCATCATCTGTATCACCTTTGGTATCCGCAAATGCAATTATTCACACTGGCTGCTTTCTTTATATTCATTCATTGGTTAAATATTTCGTAATTACCTCACCGCAATGACTAGCGACACCTTCGGCAGTATACTTCCGGAAAAACCGAGTGGCCTGTACTACACTTTGTAAATAGGGGGATTTTGTGGGCACAGACCACTTTAGAAGGGGTGTTTCATGGGTTTTTGTTCATATGGGGATTTTATCTGCACATATGTTTTGGGGTATGTCAAAATTATTTTGCATGTTTCTTTATTCTGTGTTGGGGTTAATTTATTCATCATTTAGTTTCAACTGTATTTGTATAAACTGATTTGACTATTATTAGAAATGGTGTTTGCCTGGGGGAGGGGCTATAGCTGGGATTAGGCTGTATTAGGCCCCATGGTCTCAGTTGTAGTAGGACTGCTGAGGGTAAATGTACTGCTGGTACTATAAGTTTGCGCAGGGTCTAAGGATATAACCTGGCAACTTCATTGCTTGTTGATTTTGTGTTTTGTTTAGTCTTTCTTTTTACTATTCTTTTGACATTTTTTGTACTTGCGCACTGTAAATTTTTGCACCTTTTTAAGAAAAATTAAAAAAAGGGGGGAAAAAATTTCATTTTTGTTGGAGAATTTTTCCTGTCCGTCTGCTCCGCCGTCGGTTGTACTGCCAGATTTGGTGTCAGAAGTGGGATGAGGAGCCTGAGGGAAAGGAGGTGAACATTGCAGAATGGACATGGCTACCAGAAGGAGGAATGGACCAGAAGAGGAGGGGGCAGCGGGGGGAGCTTCGGAGACTTTGGACCCAGCCACCCAAATCACTCCAGGGGATGCGCTCACTAATCTTGCTAAAATGTTTGAGTCCTTTAAGGAGGTGCAACGGGCCAGAGATGAGCAGCTAGAGAGGGAGTCTGCCAGACAAACCCACCAGTTCCAGGGTCCTCACCCACCAGGTGACCCAACTACAGTTGGATGTGGAGTCTGTGCGAGAGTGAGGGGGTGCACCACTGCCTCCAGCTTCCCAAGCAATGACACCACAGTCACAACAGGCCACAGTCACCACCAGGGGGCGAGTTCTTGAATCAAAGATGGCCAAACTGGAGGACTCCGATAATATTGAACATTACTTAACCACCTTTGAACGGCTGGCGAGGGTGTACGAGTGGCCAGAGGAGGACTGGGCCATCTATTTAATACCACTGCTCACTGGTAAGGCCCGCAGTGCATTTGTGGCTATGGATCCTGAGAGCACGCTGAACTATGAACTTTTAAAAGAAGCAGTGCTCAAAAAGTACGAAATCAGTTCAGAGACTTACCGCCGCCAGTTCCGAGCAATGGGAACTAGCCCGGATGAGACTCCTCAGGAGCTATATGTGCGGCTAAAGGACTTATTCTGCAAATGGACCAAGTTTGAGACAAGTACCAAGGAGAACGTCATGGAAACGATGGTGCTGGAACAGTACCTGCGTGTCCTCTTTCCTGAAGTGAAGATTTGGGTCAAGGAGCATAACCCAACATCAGCAGCGGAGGCTGCAAAGTTGGTGGATAATTTTGTGGCAGCACACAAGCGCCTGAGGAATTACCGCTACGCTGGCATTTTGGACAAAGCCCGGGGTAAGTCTGATGGGGGTGGTAGGGGAGTTTGTTCTGATGGGAAACCTAACCTTATTAGTAATGCCTCATCCAATCCTCTAGATAGACCCAAAGGCATAATTAGTTTTAAATGTGGCAGTACGACCGACGGCGGAGCAGACGAACAGGAAAAATTCTCCAACAAAAATGACATTTTTTTTCCCTTTTTTAAAAAATTTTCTTTAAAAGGTGCAAATATTTACAGTGCGCAAGTACAAAAAATGTCAAAAGAATAGTAAAAAGAAATACTAAACAAAATCAAAAACAAACACAAAATCAACAAGCAATGACGTTGCCAGGCTATATCCTTAGACCCTGCGCAAACTTATAGTACCAGCAGTACATTTACCCTCAGCAGTCCTACTACAACTGAAACCATGGGGCCTAATACAGCCTAATCCCAGCTCTAGCCCCTCCCCCAGGCAAACACCTTTTCTAATAATAGACAAATCAGTTTATACAAACACAATTTAAACTAAATGATGAATAAATTAACCCTAACACAGAGACATACCCCAAAACATATGTGCAGATAAAATCCCCATATGAACAAAAACCCATGAAACACCCCTTCTAAAGTGGTCTGTGCCCACAGCTGCCCGCAAAATCCCCCTATTTACAAAGTGTAGTACAGGCCACTCGGTTTTTCTGGAAGTATACTGCAGAATGTGTCGCTAGTCATTGCAGTGAGGTAATTACGAAATATTTAACCAATGAATGAATATAAAGTAAGCAGTCAGCGTGAATAATTGCATTTGCGGATACCAAAGGTGATACAGATGATGGGGGAACGTGACAATGGATACGGAACATTTCTGTGTAAGGAATAATGAATACACATTGTGAAAATGCAGGTAAGCCTTTCCCTGTAAATTCAACAATGTAATTTGCTGACCGATTTATTGCAGAAGGTGGTTCGTGGAAACAATGACCAATAAACCCAAAATATTAAATGTAGGAAACGGTGATAAGGTTATATGAAAAATGCCTACGTCAGTAGCGCCCGGTCAGCTCTCCTGTACTAATGCCAGCAAGCCGTCTCCACACGAACTATGCGCAGACCACGTCATCGCTTACTGCATGACAGTCGCCTTTAGGCATGTCATTTGTAGGGCTTTATGAGATGCATGTCTAGTAAAAAGAGCCTGTAACTGAAACCGTGGATGAGATAAAGCAAAATGTGTTGACGGACGCACGCACAAATGCATGCATGGACGGAACCCGATACCACGATCCGGGTGTGTTATCTAGTGATGTAATATTGTAACTGCGTGCATAAATTTGGAGCTCCATGTCCGCTGGCAGAAACATCTGCACAAAGCGGTTAAGATACCCTGCCGAGCACCATTGTTCTTCTCGAACACACCAAATCCAGATAATCCGTAAATGATGAATTACATTCATATTTTAATGTGTAAGGAGTAACAAAGTGGTCAGTGTCAAAGTAAAGAAGTGAAAGTATACTCTTTTATCTTTTAAAGCTAAAGTTGGTAATCCTGTTCAGAAACACTTTTTGTTAAACTGGGTGAAATGGTCCTTCCATCCTGAGTGAAGTCAATACATTATGTCTTCAGAAAAAGGAATGAAAAGAATCAGACCTCTGTGGTAGCTGCAGGACTGTAAAAACTCTGACAAATCCCTGCCTTTTGGTCCGTGTGGAAAGAACCAATCAGACGCCTTCATGTCTCTTCCTGCCCTCGCCCCCCTCTGTCCTTCCCTCCTCTCCATGTGCACACTCATCACGTTTCACTGTTGCCGGAATTATTCAGCAAACTCCTCAGCAGAAATACCAAGTTAGCAGGAGATTAAGTTCATAAGGGTGCTGTGGCAGGGAAAATACAGCCAAAAATATCACATCCAGCGTTACTTGTAACGACTCGCCCCGCTAAACAGGCAAAGAAAAGAAAGCCGGAGGCAGAAAAAGGCAGCGACTAGAGATGGCAATTTCGACATGCAGGCCCAATCCCAAACCGGTCCCTATCCACTCGCCCTATCCACTTCCCCTCCATTTGTGCGTTCCCTCAGAGGGTACACCACATTAAGGGCTGTCTCAGACTGAGTAGGGTGGAGTGCAAGTGGCTTATTAATTGATTAAAAGCCCTACGGCCTGGTAGTGGGGCCTGTTGTTACGCACAATAAATACAGTATGTTTCCAAATCGCAACATTGTCATGCGGCATATCCACATTTCGCTAAGAAACTAATGCCAAAAGCTCATGTAGACCATTTTTACCTGAACCGAACACAATTCAAGCACCAAGCAAGTAAATCAGCTTGCAGCAAAACAAAGGATAAAATCATATCAGCGTTGAATCGCCAGAATTTCTCCTGAATTAGCGCTATGCATAAACGATACCTCAAATGAAAGAGGAAAGTCCGCAGAATCCAACGATATGAGCCCTGTCATTTTAAACTGGCACCACACTCAAAGAATAGCAGGCATACACTTTACAGTCTACAGAGATGAGCAAAAAAAAAATTATTGCCTTTGATATTTTGCAATAAAAAACGGTTCGAGGGAAAATCTGTGCTTGCTATTGTTAGCCCAATGTGTTTGTGTTATAACGAAACTAGATCTGCCGGGATCCTAGCATGTTCTTTCCCAGGGCGTTGCTTAAAAGATCTCAGCTCCTTAGCGTTCAGCTGGCTTGCAATGTATTTTCCTCTCTGTGATCGGCTTGTGATGCTGTCAGTAAGACTATGCCGGTAGCAGTTTGATTCTACGAGTCCTGATGTTTCCAACGAATTCTAAACCACCTTAATCGCAGAAACCTAGCCTGAGCTACAGCCTTGCCTTCCCAGTGCGTCAGACTGAGTCCATGGGCCATTTGCATGTTCTTGAATAGCTCGACAATATAAACGCATAACTATTTTGTTTGATGTATTTTCCAAATAATTATCTGCTACATATTCAACATTCATTTTCAAAGTCGTTTTCTGACAGAATCTTTGCACTGTTCCGCACAAATACTGAGGCGACAGCAGTACAGTACGTATTTTCTTTACCCATTCCTTAAATTTGCAATTTGACCACAGAATTGTTGTTAGCTACCATAGCCTAGTGATAAAAATGCCGTGTGGCAAGGGACAGTCTGGAGGTTCGATTCCTAGTCAATGTACCTTTTTTTTGGGAAATAATCTTAGTTTCCTTTTACAAATAATTGTTGGGGTTTTTTCATTCGTACTTTTCTTTAAGACTTTTTCACATTGCTGTTGCATTTATAATTTTATTTATTTGTTTTGTTTTTTTTTTTTTAATAAATCTGTTCCAGTGGAGTCAAACTTCATTTTCATTGTATGCATTATCTTTGAATGGGAAATTGTATAGGCAACAAAACTGACAGAAATAATAATAATTTTTTTTAATTCTAAAAATTAAAAAATGTTGTATTTGGATGGAATGGATGCCTGTAGTGATATATAAGTGAAATTTTATGGGTTTTACAGTTTGGTATCTGAGAAATCTGAAATGGAATACAAGGTACCAAAATTTCCAAACTGGAGAAGCCACTTAGACATTTCTCTCTCATTTTGCTCTGATTTACCTGATCAGAATAAACTTTGGCACAGTTAATAATGAGATTCTGTGCTGTAATTTTTTTTGAGGTTTCCGGCTGCAACTCAACAAATTTACAAAGGATAGAAGTAAAACATTGTTAGGTGCAAAATGAGATCTTTCATTTACACTGTGTTCCATCTCCATTTACTCTGACTCTGACAGTGATTAGTGATTAGTGATTTTTACACCAGGGCAGAAATCCCAAATGGTTTTACCTTTATCATGATACCAAGATTCTTCAAATGGACCAAGCAGTCGCAGAGATATACTCATTTCATTTTGGGCTTGCCATTTTTGAAAAAGAGGCTCAGGGCTTAAGGGGTCAAATCCTCTGCAGCGAGTCCACACCAATGCAAGCTTAAGAACCACTCTCCTTTCAAGTGCAGCACCTGTTTTATGTCCAGGATGGAAGAAACGCTGCATATTTACAAATGTCAGTTCCATGCGGCTATTTCCAAAAGATAAGTACAGAATTACCTAACATGAAACAGACATTTTAGTGCGCACATCAGGAAGGCAAAGGTTGCATTTTGAAATGAACATGCAGATGTGCACCCGAGAAAACACTGAGTAAGTAGTTTTATTTACTGAATCAATGATTGCTCTTTTTCACAATGTGCCATTTCATGCACAAACGCCTTCATCTTTGTCAATGTTGTGTTTTAAATAATTTTATTTTTAATATAAATTTTAATTAATTACATTATCATCTCTAAAATATTTTGGGTGAGAAGTGTATCATCAGGGAACTAGACTGTCAAATACAATGCAACACACCAATCGGTAGGCATAGTGATGATTACCTCTGCTTCCCGTTGGATGAGGAGCAAGAGCATCCCAAAGTTTATACACGTTTTCACACCCTCCCCCTTAATGAATCTCCCTCCATCGCTGTGAGGGAGACTACACACGGAATAACACTCGGTAGTGAAGTGCTAGTAGTGAGGGACCGGTTTGGGATTGGGCTGCAGATTTGAACAGTTTCTTCCGGGTTTGACACGGGTTTACGACTCTGCTTCAAAACCATTGTTACATGACTAGGGACGTTTCGCCTGCCCCCCCCCGGGAAAGTTTGAATGCTTGTTTGTTTTAATAGCTGCAGTAAAAGATTTTGCCACTAGGCTGTGCACTACTGAAATAAATCTGGTTTCGAAACAATTCGGAACATTTCAAAACAGTGGTTGTTTCAGAGGTTTCAAAACTGTTTCAAAGGTTCGAAATTTCCATCTCAAGCTGGAACGAAAAATGCTCTGGATAAAGCTAGAGGACAAACCAGAGTCAACTGAGGCATCTGAAGGGCCTGAAAAGTGATGCAGAGGTTGCCGTCTTTCTGTTGGACTGGTAATTATTTCTTTTGCTTCAAGGAGATTAGTTATTTTCATAAACCTTCGCCAACTTAGCTACTTTTGTAGCTCATTTTAACCCAATGCTAACATTAGCTTCTCTGTGGTTGTAAGCCGGTGTTACAGATCATCTGGTTTTCCTGTTCACTGGTGACCTTTGTTTACAAAAGTTGGGTCTTTCTCACAGCAGCAGCAGATTTTCCGCTGGCCTTTGCTGTCTGCAGAAATTCCTTAATAATTACAATCCTATTTTACTTATCTATCTATCCGATTCAAGTATTTTATTGATTGTTGACAGTTGTGAAGCTGTGATTCTTGCTCTTTAAAACAAAATAAAATAAAATAAAATATAAAACCCCTCACCCGGGATTCAATACCGATATATGATGTAAAAAATACACATGAGTGGCGGGTAAACCTGCTAGGCCATCGAAACATCACAATTGCAAAAGAGCAAGTACACTCCATATGTCAAACAAAAACAACCGGACATACATTTCTTGCTTGAAATCACCTCAGCTGGATTAACTTGTGACCATTATTACCGCAGAGATATTAACTAAACCTGAGTTTCTTGCGCCTCTCAAGTCGAACATTTTAGGTTTACGATTCCCTTTTCAGCTGTCAATTCTTATGGCCAAGTGGGTTAACCCGCCGAAGGTGTTTATTTTTAGCATCATCTTTCAGTTTCGAATTCTCGGTGAGGCTTCATTTCTTCATTTATTTATTTATTTTATTTTGAAGAGCAAGAAGATTAAACTCGATTTGTAAATTTTCATCATGGCATCACGACTGTCAACAATTAATGAAATACTTGAATCGGATGGATAAATAACAAGTAAAAGTGGATTGTAATTCTTAAGGCATTTGCACGGACAGCTAAGGTCAGCGGGAAATCTTCTGTTGCTGTGAGAAAGCAAGTTTTGTTTTTTGTAAACAAAATTCACCGGTTAACAGGGAAACCAGTTACAGGATCTGTGCTTCCTGCACGGAGCATTGACCGTGTTTACTTGACGTATCTCATGCTGGCCCCTGATTAAAATTCATGATTGTCAGTGATGGTAACAGAAAAAAAAAACTTTAAATTGTAACAATGTAATTGAGCAGACGCTTTTATCCAAAGTGACGTACATTTGAGAGTTCATACAACACAAAACGTGTAAGGTTAGTATTGCTAAACATAACATGCTAGCTTGAAAGCTACAATTATAATATAGTTTACTTACACGTGAATGAGACATGAGGTAGTTTGGTTGATGTCCAAAATGTGCTGAAATGGCTGAGTCAGCTGTCCTCTGCCCTGCTGAGTCCTACTGTCAGATGCGCGTTCAAGTTTTTGTGGGCGTGGCTTTGGACGGAGCACTGACGGTAGGGGGTGGACCTTAGAGGCGGTGTCTTTTTTAAATCTTGCTAGCTCTCCAACATTACCAACTATAACTTTAAATGTAGTAGAGTAAAAGAAAATGTCCCAGTTAAAAAAAAAACTCAAGTACAAATATGCAAAAAAAAAAAAAAACTGCTAAAGTACTGTAACAAAGCACATGTACACCTCTCTATGATAATGTATCCAAAGTCCCTTCATTGTCCCCATTTTGTCTCGTATCTGTTGCGAGGTTCAGCGGCCACCACAACTGCCTCCGTTCAAGCAAACTACCTCATGGACCCACAAGGGAATAAGTTAATTTGAAAACCAGTCGGGCCATCATGCCAGTATTCTTGAAAATACTGAAACATGATGGTTTCTGCACCACTTCCAACGTGTACATAAATAGTCGAGCTATAGTCAAAGTAACTGTATTTATCAATTTTTTCTAGTATCGTGCAAGTTCTTATGTTGGACTGTGGGATGTTTAATGTTAAAGGGGACCTATTATGCTTATTTTATACCTATTATCCTTATTTTAATACATATAAGTAATGTTTCTAAACATAAGATACAGGGGTTTTGCCGTAATCCAAGAACGTGATTTCGTGAACGTGGTTTCCTCTCTAAACAGCTCCTCCTGAGATCTTCACGAGATCTGGGCAAAACCTGATGTCAGGTTGTGCCATCCAATTAATACAGACCTAGCCCGAGCCAATCATGGTGCTGGACCTGCCCACACCGGAAACTATTCTAGCAGGCGCAAACAACTGCAGATCATACTATGCCTTAGTAGCATCTACACCAGAAATACAAAAGAAGAACCAAAGCTGCTCATCCGTTTACTTTTGGACGCAAAGGAAAGCACCCATTTCTCTTCCAAAAGACGATGCCACCAGAAATCAGTGGGTAGCTTTTTTTGTTTGCTGCCGGCAAACAGCCACACTCAAAGGGAAAGTTAGCTGTTTATGCATTTCACCAAAGACAGCTTTGTCAATAAAGGATAATTCAACGCTGGATAAGCGTTTCAGCTGCTTCTCAAACCTAGAGCAGTTGCATCAATCAAGCACTCGGAGCCACAAGCCGGGCACATGCCAACAATACAATACAGTGTAACAATACAGTACAAGTCATTACAATTAAAATATAATCAATCATACAAGCGGAAAATGGAGGTACTAATTTTAAAGTGCTGTGGATTGCAATCATGAATAATGATTAGAATTGGGTGGTGCTGTTGGGGGTGTGCATGATCTTCGGGCCCTCAGATGCCACTGCATCACTCACCGCCATGATTCTGTCATTGAAATTACTAAATGGGCCCAGGAATACTTCAAGAAACCACTGTCTGTAAACACAATCTGCCGTGCCATCCACAGATGTCACCTAAAACTCTTATCATGCAAAAAGAAAGCCATTGTTGAACATGATCCAGAAGCACCGCAGTGTTCTGTGGGCCAAGGCTCATTTTAAATCGACTGTAGCCAAGTGGAAAAGTTTCATGTGGTCAGTCAAGTCCAAATTTGACAGTCTTGTTCGAAATCATGGGCGGCGTATCCTCCGGGCTAAAGAGAAGAGCGATCACCCCTCCTGTTATCAGCGTTCAGTTCAAAAGCCTGCATCTCTGATGGTATGGGGATGCATTAGAGCATATGGTGTGGGACACTTGCATTTTTTAAAAAGCACCATGAATGCTGAACGGTATATAAAGGTTTTAGAGCAACATATGCTCCCCCTACCAACAACATCTATTCCAGGGAAGACCTTGTGTATTTCAGCTGGACAATGCAAAACCACCTACTGCAGCTATTACAACAGCATGGCTTTGTGGTAGAAGAGTTTGTGTGCTGAACTGCCCTGGTTGCAGTCTTGATCTTTCATCGATTGAGAACATTTGATGCAAAATTAAACAAAGAGTCCGTCAAAGGAGGCTCAAAACTCTCCAGCAGCCGGAAGCCTGTATTAAGGAAGTGTGTGTTCAAATTCCAGTGGCTAAAACCTGTCAAAAAACTTGTCTCCTCAATGCCCAGACACCGCCTCCACTCTGTGTTAAAAAGAAGAAGGGATGCTACACCATGGTTAACAGGCCCCAGTCTGCTAACAGGCCCAACTTTTTTGAGACCTGTAGCAGCCATCAAATTTGAAATGAGCTCATTTTGTGGATAAAATTGTAAAATTTCTCAGTTTCAACATTTGCTATTTCATCTCTGTTCTATTGTGAATAAAATACTGGCTGGTGTGATTTGAAAGTCATTGCGTTTTGATTTTATTCACAATTTACACTTTGTTCCAACTATTTCGGAATTAGAGTTGTAATTTGTGCTAAGTGCTAAAGTATATTACAGGTTGAAATTGGTTGCAAGACTGATTAGTCTTCAGCCAATTTTTTGATTACTTTTAAAAGTGGAGACAGTAGGGCACTCCCTTACAGAAGTTGGTAAGCTATTCCAGATTTGCTGCCCTTGACTGATAGAGCAGTTTGTGAAAACACGGTGCGCCTTAAAGGATATTTCACAATCTCCTCTTATAGTTGCTCGAGGTGGAGATACTAATAGATTTCTGTTGGAAGAATTGACTCAGTGGTGGGGGTGCAAGTCCATCCAAGATCTTATATACGCAACAGGCAAATTTAAAGGTAGTGAAACTGTCAAAGCTTTGTACAAAACCCAAAACCAGTGAAGTTGGCACGTTGTGTAAATCGTAAATAAAAACAGAATACAATGACTTGCAAATCCTTTTCAACCTATATTCAATTGAATGCACTCCAAAGACAAGTTACTTAATGTTCGAACAGGTAAATTTTGTAATTTTTTGCAAATATTAGCTCATTTGGAATTTGATGCCTGCAAAATGTTTCAAAAAAGCTGACACAAGTGGCAAAAAAGACTGAGAGAGTTGGGGAATGTTCATCAAACACTTATTTGGAACATCCCACAGGTGTACAGGCTAATTGGGAACAGGTGGGTGCCATGACTGGGAATAAAAGCTTCCCTGAAAATGCTCAGTCATTCACAAACAAGGATGGGGCGAGGGTCACCACTTAGTGAAAAAATGCGTGAGCTGATTGTTGAACAGTTTAAAAACAACATTCCTCAACAAGCTATTGCAAGAAATTTTGGGATTTCATCATCTACGGTCTGTAATGTTGTCAAAAGGTTCAGAGAATCTGGAGAAATCACTGCACGTAAGCGACTAGGCCGAAAACCAACATTGAATGCCCGTGGCCTTCGATCCCTCAGGCGGTACTGCATTAAAAACCGACATCAGTGTGTAAAGGACATCACCACATGGGCTCAGGAACACTTCAAAAACCACTGTCAGTAACTACAGTTCGTCGCTACATCTGCAAGTGCAAGTTTAAACTCTACAATGCAAAGCGAAAACCATTTATCAACAGCACCCAGAAACGCCGCCGGCTTCGCTGGGCCCAAGCTCATCTAAGATGGACTGATGCAAAGTGGAAAAGTGTTCTGTGGTCTGACGAGTCCACATTTCAAATTGTTTTTGGAAACAGTGGACGTCGTGTCCTCCGGACCAAAGAGGAAAAGAACCATCCGGACTGTTATAGGCGCAAAGTTCAAAAGCCAGCATCTGTGATGGTATGGGGGTGTATTAGTGCCCAAGGCATGGGCAACTTACACATATGTGAAGGCACCATTAATGCTGAAAAGTACATACAGGTTTTGGAGCAACATAATTTGCCATCCAAGCAACGTCTTTTTCATGGACGCCCCTGCTTATTTCAGCAAGACAATGCCAAGCCACATTCTGCACGTGTTACAACAGCATGGCTCCGTAGTAAAAGAGTGCGGGTTCTAGACTGGCCTGCCTGTAGTCCAGACCTGTCTCCCATTGAATATATGTGGCGCATTATGAAGCGTAAAATACGACAACGGAGACCCCGGACTGTTGAACAACTTAAGCTGTACATCAAGCAAGACTGGGAAAAAGTTCCACCTGAAAAGCTTCAAAAATTGGTCTTCTCAGTTCCCAAACGTTTACTGAGTGTCGTTAAAAGGAAAGGTGATGTAACACAGTAATAAAAAGGCCCCTGTGCCAACTTTTTTGCAATGTGTTACTGCCTTTAAATTCTAAGTTAATGATTCTTTGCCAAAAAAAGAATAAAGTTTCTGAGTTTGAACATTAAACATCTTGTCTTTGCAGTGTTTTCAATTGAATAATAAGTTGAAAAGGATTTGCAAATCATTGCATTCTTTTTTTATGTATGATTTACATGACGTGCCAACTTCACTGGTTTTGGGTTTTGGTGCAAGGGAATGTCACAGTGATGGTAAGCGGAAAGTTTTTACCAAAAACTTTCAAGATTCTCATGCGCAGTGGCGCTGAAGTTAGTAACCTGTTGCTTCCCCTCCCAGCTCGATGGTGCTGCGTGCTAGCTCTTGCAGTGATAGTATTGTTACTTCCATTATCTGGTCTGTTATTTTCATTGTCCTCGCGTCCACAAGTAACATAAGTATTTATATCATTTACTTTAGTATTCTTTGAAATATTGTTTAGAGGAAAAACAAATTGGATATCCCTTTCTGCTTGCTGGCATTTGCAGATTTTTGCTTCCGAGTGTGTTTGCGTTGGTGCCTTCCGCTTCACTGTAAAAGCGTTTCCTCAATATATAATTAATATTTTGGAAATATTTTAACCTAATTTTTTATGCACAGGTTATAGCCATAGACTGTAAAAAGCTGTTTTAACCTAATTCGTGTTTTTTATTTTTACGTTGGAATTTTTACTGTTTGAAGTTACTGCTACATCTAGGATGCTATAGCTTGTAGCCACCACCAGGAGGGGCTGCAGCACCAGCAGCTCACCCCCTTACCACGCTGTGTGTAGGGCAAAATTGCTTACAGCCACTATCAGCCAGAGTTGCCATAGTTGCTGCATTTTCAACCTTAAATCACCAACCTAATTCTGTATCCATCCATTGTCTTCCGCTTATCTGGGGGCCGGGTCGCCGGGGTAACAGAGTAAGTAGAGAGGCCCAGGCGCCCCCCTCCCCAGCCACTTCCTCCAACTGTACCTGAGGGACCCCTAGCCCTTCCCAGGCCAGCCCTGGGAATATAGATATAATCCCTTCAGTGTGTCCTGGGTCTGCCTCAGGGCCTCCTCCCAGTTGGACGTGCCTAGAAAACCTCTAAAGGGAGGCGTCCAGCAGGCATCCGGACTAGATGCCCAAACCACCTCAAGTGACTCCTCTCTACTCTGTGCCACTTCCGGCTGTCTGAGCTCCTCACGACCCCACCCTATCTCAAAGGGTCAGCGCAGCCACGCTGTGGAGAAAGCTCATTTTTGCCGCTTGTATTCGTGATCTTATTCTTTCCGTCACTACCCAAAGCTGGTGGCTATAGGTGAGGGTTGGAACGTAGATCGACCAGTAAATCCAGAGCTTCACTTTTATGCTCAGCTCATTGTGCACCTGATCCTCATTCCGATCTAATACTGTAGTTTATTTAGTTTTTAATTCCCTTGTTTAGTGTCTCACCTCGTGAAGGGCCAGTCTTTTTTTTGGTTCTTCAGCGAGCTCTGCTTTTCTCCATGAGAATAGATATTTGTGACTCACATGTATTGGGTTGAATATCATACTTACTATTTTTTACTAAAGCTCCAGCCATAGTAAAAGTACAGTAGAAATTTCCAACGTTACTGTCATGTTACAGGTTTTCCCTTTGAATATTTTCTTCCTTAATCAGAGCTGCTTACAGCTTTTGTTGTGTTCCGGGGTTCTGGCCTTTGGCCAGGACAGTATTGTTTATGGTTTTAACAGTTTTATGTTCCATAGTCCATAGTCCACAGTCATAGTCCATGTCACAGTTTTAACAGTGTCTTGTATCAAGTCATTGCATTTCATAATTCATGTTCATTGCCCATGTTTTTACTTTTACGTGTTTTTGTCTTTGCCAGGTCTGCCAAGCCACTCCACCGCCTGTCTGCGTTCCCCCCGTGCCTTTGTGTTTGCACATTTCAGAGCTCTGGTTGGCTTTGGTATTTCCCCCTTCCTTCTGTGCTGTGCTGGATTCGGGGCTGTCTAATCTTGATTGGCAATTAACTGTTTTTAAGTACTAACATTTACTAACATTCACTGGGTGGTGTAATTCTTATATAGGCACACTAATATTACTCATTTAGACAGAGAGTTTATTGTCATGATTCCTGCTTTACTATTTCAAGTCTTGCTGTGCTTTTCCGTTCATAACATTCATGCTGCTTTCAAACTGCTTACTTAATTGGTACTTAAGCTGAGCACGCTCATTCTCTTAATGAACAAGTCTTGTCCACCAATTTCTGTCCATGTCATGATCTTGCCATGCCTCTTGTTTCTCCTTCTCCAGGTGTTGCCCCTCATGTCTTGATTTCTTAGCCTTTATCTGGATGTGGTGGAAGTTGGCTGGCAGACAGTGTCTCAAGTCTCGTTCCAAGCTCATGGTCATGTTTGCAAGTTTCATGTTCAAGTCTTTTTCATAGCTTCTTCGCCAAGTCTTGTTCTAGTCTGTTTTTCATAGTCATTTTGTATAAAGCCTTCTGCATTCCTAGAATTATTGTTCTTTTCAGTTTATGGTTATCCTTCCTGGAGTTTCCAGTGCCTTTTGTTTTTTTGTCGTTTTCTGATTCTTAGTTCTTAGCTCTGTGAGGCTCTCCTTAGTTTGTCTTTTGCAACCCTTTGGGCCAAGTTTTTTTTGTTGGCCCTCGTGCCTGTTTGCTTTTGTTTAAATAAATTCCCTTTTTCCCTTCCACCTCACATCTGGTGTCTCTCTGATCTTGCATCAGCTTCTGGGTATCTTTATTGACTGGACTGGTTTGGTCTTATTTGTTGGGTTTCTCACATCTTTTGTCCTGGTTGTTTCTGTTTTACTATCATTGAGGAGTTAACTACGTTCCTTTTGCTAATTGGCTGTTTTCCTATCTGCTGACTGCTTCTGTGGCTGATTAGTAATTGGTCTCAGGTGTGTGAAGTCTATTATAGACAGTGTTTTCTATTACCCAGGGCTCCAGCACTGTTTAACGTTAGTGTTGTCTTGCACTGCTTCAGTTTAGGCAGAGGTTTTGTCCACCGATGTGCAGTTAGTATTAGCCTAGAGTTTTTAAGCAGTGTCTTATCTTGTGCTGTATTCTTTATTTTTGCTCGGATTTTTTTTTTTTTTTTTTCTCGTCTAGCCCTTTCATTCTTAGGGGCTGGTAGGCGGTTTACACCTGAAGCCTCAGTTATTTGGTTCTCTTTTGCGTTGGGATTTTCCCAGAGTAGTGTACCTTTTTTGAGTTACGTAATTTTCGGGATTAGTCCCTTCCTGTCAGTCTCCACCAAGACTTTAGTGGTTCTGGTCTTCGTACCTTTAGCTTTTCGTCTGAACATTGTGCACTCTTCACTATTCCTTACAGTTACTTTACATTAAATGCAATCTTTTATGTGTCATATTGGTGAATCACACTGTAATAATTAAAATTTTTCTATTCCGCAAGTCACTCTCAGCCATTGTTCCCTTTTTTTGAATCCTTGCGTCACCTAAATGCTTCCCTTTTTCAAAAGAGTGAATCTGTTGGGTTGATAGGTTTAATTAGTACTCTGTGGACTGATGGCTGGTGAGTGTTGCTTCTTGTGTAAACCAATATGAATATACTTTGTGAAAGTAAATGTTTGGTACTCTTTGGACAGAATCTTCTAAACCAGGGTTTGAGGCACTCAATGTGTGCAATTTTCTCTTTTTCACTTTTCCACTATTCTAAAGTTCCTTGAAAGCTTGCTTGCTGATAGCCAAGAGATGAATACAAGACAAAAAAAAATCAGTAACACTGAGTGACTTTGCAGCAGTGTCAGTATCAATTTCAGGGGCAGAGTTCTTTCCTGAAATTCAGTTCAGCTCTACTTAGTGTTCCTGAATATCTGAAGTTGGAACATACAAAGAATGAAAATCATTATTATAAAGTTAAGCTGGCAAACAAATCTGCTCAGGAAAAGAGCAATGCAGTCTAGCTTTTCTTTTTAAAGGTGACTGTCATGTAATGTAGCCTTGTAGTATGCATGAACTCTATGAAATGCATTATTTTATTGTTTCTAGAAGCAACACTATTTATCCATTTCAAATATGCTGCCTATGTGCTAAATCAATATATTTTATCATTTTTCATTGGCTTTTCTGAAAAAGTGTTAACTTTCATGTCTTGCCTGACAAAGCAGAAATACAGAAAATACACGATACAGGTGGTGGAAAGACCACCCTTGAAAAACTTGCTGTAACAGTAAGCTAATATTATAAAAACATGTACATAGATAATTGCTTATTTTAAGTTCATTCAAAATTCCTTACGCTTCAGGAACAAAACCAGCTTACAGTACCTGCAGTAAACCAGTGAAAATGACAGCAAAAAAATCCAAGCTGCACATCAAAGCTCCTTGACAGTTGCTAATAACCACGGAACTACAGCTCTAAAACTTACCCCACAGCTGAATCTATCCATATCAGATTCAGTCCCAATAAGAAGAGTATATTGTCAGCTTCACATAGCAGGTATTTATGACAATGCTTTTGATAATTTGATCACCCCTGTACATGTCAGATTGTCAGAAAGGTACTTAAACACAGCATAGTAACATATTTCACATATGCATCGTATAATTGCTGAAATATTTTCATTTGCCAGGGTTCTTCAGTAAAAGAAGAGACATGAACTGGAAACATGTTGTCTGGCATGCCTCATCATCTCTGGTGCTGGTGTTCTTCATTTGGTTTGGCTGTGTTCCAAATGAACTGGTAAAAGGATATTATATCAACAACTGCACTGCTCATCCCTCTAGAAATGACACAGATGGACCTATAGTTCTGTGTATGAAGCAGAGATTTTACACTGTTCCCTCAGACATACCATCTGATGTGACGGTGTTGGACCTCTCCTTCAATCTGATTTCACAAATAAAGGTGGAAAATTTCAAAGACCTCGCTGTTCTTCAAAATTTAAATGTGTCAAACAATCAGATCTGGAATGTAGAAAATGGAGCCTTCAAAAGCTTGTTCAATTTGCGCGAGCTGAATATTGCTGAAAACCATCTCACCACCATCTCACATGTCATCTTACGAGGCCTCGTCAACTTGGAAACTTTACGATTAGATGGCAACAGGATCAGCATAATTGAACCATCGGCCTTTTCTCAACTCACCAATATTAACACATTGAACATGAGCAACAATAGGCTTCATCACATAGAACAGATTCGACCAATCATAAAGCTGCCAGCCCTGCAGGACTTGTACATTGGAATGAACAACTTCACTACTTTTCAATCCAAAGACATTTCAAATATTTCCCTGGGACTAAAATTGTTGGATTTATCCTGGAATCCACTGAAATTATTCCAACTCTCAGCTGATATTCTACCACATCTTGAGATCTTAGACATATCCTACGTTGGTGCTAGTGGAGATCTGAAGTGGGACGTACGCAATCAGTCCTTTCTACGCAGTGTAAACAGAGCCAACTTGAGCGGCATCCAAATCTCAAAGGAGGAAATTCAAAAATTATTTTACAGCCTCAATACCTCATTGGTCCACCTAAGGTTGCATGAAATGAACATAAATATCACAGATCTCTTGAATATTACCTGCCGGATGCCAACTTTAGGAGTGATTCGCCTCAAATATAATCGCATCACTTCCATTGATGGCCAGTTATTCATGGCCTGCAAATTTTTGAGTCAATTGGATGTTTCCTCAAATAGGATCCATCATGTGTCAGAGCTTGCATTTAAACCCCTTGAACAGTTAACAATTTTGCGAATTGGTCACAATGAATTTACTGCAGTCCCAAGTGCGATTCAATATCTCCCTGTCCTCGACACCATGGACCTCACCTTCAATAAGATCAGAAATATTGACAGCTCTGACTCCTCACACTTGAATAAGTTAACAAGTCTCTACCTGTTTCGAAATCAAATATCTGTTCTCAGTCCCTGTGTTTTCAAATACTTGCCAAGTCTTCAAACATTGAAATTGGGGAGCAACAAAATATTGAGTATCACAGGAGTTTTCTGTGAAATGCAGGACCTTAAACATTTGGAACTGAGAGGTAATAAACTCAGTACTATTGGAAAAGCTGATTTCGAAGGTTTATGCGCCCTAACATACTTGGATCTCACCGGTAACCAAATTACTGTGATAGACAATGAGGCTTTTGCAAAGCTAACTAACCTGTTAGAGTTAGATCTCCAAGCAAACAAGATCACTGAGGATATAATTGGCTTTAAAAGTATCTTTGCAGGGACACCGAACTTAAAAATACTGAATTTACACGCAAATTTCATATCATATGACTCTGAAAAAGAATTAGAACACCCGCCCTTCTCTCTCCTGAAGTCTTTGATGCATCTGGCAATGAACAGCCAACGTCGAAAAGGACTACGCCATTTTCCACGTAACCTTCTGAAAGGTCTGACTTCTTTGCAAAAACTTCGCGCTGGAAATTCAAACATTGAAACACTGCATCCAGATACTTTCAGTTACACCCCGCACCTATCGTACCTTGACATCAGCAAAAATGTTTTTACTACTCTCACCCCTCAAGTGTTTCAAAACATTCCACAGCTCTCTGCGCTGATCATGACAAAAGCCCGACTAAAATCACTGGACTTTGTGATGCTAGCCAACCTCTCTAAACTCAGGTCCCTGCAGATGAAGCAGAACGAGCTGGATGTGATAAATGAGAGGCTGATCCACTCCCTCCCCGCCCTCACTTACCTAAGTCTGGAGAGCAACACCTTCACGTGCGACTGCAGTAACGCCTGGTTTATTGACTGGGCAAACAACAGTAAGCAGACCCAGGTCACTGGAGCGAGCTCACTCACCTGCAGCTACCCTGCTGACTACAGTGGGAAGAGGCTGCTGGATCTGGACACAAGCTCTTGCAATGTAGATATTGGTTTCAAGTGCTTCATCTCAACCACCGTTGGGGTTTTGTTGATCATGCTAGGCTCAAGCTTCTATCATTTTTTGCGCTGGAAAGTAATTTATGCCTACTACCTTTTTCTTGCCTACATTTATGACTACCGACAAAAAAAGCAGAAGGGGCTACAAGACTTTGAGTTTGATGCCTTCATCTCCTACAATTCTCGTGACGAGCCAAGGGTTCTGGAGGAACTTGTCCACGAGCTGGAGGACAACCAGGGCTGGAAACTTTGTCTGCACCATCGGGACTTTGAGCCAGGAAAGCCTATCCTTGACAACATTGTAGAGGGCATCTACAGTAGCCGCAAGACCATCTGCCTGATCAGTCGCCACTACTTGGAAAGCGAGTGGTGCTCCAGGGAGATCCAGGTGGCCAGCTTCCGCCTTTTTGATGAGAAGAAGGATGTTCTAATTCTGGTATTCCTGGAGGATATCCCTAGCAGCCAGCTCTCCCCCTACCACAGGATGAGGAAGCTGGTGAAGGAGCGTACCTACCTTAGCTGGCCAAAACCAGGAGAAGACACTAGGGTCTTCTGGCAGAAACTCGGTGTTGCCCTGGAGACTAAGGATGGACCTGAGCATGAGAACCAAATTCTGTCTGGGCTGGAGCATTAAGATGATATCCTCTGACTACAACCCTAATTCCAAACAAGTTGGGATGCTGTGTTAATTCTTTATTGAAACAGAATCCAATGATTTGCAAATCTCAAATCTCAAAACCCAATACAAGATAGACAACATATCAGATGTTGAAAGTGAGACATTTTTCCATTTCATGAAATATATTAGCTCATTTTGAATTTGACGGCAGCAACACATCTCAAAAAGTTGGGGGAGGGGCAACAAAAGCTGGATAAGTAAGTGGTACTAATAAAAAACAGCTGGATGGCAACAGGTCAGTAACATGACTGGATATAAAAAGAACATTTTAGAGCGACAAAGTGTCTCAGAAGTAAAGATGGAAAGAGATTCACTAATCTGCAAAAAAACTGTCTAAGAATAGTGCAACAATTTCAGAGAAATGTTCCTCAATGAAAAATTGAAGGGTTGATTTCCAGAAGTGCTCAAGTCTGTTCACGTCTTTTTAGAGAAACAAGATTTTAAGAATTTGGCAACTTTTGGAGATCATGTTACATGTGTTAAACTGATGTGAATATAAAGAAATATCAGCAAAGATGTATTAAAACATATTAGGAGACCTTCTAGCCTCTGTCTTGAGTCTTGGCCCAGATATTTCGATCACCAGTCTGCAGACTTGAGTACTTTTAGAAGCAAATGCCTCAAAATAAGAATAATTGTACTCCATTTCAAAAATTCACAGCATAAAATTTTATTATTTCAGACTACTAAAACAGAGCATCATCTTGTAAACGCAACACGCTGCTTTCTAATGAAAATGAACAGCTAATATAGTCATACCAGTACACTGTAGTCATGGATGTCAAAAAGTTTCTTGAACAAAATGAATGGAAGATATATATAGGCAAATGGAGGGTACACACAGCTGAACAAAAGTCATAATAAAAACCAATCTCCACGAATTATGAATGGGCTGTACTAACATCCAAACGGGTTTAAAGATTTCATTCATCATCGATAGGGATGTGGTGCGGTAATTAGAAAGTTCAGCCAAAGAGTAAGCAGCTAAAAAAGATGACCTTTTGCCAGACTTCTTTTTTGCTTGTTTTAAGCCCATTTTTCTGGCTGCCTGGGGCTTTTTTTTTTTTTTTTTTACTCTTTTGGGTTGAGTCCACATACATACATACATACATACATACACACTACACACACACACACACATCCTGGCCTGTAGAGTCATCCATTTTGGTTATGCATGAAAGCTACAGTGGCTACTATTGGCCGACCAGTTTTCTAAGCGATGCTTTGATTGGCTGACTGTACTTGGTCGCCACTAGAAGTAGTTACTAGGGGAATTTCCAAGTCACTGCTCATTTTATATTGTACTTGAGTGCTTCTTGGCCAAATTAGCTTATGGGGCTTATTCCTCATCAATGAAAGAATGGATTTGTAGTGTTATCTCATTTTTAATGAATATGGACTTGAGCACTTATGGAAATAACCCTTTCAATTGTGAAGACGTTGAATCTACAGTACATAATATCATCAAGAGATTCAGAGAATCTGGAGAAATATCTGTGCGCAAGGGACAAGTCCGAAGGTCAATATCGAATGACTTTTGATCTTTGGGCCCCCAGTCGGCACTGCATTAAAAACAGGCATAATTCTGCGCTGAATATGCATAGGCTCAGGAACACTTGAGAAATTACTGCCTGTGAACACAGCTCGCTGTGCAATCTAAAAATTGAAGCTAAAGCTATATCATGCAAAGAAGAAGCCATATGTGAACACGATCCCGAAACCCCACCGTCTTCTCTGGGCCAAAGTTCATTTAAAATGGACTGAGTCAGAATGGAAAACTGTTCTGTGGTCAGATTAATCAGAATTTGAAATTCTTTTTGGAAACCATGGACGCCTTGTCGTGCGACTAAAAAGGGGAGTAACCGTCAAATTCAAAATGAGTTAATATTTTTCATTATATGGTAAAATGTCTCACTTTCACATCTGATTTGTTGTTAATATTCTATTGTAAATAAAATGGCAGTTTATGAGATTTGCAAATCATTGCATTCTGTTTTTATTGACAATTTACACAGCATCCCAACTTTTTTGGAATTGGGGTTGTAATTCTCACCCACACGACTAATGTCACAGACCCCAGTAATTTATATTTCTTTCTCTATATAGAGATATAAATTGTTCCTCTTCATGAATTTGATTGAAGCAAAACATGAAGATTCTGGAATTTGCTGTCTTGGGGGTTCCTGTCCTTGTCAGCTCATACAGTGTTTCATGGCCCTTATCAATGGTGTTCATGCCGACCATTCCTTACCCTGTTAAGTGAAATTAGTCATTGAAGTCTCATCAAAGATTCGAACCTGACCATGAGTAGCATTGTAACAAAAAACAAAAGAAAACAGGCCCATGGTTGATTTTGTGTTGATGCGTTACTACACTGCCTGTCCAAAATTTTAAAAAAATTTGTAGCCTCAGAGATTTAATTGGAACCCCTGTTTCTTTGATTACAGAGCAAACTTGTTGTGTCATTGTTTTGACAACAATATGTCTGAACATTTATTTCGAAGCAACATTGCAATTTCTGGCTGAGATCTTGTTTTGAAAACAGGATAGATGAAACACTCAGTAGTTTTCTCCAGCACATCAATGTGGTTAAAGTCAAGATTTTGCATCGGTCATCTCATGTGTGAATGTGATTCCAAATACTTGTTTTTTTTAATTCCTTGTTTTCTATACTTGATGCAGGCCAATAATTTGGTCCCTCTGAAACACTTTAACGTCTTTTCCATCACCAAGGGATACATCTTCTGAGATAATTTTTAAGAAATGTGAAGATACAGGCTTTGTCAGTTTGGGTTAAAATTATTATTGCCTCCTGAAATACATTAATCGCTACAACAATGATCAGCGATCACAGTGCTTGTTAATTTAAATCCAAACAGTGACTTTTTTTTTTTTACGACAGGCAGTGTATATTTGACGCTTTATTTTCAGACTGTATGATCAAATTTAAGCATCCATGCTATATATACAGTGCTGTGAAAGAGTATTTGCCCCCTTCTTGATTCCAATTTTTTTCCCTCATTTGTCTTCTACAAATATTTCAAATGGTCGCCAACGAGCGGAAACTCACAAAATTGGCCTGTAACATCTCCTGACACACAAAAAAAAACATGCAGCAGCTTCAGAAACAATACAAATTTAGCTATTCTAACGAAAATACAAAAGAAATACAGTGAGAAGTGCACTGAAGAAATGCAAAATGAGTGCATGAACAGGAAATGCGCTTGAAATACAAAACCAATGCAAAGTCAATTAGAGGGACTCCTACAGTGCACACCTCCACCAAGGCAGCACAGTCCAAATCTTGCTGAGTGGGAGCAAAGTTCAATAATTGTGTGTCATAGGATTTCAAGATGGCTGCCGTAGTAGCCATATTGTTTCACTGATCGCGGTCAAAATCAATAGGGTCCATTTCTGATGTAAAAGTGACCCACCCACAAAATTTCAGAGATATTCATTCATTACTTTTTGAGTTATGTTGTTCACAAACAAAGTGACAAACAAATGGCACAATCACATAACCACGTGCCACCTTCGTTGGAGGAGGTAAAAATACACAAAACCATGAAAACAAATGCAGCGGAAAAATGCTGAAAATGTAGTTAACACAACCAAAGTGCTCCAGGCCTCCAGTGCGAGCGGTTGATTAAAAAAAAGCTTAATTTTAGTCTCTAGAGAGAGAGGGCAAGACCATATGAGAGTGCATTTTCAAAAGTGGCGTAAAAGGGGAGGATCACGTGACCCATCGACAGAGATGCCAGCTTAGTATTTGGCTCTGCGCTCAAAGTCATATTTTATCATTAATCCTGCACGTATTTCGATTATTTCGACATCTATTCAATTATGGGCACTTCCACAACCAAAGACGGTCGGAAGAGGGAGTTTGGTCAATCACCTTCAAAGAAAAAATGTAAGGACTCTACTATCTCAAAGGAAGAAATGGATATCGCTATTGCTAACGATACAAAGTTAGCACTCAAAGAACAACAACTTGCTCTAGATTCAGTCCTGGCCTCTGCAGTTAAAGAAGCGGTGGATTCTTTCTTAGTTTCGACACTACGTGACTCACGAACAGAAATACAAAAGTCTAATGAACCAGTGAAGGAGATAAGCAGTGAACTTAAAAAAGTAGTTACGGCAGCGAAAAGAACCCAAGACCGAGTGGACAGACGGTTATCGAGTTAAGGACGCAGCTCGACCAACTCACCACAAAGTTGACAGACCTCCAGGACAGGGGCCGCAGAAACAATATAAGCCTAGTTGGCTTACCTGAAACGGTCAAGGGTTCGGATACAATTGGCTATCTCAAAAATAATCTCCCCAGGTGGATTCCATCACTGACGGGACCAGGCCACGTACCCATTTTTCGACTGCTGCGCTGGCAAGATAGGTCTGCTATTCTCACCGGTGCACGCAAATTTTACCCAGTGTAATATGTACCCTCCAGAGCTACTTCGTCCCCTGTCACCACGGCACCCACCACTACGCTCCTTTTCTTTCCCGATTTCAGTCCAGTCACTACAGCAAGAAAAAAGAGCTTCAGCTCTGACATGAAAAAGGCAAAAGCCATGGGTTTGGAGCCATTTCTCATTTATCCTGCACGGATGAAAATGCAATACAAGGGTGAGAAGCAGATGTTCGACTCTCCTTAAGCTGCTAAAGAATTCATCAACTCCCTGCCACGGCTCACCCCTGCGCTCGGACAAGGAGACGGTGGAGCAACCGTCGCAGCCCCGAACATTGAGAAACACGGTCGTCAACGCGCTTCTGACGGTAACTTGGTAGATATGAAGGAATGAACTTTCAGGAGGACTCTCAGGATTAAATAATATTCTTTACAAGTGTTGCAGCTGTTGATTTTATCAAAGCAGCGATAAGAAGGTATTCTTGGTTGTTTATTATAACGTTTGCGCTTTCAGATGTTTTGCTATAGCTTACTACGAGTCTTTATTTGAGCTTGCTTATTAATGGGCTATTCAATTTGGCTAATCTGACATCGCTTTTTTAATGATGCGGAATGCATTCATTTAATGTATAGTGACAGCGTGCGCATACCAAGTGCTTTCGCCATGCATTGGGTGAGATTGGATCAGACAAAGTTAATATTTTTACGGACCAACGGAATTTTCTATGAGCGGTCTGTGTTTGTTTTTGTATATAGTTTACCCCTCCATCTCCCCTCTACAGACATATTAACCTTACTATACATTAGGACATTAACATTCGGAAAATTTTTTTCTTTTCTTTTCTTGCAGTATTTGGCAAGGAGGATACACCTTTACTTTATCTATGGCATTAACACTCTTTAATTTCAATTCAAGGCTGATAATTGTCATATTTTTATGTTTTCACTGAATATAGTATCACTAAATGTAAATGGACTGAACTCCGCTATCAAACGCACTCGAGTCCTCCAGTACCTACACCAAAAACAGGTTGATATTGCCTTATTTCAAGAAACTCACCTATAAGATGTGATTTGACCAAATTAAAAAAAAACAAGTACTACAGATTAATTCCTTCCTTGTGTGCCCCAAATAAAACCAAGGGAGTGTGTATATTATTAAATTGAAAATTTTCTTTCAATGTGAACTGCTCAGGAAATGATGAAAATGGAAGACTTGCTTTAGTATGTGGGAGTGTACTCAATAATAAATTGGTTCTTGCATCTGTATATTGCCCAAATGAACTTGATAGAGATTTTTTTACTTATGTAAGCAATACTTTATTAGAACAAAATGATTATTCCCTGGAAGTGGGAGGTGATTTCAATGCAGTTATAAACCCTACACTTGATAAATCTAATTCAGAGGCATTAGCAAATCTCTCATCTAACCAGCTGAATACATTTGTCAAAAATCTCAATCTTGTTGACCTATGGCATTTGCAGAACGCTACAGTTAAAAATTACGCATTCTACTCTGGTAGGCATAAAACATTTTCTCGTATAGATTATATTTTTCTCAGGCCAGCCTTAATTACAGGAAATACATCCAGTACTATTTTACCAATTCTTTTATCTGACCATTCTGCATTGTTATGCAACATCGACCTGCCGAACATAAAGAAAAAGGCCCCTAGATGGAGGTTGAATACATCCTTGCTTACTAATTCTGGATTCCTTAGTTCACGCAAATCCCAATTAAAAGATTTCTTAGATATAAATACAAAAGAGTGCTCTAATCCACAAGTATTATGGGAGGTTACTAAGTGTTTTATTCGTGGTATTTGTATTTCATTCTCTTCAAGTCTAGCGAAAACAAAAAATCTCCAGATCACAAGTTTAGAAAACAAAAAAGTGTCATGGTTTGGAGCTTTGAGGGCTCCTTTTGTTACTCTCGTCCGGGACGATATTGCTTTGCTCGCCGTCGGATTCCTGGGCCAGCTGGTATTAATTGGGGGCGTTACCAGGACTCTATTTAAGCTCCTGTTCTGCCTCGCTCATGTTGCTAGAGTGTTATTTTCTCCTTGGCACTTTGGCCGGTAAGGTCTTTAGAGAGAGAATATTGTCAGGATCTTAGCTGCATTACAGGATTAATGTTAGTGAGTAAGGGAATCTTTGGTCTATTTCCCTTTTCTTTTGTTGTTTTTTCGAGCTCGCCTGTTCTCTACCACGGACTGCGTCAGGTCCGTTGGCAGCGCAAGTCTCGTGATTTCTATCTGCTTTAGTCTCTCAACACGCTGCTGGTTTTTCCTTTTATTTCTGGCCACTGCTCTTGGCGTCCAACTACCAACGCCCATCACAAATAGCAAAAGTATTACCTTGCAGCTGAGCGGCCGAGTCATCTTCTGGCACTTATGCTCAAAGAATGTGAAGCAAAATCTCATATTGCAGCAATAAATGATCTGAGGGTACAACTATACCTAATCCACAGGGTATCAATTTTACATTCTTTACATTTTTTGAAAACTTATATGAATCTGAAATTGTTTTTGATGATAATGCCTGCATGAAATTTCTTGAAAAGTTAGATTTACCCAGTCTCAAACAGACAGACCAACTTGATCTGGAAGCCCCTTTAATGTTGGATGAGCTGCACAGAGCTCTAAAAAGTCTTAACAAAGGTAAATCACCCGGATTAGACGGGGGTCCACCTGAGTTATTCTTAAAACTTTGGGACATGATAGGTAAACTTATGCTCGACTCCTTTAATTTTGCAATTAAGAGCAGCTCATTTCATAGAGACCAAAAAACAGCCCTTATTACTCTACTCTTGAAAAAGGGCACAGATCCCTTCGAGTGTTCCAGCTTTAGACCTACAGTATATCTCTCATCACAACTGATCTTAAAGTATATGCCAAAGCTTTGGCTCTATGTCTTGAAAAAGTTATTCACTGTCTAGTCAATGAAGATCAAATAGGATTTATCAAACAGCACTTTGCATCTGATAACATGAGAAGACTGCTACACATTATAGGTATTGCAGAGTCACATCCAAATCCGTGTGCAGTCTTCTCACTCGATGCGGAAAAAGCCTTTGATAGGCTAGAGTGGGCATATATGTGGTAAGTATTGCAACGCTTTGGATTCAAGCACAATTTTATCACTATGATTAAGATATGATACCAGTCTCCATTAGCTAGTGTTCTAGCAGGTGATATAATATCTCCTCCCTTCACCCTGCAACGTGGAACAAAACAGGGATGTCCACTTTCACAACTTTTATTTTGTATTTCTCTAGAGACACTAGCTCAAGCTATTAGGCTTCTACTTGGAAAATTAGCGCTCATAGTCATATTATATGTCTGTATGCTGATGATATAACTTTGTTCTTAGACAACTTTGACACTTCTATTCATCCAATAATTAAAAAAAAATGATCATTTTAATAGCCTATCAGGTTACAAAATTAATTGGACAAAGTCTGCTTTGATGCCTCTGAATAATAGATTTACAAATACCTCTATTCCAGTAGATATACATATTAAAAACTCATTTACATATCTTGGTATTACAATTCATAAAACTCTAGATAAAATAAATAAAGACAACTTCAACACTATGTTAAGCAAAATAAATTTTCTTTTCTTTATGATCCCAATTTGCCCTCCTCCAAAATGCTTAAAGGACATTCACTCTATGATTTCCAATTTTATTTGGGATGGGAGAAGGTCCAGAATATCTTTGAGTACACTGCAACGGCCCAAACTGCTGGGTGGTCTGGCAGTACCAAACTTTGAACTCTATTATTGGTCATTTCAAATCAAGGCACTAAGCACATGGGTTGACCCACAATCTACAACAGCATGGGAAAGGATTGAATCTGCTAAGATTGTACAAATAGGCTACAAGACATACTTTTTTTTTTAATGTTACAAACAAAACAATTAAAAATCATTTTGGGCCCATTATTTCAAACACCATACAGGTGTGGAAGAAAGCGGAAGGCTGGATAGATGGCCCATTTAGATTCTGTCCTAACAAGCCGTTATGGCATAACCCAAAGTTAACATTCAATCGCTACCCATTTATCCAACCCTCTTGGTCATCTTTAGGAGCACATACATTAGGTGATATATACAACGATGAAGGCCTTTGTTCCATCCAAGATTTAATAATTTTATTTATATTATTTACTTTCAGCTGAGGACAGCCTTAAAAATGTATGAGTCCCCTCCCTTCACACACTATGTTACAATGGATTGCACCATCACTTGGCACATCCTCTGTCTAGATAATATATAATAAATTGATTGAATACAAGGCTAAGCATTTGCCAATTGAATCCCTTTGGAATAGGGAGCTGGGAAGTTTGAATATAAACCTAGAGTGGGAGAGAATATGGTCCAATTTAACAAAGACTTATAAAAATTTAGCACACCAACTAATTCACTTTAAGACCATACACAGAGCCTACATTACACCCTATAAAAGATTCCAGATGAAGTTACAAGCTACCAAAACCTGTCATATTTATAACACAAATACACCCGGCACATTTTGGCACATGTTTTGGGACTGCCCAGTTATTTCCAATTTCTGGTCTCATGTAAACTCAGTTCTGTCTGACTTGCTGCATGTTTTTTATGTACCTAATCCTGCTTTATGCCTCCTTAATGATAATTCTGGTGCCACTCTAAAGCAAATTCAGTGTAAAATGGTTTTTGCTGGGTTTAGCTCTGCAAAGAAAACAATTTTGAAAAACTGGTTTGATCCTGATATATGTATGAATTCTCTCTGGATACATAGCCTCATCAATATTGTCAATCTGAAACATACAACTGTAAGACTCAATAAGGCTCGACAGAGAACTGTGGAAGTTTAGAGTGCTTTCTCTTCTAGAATAATCTCTTGGACTAGAACCAACAACCAGAATAATACTTGATACTTGCCATCTTATTATTGCTTCAATATGATGCTAATATCAATTATGCATGTACTTGCTTCTCTTTTCATTTTTTTAGAATTTGAATGTATTTGAATATGTCTAATGAAGCCTAATTTCATGAGAGATATTCTCTGGAAAAGAAACTGAAGTCAAATCACGTCTCAAAGGTCATGTAAATGTTCTGTACAGGTCATATGTCAATTGAAATGGTTACCGAAGTTTCCTTGAACTAAAATTGGCAGTTTTTGATGTGTTACAAGACAAGGTTGCTTGATTAATAAGAAAATTGAGAACTGCACATAAAGGTCAAGGTCTCTGGGAAAAGGTCAATGGTCACAGGTGAATAAAACATTCAAAAGTCCTAATTGGAGGATAAGGTCAAAATACACAAGGAATTTTGAGAGATGACCATCAAGTGTCGCAGATCTGCTCCATAAATGAAAAACAGGTATAGAAGTCATTACTCAAAGGTCAAAGGTCGCAAAAAAAAAACTAAAAGATATGAAGCATTTGTTAAAGGAGAATTCCGGTGTGAAATTGACTTGGGGTGTATTGAAACATAATAATGAGTACTAACCTTTGTGGAATACCCCACCTCCGTACGCACGCAACTTTTAGAAATAAATGGATTTTTAGCCGAAGCTCCCAACAGGGTTGCATTGGCTGTGAATCGAGCATCGCATTGCCATGCAAAGAAATCGCAATTTTTTTCATCATTAACAAGGCTTAAAGTAGCTCCACACTTCATCGGTAAAATTCCGAGGGCCCTGACATTTAAAACGAGGCACTGAGAACTTTGAAAATGCACAAGTAGTTTATTAAAAAAGACCATTTATACAAACAATACCTCGATGTAATTTCCAGTCACTTCCATCTTGAAACTTACAATAAGTTGATTGACGAGCACGAACAAATAGATTTCAATCTGTTCCCCTATCCTGGGACATCGGAATTCTATCAATAAAGTGTGGAGCTACTTTAAGCCTTGTCAATGATGAAAAAATAGCGATTTCTTTGCATGGCAACACGATGCCCGATTTACAACCATTGTAAGCCTGTTGGGAGCTTCGGCTAAAAATCCATTTATTTCAAAAAGTTGCGTGCGTACGGAGGTGGGGTATTCGACAATAGTTAGTACTCATTATCATGTTTCAATACACCCCAAGTCAATTTCACACACCGGAATTTTCCTTTAAGGTTCTGAAGTCTGTAATTGTGCACAGTGACCGTAATTGAGGCAAATAGTCCTCCTGTTTTTAGATGTTAGTCTGGGTTCTTTTGACCTCCTGGATGATTCATCGATGTGCCTTCGGAAGAATTTTCGTATGCCGACCACTCCTGGAAAGGTTCACCCCTGGTCAAATTTTTTTTGCCATAAGAGCTCACACCTTGCCTTTGTAACCCTTTCTAGACTCATACATGTCAAAAATGTTTTTCGTCTGCTCTTGAATTTCTTTTGATTGTGTCATCCTATGCTGATTTTTGGACACTCCACATTGCCAGATAGGTTCTATTTAAGAGGTATTTTGATTCAACAGGCCTGGCAGTAATCATGCCTGGTTGTGTCTAATGAAACTGAACCCAAATTTCAATAAAATTTGATTAATTGTTTGATTTAGTGACTCAGGGGGGCAATTACTTTTTTCGCAAAGAGCCAAGTATGGTTGGACAAATGTTTTCTTTTACTAAATGATTATCACCATTAAAAATTGCATTTTGTGTTTACTTGGGTAATCTTTGTCCTTTGTACAAATTAGTTGATAAGCTGAAACCTAAATGCATATAGTGTATATTATATACAAATGAAGCTCAACCGGTAGATCAGGTAGCAAGATTTCTACCTGAACAACAACGCAAGGGAGCACATAGTGCATAAATTACTGACAATTTGCATAAATCACTGATGTAGGAGTGTACGTAGTCCTTACAGGCACCTACGTACTTCATAATGAGGATGAAGAAGATGAAATGTAAGCCAAGAGTAGTGGTGAAGGAGAAACCAATTTAAACTCTGGAAGAAACTTGGTGACGGCCCTTCGGAATTTTCTGTTAAATCGCAACTGCACTTTTAGATATTGTTCAAGACTGGCGAAATCGGACGATGATGCCATAATCGGAATTGCTACTAATTTAGGAATACACTCATCAATGCTAGCGTGCCAATTTTTTCATTTTCAAGTTTGCCGGGCCTGTCGTACATTTTATTCTGCTGTAGCAATGTAAGTTCCTGTGAAGGACCAATAAAATATCTGTCTGACTATTGCACGCATACACATCACAAAAAGTGAAATATTTTTGCCGTATTAGGTGATACATCTAATATTATAATTGTAAATAATAATTATACATAATAGAAACATTATACTAAACAGGCATCAAAATACAGTTAGTGTCCTATACAGTATGTCTGTTATGGTGGAAACGGGCAGACCTATGCCACTGGACCTATTTAACACCACATTTGGAGAAAGAGCTCATGATGCTGAGGTGATGTGATGTCTCAAGAATTAAAGATTTCAAAAAATATGAGACTCATGTTCATATGGTGTTCATATCAGTCTCTGTGGCCTTTGGGCCTCCAGTGCGTTTGACAACCAATGAGCTTTGGATACAGTCACTTTATCGTCTAGGTATCCGCAGTTCCTTTACCTATGTCTTACGCTATGTATTGACCTTACTGCCCTATCTTATGGAGTGGTCACTCCGTAGCTATCCATAGAGGGGGGGAATTACTGCTGTCCAGACTACGTAGAAGTACATTAAAGCATGTTTGGTTCAACTAGGTTAAAGTAAGTTAAAGTATGGCCAGAAACGTAGTAGCCCTTAGTTGCCCGTAGATTCACGCCAAATTATGGTGTATGCCATATTTGGCTATGGTAGGCTACAGTTATTACTACCGTAAACTACCTGCAACTACATTAAACAAAGTCACTGCTACGTCAATTAAAATGCCTGCTAAAATGGTAATCTTTTAAACATGCCCAGCAGATAAACCTCCGTGCACGGTTTTCTCACGTTAATGACTAAGTCATTTCTACAGATAGCCATGTTAGGCTATAGAGGCTTCCACTACACTTTAACTACATTATTTAACGTATGTTTGACCACTCCTTTAGAGTGGCCGGAGAGTTGGGGACAAATCAGCATTGGAACTCCCGACAGAGTGGGTCGATGGCCTTCATTTGCCTTCGGTAATCAAGTGTATCATGTTTGTTGTGTATCATCCCTCACTACGGAAACCATCTGCAAGGAACCAGTGTCAAAGTTGGCAAAATCCACAGCACTGCCTCACAATAGTGTTGACAAGGAATGTACAATTCATTTTCTATGTTTTTATCCTAATAATTTCCTGTAAGTATTGAGAATGAGACAACCTTAGTGTGTGCACTGATACGTAGGTTTAATCCATACACAGCCCAGCAACAGCCTATTCTCTCCTGCCATTTGGCAAAAGGTCAGTACAGAAGTATTCACTGTCATTCCGCCACACTACAGAGCAGCTTCTCTACTCAGACTGTATGAATTCTAATTCATCCTTAATACTTAAATGGGTAGAATAGCGGCTAACAGAGCTATATCAATGACCTATTGATATATATGACCAATGACCTGATTCTATGCACTTACTGCAAATCCCTTTGAATAAAAGCATCTGCTGAATAAATGCAATGTAATATCTTGCATCTCGTTGTGCATCCATTTGTTGTTGAATGACAAATAATACACCCACCACCTTTTAAGTAGTACAAGACCATGGCCTTAATGTGTACTTCCAAGTTGGACTCATGCAGTCACAAAGAGCGTTGTTGTCAGCGTCGGCTGGTGAACTAGCAATAGGGTCATTCCACTTCAAATCATCCAGGGGGTGCGTGGTGGGAAAATAATCTTAAATACTGTAAAAAAGTATTTTTTTAAGTATTACAATAATCTGTTATGATTCTGCCTTTTGTGTGTTTTCTTATATTTCAGCTTTCATTTCTGCCGTCTGACAATCCACTCCCAATCTGCATTCTCCAGTGATGTCGCGTGACTGACTTCAGCATACCTGCATCTCGTCGTCCAGTCACGTTTCCTCTTACGATTTCGGCTCTGGTATTTCATTCATTGCTTCCACCTGTGTTTAATTCTGGGTCTCGCGAAACTGAGTGAACACGTTCTCTAATAGGATAATTACCAACCCGTACTAACCAACACTTATACGAGGGTGATTGTAAATATTTTGTCACATAGTATTAACCTTAATTAAATCATTAGCGAGTGCGTGTGTTTCCTAGCTTTCGTGCATTCAGCCTAAGCTGTCTCTGAATAATTGCGTTTAAAACTATGCTTTCCATTGCTTCTCTTGTGGTGCTTTTAACTCGTCACGTTTAGATTACCTTAATCTAAACTGTCTAGCATGATTGATGGTCTCAGAATCTTGTCTCGAGTCATTATTGTTAACCCGGTTCTCATGTAATTGTTTATTAATCCCAAGTGTTTCTGTTTCCTTCCAAGATTGCATTCCGAGTCCCCGCCTGCGTTCGTGACTATATGTGGCAGAGTTGGGAGGGCAGCCGTCAGACGGATCCTTGTATTGACTCTTTTCTTCTTGGTGAAATCTCAGCTCCTCGTGCCTTCCGAGTTTCTCCTTGTATTATTCCCGAGTCTTATAGTTTGCTGCGCCCTTGTCTTGTCTGCCCCGTGTTTCAGTCTCCCAGTGTGTTCGTCTGTTTAGTTCGGTTCAGTTTTTGTTTTCTTAGTTTATCCACTCTTGGAGTGAGTATTTCTGTTTCCCCCTGCCTTTGGCAGAGTACTTTAGTTTTCCCATTTGTTCAGTGCTTGTGCACGGTGTTTTGTTTCTGGCGTGTCTGCATAATTTCCCTTTGCGTCTTGTGTTTAATAAACACTTTTGAATCCTGCAATTGACCTCTGACCTCTCCTTACATAATCACTGTTCACAATCACTGTTCACCAGAACATAGCCAGGTTCATATGGCCCTTAAAAAAATACTGAGATGGAGTTTGAATCTGAGAAAAGGCAAAAAATCATAAATCTGTCAAAAAAACCTAATAAAGACGCTCCTGCAGAAGCCTCAAGGCCGGCCTAATGAGCTAACCTTCCGGAATGAGAGAGAGACTATGACAGTTATAACTGAGTGTAACTGTCATTAGAATGTTTGGTTTTTAAGCTACTACAAACATTCTAGATTAGGATTCTAATCCTCTTCACTAGTAGACAATACAGGTGCTGCTGATGAGAGACTCAGACAAAAACAAACTTACAAAAGCCCTGACAGACAAAATACACGCGCACACACTGGGTAGGCACACACACACACACACACGCGCACACACACACGCAGACACAGAAATCTGTCTGTGTTTCTCACTGGTAAATGTACAGCATCAGCGATTTAACCGGCCGGTATAGACAAATTTCAGAGCGCTTCTTTGAACAATCTTAGATGATACCTGTGTGCGTGTTTGTGTGTGTGTGAGAGAGCCAGGGAGAGAGAGAGACACACAGACAGACTTACTTCCTACACTCTGCCAGACTGCCACTCTTGTGTGTGTGCGTGTGTGTGTGTGTGTGAAGAGACAGACGCACACAGACACACACACACACATGTATTCATACACATACCCCGCACACACATATGCATTCTCACACACACACACACACGCACATGCCCACATACACATCCGTCTGTGTTTCTCACTGGAAAAAATACAGCGTCAGCGATTTAACAGGCCGGTATAGAAATGCTTGTGAAAATATTAGATAATATAAATATTGTCATAATAAAATGCATTTTATTTATTCATTTATTTATTTTTTACTTATTATTTGTATTATTTTATGTATATTATCACTCACTGAATTGTTACCTGTCTGTCCAAAATTCTTTGGCAATAAAGTCATGCCAATAAAGCTTATTGAATTGAAAAAATAGAATTGATTGACAGACAGACAAACAAACTAATGTTTCTGATGTGTTTGCATGCATTGTTTTAACAAGTTGATATGGAAAGATGATGCCATTGTTGCCTGCATCTGGTAAGTATGACTGGTGATGTACTTGTTCAACAGAATTAACATGGTCAAAGCTTTTCTCATATCTGATCCATTCACTATTGCTGGCAACATTTCAGCAAGCACACTTTGCATTTTCTCTGCGGAAATGCAGTCTAGTTACCCTCATGTAGCTCCGATCGAGGCAGTGGGGACTCATCCATGTCCCCACCGCCTCGTCTTCCCAAGATGGAGGGGGAGCCCATCAGTGCTGCCACGCGCTCCTTGAACGGTGACAGCTGGAGGTTTGAGCCTGGTTGGCCTCTACCGCTCCATGCGCTGCTGCACCTGAGCGCCGCAACCCGTTTTTTGGTGGCGAGCTTTAATTCGGACCACTTTTATTGTTACCTACATGTAAAGCATTTGGATTATCAGTTATATAGGCTATATAACATGAGATATCATGGATCCATGCATTGAATTTATTAATTAGTTAAATCAAACGCCTGCTGCCCTCTGGTTTTCCACGCCAATAGTGTTTACCTCAGCTGCTATAGTTTTCCAAACTGCAGCCTTCTGGGCTCCCTTTATGCCACTCTTAAGGCTTCAAAATAAAATCATTTTGTTTTTCTCCACCGCGGATGTGATAATTTCTATTTCCTCTACGGTGAAGTTCTTGTTCTTTCGAGAGTTTTGAGAGTCCATGTCGTAAAGTGGGCAGGGCTATGCCTCCTGGACCAAGAAGTTACAGGGGCGTGTCATGTAAATTACGGTTGGTGTCAGCCGCCAGATTTATCAACGCCACACCAGTTCTACACCGAAATCAGCAACGTACACACTTTTCGTAAATCAGACATGACACCTAGTGTACGCTGATATTTACACCAGAATCTAGACCAGATCCCATCCAAGTTTGATAAATGAGGGCCAGTAGGTGTTTGGGAACTGAGGACACTGGCATAGCATACTTCAGGCTTAGCAATGGCTAATTGATTCTGTCAATTTTTGTTCCTGAAGCTGAATTCGGCCCTCTTCTTCATTCAGTTTTTCAACTTCATCCTTGGTGGGTGGGAAGCTCTAAAGTAAACAAAGAAGACCACACTTAATGAAGTCCGAATTTTTTAAGAGTTCATATTGTGGCCTACTTATGAATGTTTAATATGACTGACGTCAACACCCAGACCTTGGATCATCTGAGAAGCATGGTATCTTCTCAGTGTCCGACACTGGCTAAGGGTGAGCTCTTTGTTGCTTTGAGGTCTGTTTTTGATCTCATTCTCAGTAGCCTATTTGACATAATTAAACAAAAACACAACATTATAAACATTTCTTCAATGTCTTTTTGTGGAGTGTGTGTATTAAAAGTTGAAATCCTTATATTGCAGCTGTCCTCCCTGCTTCCTGAAAACATTTCTTGTAAAAAATATACATGAAAAATTACATATCAGAGACAGTTGTTCTTCTTTATGAGTCTTTGAATCAGTTTAACCTTAACACCTTTGCGCAGAAGCCAAATCTGGCTTTTTAGGTGTTACCTGATTTAAGGCTTTATAATTAAAGATTGCGGCTTCACAGACAGAAAAACTTTGGCTCAATTGAGTCTAGACACTTGAAGCATTTAGACTCTGATTGTATTTCAGTTTATTTTTATGATTTTGGTGGAAAAAAGGGGCTGCAAACATAAAAAATCTTCATGAGAATTCACCATTGTAATAGCAAAAAAAAAATAATACTGACAAATGAAAAACTGCTGGGGCTTAAATCTATACATTTCTGGGATCATAAACTTCTTGACCACAGGTACATTCAGATTACCCGCTTGCTATGAGCCAAATTAGACAGCTATCCAGGTGTCTCCCCAAAGTCTGAGATCCATCAAAATGGTTCACAGTCAAATGATACATTAATCATATATTTAACACAAATTAACTTTCGGGGCATGAAATTCAGCATGAACTAATGATTTTCTGGTTGAGATTAGCATGAAGTTATCAACATCAGTGCAGTTGAACATCATTGGTCACCAGTAACCTCTCCAAACACAAAACAAGCCTTTTCTTCATAATAAAGTTAAAAATATTGTCCATTTTTCTTCAAAGTCCCCCAAGCATTAAATAAAGTGCTGATTAAACAGCTATAACATTCACGCCGCAATGAAAAGCTAACCACTCTCACATCCGAGCTCATAACCATACACCTTATAAGGGTAAAAACTCACTAACTCAGTAATATCTGAATTCTGAAATACAACTTATTTTAACAGAACAGAAATGTCACTTTCAGGAAAAATCAAACGACAAATGCCTCCATATTCCACAGAATGGTGTAATGAACGTACCGAGGGATCTACCGATGTGCGTGGGCTGAATGCATTTGGAGAAACGAAAACCTTGGCATTCGATGTCTTTAAACGCGTTATAAATTCTACAGAAAAAAAAGCTATAATGAGCAAAGTGCAAACTGAGTAGAAGTTTTCTGTTTTCTTCATTGATGCCCTCCACCAGAGACAGAAGTATCGGGTGGAAGGAACCCTCCAGTACTGTTTCATTTGGAATAATTCCCATTGACCGCGTCCATACAACATGTATCTCGTAAATGAAACTGAACACTTCAGGCCGGTTTCGAGTGCCTTTGTTTCTTTGATATCGCATCATTTTCAGCTGCACTACCGTGGCCAACATTCGAACAACACAACCGACCTTACTTTTACGCTTAGCTTTGTATCCTATTCTTATTGTTCGATCAATGTATTTCAGTTATTGAGGAAAGTTTAAACACTCGGGAATTGGATAAAAAACGAGGGGAAGCTTCACGAGGGCGTGAACTATAACTGTAGAGTTACGCAGATGAATCTGAGTATATAATTGAGTGACTGGCTATCGACACCAGTACTTGGGTGGATAGAAGGGAGCGCTGAATTTGTCAATGGAGCAATATACGCGTTAATCCATGGGAGGGAACTACGCATATTTTGTGACCAGTTTGCACATCAGGTTTAGCTAAGGAGTTTAATTCATGCAACTCCTGAAAGACAGGGATTGGAGGGAACTTCTCCATACTCTAAATCGCATTTCAGCTCTGCCTGCTTGTGAATATTCAATAGCTGATCCGGGGGTACCATCTCGTGGTCGAGTTCTGTAACTAAGTGCTTAAATTTGCATATGTATAGACGCGAGCGTCTACATCTGCAGAAAGGGGTTAATTTGGTCTATCTGTTTCTTATCTTAGAAGAGCCATGTCATTATCACTTATAGTTGTATACATTCTGAGTGATTGATATACTCGGATATCTTTTTCTGGAAAGTCCAGTACCTACAGTATGAGACAAAGATTTACAAAGCATATACACTTTCATGTGCTGCATATTTACTATATTTATATATTCATGCAGTACATGTGTGTTTGTTCAGAAACGTACCCATACGTGAAGCATATCTTATTTGAAGTGGGAAAACCACGAATAATGTAAGGAAAAAAGCCAATAGTTACTGCTGAAATGTATCATATTATAATACTTCTTAGTGTTATCCCTTGTCCATGATTTACTAACCTAGAACCTCGTTGCTGTTTACAAAGTAAACTTCTGCGCTATCATTTTCAAAAGAAAAATCATGTCAGGCAAGATAACAAAGAGAATATACATATGAGTACATACACATGCACAGATCTATACACCAAAAATCAATAAAATGCAACCTTAACAGAAGGGAAAATAGAAAGAGGAGATGAAGAATAAGACTAAACCAAAGTTTTGCTTACATACCATCAAATAATACTTTTGGCCGCTATGGAGCAGTTCAAGCTTGTTTGCTTAATTAACTGTACAGTGTTTTTTAAAAAAAAACTACTTAAAACCCTCAATGGCTTTTAGCTTCAACAAAACATTTTTTAATTATTCTTGTGTAATGTCAAAAATGTTCGATTTCACTTCAACACCAATCTTTATTTTATCTCTTTGCATTCCTGTGCAATCAGTGCCACTTGGAAGTTCACAACCTGAGTCAAAATGAAATTCATGCATTGGTAATTAAAAAAACAGTTTTTAACAAAAAGCTATTTACAGATGAAGATGAGAAGACACTTGTACTACTAATTTTCCTTTTTTTTTTTTTTTTAAATTATGTTAAAAATAAATAAAACTGACTACTCACTTCGTCTGTCAGCCATGGCATCACCCATGAGGTCTCCTCCAATACATCCAGCGGGCAAACACTCTTGATGTCCTTTACTGTCAAGATGAACTTTCTCCCAATCTTCACTAAAACCTGATTCTCATCTCGAGATCCAGTTAGGAGACTTTTTAAAGTTGTCTGAAAAAAAAATAATTAATTGACCTCATAAGCTGATAGGTAAAAGATGCTGACCGTGATGCTCGAGTGTGATCAGTTGATAGGGGAATTTGGGGGTAAAATATACACTAAATTTATCCTCCTCTGATATGCCGTAATTATTGCCCTGAAATGTTTACAGGGCACTCTCATCCTTTGAGATGGCCCGTAGTGTCTGTATAGACTGCTCTGGCAAAGTGACAGATGTCTCTCTGAAAATGACCACAAAGCAAATGTTATTATGTTACAATAATACAAACTCCCACTGGACTGCTTCTAGACCGGTTCCTTGGGTCATTGTGTGTTTTGTTAGGTTAGGCTGTTTTTGCTATTTGTACATATTGGCCCTCATTTATCAAACTTGCGTACACCAAAAAAATGGGTGTACGCCAAATCTCCCGCAAGAATCGGCATTTATCAATCTGAACGAGAGCGAACTGTCGGAAAAATCTCACGCCAGCTCTGACCAGTTGTACGCAAATCTGTAAACAGCGAACAACATGCAGGAACGAGTGCAACTGTCAAAATGAGTAATAAAGCATATGCAGGGATGCGGACGTCATGCTGTTGTTGTTCCCCTGATAGCAAAGAGTCATTGAAACAATGTCAAATCAAAATTGTTTTGTCAATGTTAAGACATTGAAACGACGTTGGACGTGCACCCTCAATTAACATTGAATCAATGTTGATTTTCTAATTAAAGATCAATGGTATTTCAATGTTATTTAATCAAAAAGAACATTGAAACAATGTTGAGATTTCAACCTAACCATGCATCAATGTGCTTTCAATGACTTTTCAACATTAGTATCATCACCTTGTCAACCAGGAATAGATGCTCAATCAATTATGATCATAACTTTAAATCAATATTGTTTCAATGTTGCTGTATCAACGTCGGGTTTCCATTGCTATTGTAACAGTGATTCAACATTGATTTCGCATTGATATTTCAATGTCAACCATTCTGATGATTCAGATGTAAAATCAACATTTTTTCTATGTAGTCATCAGTAAAATAAATAAATAGACTAAATAAATGACTGAATAAATAAATGAATAAAAGCAGGTTGTTTCCAGATATAAGTGTAATTAATTTCTCTACACAGATGTCATTATTTATTTATTTAATACATTAATTAATAAATACATTAATTGCACCTGTGTTGAGAAATTGGTTACTCTTATTTGGAAACAACCTGCTTGTCAGGCCAGATGGCTGACAATGACAATCAATCTGATTAAGCGCAAATGCGCACTTTGGCCGATATGCAGTGTATGTCAGATGCTCATCCAGTCAGATATATACTGAACAACAAAAGAAACGAAATTAGCCTAATTAAAAGTAGACTGGAAAATAAGTTTGCGCGTAATTCTTTTGGAAAATCAAATTTATTGCTAGCGCGTGCACATTAACACTCGTTTCATCAAACTTTTCTTTATGTTGAGGTCCCTTTGACTGAGTAACCATAAGAGTACATTAACTAACAAGCTAGCTTGCATTTCTTTTGTTGCTCAGTATATAGATGCCTACGAACACTTCGACCGTGATCACATTTTCACAATGGTAGATCTTCCATTGTTTGAGGAATAAGCTTCTGTCCAAAGTGAGAGGGACTTTCAGCACAGAGATCTCATTCGGGAAAGTGACGAGTGGCTGCTTGTTTTGTGTGGCACCCAATAAAATGTCATGGAGTAACACTGATAAAAGTAAAATGAAGAGTGATCTATGCAGACTGTATTTTACCAATTACCTTCATGGTGCTCCGATCGAGGCGTTGGGGACTCATCTATGTCCCCACCGGCTCGTATTCCCACGATGGAGGGGGAGCCTATCAGTGCCGTGACAGCTGGAGGTTCGAGTCTGGTTGGCCTCCACCGGTCCGTGCGCTGTTACAACCCGGTTTTTTGGCCGCGATCTTAAAATCGGACCACTTTTTTAACCTACTTGAAAAGCATTTGGATTGTCAATTATGTAGGCAATATAACATGAAATATTGCGGATCTATTAATTGAATTTATTAAGGCCGATGTCATTCGCACTTTCACGTGTGGCCAATGCTAATTCTTTTTCTTGACCACACTTGCAAGTGCGCAAGTTGATGACCATTCCAGTTCCGCTTAGAAAGTACCGCTTAAAATAAGTTTGGCCAAGAAAAAATTTTGAGCTTTTGACTCACTTAAAATAAGTGTGGGCAATGGAGAAATGTGCGTCTTGGCCACGATAATAAGTGCGTCTAACAAGAATTTTGGTCATTTAAGTGCGTCCAAGCACAAAACTTAATTGTGCGAATAGTCACTTTGATTTATTAATGAATTAAATCAAACCTCTGCTGCACTTCAGTTTTCCACCCCAACGGTGTTTACTACTGCAGCAGCAATTGTTTTCTAAACTGCAGCCTACTGGGCTCCCTTTATGTCACTCTTAACACTTCTAAATAAAATATATTTTTTTCTCCATCTATCGTTGGCCTGCTGATAAAACCTTGTATCTTCAAAATGATAAACTTTACAAGAGAGAAAAAAAAAAAAAAAGTTTAATTTTGCATGTAAGAATGCAGTTCAGCTGTGTTCGGGTATGATGACTATTTTTCCTCCAAGAACGTATCCAATCAATGAAATTTTGTATTTTGCAATGTTTATGGTATTATTGTGGACGCATGAGTTTTTGTTTCTCATCAAAATGTAGATACAAGGTTTATCAGCAGGCCGACGATATTTCCTCCTCAGTTAAGTTCTTTCTTCTTTGCCGTCTTTCGAGAGTCCATGTCGTAAAGTGGGCAGGACTATGCCTCCCGGAGCACGAATTTATATGGGCGTGTCATGTAAATTACGATGGTTTCTGCCACCAGATTTATCAACGTCACGGCAGTTCTACACCGAAATCTGTGACGTACACACTTTTTGTAAATCAGACGTGACACCTGGCGAACGATGATATTTACACCAGAATCTACACCAGATCCTACGCAAGTTTAATAAATGAGGGCCATTGTGACATGTCAAAAGGCACTGTTCCACAGCCGCTGTATTTTCTCATTCAAGGCCTGTGTCATGTAATCAATTGGTAGAGTACAAACTGAGTGCCTGGACTTTTTGAAAAGCAAAAACTAACTGATCACTAGAAAATTGAAATGAATATTTGTTTTTTTTTCTCCAGGTTTTATGTCTTATAAACAATGTAAAACAACCTGCAGATCTGAAGGTCAGAGTGCCCATTTGACCAACCTCAAGGGGAATGGATGAGTGTTGAGTCATCCCCTTCATGAACTTGTAATTGATATTGACATTGTGCAGTTCTGTAAGGATCCTGACAGCCGGCTTAAAGTGGATTTCATTCATCTGAGTGAGCGAGTACCGGATAGCAGCCAGTTCTCGATTTTGTTGTTCTGCTACTGATGAGTTTACAATGGAGCGCAAGTCAGGGCACAAGTTTAAACTACTGAGACTTTCTTCTGCTCGCTTTTGATTTTTCTGATGGAATCTGTCGTACAAGGCATATCTCTCGGTGGTTTTTGTAACTGGATGGGGTAATGTCCAGGGATTGCTGTTATTTGGTGGAGCTTGCAAAGGGCATTGTGTCTAGAGGTTTGTAACCCATGGCATTTTTAGTTCAAGTTTTTTTTTCTGAGAAGCAAGGGTTAGGTTCTCCTTTGTTGGTTGGCACAATCTGCCCTCATTGGGCTGGAAGAAGAGTTGCTTGCTTCGATTGTTCATGCGTCTGGCAACTTGGCCAGACACATCCGAGATAAAGCAGGTTGGGAATGCTTTAAAACTCAGCAATCCATCTACAAGGTCCCTTTACAAGATTCAGCCCAGAACAGAAAGTTTACATAGTAAACCACTCCGCGATGGCAGGTAAAGTGCAATACACCACCTGTAATTGAGAGGCCAAATGATAACATTAGCTTAAACGACAGACTAACAAAATATTGTTGCAAAAGAGTCTTTTGGGGTCTGCAATATCACCTCCTGTTTTTTGTAACTAGAAAAAAAGCTTTGGGTAAACCTCTTTAAAGTTTAAGAGCTCTTCTAATCTGATTCTTAGGTCAGTGACGGATCCCTCATCACTGATTCCAAGTGCAAGGCAGGCGTCCTGCAGGTCTTTCTTCAGTGGCTGTTGAGATTAATGACAGTGCTACTTTTTGGGTTACAGTCTGTACACAACAAACCAGTCAGAAATACTGCTACAAATTTTAGGTCACATACCTTCTTGGACTCAATCAAAGAGAGAATGGTGTCCTCATCCATCTCTTTGGTAGATACTTTTGCATCTAATTTTCTCTTTTTTATTCCTTACTTGTCCTCTGTTTTTGGAATGATGTCACCTTTTCTCACATCCTCTCCCATCCATGGTGCAAGTGTGGAATATGATGTCTTGGACTGATAAGGATTTTTGGTGGTTGTGCCTGAACATATTTGGTAAAGCATCCTGTATCATTCACAACACACTCTATCAAATACACCAAGTATACAGAAAGAAGTACATTTCCCTGAGTTGATGTTTATAAATGAGAAACGGTAAGCAAGTTGTACTGAGTAACTGAGAGACTTTTTAAAAACTTTCTTAACAGGAGAGAGCTCACCGACAAATGTTCATACATTTATAATATACTCAGTCCATATGAAAACGCACCACTCACGAAATCTGGAATAGCTCCACGGATTGATATGTGAAGTATATACATATGATGCATTTGAGATAATTAATGATTTAAGAAGACATGTAAACATCATTCAATTTCATTCACGATAATGTTAATGCGCGAGAGAGGTTTAACTGGTGTAGGGGTCAAACAGGAAAGTCAATAATGGGTGTGACTGCCATTTGCATTGACACATGCAGTGCATCGTCATCGCATGGAGTTGATCAGTCTCTGGATAGTGTTTTGAGGGATAGCATTCCACTCCTGAACAAGGGCAACCTCAAGTTCTCGGATGTTGTCCATCTGGCGTCGACGTGAAAGACGTCGTCCAATTTCATCCCATAAGTGCTCGATAGGGGAGAGGTCGGGTGACAGAGCTGGCCACTGAAGCACGGGGATGTTCTGCTGTGCAAGGTACTGCATGGACACCCTTGCAGTGTGTGCCCTAGCGTTGTCCTGTTGGAACGTGTGGACATCGTGGTGTTGGTTGAAGAACGGCACAACTTGGTTCTGCAGCACCTGGTCCCAGTAGTAGACGCCGTTCACCCTTCCTCTGCAGATATGGAGAGGGGTTCTGTGACGGTAGCTTATTCCACCCCACACCATAACGCTGCCACCACCCCAACGGTCCGTTTGAACGACACAATCGGCTTTATAACGTTCACCACGTCTACTCCAAACACGTATACGGCCATCTGCGTTCCTTAAGTGAAATCGTGACTCGTCAGAAAAGATGACACCGTGCCATTGTCGTAGTCGCTAATTCTGGTGCCTGTTTGCCCACTGTAGACACTGGTTTCGGTGACGATCCGTCAATATGGGGCCGAAATAAGGACGTTGTGCACGCAGGCCTGCAGCTCGCAAACGGTTCCGTACGGTGTTGGGGTGAATGAATCCACGTCGTCCTTGGACTTCAGCAGCCGTTCTTGTCGCTGGTAGTGTTCGGTCTTGGATATGATCCCGTACGATCTGACGGTCCTGACTTGCCGTTGTCACACGTTGTTGACCCGGTCGAGGATGGTCCCGAGTGCGCCCCGTTTGCAGAAACCTTTGATGGAGTCTTGCGATCGTTGTGTGTGCGCAATGTAGTCATCTGGCAATTACCCTGGTGCTGGCGCCAATTTGAAGCATGCCTATGGCACGTTCCCGTTCAGGGGCTGTAAGTCACGGCATAGTGTCGACATTTCACAAATGTCAGTGAAGAAGTGAAATTTTATTCGGATTCACATGCTTTTAAAGGCAATGTGTGCACAAATTCAGAGTGAAATTCATTTTTCCCGTGGTGTGCGTGCAAGATGTTGCGTTTTTGCAAAAAATTGCCTAGCTACAGTTAACTTGAAATTCACGCATTTCTTGCACCTGGCATGTCGGGTGACGTCACTGTAGTGTTGTTGTTGTTCTTGTTTAAAAATTATATTGAAGTTCATTCGAACTTAAATATTGACTTTTTTCAAGTGGTGCGTTTTCATTTGTACTCAGTATAAGACAACATTCAGGGTCTTTGTACTGTTATGGCCCCAATTTGTTATTACATTCATAACACAACAGCAACAGCAAGGGACGACAAACACAGTTTCAACAACTAAAACACATTTAATTTTTAACAAAGACAAATACTAATAACAACCTACAACTAAAGACCAAGATTGATAAATAAGAAAAAACAGAAATAATTACAGTCCCTTTTTGGTGGGGTGGCTTGGTGATGTCCTGGATGAAGAAAATGCTCAAACACAGGCAAAGAAATCCACAAAAGAAACGTCACAGGTCTTGAACAGAATGGCAGGTCTGGTCATCTTCTTGCAATTTCTCCTACTCCATTACTGTCTCAATTCTTTTCCTTATATACTCTTTTGCAGACCCCACCCACATTTAGACCTCTTTTTTTTAATTTTCGGGGACTTGCCCCAGACATGTCTGGAAACATGTCCAAACATGACTCCAGTCTGAGCTTAACAAAAAAAAGGTAAATACTGCCATCTAGTGGCCTATATTCACATTACACCTCCATTCCAAAAGGGAAAAATTTTGACTCACAAAGGCAAAATTTTTCTTTTCAATACAAAATGGTTAAGTGAACACTTGTCTATATATACATATCATACAATATTCAAACACATGATATATATATACACATTCAAACACGGGATAAGCAATCAGCAATTACATTGTCTGTACCCTTCACATGCTTAATTTCCAAGTCAAACTCCTGTAAAATCAAACTCCAATTCAACAATCTCCGATTCTTGTTTTTCATCTTACTCAAAAACATTAACGGATTGTGGTCAGTGTACACAATCATTGGCTTTTCCCCTGTACAAACATAAACCTCAAAGTGTTGTAAAGAAAGGACGAGAGCCAACAGGTCCTTCTCTATTGTGGAATAGTTTGTTTGGTGGCGATTGAACTTCCTGGAGAAGTATGCCACGGGATGCTCAATGTCATCAGAGTCACTTCTCTGTAGGAGCACAGATCCACAAGCTTGGTCACTAGCATCGACCGCGATGGAGAACGGTTTGTTGAAGTCAGGAGATTTGAGCACGGGGAAGTGACACAGCAGAGACTTCAGGCGATCGAAGGCTCTCTGGCATGCATCATCCCAGGTGAACTTTACGCCTTTCTTCAGTTGGTTAGTTAGACTGAGAGCAATCTCAGCAAAGTTCTTGCAGAACTTGCGGTAGTACCCGATCATTCCAAGGAAGCGGCGCAAAGCTTTTTTGTTGTCAGGAACTGGAAAGTCCATGATGGCTTGGACTTTAGCATTTATGGGTGCCACCTTACCCTGGCCTATGACGTAGCCAAGATAGGTGACAGTAGCACAACCAAAGTCACTCTTGTTCAGGTTAACAGTCAGGTTAGCCTGGGTCAGGCGCTGGAACAACGTCTCTACATCTTTTAGATGTTCTTCCCAGGAGTCACTCCATGTGATCAGGTCATCGATGTACGCACCCGTGTGTGGCAATCCGGCGATTGTAGACTGTATCATCCTTTGGAACGTGGCTGGGGCATTTTTCATGCCAAAGGGTAGGACTTCATACTGGTACAATCCAGATGGTGTGGCAAAAGCAGAGATGCTCTTGGCCCTCTCAGTTAAAGGCACACACCAATAACCCTTCAATAAATCAATCTTGGTCAGAAACTTTGCTTGCCCTACACTATCAATACAATCATCAATCCTAGGTATTGGAAACACATCAGTTCTAGTTACAGCATTGACTTTGCGATAATCTGTACAGAATCTAGTACTTCCATCAGGTTTTGGAACTAGCACACAGGGTGAACTCCAATCTGAGTTGGAGGGTCTGATAATATCATGTTTTAACATGTACTCAACCTCTTTCTCAGCAATCTTTCTCTTTTCAGGATTCATCCGGTATGGATGCTGTTTTATTGGTTTGGCATCACCAACATCTTCATCATGAGAGGCTATAGTAACTCTCTTTGGAACATCAGGAAACAAATCCTCATATTTCTTGATCAACCTTTCAAACTGATCTCTCTGTGAGGGTTCTAAGTGCTGGAGTTTTACATCAAGATTTTGCAACACTTCAGTGTTTGATAATTTACATGAATGAACTTCAGCTTTAATTCTTGGTTCATCATCTTGAAACTCCCCCTCATCTTCACACGTTTCGACCATTGGAGAATCTGAAGTGACAGCTGCAACCCTAGCATTTCTGTCATGATAAGGCTTTAGCATGTTAATGTGACACAATTGTTTTGGTTTTCTCCTATCTGGAGTCTTCACAATGTAATTGAGATCATTGAGTTTTGTCAGAATTTCATAAGGACCATGAAATCTAGCCTGCAATGGATTGGACTGCAAGGGAAACAACACAAGGACCTTTTCTCCTGGTTTAAACTCACGGCTTCTAGCCTTATGATCATACCAAGTTTTCATTTTTCCCTGACTTGATTTCAAGTTCTCTTTGGCAAGGTCACAAGCTGCACGCAATCTTTCCTTGAACTTGCCAACATAGTCTAACAGACTGATATGCGGCTCTTTCTCTTGCCATTGTTCACTCAATAATAGCAAAGGTCCTCTCACTTCATGACCAAACACTAGCTCAAATGGACTGAATCCAGTAGACTCCTGCACTGCTTCTCTAGCTGCAAACAACAGCAAATGAACCCCTTCATCCCAGTCTTTCTCATGGTCATAACAATAAGTCCTCATCATTGTCTTGAGAGTGGAATGAAACCGCTCTAAGGCACCCTGACTTTCTGGATGATAGGCACTAGAAAGAATCTGCTTTGCACCTAGTTCATACACAACCTGCTGAAACAATCCTGAAGTGAAATTGCTACCCTGGTCTGACTGAATTTCCCTGGGAAGGCCAAACAACGTGAAGAACTTTATCAAAGCCTTCGAGATTGCAGTTGCCTTGATTTTACGTAGAGGTATGGCTTCGGGGAATCTGGTAGATGCACACATGATTGTCAACAAGTACTGATTTCCAGATCTAGTCTTGGGTAATGGACCAACGCAATCAACAATGACCCTAGAGAATGGCTCCCCAAATGCTGGGATAGGCCGCAATGGAGCTACAGGTGGGTCTAACTGGTGTTTTCCAACTACCTGACAAGTGTGACAGGTTTTGCAAAAGTTGGAAACGTCTTTCCGAAGCCCAGGCCAAAAGAAGTGTTTCATGATTTTATCAACAGTCTTGTTAACACCAAGATGACCTCCTAAAGGTAAACTATGAGCCATTGTTAAGATCTCATTCCTGTAGACCTTCGGAACAACAATTTGCCTGACCACTGCCCAATCTGCATTGGCAGGGATATCAGGAGGGCGCCACTTCCGCATCAGCACACCATCCTTGAGATAATACCCAACTGGAACTGCGTCTATTTCTTTATCAGGAAGGGCTCTCCTCTTTAGTACACAAATTTCAGGATCATTAGTTTGCTCCTCAATCAACCGCTCTCTGGACAGAGACAAGTCTCCAGACACATCAGAATCACCAGACCCATCCGGCTGGCTGAATAGAGAACTGATAAAAGTATCTGATAAGTCCTCAAACGGAGAAACCATAGTAGGCCAATCAGAGTCATGAGGCGAACCACCTGAGTCCTGACTATTCAATGTACTGGACGGCACCACATCATCTTCTTCTTTAGCCTTCTTGGCCATAGCACGAGTCACTGCGCAAGAAGGATACAGAGATGGGTCCTCATCCCCATCTTCAGTGCTCGGCTGTGAAGTAAGATGAACAGAGGGAACTACTTTGCCCCCAGCCAGGTCATTGCCTAGCAACAGAGAAACACCCTTTATAGGTAGACTTGACATAAGTCCCACCTTTACCTGTCCTGTAACTAAATCTGACTTCAAGAATATAGAGCGCAGGGGTACAGATACAGTCCTCCCTTCAATACCTTGTACAAGTATGAAATCCCCTGAAGCGGCCTCATCACGTAACTCCAAAGAGTCCATCAACAAAAGTGACTGAGAAGCTCCGGTATCCCTTAGGATATATATGGGGACAGGAGTAGTATGCTCATTCAGAGCCACAAATCCCTCTGACACAAATGGAAGAAATTCCTCCCTCACAAAGTCAGCTGTATTAGGCTTTTTAGCCCCACAAGAAGCAGGCAATTTAGCAGATTGGTTATCCACTACAGGGGTTTCTAACCTTGTTTTCACAAAGGCATTTTGTTTGGTATCCTTTTCTTTTTCTTTCTTAGCTTTAAGGAACCAACAGTTAGTTGTAACATGACCAGATTTCTTGCAATAACTGCAAACTAGACCACTTCTGTCACTGTCAGCTTTCACACTTTGATCAGACCTGTTACTGGATTTCTGAGCACCATCACCAGATTTGTCTTTGTCTTTGGGTGAGGAATCTTGGGTATCACCGTAACCCTTTTTCTGAAATTGGGACCATTTATTGTTACTGCTAGACTGAAATTTGGACTTATGAGTGAGAACATATTCATCTGCAAATTTGGCAGCTGATTGCAAGTTCAGTGCTTGCTTCTCATTAAGGTAGGTCTTAACATCATCCTTAACACAGTTCTTGAATTCTTCAACTAACACCATCTCTTTTAGTGAGTTGAAATCATCCTTGACCTCCATAGAAGTACACCAGCGCTCAAAGCAAACCTGCTTTTCATTAGCAAATTCAACATAAGTCTGATTTTCAGATTTCTTCAGACCTCTGAATTTCTGTCGGTAAGCCTCTGGAACCAACTCATAAGCTCTCATAATAACCTTTTTGACAACCTCATAATCAGAGGAATCATCTGCAGACAAAGCCGAATAGGCTTGTTGAGCTTTACCCTTGAGGACAGTTTGCAACATCAGAGGCCAGTGTTCCTTTGGCCACTGGCAACTCTTTGCTACCTTTTCAAAACACTGGAAATAGTTGTCAACATCCTTTTCTGAAAATGGAGGCACCAGTTTTACCTCCTGGCTAGCCCGAAATTTATTTTCAGTTTGAATTTTTATTTTTAGTTGCTCCATTTGGAGTCTTTCTTCTCTATCGAATTTCTCTAATTCAAAATCTCTCTGTCTTGCAAATTTTTCTAACTCAAATTCTCTTTGTTTTTCTTCTCTTGCTAATTTTTCTAACTCAAACTGCCTTTGTTTTTCTTTTTCTTCCCTCTCAAATTCTCTTTGTTTTTCTTTTTCCTCCCTTTCAATCTCTAGCATTTTTAATTTAAGTTCCATTTCTATATTTGGATTTTCCACTGGAAACTGTTCCAGATCTCCTGGTGCAAACACATTTTCATCAATGTAATATTCAACTATCTCTCTAGCCAGTCTTGCTTTTCGCATGGCTGGTTTTACCTCTGTCAACTCCAACTGTCTGCAAATTTCTAGCAGTTCTGTCTTTTTAAAAGACTTCAAAACCCCTACGGTTGGTGATGCCAAGAAATCATCCATTGCTGTTGTCAATATATATCTAGGAAAATTCACAAAAACAATTTCACAATTTGGAATGTTAGATTTTCAATAAATTACTCACACAATGGTCTATCCCGGACCTTGAGCCCCCAATTTGGTATGGCCCCAATTTGTTATTACATTCATAACACAACAGCAACAGCAAGGGACGACAAACACAGTTTCAACAACTAAAACACATTTAATTTTTAACAAAGACAAAGACTAATAACAACCTACAACTAAAGACCAAGATTGATAAATAAGAAAAAACAGAAATAATTACAGTCCCTTTTTGGTGGGGTGGCTTGGTGATGTCCTGGATGAAGAAAATGCTCAAACACAGGCAAAGAAATCCACAAAAGAAACGTCACAGGTCTTGAACAGAATGGCAGGTCTGGTCATCTTCTTGCAATTTCTCCTACTCCATTACTGTCTCAATTCTTTTCCTTATATACTCTTTTGCAGACCCCACCCACATTTAGACCTCTTTTTTTTAATTTTCGGGGACTTGCCCCAGACATGTCTGGAAACATGTCCAAACATGACTCCAGTCTGAGCTTAACAAAAAAAAGGTAAATACTGCCATCTAGTGGCCTATATTCACATTACAGTACAGAAAAAAAAAGAAAAAGAAGTTCCCTTAATGTGATAACAAGATGGAAGAGAGCTTTTAAGACAAATACTTTTAGTTGAAGCAAGATGAATTTGATTTCTATTTCTTTCTTACAAATAGAAAGACTATTCTGAATGATACAATCTTAAACAGCCCAGTGTTCACCTGGGATATATATATATATATATATATATATATATATATATATATATATATATATATATTGAAAATATAACATTTCAAATTGTGAAATTGTTTTTGTGAATTTTCCTAGATATATATTGACAACAGCAATGGATGATTTCTTGGCATCACCAACCGTAGGGGTTTTGAAGTCTTTTAAAAAGACAGAACTGCCAGAAATTTGCAGACAATTGGAGCTGACAGAGGTAAAACCAGCCATGCGAAAAGCAAGACTGGCTAGAGAGATAGTTGAATATTACATTGATGAAAATGTGTTTGCACCAGGAGATCTGGAACAGATCCAGTGGAAAATCCAAATATAGAAATGGAACTGAAATTAAAAATGCGAGAGATTGAAAGGGAGGAAAAAGAAAAACAAAGAGAATTTGAGAGGGAAGAAAGAGAGAAAGAAAGGGAAGAAAAAGAAAAACAAAGGCAGTTTGAGTTAGAAAAATTAGCAAGAGAAGAGAAAATAGAAAGGGAGGAAAAAGAAAAACAAAGAGAATTTGAGTTAGAAAAATTTGCAAGACAGAGAGATTTTGAATTAGAGAAATTCGATAGAGAAGAAAGACTCCAAATGGAGCAACTAAAAATTAAAATTCAAACTGAAAATAAATTTCGGGCTAGCCATGAGGTAAAATTGGTGCCTCCATTTTCGGAAAAGGATGTTGACAACTATTTCCAGTGTTTTGAAAAGGTAGCAAAGAGTTGCCAGTGGCCAAAGGAACACTGGCCTCTGATGTTGCAAACTGTCCTCAAGGGTAAAGCTCAACAAGCGTATTCGGCTTTGTCTGCAGATGATTCCTCTGATTATGAGGTTGTCAAAAAGGTTATTTTGAGAGCTTATTTGTTGGTTCCAGAGGCTTACCGACAGAAATTCAGAGGTCTGAAGAAATCTGAAAATCAGACTTATGTGGAATTTGCTAATGAGAAGAAGGTTTGCTTTGAGCGCTGGAGTACTTCTATGAGGTCAAGGATGATTTCAACTCACTAAAAGAGATGGTGTTAGTTGAAGAATTCAAGAACTGTGTTAAGGATGATGTTAAGACCTACCTTAATGAGAAGCAAGCACTGAATTTGCAATCAGCTGCCAAATTTGCAGATGAATATGTTCTCACACATAAGTCCAAATTTCAGTCTAGCAGTAACAATAGATGGTCCCAATTTCAGAAAAAGGGTTATGGTGATACCCAAGATTCCTCACCCAAAGACAAAGACAAATCTGGTGATGGTGCTCAGAAATCCAGTAACAGGTCTGATCAAAGTGTGAAAGCTGACAGTGACAAAAGTGGTCTAGTTTGCAGTTATTGCAAGAAATCTGGTCATGTTACAACTAACTGTTGGTTCCTTAAAGCTAAGAAAGAAAAGGAAAAGGATACCAAACCAAATGCCTTTGTGAAAACAAGGTTAGAAACCCCTGTGGTAGATAACCGATCTGCTAAATTACCTGCTTCTTGTGGGGCTAAAAAGCCTGATACTGCTGACTTTGTGAGGGAGGAATTTCTTCCATTTGTGTCAGAGGGATTTGTGGCTCTGAATGAGCATACTACTCCTGTCCCCATATATATCCTAAGGGAAACCGGAGCTTCTCAGTCACTTTTGTTGATGGACTCCTTGGAGTTACGTGATGAGACCGCTTCAGGGGATTTCCTACTTGTACAAGGTATTGAAGGGAGGACTGTATCTGTACCCCTGCGCTCTATATTCTTGAAGTCAGATTTAGTTACAGGACAGGTAAAGGTGGGACTTATGTCAAGTCTACCTATAAAGGGTGTTTCTCTGTTGCTAGGCAATGACCTGGCTGGGGGCAAAGTAGTTCCCCCTGTACATCTTACTTCACAGCCGAGCACTGAAGATGGGGATGAGGACCCATCTCTGTATTCTTCTTGCGCAGTGACTCGTGCTATGGCCAAGAAGGCTAAAGAAGAAGATGTTGTGGTGCCATCCAGCACATTGAATAGTCAGGACTCAGGTGGTTTGCCTCATGACTCTGATTGGCCTACTATGGTTTCTCCGTTTGAGGACTTATCAGATACTTTTATCAGTTCCCTATTCAGCCAGCCAGAGGGGTTTGGTGATTCTGATGTGTCTGGAGACTTGTCTCTGTCCAGAAAGCGGTTGATTGAGGAGCAAACTAATGATCCTGAAATTTGTGTACTAAAGAGGAGAGCCTTTCCTGATAAAGAAATAGACGCAGTTCCAGTTGGGTATTATCTCAAGGATGGTGTGTTGATGCGGAAGTGGCGCCCTCCTGATATCCCTGCCAATGCAGATTGGGCAGTGGTCAGGCAAATTGTTGTTCCGAAGGTCTACAGGAATGAGATCTTAACAATGGCTCATAGTTTACCTTTAGGAGGTCATCTTGGTGTTAACAAGACTGTTGATAAGATCATGAAACACTTCTTTTGGCCTGGGCTTCGGAAAGATGTTTCCAACTTTTGCAAAACCTGTCACACTTGTCAAGTAGTTGAAAAACACCAGTTAGACCCACCTGTAGCACCATTACAGCCTTTCCCAGCATTTGGGGAGCCGTTCTCTAAGGTCATTGTTGACTGTGTTGGTCCATTACCCAAGACTAGATCTGGAAATCAGTACTTGTTGACAATCATGTGTGCATCTACCAGATTCCCTGAAGCCATACCTCTACGTAACATCAAGGCAACTGCAATCTCGAAGGCTTTGATAAAGTTCTTCACGTTGTTTGGCCTTCCCAGGGAAATTCAGTCAGACCAAGGTAGCAATTTCACTTCAGGATTGTTTCAGCAGGTGGTGTATGAACTAGGTGCAAAGCAGATTCTTTCTAGTGCCTATCATCCAGAAAGTCCGGGTGCGTTAGAGCGGTTTCATTCCACTCTCAAGACAATGATGAGGACTTATTGTTATGACCATGAGAAAGACTGGGATGAAGGTGTTCATTTGCTGTTGTTTGCAGCTAGAGAAGCAGTGCAGGAGTCTACTGGATTCAGTCCATTTGAGCTAGTGTTTTGCCATGAAGTGAGAGGACCTTTGCTATTATTGAGTGAACAATGGCGAGAGGAAGAGCCGCACATCAGTCTGTTAGACTATGTTAGCAAGTTCAAGGACAGATTGCGTGCAGCTTGTGACCTAGCCAAAGAGAACTTGAAATCAAGTCAGGGAAAAATGAAAACTTGGTATGATCATAAGGCTAGAAGCTGTGTGTTTAAACCAGGAGACAAGGTCCTTGTGTTGTTTCCCTTGCAGTCCAATCCATTGCAGGCTAGATTTCATGGTCCTTATGAAATTCTGACAAAACTCAATGATCTCAATTACATTGTGAAGACTCCAGATAGGAGAAAGCCAAAACAGTTGTGTCACATTAACATGCTGAAGCCTTATCATGACAGAAATGCTAGGGTTGCAGCTGTCACTTCAGATCCTCCAATGGCCGAGATGTGTGAAGATGAGGGGGAGTTTCAAGATGATGATTCTAGAATTAAAGCTGAAGTTCTTTCATGTAAATTGTCAAATTCTGAAGTGTTGCAGAATCTTGATGAAAAACTCCAGCACTTAGAACCCTCACAGAGAGATCAGTTTGAGAGGTTGATCAAGAAATATGAGGATCTGTTTCCTGATGTTCCAAAGAGAGTTTCTATAGCCTCTCATGATGTAGATGTTGGTGATGCCAAACCAATAAAACAGCATCCGTACCAGATGAATCCTGAAAAGAGAAAGATTGCTGAGAGAGAGGTTGAGTACATGTTAAAACATGATATTATCAGACCCTCCAACTCAGATTGGAGTTCACCCTGTGTGCTAGTTCCAAAACCTGATGGAAGTACTAGATTCTGTACAGATTATCGCAAAGTAAATGCTGTAACTAGAACTGATGTGTTTCCAATACCTAGGATTGATGATTGTCTTGATAGAGTAGGGCAAGCAAAGTTTCTGACCAAGATTGATTTATTGAAAGGCTATTGGTGTGTGCCTTTAACTGAGAGGGCTAAGAGCATCTCTGCTTTTGCCACACCATCTGGATTGTACCAGTATGAAGTCCTACCCTTTGGCATGAAAAATGCCCCAGCCACGTTCCAAAGGATGATACAGTCTACAATCGCCGGATTGCCACACACGGGTGCGTACATCAATGACCTGATCACATGGAGTGACTCCTGGGAAGAACATCTAAAAGATGTAGAGACGTTGTTCCAGCGCCTGACCCAGGCTAACCTGACTGTTAACCTGGGCGAGAGTGACTTTGGTTGTGCTACTGTCACCTATCTTGGCTACGTCATAGGCCAGGGTAAGGTGGCACCCATAAATGCTAAAGTCCAAGCCATCATGGACTTTCCAGTTCCTGACAACAAAAAAGCTTTGCACCACTTCCTTGGAATGATCGGGTACTACCGCAAGTTCTGCAAGAACTTTGCTGAGATTGCTCTCAGTCTAACTAACCAACTGAAGAAAGGCGTAATGTTCACCTGGGATGATGCATGCCAGAGAGCCTTCGATCGCCTGAAGTCTCTGCTGTGTCACTTCCCCGTGCTCAAATCTCCTGACTTCAACAAACCATTCTCCATCGCGGTCGATGCTAGCGACCAAGCTTGTGGATCTGTGCTCCTACAGAGAAGTGACTCTGATGACATTGAGCATCCCGTGGCATACTTCTCCAGGAAGTTCAATCACCACCAAACAAACTATTCCACAATAGAGAAGGAACTGTTGGCTCTCGTCCTTTCTTTACAACACTTTGAAGTTTATGTTTGTACAGGGGAAAAGCCAATGATTGTGTACACTGACCACAATCCGTTAATGTTTTTGAGTAAGATGAAAAACAAGAATCGGAGATTGTTGAATTGGAGTTTGATTTTACAGGAGTTTGACTTGGAAATTAAGCATGTGAAGGGTACAGACAATGTAATTGCTGATTGCTTATCCCGTGTTTGAATATGTATATATATATATATCATGTGTTAATTTGAATATTGTATGATGTGTATATATAGACAAGTGTTCACTTAACCATTTTGTATTGAAAAGAAAAATTTTGCCTTTATGAGTCAAAATTTTTCCCTTTTGGAATGGAGGTGTAATGTGAATATAGGCCACTAGATGGCAGTATTTACCTTTTTTTTGTTAAGCTCAGACTGGAGTCATGTTTAGACATGTTCTGGACATGTCTGGGGCAAGTCCCCGAAAAGTAAAAAAAAGAGGTCTTAATGTGGGTGGGGTCTGCAAATGAGTGTATAAGGAAAAGAATTGAGACAGTAAAGGAGGAGGAGAAATTGCAAGAAGAAGGATACATGCGACCAGACCTGTCATTTCTGCTCAAGACCTGTGAAGTTTCTTTTGTGGATTTTTGCCTTTGTTACCGCATTTTCTTCATCCAGGACATCACCAAGCCACCCCACCAAAAAGGGACTGTAATTATTTCTGTTTTTCTTATTTATCAATCTTGGTCATTTAGTTGTAGGTTATTGTTAGTTATTGTCTTTGTTAATTAAATGTGTTTAAGTTTTTAAAAACTGTGTGTCATCCCTTGCTGTTGCTGTTGTTTTAAATGTAATAACCAATTGGGTCCATAACACTACTGATAGAGATTCTGAAAGCGTGTGTCATGACAAATTTAACATTAGATCAACAATCCTAATATGAGGACGTTCTTCTCCAAAGGTACACAGTATTACTGAGGGAAATTATATCAGGTAAATGTATACTTCTTCATAGATTCATATATCTATGTGTGACACCGTTTTTTTTTTCTAAATAATATAGGACCACAATGGAAAAAGAGGAAAATCCAACCTTTAATTCAAGTGCTTTTTTATTCAGTGGGAAAAAAAATACCACATTAAGAAATAATTTTTTTACATCAAATCATGTGTGCCACAATTATTAGCACCCCTGATGTTAAAACTCTGTACAACCCCCTTTTGCCAACAAAACAGCACCTAATCTTCTGCTACAATGTCTCACAAGATGGGAGAATACAGAAATTGGGATCTTCGACCATTCCTCTTTGCACAATCTCTCTAAATCATCCAGCAACCTGGGTCCTCTCCTCTGCACTCTCCTCTTCAGCTCACTCCACAGGTTTTCAATGGGGTTAAGGTCTGGGGACTGAGATGGCCATGGGAGGAGCTTGATTCTGTGTCTGGTGAGCCTTTTCTGTGTAGTGACGACCAATGACGACCCATCTTCAGCTTTCTGGCAGAGGCCACCAGATTTTGATTTAAAATGTCCTGGTATTTCGAAGCGTTCATGAGGCCATGCACCCTAACAAGGTTCCCAGGGCCTCTGGAAGAGAAACAGGCCCACAGCGTCATCAATCCTCCCCCATACTTCACAGTGGGCATGAGGTGCTTTTCTGCATACTCATCTTTTGTGTTCCGCCAGACTACTTAGAGTGTTTGTTGCCAAAAAGAAAGCACACGGTCCTAGTTGAAGTCCCAGTTCCGCTTAGCGAACTCCAGACGTTTGCGTTTATGATTGTGCGAGAGAAAAGGTTTTTTTTCCGTGCATGCCTCCCAAACAGTTTGTTGGCATGTAGATAGCACCTGATGGTTGTTTTGGAGACTTTGTGACCCCAAGATGCTACCATTTGTTGCAATTCTTTAACAGTGAGCATTGGAGAACTTTTTACTGTATTTCTCATACCATCCTCCTTACTGTGCGTGGTGGCAAAATAACCTTGCGTCCTCGTCCAGGCTTGTTTACCACTTTTCCAGTTGTTTTAAACTTCTTACTGATTTCTCTGACAGTAGATATGGGCAGGTGCAGGCGAGTGGCTATTTTCTTGTAGCCATTGCCTGACTTTTGAAGGTCGACACACATCTGCCTTACTTGAGTGGTATATTCCTTTGTCTTTCCCATGTTGAAGAGTGCATAAGTGAAATGGCCTCTGTGTCATGTCATATTTATACCCCAGGGAAACAGGAAGTGATGAATTACTAATTAAATGTTCCTTGATACTATCATCAACTTTGTAATCTACTGTTGAAATGACAGAAATACTTCAATTACATTTATTTCCTAGGAATTGTTTGGGGTGCCAATAATTGTGGAACAGTTGATTTTATGAAAAATAATTATTTCTTAGTCAGGGATTTTTTTTTTCTCTTAAAATTCACTTGAGTTGAAGGTTACCTTTTTTTTTTTTTTACAATTTTCAGTGTCAGAGTATATATATATATATATATATATATATATAAACACTATAACACCATAACACTACATTGCTGTGAAAAAGTATTTGCCCCCTTTTCTGTTTTCATATTTTTTTGCATATTTGTCTTAAATATTTGAATATAACTTAAATATTTCAGATCATCAAACAAATTTTTATGTAAAAAAAGATAACCCAAGTAAATACAAAATGCTGTTTTTAAATGATGATTTAATTTAAGGGGAATGAGCTATCGAAACCTACCTGGCCTGATATTATAAAGTAATTGCCCCCATTCTGAAATCATGAATTAACTGTGATGAACCACATTTTTAGAGTCCAATTTCACTAGCCATACCCAGGCCTGATTTCTTCCAGACCTGGTGTATCAAGAAATCACTTCAATAGAACCTGTTTCACAAGGTAAATAGGCTAAAGGATTCAAAAATCAAAACGTCATACCTTCAACTAAAGAAATTCAAGAACAGATGAGAAACAAATAAATTGACATATATAAGTCTGGAAAGGGTTGCAAAGCCATTTCTAAGGCTTTGGGACTCCAGCAAACCACGGTGAGAACTATCATCGACAAAAGGAGAAAACTTGGAACAGTGGTGAACCTTCCCAGGAGTTGCCGGCCAACCAAAATTACTCCAAGAGCGCATTGACGACTCATCCAGGAGGTCACAAAAGAACCCAGAACAACATCTAAATAACTGCAGGCCTCACTTGCCTCAGTTAAAGTCAGTGTTCATGATTCAACAATAAGAAAGAGACTAGGCAAAAGTGGCATCCATGGGAGAGTTCCAAGGCGAAAACCACAGCTGACCAAAAAGAAAACAAAGGCTCATCTCACATTTGCCAAAATGCATCTTGATGATCCCCAAGACTTTTGAGAAAATATTCTGTGGACTATATTCTGAGACAAAAGTTGAACTTTTTGGAAGGTGTGCATCCAGCTTCATCAGGCTTAAAATTAACGCAGCATTTCATAAAAAGAACATCAAACCAAAAGTCAAACATGGTGGTGGTAGTGTGATGGTTTGGTGCTGCTTTGATGCTTCAGGACCTGGACGACTTGTCAAAATTGTTGGGACTATGAATTCTGCTTTCTACCGGCAAATCCTGAAGGACAATGTCCAAACATCAGTTTGTGGCATCAAGCTCAAGCGCACTTGGGTTATGCAGCAGGACAATGATCTGAAACACACCAGCAAGTCCACCTCTGAATGGCTTAAAAATAGATAATGAAGATTTTGAGGTGGTCTAGTCAAAGTCCGAGCTTAAATCCGCTCAAGATGCAGTTGCATGACCTTAACAGGCTGTTCAGGCTCAAAAATCCTCCAATGTAGCTAAAATAAAACAACTCTGTATAGAAGAGCAGGCTAAAATCCTTCCACAGCCATGTGAAAGACTCATTTCTAGTTACTGCAAATGTTTGATTGCAGTTGTTGTCGCCGAGGGTAGTACAATCAGTTATTAAGATTTAGGGGCAATTACTTTTTCACATAGGGCCGGGTAGGTTTGGATGGCTTTTTCCCCTAAATCAATAAAATCATCATTTAAAAACTGCATTTTGGTTGCAGGTTGTCCCTATTGATCAGTGGCTCGATGCACGTTGATGTGGGTTGTAAAAGTCTGTTGAAGTTCTGTCGTGCTAAAATGGAAATTAGGCGATTTCTGAAGCCTCCGTGCAGTGTCTCACCTCCTACAAGTGCAAACACAAGGCCTCGATTACAAAGTAAGTCCAAAGTGCAATACCTCACGTATTTGATAGCGTTACCACACAGCCAGCTAGCGAATAGCGAGTTATGTTTAATGCGTTGCTGTACAGTGCCGAACAAAGCTTATTTTTCTCGTGGGCGAAAGGGAGGCTCCCCCTCCCCTTCGCCCTTCTTAAAAATGCTCCTCTAATAACAGAAACGTGCGTGAACGTGGACCTGGGCTTTAGCACTTGATTACATTCAGACATGCTTTTTTAGGTCTTCGAGCAAGGGGTAGATTGCCCTCTGAGCATTGCTTTGAGTTACAGTGTAGTGAACATTGTGGGACTCAGTATTCATCATCATTAGGGTAACTGTATAGCATTTTTCTTTAACGTAATTACATTTGTGATTCCTAGAGAAGTGCCCTTTATTTTGTTTTGTTTTTCTAAATAGACCCTGCTCTGACCTTTTTGTTTTCTGTATTAGGACACAGTTGGTTGATCTTTTTTGTAGGCCTCCTGATAATGTTTTGAGCTGTTTTATTATGATTAAAGAAACACTTAAGCTGTAATAGATTTAATAATTCTGGAATCTTCAACATTACTTTTAATAACGGAATTGGATATAGTGAAGGTGTGAAGGCATGAGAGTGACTCAGTGATGTCCTTGGTAAAGTCTAATGGTCACACACGTGCATAAGATAAAAACATTGGGTAATAGACTGTAGGTAGTATCCCATTTCTTTTCACAAAATGAAAATTCAACAATAACCACAATATCATCATAACCAGAACCAACAATTTTTACACAGATGACAACGGTCCGGAATGGTACAAAATATAGGCCTACGCCATGTGGCCGCCGCGCGGTCTGCCTCAGCATCATGGTCCATCTGATCACAGAATTCATGGTTTACCCACTTCTGATTTTAGCACTACAGCCCTGATTGTGTTCAGGCTATCTACAATGAAAAATAAGTGAAAAGAATTACAAATCACTGCTTTTTTAAAAAAAGATTTATTTGCAATTGCCATACTGTCCCAACCTTTACTGATTTAGGGTTGTGAAAAGATCATTTTACACAGGCTGAGTGAGTGGGGGTGGGGAAAAGTAATGTCGGCAATACCGGTAGTGAGTGATGCCAGAGAAATCCAAGGTATTCCCTCACAAAATTTTATCTTCTATGTCTGCATTCTTAACTGTAAAATTTTAGCCCCGCTCAGCCATGGCATGAGGGGAAGACAGTGTGACAGGAAGTGGTACGCAGAGGGACGCCTCCATTTCACAACGGTAATGCAGTCTTTCAGCCACCATGGGTGGATCACACATGGAACTGAAACTGTAAGTGAGAATACAAGTGAAAAGTCAGAAAATGAGAAATGTGAAACAGGAACTTCACAAACATGTGTCTCCAGATGAATGTTTCCCCTGGTCCACAAATACAGATGAAAAAGCTCAAGGAAATTTATTCTGGGAGTATACAGAATAGAAATATTTCTTGTCATTCACAATATATGAGGTGCAAGGGGGAACATGTATTTGTGCTATTCACTACACAGTTGTTTAATTGACAGGTTTTACCTGTTACATCTCGGATAACCTTCGGATTCTTTAATAATATTGAGGTTAATCACTCCACATTAATAAAAATTTATTTAATAGCACTGATGACATCTTTCTGCCACAATAACATGCCAGCAAGCATCAGAAACGCATCTCCAGTATACAATGAACTCTGAGCACACCAACATAGAAGACAAAAAAAAAAAAATTATTTGCCAGAGAAAATAGCTCTATGATTGAACATTTAAGACTCATGGTTTCACTCACTCATCAACAGTCCACACTGATCCTCCTCACACTTAAAGTCTTTGTTACAGCATTAGGGCATTGTAGGAGCCAAATTTGCCTTTGTTTTTTGTTATATGCGCAATAGCACCGCGGGTGGCCGTTTTGAGTCAAGCCACTGGTCAGAGAATATTGGTTTTCCCATAATGAAGTTCAGTTTTTGTTTGAAACAAGACACGGAAAGAAGAGGCACTTTGTCAACCACACCCTTTGGCTTATTTTTGTTGATTTACGACTACAGTTTATGTTCGTTTAAGTAATAAGAAAAATTTGATTTGATTAACTTTGAAACGCATTCATCTATGCGCAAACATTACACCACAATCAAACAATCAAACGCTCACGCACACCACCAAAACGCAAAGAGATGGAGAGGAACTGCCAAATCAATTAACTGTCAAGTCAACTCAAAGTAAGTAACTAAAGTATTCCCGATGTCTTTGGGAGCACATTGGCTAAACGAACGTGGATCTTGTCGGCCTTATTGGAATACAATTGTGGAATAGAAAGTCTCTGTCTTTAGGAATTTATGGAGCAGTTATGCTTGTGATGCTACTTTCAAGCACAATCATTGATAAATATAATAAATGCAAAGTCTTATTAAAAAAAAAAACTTTTTCAAAGGCAGACAAAAGATATTCCAGCACCACAGGGGGCAAATGGATGCACAATGTCAAAGGTGCAAAACTTCATAGAAATACTTTCTTTCATTTACCTTCTTTCCAGGTGTACAAAATTGCATTCCAAACTGCAGCACAAACCCCCACGGTGTCTGTTCCATTGCCAGTTGTTGTAACGCATGTTGATAAATTCTTAAGACTTCTTTGGAGTTAAAATACTGCCAAAACCTAATATACAAACATGTTTTTCAAACACACAATGATTCACTAACAAATACATTGTGATTTGCAAATGCAAAACTGATTCACGTGCAAACGTGGTTTACAAATACAAAGAAAGATTTGCAAACAAATGCAGCGTGGCTTGCAAATATAAACATAATGCGTTGCTGAATACCCCTCGGCCCAGACAAGATTTCCTGCCTCAAGATCACAGCGCTAAGGTCAAACGGTGAAATCCAGCAAAAAAAACATGACGTTGGACATGTATGTGTCACAGTGAGTTACTATACCAAATTTGGTGAAGCTGCTATATTTAGTTGACGAGTGCTGACCCGTACAAGATTTCCAGGGTCAAGGTCACAGAGCTAAGGTCAAAGGTAAAATCCAGCTAAAATCCTGACATCTATGCGTGATAGTGAGTTACCATACCAAATTTGGCGAAGCTGCGTTCATTAGTTGCCGAGTACTGGCCCGGACGAAATCACAAACGGACGACAGACTGACACGCAGGTGACGACAATACCCCTCCGGCCAGAGTTGGCCGAGGGGTAAAAATGATTCACGTACAAACAAAGTGTGGTTTGCAAATGCAAAAACGATTTGCAAACAAAGTGTGGTTTGCAAATACAAAACACCTTTAACAAACTAATGTATTGTTTTGTATGAGTATTTTATGTTCAGCATTGTACATCATTTGTAAATGGAGATTTGTTGCATGCTGTCTTTGCTGCCTTGCTGGTCAGCTATTTATTTTGTTCATTTGGCACCCTCTGGTGGTGTGTCTGTAGCAAAACATAATCTGATGTAATATCTCTTTGAAATAGACTGGTGCTTTCTAGAAGCTTCTGGCACCTTCCTGCCTGGAGGGGGCGGGATTACCCAGGGATCCTGTAGATCTTTCCGGAATGTTGCTAGTCTATATAAATGCTGTGATTTTGGTCACCAGGAGCAGAGCAGAGCAGAGGCAGAGCTTTTGTTTTAGCCACAGAGTTAAATAGTGGCATCAGAGTTTTATTAGAGGATTAAACAGTGGATTTTTTTTGTAGATTTTTTTTTTTTTTTTTGAAGCATAAATTTGTTTAAGTTGTCATGGCTGGTTTTCTTTGTTGTGATTTTTTTCAAGTCATAAAAATATTCTGTTTTACAAATACAAAACGTACCTATCACAAATACCCGGCGCTTCAGTTCATTTGAGAAAATACTTTCCACAACCTCGTGACTTTTGGCAGCTTTCTACTTGTGAAATAGTGGTGCCGATTTTCTCACTTGTGTCCTTAGGATTTGCGAACAAATGTTCTAGCTAAGTTATTTGCCCTCATCAACAGCAGGTGGCGTTATGAGTCCATTTCCTGGAATTCTAAACGGCACAACAACGGAGACTGTCCTGAAAGAATAGGTCAATATCCTACCAGACACACTACAGAAAACAAGCTAATGATTTGACAGAAAAGGGTGGGCCTACTATTGATACAAAATATTACCAAGCAAGGGTTTCTGACATTTTTCCACACCAGTGTTTACTGGCCGATGATTTCCTTTTATTATAGTTGGTAAAATTAATTTCGTAGGGTTTTTACGTAGGCAATTCGAACATGTCAATTTATTTGGTTTAGTCAGGTCAACTAAATATTCAAAAGCGTTGCCTTTAGCTAAAGAAGCTCCATTTCATGGATGCGTGAATTCCACCATGGAGGTTATAGCCTAATCTTAGCCAAGATAGGACTGACATCAGTGTAGTAAGATATAAAACGGTAATTCCACCACGGAAAGAAGATATAAAATGGCACAGATAGCCTGCCAATATGTTTTACGGGAGATTTATAATTTATTTGTAACCTCGTATTATCCTGATTGTATCACATAATAAAACCATTAATGCCAAAAAAATCGGATGGCCAGAAAGCGTGTGCACGAGAGGGGAAGTGGAATTTTGACACAAGGGAAATCATCAACCAATTTGTGAAGTGGTGTGCAAGTTGTCAGAAACCCTTGCATAAGGTGATATTTTGTATCAATAGCAGGCCCATCCTTTGCCATCAAAATCATTAGATTGATTTCTGTACTGTGTCTGGTGGGATATTACAGTTTTTTTCAATTGTTTATGCACTAAAATGAAACTTTTCATACATTTAACAAATCCTAACACTCAAGAAGCAAAACACCTGTCCTGAGTAGCACAACACTAAGCACAGATTCATCTTCACACTTTTTGCAAAACGTTACACACAGTGATTTTCAAAACTTAAGACACATTTTCACACTTTAGACACAGATAAGGATTGTAAGGTTACTTCATTCTCATTACAAAGCACTGGCTTGCCAATGAACACACTAATGAACCAATTGGCCAAATACACCCATCAGGTGTGGAAACACACATGTGCTTAATTGAAAATACAGCTCTCAGGTATATAGGCTAAGGCAGCAGGTGAGGTCACCCACTCTGTCTGGAATGGAAGAGAGAATGGAGAGAGCAAGAGCAAGAAGAAGAGGAGTGAGAATGAGAGGAGGAGGTCAGAGAGGAGAAGAAAGAGGTAGAGGAAGAGGCAGAGGACAAGTGCGAGCAAGAGAGGAACAGGAAGAAGTACATGTAATAGCACCCGAACGAAGAAGAAGAGGACCAAATTCAACACCAGAAATCCGTGCAACACTAGTTGACCATGTCATAAACCATGGACTGATTGAGGGAAGCGGGTCTTCGTGTTCAGCCAAATCTTAGCAGATTTACTGTGGCATCTGTAATTCGAACATTTCGACAAGAAAACAGGTAAACTAACCGCACTGTACATTGAAACTGCAGTTTACAGTATTGTCATCACATTTGGTATCCTTTCCTGAAACATTTAACAGTAAACTGTGTTTTTTTGTCTACATAGGATTGTGGGTCAAGGGCGCCAAGATGGAAGGGGCCGATTATTCACTCCGGCACAAGAGACGGTCATTGTCTTGCAAATGGATGCTGACGAAATCCAACATGAGTTTATTCATATAGATGAAGCAGGATTTAACCTCTCAAAAACGAGAAGATGGGGGAGAAATGTGATTGGGCAAAGGGCAATCACCAATGTCCCTGGGCAGAGAGGGGGTAACATCACCCTCTGTGCTGCCATTACCCAACATGGAGTCCTCTACCGCCATGCTAATCTTGGACCCTATAATACCGATCTGATGCTTGCATTTCTTGACAGATTGCGTGATGTCACAGAATTACACCGAGTGGAGCAGATGCGGTACGTTGTTGTGTGGGACAACGTATCTTTTCACCGATCTGTTCTGGTCCAAAATTGGTTCCATGACCACCCTCAATTTGTAGTTCTATACCTTCCACCATACTCCCCCTTCCTCAACCCAATTGAGGAATTTTTTTCTGCATGGCGGTGGAAGGTATACGACCTTCGGCCCTACGACCGTGTTCCCCTCATTGAGGCCATGCAGCAGGCTTGTGATGCTATTGAAGCAGCCTCTGTGCAGGGATGGATTCGTCATGCGAGGCGTTTCTTCCAAAGGTGCCTTGCCAATGAAAACATAGCCTGTGATGTGGATGAGATTTTATGGCCTGATCCAGCAAGACGGAGAGGTGATTAGTTTACTGTAAAGTGTTGTTGTTTCTGTATTATTGCTTTAGTTTTTCTTCAGAGTCACTGTGCGTATGTACTTTTTATTTGTTTACAGATTTTTATTTGTCTGACGCAAGAGCACTACAATTTTGTTTTTTCCCCGGTTTACATGTATTGGCATGTAACTGAGCATATGGTACAGTACAAGAAATAAATATTGTCGTTCTGCAGCATCAGTTTTGTGCATTTCTCATTTATAGCATACTATCTCTGGATACCTCAAAGTAAACATGAAGAAAGTCTTGGGTTTGTCAGAATTTTTTTAATCTAAATTATATCATATCTATGCTCTCAAACAATGTCTATCCCTTTCTTAAAGAAGGCTTTATACAAATGTGTTTTGAATTTATTGTGGTAATGTGTATAAGATGGAGAGAGGGTACAATCATTGAAAGACTGTGCTAATGACATGACAACAATATATGGTTTTTATCAATGTGTTTATAATTTTGACTGAAATATTCCATTTTGCTCACAAACTGTTGTGTTTTGCTTATTGAGTGTGTAGTTTGGTTAATTGTGTGAGGTGTTTAGAAAAAAGGAGCCCTGTTTTCAAAATTGTGTGTAAACAATTGAAAAAAACTGTAAGCTATTCTTTCAGGACAGTCTCCGGTGTTGTGACATTTAAACATCAAGGAAATGGACTCATAGCGCCACCTGCTGCTGAGGAGGGCAAATAACTTAGGACATTTGTTTGCAAATCCTTAGCATACTGTTATGATTCTGCCTTTTGTGTGTTGTCTCGTGCTTTTGGTGCTTGTGCTTTACTTTTGTTTCATATTTTAGCTTTCATTTCTGCAGTCTGACGATCCACTCCCTCTCTGCCGAACTCCAGTGATGTCGTGTGACAGCCTTCAGCATGCCTGCATCTCGTCGTCCAATCAAGTTTCCTCTTTCGGTTTCGGCTCTGGTATTTCATTCATTGCTTCCACCTGTGTTTAATTCTGGGTCTCGCGAAACTCTGAGTGAATGCGTTCTCTGCTAGGATAATTACTAACCCGTACTAACCAGCACTTATTTGAGGGTGATTGTAAATATTTCATCACGTAGTATTAACCTTATTTAACTCATTAGTGAGTGTGTGTGTTTCTGGCTTTAGTACATTCTGCCTAAGCTATCCCTGATTAACTGTTTTAAAGCTGTGCTTTACTCCACTTCTCTCGTGGTGCTTTTTACTCCTCACGTTTAGATTACCTTAATCTAAACTGTCTACATTGATTGATGGCCTCAGCGTCTTGTCTCGAGTCATTATTGTTAACCTGGTTCTCCTGTAATTCTTTATTAATCCCATGTGTTTCTGTTTCCCGTCGAGATTGCATACCAAGTCCCCGCCTCCTCTTGTGACTATATATGTGGCAGTGATGGGAGGGGAGGTCAGACTGACCCTTGTGTATGACTCAGATCTGCATGGTGAAATCTCAGCTCCTTGCGCCTTCCGAGTATTTCCTTTGTATGATTCCCGAGTCTTGTATTTTGCTGCGCCCACGTCTTGTCTGCCCCTTGTTTAAGTCTCCCAGTGTGTCCGTCAGTCTAGTTAGGTTCAGTTTTTGTTTTTCTTGTTTATCCACTCTTAAAGTGAGTATTTCTGATTTCCCCTGCCTTTGGTAGTGTACCTTAGTTTTCCTATTTGTTCAGCGCATGTGCATGGTGTTTTATTTCTGGCGTGTCTACCAATTTTCTCTTAGTGTTTTGTGTTTAATAAACACTTCTGGATCCTGCATCTGGTGTTCTCCTGACCTCTTCTTACAGCATACAAGTGACAAAATCAGCACCACCATATCACCGGTAGAAAGCTGCCAAAAGTCACGAACTTCTAGGAAGTATTTTCTCATACGAATTGAAGCACCGCACATTTGTGATGGCTATGTTTTGTATTTGTAAAATAGAATACACTAGTTTGTTAATGGTGTTTTGTATTTGTAAATCACGGTTTGTTTGCAAAAAATTTTTGCATTTGCAAATCATGCTTTGTGCGTGAATAATTTTATATTTGCAAACCATGCTGTGGTTGTTTGCAAATCTTTTTTGCACTTGCAAACCACACTTTGTTTGCATGTGAATCAGTTTTGTATTTGCAAATCACGTTGTGTTTGTTGGTGAATTGTTGTGCATTTGCAAAACATGTTCTGTTTGTATATTAGGTTTTGGCAGTAATTCAATTCCATATGTTTGCTTCTTGTGAGATTTGTTTAAAAGCTGCCTACATTTTTTTTTTTTTTTTTGGATGGCATGATTTCTGGTTGATCTCAGTCTTGAAAAGTGTGAAGCTGCTGCGGACTGACTTGCTCAATCCTACCACAGTAATTCAGCTCGACCAAGATGTGAGATTAAATTTGCATGCCGGCATTAAACTCAATACAGGTTGACCACTCACTTGCAGTTCTATCTCAGCAGTTGATCATGTTCAATGCCAAACCTTTTTCCACAACCATTGCAACAAATCTATCTAGAGCCACAAATTTTCTTCAGAGTATTCACATGTAATTACACACGATAAGATGATTTGGATATCTCCAGTGTGTCTACTGCCCTCCTCCTGTGGGCTACAAACCCCATATTTGAGACCTCATGCTTATGTGGCAGGCTAAAGGAGGGCCTGGATGGGGGACTGAACCCCAGACTCTGGGGTAAGAGTCACACATGCTGACCACATCACCAAAGAGCCAGCCCCGTTGGCTAGCTAGCCACATTACTTACTTACTGCCCTTATGCCCACTGGCATGTAGGGCAGCAACAAAGGTCCTCCACTGCTGTTCGCTAAGGGCCTGCTTCAGGATGGTATCCTAGGTGTGCTTAAGGGTCTTCAACTCTCCCTCACAGTTCTCCGCCAGCTGCTCTTGGGTCTTCCTCTTTTCCTCTTTCCTTCAGGTGTCCAGTGGAGGGCCACGCGTGTGATGTTGTTGGGCTCTCTTCCGAGCACAAGCCCGATTCATCTCCATCGCCTTCTCATGTGAATGGTGTCCACGCTCTCTTGATGACACTGCGCAAGTAACTCTTCGTTTGAGGTGGTGTTTGGCCAGAATCCTCTTTTAATTCTTCTCAAGCTCTTTGTGCGGAAGACTGATAGTTTAGTAAGGTCACTTATCGTCATTCTCCAACACTCCAAGCCATACAAAAGGGTGGAGATGACACAGCTCTGGCACAGCCTAAGTTTTGTCTTCGGTAGCCAGGGCGCATACTTATTAGGAAGAATTTCTAGTGACAGGACCCATCAACTGTCACACTTATTTCTTCACTGCTCAGCACCAGAGTCAGCAATCATCCTACACACATTATTGTATACATATTGGTCCAAAATACAACAGCAAACTTGTAGAAGAGTACGCTCTAAAATTGGTCTTAATGCTGTCCAGTAACAGAACAGCGCTTCATAACATGCAAGAGGGATTGTCAGAGTGATCTACTGAGAGTTAATATAGCTTCGGTTTGCAGAACTAGGGGTAAAATAAGGAAGTTTTCTTTTGATAAATGCAGTGCTGGTATGAGGAAGTATTTGTTTTTTTCATTCGAAGATCAGTCGCAGTGTGCAATGATGTCATGCAGTAGAAGAAGAAGAATTTGAAAGACAATGTTTCCCTTTGCATTTGTTTCCTATTGAAAATTACAGTTTACTTGTTTCAATGACCTTATGAACTGCACTTTCGACACATCGCTTTGAATATTAAAATAGTGTTTAATTACTATAATGTAATACAGGGCTTGACTTTAAGCAAAAAAAAAGGCACTGGCCAACAGAAAAAAACAAATTCACTGGCATGGTTTATTGTAAGCGCATTACATAATGGCCGCCAAAGGCAGGCTCAGCAAGCATTATTTTAAGTTGCAATTTCATGCACTCTGATGCACTCAAGGGCAGAAATCAATAGAAATAAAACAGCACAATGCTCCACATGAACATTGTGCAACTTTATATTACATTTTTACAGGCATGCGCTAGGTTGCAGTTGTCTCCGTGTCATCTTAGACCTGAAATACCTGTTGTTTTCACTTTTCAGAGCTGTGTTGCTGCCATTAAATTGAAAATGAGTCAATATTTTCATGAAATGGTAAGATGTCTCACTCTATTTGTCACATTAAAACATTTTTTTGCACTTGAGAGTTTGAATGCAGGGCGTCCCTTTTTCATCCTATATACTTACTCCATCGCCGGCACCTCATAGCTTTATAAACCCACACTGTGCGTTACTCTCTTTTTACTAAAATGTCTCACTTTCAACATATGATATGTTCTATTGCGAATAAAATGTGGTTTTATGAAATTTGCAAATTGTTGTATTCTGTTTTTATTTGCATTTTACACTGCATTTTTGGAACTGGGGTTATAGATGACTTCAAAGGAAATGGCAACTCTTATATTGGCTTTGAGAGTAATTGACACCTGCTGGGTGTCAGAACACAAAGCGCTTCACAAAGCATATTTCTCTAGTGTTGGTCACCAAGCTGACACTTCACATAGACCACTTCACATAGAAGATTTTTCTTGTATTTGCGGCAGGAGAAATCATGCCAGCTGCTGGGTTACTACATGAAGAACACTGTACATTGCATTTTTTTTTTGTATCTGCTTTAACCCTTTATCCAAACCAACTGTATTTCTGTTTATTCCCGAAATGGGACAGCGTCTACTTAAAAGGTAACTGTGTCCACATACTTTGGCCTATCATCAAATGCTTGACCTCCTTTGAAACCTGAGACCTTGTAGAATTTCTAGGAATTGTCAAAATGACTCTGTCAAAATTTACTGTCAAAGAGGTACAGAGGGTAGGATTTCGTTTTTTCTTCCATGTGGATTTTTACATCTCTGGAAATGACCCAATACAGCACTCTAGGTCACTTATTTCCCCATGAAAACACAACTCTGGCCCACTCCCAGGTCTTTTGAAGCTAAGTGTCAAAGGAAATGATTATACAATGAATTTTGACCCTTAGAGAGCCATTTTTGTGTGGTAATACTCATGCGTTTTGCAGAGTGTCCATTTGGAGACTCCAAAAGGACCTTTGGATCTTCTAAATAAAGCTCTAAATAAAGCTTGATTGCTCATGAACCCCTTGGTCTAGAAACATGACCTGTACCATCTGTAGTATCTTACCCATATCTGGGCTAGTTAGTAAAAGTTGTGTCATGGTATTACAGAGGCCTTATTTCACATAAAACTATTTTTGCCACTGCACCCATGATTTTCTATAGAAAAAAAGGTCAGACAAAGTGATGAAGTGCAAATGTGTAGTTGTAAAAGAGGATCCCCTCCCCCTGCACTCTCACCTTTCTACTCTCCTTTACAAAAAAACACTATTGGAATACCATAAAATTTACCACAAAAAACTATGTATTACTGGTGTAATTGTATGGTTTTTTGGACTGCACTATGGTGATTTTAGTATTATTATTGAAATATTGTAGGGCTATCTTAGCTAATAAGATAACACTACAGAAAAAAAAAACTATTGTAAACCATAGCTGGTGAAATGTACTATAGAACACCATAACCACAGTTTCGAACACTATAGAATTCTTATAGTATACTATAGTAACTCTTCAGTTCATTTTTGTAAGGGCTTCCCCAGGCAACCCAATTCACGTTCTACACACACATACACGCTTCACATTATTGGAAAATCCTCATTATGTATTGTAATTATGTTAGGATAAAAATAAGCAAAGTATTGTTTTGTTTATATAGACATAATGATTAGGCTACGCACCATTCAAGATCGGGGTTCTTCCCTTCCAGGAAATCAATGAAACACTCAGAGATTTCACCTTATTTCGATTTCTTTTATTTCTTCCTCAATATCACTTTCTCTCTCTTCCTCTTCCTTTGCCCCTTCTTCCTTCGGGAGGTTTGTTTTTCCTTGCCGTTAAGGCATTTTTGAGCAAAATACGAAAGTTTTGGGGAGGCGCAAGACGGCTATAATACAGTTTTTTTACGCACGGGCTCCCAGCGAGAAATGCGCACTCAATCTCCCAGGTTTCCCGAGACAGTGAGGGGAAGTGCTATACGTTGTTGGAAAGGTCTCTTCATTGGCTACAAGGAAATCAGGGGCTCATATTCGTAGCTTGTTATATGACGGAGTAACCGTCAATCAAATCATGTTAGTGCGATTTCATGCGTACGAGCCTCACTCGCTTTCAAGACTTGTAACTCGACACCGATAGGTCATACAGACATGCATATGGTGTCAACGTAATCTTGAGAGTCTAACAAACACAGCTAGTTGTGTCACTCCACTCAAAATAATGTAGAACTATTCAAAATGTCTAATTTTTTACAGGAGAAAAGTTCACGTTTGTTTTTTTTATAAGAAAACTGTTTTGTTTGAGTTGGATAATGCATCTACCAATCGTAATATCAGCAAAACACGGTAAATATTCGAATTTGCTGGGTTCTTACGGACATTTAAAGACCAAGCATGCCAGAGAGGGATACAGGCTTTGGATGTAAACACCGGTTCAAAGGTAAGATGACGCGATTCAAGGGGGAGTTTCAGGGGGTGTTTTGAAACGTGACGCAGTGACGTAATTTGACCGTTTTAGCGGTCAATGTTATTTCATTGTAACCTATGTTTATAAGGATTCCTATGACTCTCAGCTTTCTAACGAATTACGCTGTTTCTATGTTATTTAATGATGGGTTGCGTTCCAATTCGTTTACCGTTCATTTCAATTTTCGTGCGAGGCCATTTGGGTCGGATCCGGGTCGTCTGCTGAGTAACAAGAGAAATCATGCCACCAAGCTGTCAATAAACATAGAACATTTCCCATAGCATATTTCTCTTGTATTGGCTTCACAAGAAATATTGCTAACTGCTAAGCTGTTGCTATACATCCAGGGCTGACTGTATTAAACAGTTACATCCAATATATAACATCTGGAAATAACGGTTTATTGCAGTCAGCCTTCGACATAGAACGCTTCACATAGCATATTTCTCTTGTATTGGTAAAATTGCGCCAGCTGCTGGGCTGTCCATACACAAAGAACAATTCATTCTGAAAGTTAAATAGGCCATTTCGTGTGATTGTGACAATTTATAGCTCACATTCATGTTTCATCTGCTTTAATGTTTTTCACCTTGTGTAGTTTTAAGACGCTTGAAATCCAGGGAGATCTTAACCCTATAATGCCCCCTGTATCATATATGATACACCAAATTTGAAGGACCATGTCCACCTGATAAGATGCAACACAACCACGACTGGTCACTGTACCAAAGCTGATACACAGCGCTGCCACCTGGAAGAAAGAAGTTTGATTACAGGAGAAGTCTCTCCCCAAGTCATTCACTTCAAGGTAGTAGCTCCCATGTGAATGGGAATTCATTAATTTTCTTGGACTTTGGCAATGAAGTTCGGCATTGCAATGTAAATATTACACAAAAACTTATTCTTATACATGTTAAGGGATAGCTATAGATAGTAGAGAACATATAAATAATAAGAAATTTTGAGTGTTGAGTTCTGGAGGGGTGCTGATTTTTGGCTGTATCAGATAAGATACTGCTGGTGTCATGATTCTGGGTTTTTATCATGTTTTGTGTTTATGATTATTGTCTTTTATTTGTTCTTTTTGGTTTTTGTTATTCCGGTTTTTGGTTCATTCCATGTTTCAGTTCCATTGCACTTGTCTCCCCTGTCTTGTGATCTAGTTGGTTTAGTTCGTCTTCCCTGTCTGCGTGCTCACTGACTTCGGGTGATTTAAATGAAGTCCGGTGTTTAATAATATTCCTTCGTATCTCGTTTTCTTCCTTCGACCTTCTGTTCTAATTATTAACAAGACTAACATTTGTATTTTGTATTATAGTCTACTAACACAACTAACCATGTATATATTCGATTACTAAATTACTAATTAGCACTTTAGTTTAAGTTGTAAAGCTGCTCCGCTACTAATAGACTAATTCCCTCTTCGCAATCGCCCTGTTGTATTCTCCGCCCCTTTGCTTTCCACCGTCCTCTCCCTATGTTCAGCGAGAATCTCTCGCACGTGCTTAAGTACTTTCCTTCTCTTGTGATCTGTGCACGTAGAACTCCTGGACCGGAGCTGTTTAAATGTCATAGGCTGTCTGTGTGATTCCCGTCTGTATTTCTTCTCTCGCCAATTTTTGTGGTAAGGGTTTCCCTCATGTGATTCTCCCGATGTAATTAGCCTCATTCCCCACAGCTGATCTCTGTATAGCATGTGATCATTCCTGTGTGTATATTAGGAGTCTTTTCACTCACAGCTCTTGTCAGAACGTTGATCAATTTTCATTGTGCCAAGCTCCTTGTACGCCTGTGATTATTGCTTTTCTTCTACTGGATAGTAGAAGATTCTTGCCATTGCCCTTTTTGTATTGTTTTGCTTTTCTGGATTCTGACCTATTTTTGTATGACCACGAGTACTGTGTTTGGATGCCCTGTGTATGACCATTGGCTTTGCCCATCGACTACGACTTTTTGCCTCTCGTTTTTGTACCTCCGCCCATCTGTCTTACTGGTTCTGACCTCTGCCTGTCTAGTCGATACTGTTTTTGGATTTCGTATTGTGGCTTGGCAAGTTCTGTGTATTTTAGCTTTGACCCGGACTCCAATTAAGGCATACGTTTTTTGGATTACGATCTCTTGCGAGTGGTTCCTGAACGATACCTCACAGCTGGAATTAGAAGAAGTTCTGTTCAGCAATGTATATTTTGCTGTCACAAAACCTAATGATGAACAGTGGATCTGAATCTGAATACTACCCTTCAATACTTCAAAAATATTACTTGGTCATATTTTACCTATTATGATCTCTGTGTCTGGGCACTATAGGGTTGAAATAAATATCTTTTTTTATTTTATCATTATAGACCTCCTAAAAATACTACAATGAGAGATGAAATGCTGAGTTGGGATGTGGCGATGTTGAACGAGGATTTTTTTAAAAGTGTGATGAGACATCTTGCCGTCATGGGGTGTGTAGGCAGTCGCGTGTAATTTCTTGAAGCATACACACCTTTAAGTGGCTTAAAACGATTTTAAATGCCACCGGTAAAAAGCCGGAGTTTCAATTTCGCTAATTGCAGGTGCCATGCCCTTCCTTAAATCTGTTCCCGTGTACTTAGCCAAAATAACAATCAAGAAATTTAGCCAGTTGCCTATAATGATTAAGATGTGATGGTGAAAAGCAGACAAACCTAACTGGGCTATGGTGTTAGATTGAAAGAATGCCAATTTGAATTACAAAACCCAAAACCAGTGAAGTTGGCACGTTATGTAAATCGTAGATTAAAACAGAATACAATGATTTGCAAATCCTTTTCAACTTATATTCAATTGAATACACTGCAAAGACAAGATGTTTAATGTTCAAACTGAGAAACTTTTTATTTTTTTTCGCAAATAATCATTAATTTAGAATTTAAAGGCAGCAACACATAGCAAAAAAGTTGGCACAGGGGCCTTTTTCCACTGTGTTACATCGCTTTTTATTTTTTTATTTATAACCCTTGTTTAACCTGGGAAGTCCCATTGAGATTGAAATCTCTTTTTCAAGGGAGCCCTGGGGGTAGAGGTGGGGAGGAATTGCACAGCCAATTAGATCAGGGGATGATTAGGTGGCAGGTCGAATGAGCCAGGTTGGGACTTTCGCCATGACACAGGGGAACCCCCTACTCTTATCGAAGAGTGTCATAGGATCTTTAATGACCACTGTGAGTCAGGACCTCGGTTTAACATCTCATCCGAAAGACGGCGTCTCTTTCAGTACAGTGTCCCTGTCACTGCACTGGGGCATTGGGGATTATTCCACCAGAGGGAAGATCGCCACCCACTGGCACAGCAACACCTCTTCCAGCAGCAACCTGGTTCCTCGGTGGTCTCCCATCCAAGTACTGGCCAAGCCCACATCTGCTTAGCTTCAGCCACGCGGCTGGAGCAGATCGAATTGTGGTATGACTGCTGGCTGCAAACGACACTTTTAACGACACTCAGTAAACGTTTGGGAACTGAGGAGACCAATTTTTGAAGCTTTTCAGGTGGAACTCTTTCCCATTCTTGCTTGATGTACAGCTTAAGTTGTTCAACAGTCCGGGGTCTTCGTTGGAGTTTAAGCGTTTCAAAACATACACAAGGTGGAAAGTGTTGCCGTTGCCATGAAATCGCTATTTTTACATAATAAACAAGGCTCAAAGTAGCTCCTCACTTCATTGGTAGAATTCCTAGGGCACTGACATTTAAAACAATTTTTTGCAATCTGTTCCCCTATCCTACCTATTCGTTTGTGCTTGTCGATCGACTTATTGTGACTTTCAAGATGGCGGCAACGAGAAATTACCTCAAGGTGCTGTCTGCATAAACAGTCTTTTTTAATAAACTACCTGCGTCAAAGTTCTCAGTGCCTCATTTTAAATGTCAGGGTCCTCTGAATTCTACCAATGAAGTGTGGAGCTACTTTGAGCCTTGTTAATGATGTAAAAATAGCTATTACTTTGCATGGCAATGCTACGCCCCATTCACTACCATGGTAAGCCTGTTGGGAGCCTCGGCTAAAAAGCCCTGTATTTCAAAATGTTGGGTGCATATGGAGGTGGGGTATTTGACAAAGGTTAGTACTCGTGATCATGTTTCAATACACCCCAAGTCAATTTCATACCAGAGTTCCCCTTTAACATCTACCAGCATGCGAGCAAAGCAGATTTTTTTCATATTTTTCAGCGGATCATTGTTCTCGAAGAGTGAAGGACTACTTGTAATGAGTATTTTTGCCTTCTGCTCTGAATTCTTGATTAACTTAGCCCGTGTAATGCCCAAAAGGTCCTATATATAACCTGTGTTTGCTAATCTGGTAAAGTTGAGAAATTTTATCTTGCCTTTGGTGTCAAAACCTGCCGCGAGAAATATTAAATGTTTATTTTCAGATATAAGGCCCCTTACCTTTAGTATATCGAATCGTTGATGGTTTTCATTTAATCTGGAGACTGAGAGATGCACGTCCCCATTTTGGCTGAAAACCAAAGAAGCGACTGTGTCTTATGTTGATGCCAGTTTTTTTTTTTGTTTGTTTCAAATATTGATACCCTGGCAAACTGGCTTTTTTCTGTTTTTGTGTTGGTACAGGTGTACCGTAAATTCTTACCGTACACATCACTCTATTCACTCGAGGGAGTGTCTTCAACTTGTTTCAAAATTTATTCTATATAGCCTTTGTGTTACATATGACTGCACGATTAGGTTTCTGTTGAGCTTTGTTCTCGTGTCAATATTTTTTTTAAAGCAAATTATTGTTGGATATTGTATTCTGTGCTTAGCAACCGAGTATTGAGCAGAGCCTTGGTTAATTCAACGGTCATTGCTTATGACAATGATAGCAATAAATGATAGGCTATTAATAATTTTATGATTTGGAAAGTTCGCGGATTGAATGAAAATGTAAAGAGACTACAATGTCCCGACTATTTTCATCGTAAGCGTATTACTTTTGCTTTTCGTCAAGAGATGCATATGAAGCCGTCTGACTTTCATCGAGTCATATTATGAAATGCTTCAACATTCCTGTGCCCATAATAACATAACATAACATAACATAACATAACTAGGGCTGTCAGGATAATTAATCGCAATTAATTTAAGCGCAATAAAAGTAACTGCCACTATGAGGCAGACAGACATAATTGCTTATTACCTTTTCTATGACACATACCTAATGCGGTCATTTGAAATGCTTTCGGGAAGAAACCTGTGATTTGAAGTCCACTAATTACCAGCGAGGTTGGACAGCCTCCATCGCCTTGGCATAATTAGCTCACCTTAAATCATTTCCCGCGTACTTTGCCTAACTTGCAATCAAGCCATTTATTCAGCCAACTGACTTATCAAAATCAAAATGTGGCGTAGAATGATTAAGAAGTGAAAATGAGAAGCAGACGGACCTAACCAGGTTGCCGTGTTAGATTGAAAAAATTTCAATAACCTGAATAAATAGCAGACCTCTGAATTCCACCTTTCAGCAAGGAATTTTGTATGCATTATTAAAGATATTTCTAAAAAAAAAAAAAATGAAGCTATTCAAAGATGGCTCAGGTTTTAAGAGCTTAAAAATATAGGCTACGTGAAGTGGAAAACATTTTGTGAAGCATACCGAACATGCATGTGAGAAAGAATACGTTTGCATTGCAGGCAATAGTCAAATGCACCGAAGATTTGTCAATTAACGTTCAGGCAAATCTTTGCCGCAAATTTGAGACATTTTTTATTAGATAATTGAACGAGAGTAATTTAAAATAATGTAACTCATAGCACTTGATTTTATTTACTTTTGAGCATCTAAATAACCAACAGTGAAGGTGGAAAACATTTTGTTTAAGCGTATAGAACGTGACATGTAAACTGTTAACGAATTTGAAAATCTTTTAATATAACGCGGCAGCCTGGTTAGGTCTGTCTAGTTCTCATTCTCTCTTCATAATCATTATAGGCTACATTTTGGTTTTGATTTGTCAGTTGGCTGAATAAATGGCTTGATTGCAAGTCAGGCAAAGTACACGGGAATTGATTTAAGGTTAGCTAATTATGCCAAGGCGATGGAGGCTGTCCAACCTCGCTGGTAATTAGTGGACTTCAAATCACAGGTTTCTTCCCGGAAGCATTTCAAATGACCTGTTTTGTTCCGTGGTCTGCGTGCCTGGTTAGTTTATTTTAGGGTTTCATTATTTTGGTTTTGACAGTTTTTAGTCCATGAGTTCACATTTCATTCCTTTCCCCTGTTAGTCTAGTCCACGTTTTACCCATGTACTGTCTTTGCTTGCTCCCCGGTCGCGTCATTGTTTGTAGCAGTTTCGGTCTTAATTGATTGTGGCACTGTTTCGGGTGATTTAATGGATTCTGGGTTTTATCCTTCCTTCCCTTCTCGTTAACTAGTTTCCCCTTGCTTTCCTATATCTACTAACAATTACTAACAGTTTGTTGTTTTCTCTAAAATTACTAACCACTACTAACATTGTATATAATACTAATCTACTAACGAGCACCCAGGATTGTATAGCTGCACTTACTAATTGACTAATTATCTCTCAGCGATCGCCCTGTTCTTGTCTCCGTCCCTTGCTTTTCTATTCACTGGCTTTGCAAAATTTTCTGCAGACCCTCTGCTTTCTTATCTATTCTGGCTCTTATTCTGTACACTTAAGAGTCTTTTTACCCAGTTTATTTATCCCGTCTTTGGGATTGTCTTGTGATCCTCGTCTGTGTGTTAATGTCTCTGTTTCATGTAATTAGGTTTCCCTTATAACATAAAATAACATACTATAACATGACATAACATGACATAACATAACATAACATAACATAACATAACATGTCCCTAGTATGCCCATTGCGGTTCAGTTTTTGGATTCCTTAGTTCTCCCCTTTCAGTGTAGTTGCATGGTGGTTTTGTTGGCCTGAGTGCCCCGTTTTTCCCCCCTTCTCTGGTTTTCTGTTTGTTTAATAAATTATTATTTTTGGATCCCTGCTCCTGGCGTCTCTCCCCTTTTCGTCTCTCCCAGTTCCGAGTGTTCTGAGTTCAGTTCCGAGTCTTGTTTCTGAGTTTTCCAAGTTCCCAGTGCTCCTAGTGTTTCCCTCCCCAAAACCGTAACATGACCGCATTAGGTATGTGTCATAGAAAAGGTAATAAGCAATCACGTCTGTCTGCCTCATAGTGGCAGTTACTTTTATTGCGCTTAATTTAATCGCGATTAATTATCCCGACAGCCCTAAACATAACATAAAATAACATGAATGGCAAGAACAAGCCTTTCAGCCCAATTAAGCTTGCCAGTTTCTTTATACTATTGTGAATATATCCCTTCAGATACTGAATGACTCAATGGTATCTAGCTTTAAGTCAAGCCTGCTCTTGAAAACCCCCAAGGTCTCTGCCTCAACAATATGGTCAGGCAAGCTATTCCACATTGAAATTACTCTTTGGGTGAAGAAATATTTCCGAATATCAGTGCTAAATTTACCTTTGCTCAACTTCCATTTGTGACCCCGAGTTCTACTAACAAGACTTAGCCGAAGGAATCCTACATGATTTACTTTGTTTGTCCCTTTAACATCTTTAAAGACCTCAATCAAATCACCCCTGTTCCTAAGACTAAAGAGATTAAGGATTTTCAGCCTCTTCTCGTAGCTTTCATCTTTTATACCTGAAATAAGCTTAGTGGCTCTTCTCTGAACTTTCTCTAGAGCCTCTATATCTCTCTCAAAGTATGGTCCCCAGAACTGTACACAATACTCCAGGTGTGGTCTAACGAACGTGTTGTACAGAAGAAGCATCACCTCCTTAGATTTGTACTCAATACTTTTGGTAATGTATCTCAGCATCCGATTAGCTTTTTTAACTGCTATGGCACAATGGCTAGAACCTGTGAGGGTTTGGTTAACAATCACTCCCAGAGATCTTTCTCTTGTGCAGCACATTCCAGTTTTAAACCTCCCATGAAGTAATCCCGTCAAATGTTTTTATTACCTACATGTACAACTTTAGATTTTGCTAGATTAAATTTCATTTGCCACATTTCTGCCCAATTCTGGATTCTATCCAAATCGTCCTGAATCACTTTAGTGGACCCTAGACTATTTGCCAAACCCCCCAATTTAGTGTCATCTGCAAATTTAACCAATCTGCTCCCAATATTCCTATCAAGGTCATTAATGTAAATGAGGAATAGCAGCAACCGATCCCTGGGGGACGCCACTCCCCACCATACCCAGCTCAGATGAGATATCACTGACCACAACTCTTTGTGTTCTGTCCTGTAACCAGTTTTCCACTTCAGAATACCTCCTGTAACTCCAATAGAGCTCATTTTAAAAATTAGTCTCTTATGCGGTACTGTATCTAATGCTTTCTGAAAATCCAAGTATATGATGTCATAAGCCCTGCTCTGGTCATAAGTCCTGGTGGCCTCTTCAAAAAATTCCAGAGGGTTTGTTAGGCATGACCTTCCCTTCTGAAAACCATGTTGGCTATCCCTCAAGGTACTGTCACGTTCAAGAAATAAGTCCAGCTCATCTTTTATGATAGATTCTAATATTTTGCATGAAATGCAAGTTAAACTCACTGGCCTGTAGTTTCCTGGCTCGGTACGGTCCCCTTTCTTATATATTGGTATTATATTGCCGTGTTTCCAATCATTTGGGATTTCTCCAGTTTCTAAAGACCGTCTGAAGATGGCGGATAGCGGCTTAAAGATGAACTCACCAGCTTCCCTGAGCACTCTAGGATATAAGCCATCAGGACCCGCCGCCTTATCTGCTTTCAGTTTATGCAACTTGTCTAATACTTTGTAATCCCGAACCTCAATTTCCGCTAAATAATCTTGAGCATTTGACATGCCCTCTGTTCAAATAAAATCCCCCTCTGAGGCAAAATTCTCAACAAAGTAACTGTTTAAGGCATCCGCAATATGCTTGTTTTCTTATAGCAGCGATCCATTTTTATTCTTTATGCACTTAACCTGCTCCTTAACTTTCCTTTTTCTGCTACAGTATTGAATGAAGCGCTTAGGGTTAGTTTTTGCCCCCTCTGCAATTTGTCCTTCATACAGTCTTCTAGCCTTCCTCAGCTCTTTTTTTACCACAGCCCGCATTTTACAGTATTCAGCCCTAGTATTCTCATTGTTATCCTTTATGTACATCTTATAAAGACTCCTCTTTTCCCTCAACATCCTACGAATACTTTTGGTCATCCACTGAGGATTCTGCTTTTTCAGCTTACTTTTGGACACCTTCGGAATGAATCTGCATTGTGATTCAAGTAAAACCCCCTTAAATCTTTCCCACATCTCATTTACAGACTTACAGTCCAGGAGTGTCTCCCAATTTATTTCAGCTAGATATGAGCGCATCCTGTCAAAGTTTGCTCGCCTAAAATTGAAAATTTTTATTTTAGAATGCACCTTTTTAACTTCCCATGAAACATCAAAATTAACAGCAGAGTGATCACTTGTCCCAAGTGGCTCCAGTACCTCAACATTGCTAATTCTGTCTGGGTCATTACAGAGCACTAAGTCTAAAATTGCCTTCTCTCTGGTAGGTTTATTAACATACTGCACCAAGAAATGATCATTTATAACATCTAGAAATTTTTCCTCCCCCCTACCCTGTCCTTTCACCATTTTCCAATTGACACCAAGATAATTTATGTCTCCCATGATAATAGTAATAGTCCACCCCTTGTTATGTTCCACCCCTTGTTAATTATATTAAATTCCTGCACCTGTGTCTGTGTGTTCCCCCTACCTTATATCTGTCAGCCTCTGCAGCAAGCCTTCAGATCTGACTTTGCTCCCACTCCCGCTCCCATCACTACTCCCGGCCCTGTGCACTATCCTCTAGTTCCCACACTTCTTCTCTGTGTTCCAGTCAGCCGCTTACCCAGCCCAGCCAACCCTTCCTGCTGCTCAGCCCCTGGTGTCCTTGTCCTCCAGAGCCCAGTGTGCCTGTCCCCTTCACCGTCTCCTGAGCCCAGTGTGCCTGTCTCCTTCGCCATCTCCAGAGCCCAGTGTGCCTGTCTCTTTCGCCATCTCCAGAGCCCAGTGTGCCTGTCTCCTTCGCCATCTCCAGAGCCCAGTGTGCCTGTCCCCTCCGCCGTCTCCAGAGCCCAGTGTGCCTGTCCCCTTCGCCATCTCCAGTCCCCAGTGTGCCGGCCGCCTTCGCCTGCTACCCAGCCAACGTTCCTGCCGTCTTGTCTGCCCCCACTCCTGATGTTCTCTCTTACCCTTCTCCCGGCCAGCTGTGCTATCCGAGTTAGCCATCTGCCAGCTGTGCCCACTGTCTTGTCTTGCGCCTGCCCTAGACCCTGCTTCCCAGTGTCCCCTAGCTCCAGTTCCCTAGTGTTCCCTTTCCGAGTCTGCCCCTTCCGAGTGTTTCCCTAGCTCCCCTTCCCGAGTTTTCCCGAGTGTCCCTAGTCTGCCCATTGCGGTTCAGTTTTTGGATTCCTTAGTTCTCCCCTTTCAGTGTAGTTGCATGGTGGTTATGTTGGCCTGAGTGCCCCGTTTTTCCCCCCTTCTCTGGTTTTCTGTTTGTTTAATAAATTATTATTTTTGGATCCCCGCTCCTGGCGTCTCTCCCCTTTTCGTCTCTCCCAGTTCCGAGTGTTCCGAGTTCAGTTCCGAGTCTTGTTTCCGAGTTTTCCAAGTTCCCAGTGCTCCTAGTGTTTCCCTCCCCAAAACCGTAACATGACCGCATTAGGTATGTGTCATAGAAAAGGTAATAAGCAATCACGTCTGTCTGCCTCATAGTGGCAGTTACTTTTATTGCGCTTAAATTAATTGCGATTAATTATCTCGACAGCCCTAAACATAACATAAAATAACATGAATGGCAAGAACAAGCCTTTCAGCCCAATTAAGCTTGTCAGTTTCTTTATACTATTGTGAATATATCCCTTCAGATACTGAATGACTCAATGGTATCTAGCTTTAAGTCAAGCCTGCTCTTGAAAACCCCCAAGGTCTCTGCCTCAACAATATGGTCAGGCAAGCTATTCCACATTGAAATTACTCTTTGGGTGAAGAAATATTTCCGAATATCAGTGCTAAATTTACCTTTGCTCAACTACCATTTGTGACCCCGAGTTCTACTCACAACACTTGGTCGAAGGAATCCTACATCATTCACTTTGTTAATCCCTTTAATGTATTTTAAGACCTCAATCAAATCACCCCTGAGTCTCCTTTTCCTAAGGCTAAAGAGATTAAGGTCTTCTCGTAGCTTTCATCTTTTATACCTGGAATAAGCTTTGTGGCTCTTCTCTGAACTTTGTCTAGAGCCTCTATATCTTTCTTAAAGTATGTGTTGTGGATTATTTTTCAGTTATTCATATTTTCCAGTTATTCATTATATTTACTAATATTTTTCAGTTATTTCAGTTATTTCTAGTTAATCATTATTTTTACTAAGACTAAATACTAATTACATTTCAGCATTATTCATTATATTTACTAATATTGATTCATTGTATTTACTAATAAATTAACATATTCATTTTATTACTCATACTAGTCAATAAACTAGCAATTATATTTAGATCACATTTAGCTATCAATAATCATAATCAATAGCCATATTATACAAGCAGTAGTAACACACACACACACACACACACACACACACACACACAGATGAGCAGTACCAATACACATACACATGACATACATACAAACAGTTCGCACACACACACATATGCATACAAGCAATTCAATTCCACATACATGAGCAGCTCACACACACATAAGCAGCGTGCTTTTGTAGCTTTGATTAGTAAGCAAGCTTCTGTTTAGTTGATTAAAAACATAATCAGAGGATGTATTTGATTTCTGTAGCTTTGATCAATATTTGTTCAGTAAAAATCATTAGTTGCTACTGAAAAACATAATCAAATGAATCATTTATGTATCTGCATGTAACCTATTCATCTGTAAGTGTTTTTCCACTCATAAACTGTAATTTTCCAGACCATTTTAGGATATATTCCTTTTATTTTTTCAATCCTATTAAAAAATCTTCCAGCATGATTTTATGAAAACAAAATGGAGGGTAAAAAAAAGAGGGTTTCTGCCCATGTGTGACGGGTGGGAGGGGGCAGAGTTCGTGTCCGAATTTAGCGAATCACCTGATAAGTCTAGTGAACTACCGAGCGGCATTTTTTTTAACTTCACGTGACCAGGAAACGCAGGTACAATAGTGTAGTCGACGTGAGGACCCAGTCTTTGTTTGGAACTTGAAAGTGGTGAGAGTACTGCTCGCGTTTAGACCTGGCCAGCGGCGATTTAATTCTGAGTGGTCCTTGTCTACGGCATGCAGGCGGAAAGATTAGCTGACTGTTTGTGTGCCTATACCGGACTTTAATGAGTGACTGTGTCCAAGTGTATGCTGTGTGTGTATGCTCCACTTTCCCAGGTGGTGTCAGCATAAACTTTAACAGCCACTGTTGTAGCCACTGTGTTTCCCAGTGAAAAGTGATGAAAATTCCAGTTAGCTGTGAACTGAACTTCCCTGCTCTACCTTTAGCAGGTTGAGTAGCCTACTAGGCCTTTAGCCATCCCTTCTGCTATTGATAGTATACTAGCCTAGGTTGTTTGATAGGCCTTAGTGGATTGTGAAGCCACCTCCAGAGTGTGTTTTTTTCTTGAGATCTTTTGTTGTTTATTTGTTTGATTTTTTGGTGAGGATTTGTGTTTTTTTCTTTGTCAGTCCGGACCAAGAGAACCTTGAGGGCCGAGTTCACCTATTCTGAGTGCAGTATACATACTATGGCTACAGTGTTGATTAGTGAAACTGGAACACATTGATTTTGTGTGCAATAACTGGGCCATATGGAAGTAGCTTAATTTAGACTGCACTTTTGTAGTGGCTTTTAGCTTGAATGCTGTGGATAATAATTAGATTGTAGCACTTTTATGGCATGGTACACTGTGGTGTGTCACTAAGTTGAGTGCAGCGCTCCTGTGGTTTAGTATACTGCCGAGTGTGGTGGGCAGTTTGATTGCGTGCAATAATCTTGCTATACCATTTAGCGGGTTCTCTCTGGGTGATTTTATTCTCGGCTGGCACCCGTCTTTTTGTCCTCACCTCTGATAGAAATGCATTTGTCTTTTTGAGGGTTATTTTGGTTTTGGTTTGTTTGTGTTCTTTTGTTGTATTTGTTTGATTTTTTTCTTTGGCCTTGTACTAGGCAGTGTCTTACGGCAGGTTGGTTCTCAGTGTAACTTTTAACTATTTATTGGAATAAAGTACTTATTGACTTATACATATATTTTTATATTGAAAGACAAGATGCTTATAATAAAAGTGACTCACTTTTGCCTTTAGTCTCTGTACTCATTCATTTAGTTGAATAGTTCAGTGGGGAAGCGTAGGCTTTTGTAACCCTCAGATTTTTGTGTTATTGATATTATTGTTGGGGTTTTGTGGGTTACACATGTATTGTGATTGGAGCAGAGTTGGTTTGTTTTTCCCAATAAATATTGCTCTGTAAAGAATGCTGAGTTGGTACTTCATAGCCAGGGGCTACCCTCCAGATTTGGATTATTGCAGGATTGAAGGCTGGAATAAATGATAACTTCTGAGGATCTCGTCTCTCTCCACTTATTTCCCAAAACAAGAGGACTTTTAGAAAAAGCAACTCTCTGAGTCCATCTGGTCAGGAAGACACAACAAATGGTCCACAGAACTGTACACAATACTCCAGATGAGTTCTAACGAATGTGTTGTACAAAAGAAGCATCACCTCCTTAGATTTGAACTCAATACTTTTGGCAATGCATTCCAGGATCCGATTAACTTTTTTAACTGCTTCGGCACAATGGCTAGAACCTGTGAGGGTTTGGTCAACAATCACTCCCAGATCTTTCTCTTGTGCAGCACATTCCAGTTTTAAACCTCCCATGAAGTAATCCCGTCTAATGTTTTTATTACCTACATGTACAACTTTACATTTTGCTAGATTAAATTTCATTTGCCACATTTCTGCCCAATTCTGGATTCTATCCAAATCGTCCTGAATCTATTGTGATTCTGCATTATCTGTCTGTCATGTTTTAAGTTCTGTGCCTAGCCTAGCCATGTTTAGGATTTCTGTGTTTAGTGACCACTGCCTGCCCTTTGACCATTCTTAGGATCATGTATTGTGTTTTTGGTAATTTAGATTTCATGTTTTATTATTTTTTCATGCCTCAGTTTTCATGCCATGTTTTCATTTCCATGCATTGCGCTTCGTCTACCCTGTCTTGTCTTGTGTAGGTCTTTGCTCACGGTCCCTAGTCTTGCGTGCCACTCACTCGGGTGATTTATTGGTTTCTGGGTTTTAAATCTTCCTTCATTATCTCGTGTGCTTCCTTCCTCTCTCTTTTACTATGTACTAACCATACTAACAGTTTGTTGTTTTTCGATAATTACTAACCCTCATTAACATTGTATATTTTTACTAACTTTAACATGCACTCGGGATTGTATAGCTGCACATACTAATTGACTAACGATCTCTCAGCAGTCGCTCAATTCTAATCTCCGCTCTCCTTGCCTATCCCTAATTATCTCTGCTGCAAGTTTCTGTGGGTTTCCACTTATACTTTGTGCTTTCCTTTTCTTTTATCTTGGCACTTTAGTACTCCTTAACCGGAGCTGTTGTTTTGTACTTAGTTTTGTCTTGTGATCCCTGTCTGCGTTTTGGCTACAGCCAAATTCATGTAATTAGTTTATTCCTCCTTTGTCTCTCCCTGATCATTGTTACCATTGATTACACCTGTTCTCCCCGGATGTGTATATAAGATGTCTGTTTGGTTCACTCTCTTGTCAGATCGTTCTCCCTAGTTTTCTTGTGCCACGTTTCTCGCCTTGATTTCTCAGTGTTTATCTTTCTGACTGGACCGTCCTTGATATCGAGCTTTGCCTATTCCCTGTACTTTTGCCGCATTCTTGTTTTTTTGACCTCTTTAGTCTGACTACGATTTTTGTGATTGGTGCCCTGTGCATGACTCTGGATTTCGCCCTTTGGATTCTGATTTTGGATTGCGGACTTTGTATTGTTGCCAGCTCTGTTGGGGGGTTTCCCCCTTCAAAAATAAAGCCTCCTTTTGCATTTTACTGGAGTTTGCTCTTGGTAAAATCCTCACAGAATCACTTTAGTGGACCATAAACTATTTGCCAAACCCCCCAATTTACAAGTATCATCTGCAAATTTAACCAAACTGCTCTCAATATTCCTATCAAGGTCAATAATGTAGATGAGGAACAGCAGGGGTCCCAACAACGATTCCTGGGGGACGCTACTCCCCACCATAACTAGCTCAGATGAGATACCACTGACCACCACTCATTGTGTTCTGTCCTGTAACCAGTTTTGAATCCACTTCAGAGTACCTCCTGTAACTCCAATGGAGCTCATTTTAAAAATTAGTCTCTTATGCGGTACTGTATTGAATGCTTTCTGAAAATCCAAGTATATGATCTCATAAGCCATGCTCTGGTCATAAGTCCTGGTGGCCTCTTCAAAAAATTCCAGAAGGTTTGTTAGGCATGACCTTCCCTTCAGAAACCATGTAGGCTATCCCTCAAGATACTGTTACATTCAAGAAATTAGTCCAGCTCATCTTTTATGATAGATTCCAATATTTTGCACGCAATGCAAGTTAAACTGACTGGCCTGTAGTTTCCTGGCTCGGTACGGTCCCCTTTCTTATATATTGGTATTATATTGCCCTGTTTCCAATCATTTGGTATTTCTCCAGTTTCTAAAGACCGTCTGAAGATGGCAGATAGCGGCTTAAAGATGATCTCACCAACTTCCCTGAGCACTCTAGGATATAAGCCACCAGGAACCGCCGCCTTATCTGCCTTTAGTTTATGCAACTTGTCTAATACTTATTTATCCCGAACCTCAATTTCCGCTAAATAATCTTGAGCATTTAACATGCCCTCTGGCCAAATAAAGACCCCCTCTGAGGTAAAATTCTCAACAAAGTAACTGTTTAAGGCATATGCTTGTTATCATATAGCAGCGATCCGTTTTTATTCTTTATGCACTCAACCTGCTCTTCAACTTTCCTTTTTCTGCTACAGTACTGAAAGAAGCGCTTAGGGTTAGTTTTTGCCCCCTCTGCAATTTGTCTTTCATACAGTCTTCTAGCATTCCTCAGCTCTTTTTTGACCACAGCCCGCATTTTACAGTATTCAGCCTTAGTGTTCTCATTGTTATCCTTTATGTACATCTTATAAAGATTCCTCTTTTCCCTCAAAATTTTACAAATACTTTTTGTCATCCACTGAGAATTCTGCTTTTTCAGCTTACTTTTGGACACCCTTGGAATGAATCTGCTTCGTGATTCAAGTAAAACCCCCTTAAATCTTTCCCACATCTCATTTACGGACTCACAGTCCAGGAGTGTCTCCCATTTTATTTCACCAAGATATGAGCGCATCCTGTCAAAGTTTGCTCGCCAAAAATTGAAATTTTTTGTTTTAGAATACACCTTTATAATAACCATAATAAAATTAAGGGGGTAATGATTTTGATGGACAGGAAGCTAGAGGTGACAATTAATCTTTCAGGGGGAGATTCCAAGGGTAGGTTCTGTTTTGTAGGCTACTTATTACATTAAAAAGTTTTAAACTTTGGCTCGCTTCTTTATATAGCCCTAACATTTATGATCCTCATTCTTCAATTTGAGACTTCAAATTGGAGGCTTCAATTTGATCAAAGATTCCCTGCTTGATGCCTCACGTAGCAATGCAATGTCGGTTAGGGTGGCAGCACCAGGTCATTTTGATATGTTTTTACGCGACTTGAATCTGTTGGCTGTATGGCGTCTTTGGAATCAAAGCTTCAAAGATTTTATGCTTTTCTCCTGTTGACATAATACATATCCTCGAATCGATTACATATTCATATAACCCAATATTTTACAACATATTATTTCGACTGATATTTTGCCAATTGTATCTGATCATGCACTGGTGCTGTACAGCTTTGATTTTTCTTTCGGAGTGGCTCGCACTGGGAGATAGCGATTCAGTGTTTTTCTTCTCCAAAATTCAGACTTCTTGGAAGGCATGGCGAAAGAATTAAAGAAATTTCTTGAAATCAACAGAGACCCAGAAATTAACCCTCAACTGTTGTGGGAAGTGACAAAATGTTTTATTAGAGGTTTTTGCATTTCTTCTGGCTTCTTCTAACCTGAAGAAAACCAGAAACCAAAGAATAGCTCACTTGGAGTCCAACATCAAACGGTTAGAAAATCGACAGAAATATAATTTACTGCAATCTAGAGTGACTGAACTGGTCTCTTTAAAAGCAGAGTTTAAAACCCAATTTGCAATTGGGGTTGAATAATTTTGATTGCAACTGTAGGTATCCTGCAGGAGGATTAAAAAAATGCTTCTTCAGTATCCAGTCTCACCATTTTACATATCACAGAGGAATTTACTCTTCATTAGCTCTGTCAGCACACTTAGTTCAGGTGAAAATCCCAGTATTTTCTACAGCCATTTGACAATTATTAGAGGGATTGTGTTATCCTTGCAGGTACGCGTAATACCTTGATACTGTTGAAGGTTAGGCTCCTTATTTCTAAGCCTCAATTTGTACATTTTCCCTCCCAAAATTCACCAGAAGTCACCAATTCCGGACCCCAAGATCTCTTGGGTACACAAGCTTTTGCTTCGTGCTCTATTTCAATCGCCAGCTGCCATGACTGATATGATTGTATTCAGTAAAACCCACTTGAAAGACAAAAAACGCTATCGGGTGGCTCACAGCTTAGACGCTCGTCATAAAACCCTTTGGTTGGGCGTTCAACTCCCTGCCACACCATTACTGGCTATAGCCGGAGGTCCGCATGGGCGAGGCATTAAAATGGCTAAAATTCGCTATTTCATCGCTCTGTGGCGATCGCTTCTGTTCGGCCAAGTGCATGTAGCTGTACACGCTGACTACGTGATCCTCCAATGGCACAGTGTATAAGTAAGGGATAATGAACTCGTAGGTGTGCTTTACACGGTTTTAAGGCACGACATGGAGACAAAAAACCTCTGGGAAGTGCCTTAAAGCCATGGTCATTGGCCAGAAATATCAAATCAAAGCAATCACAAATTTTTGGTGAAAGTTTTGAACTTAAAAAAACAAGCTGGTAATCATTAAACGGGCGCCGCGCCTTCTCATAGCCAATACTATAGGCCAAGCTAAACTGAACCAGCTAACTTAGTTCAGCCTACCATCATGGAGAAATAGTTTTTTGGCCACGCTACCACACTTTTAGCAGCTAATGATTTGGTAAAGGATTCCAGCTGAAACGGAGATTATGCATAACACAACATTATGCGCGATGATGCAGATTGTAGCTAACTTGCTACCCGCAATTACAATGAACTTAAGACGGCTACCTTTGAGCCAGCGAGCTGAACTCAGTCTGTTGTCTCAGCACGTAGCTGTTAGCAGTTGCTGATACATTAATTGGACACATTAGCTTCCTTTGTAACCATACGCAATTACTATCGTTTAATGTATAAGGCGTGATTACTTCGCTGCTTTAATATTTATGTTCACTATCACTGGAGCACCTTTTGTTAAATGCCCCGCAGGACGTAACTTATCTGACACCGCCAGATTTACTGGAGATAAATGAATAGCTAAGTGTCTGTTATACCCAACCAAATGCCAGTGCTCTAACCTTGCCATGGTTACAGGTTGGCAAGCGGATGAATTTCGAACGGTGAAACTGTAGGCTAAAATACCTGTGCGATTCCATGGTTTTGATCAATACCTGCCAGCCAATCAGAAAAGAATATTCACTCATATAAGTATAAGTGTTGGTACACTGCATAGTGCAATAAAACTAGGGCTAGTCATCACGTGAGTTGGAGGAATCACGTATCACGCCATCTTCCTCCTCAGTTGATGGGAGCAGGTCAGCGGGCTAAACGGTTAGGCTATGCTCAGGGTGGGGACAAAAAGGGGAAAAATCAAAAAAAGACAACAAATTGCCCACAGTAACAATGTTGATAACATCAAAATTATGTTCTTTTTGCACTTTCAGTGTGTAATGTACCCACCTCAGCAATCAGCCTGCTGAAATATTCTAAATGCTGTTTTAACTGTCCCTGTATTTAGCAGAGCCAACAGGGGGAATCATTGCACTGAGGAAATCAGCTTGTCTCCTGACCTTAGGCCAGACTTCTTTTTTAATTTCTTGTTTCTCAGATCCGCCAAGATTTTTTTTTTTTTGTTTTTTTTGCCATTTCGCGGATCCGCCTATTGCCCCGGTATTGGGAAAATGTATTTATTTTTTTAATTTATCTTCCATCCGCTGACGTGGAAGGAACATGATGTTCAATTTCTTAGTATGTATTGGCCAAAGATTCTATCAGAATGTACAATTCAAAAATGTGACTGTTTCGAACTGCCAGAGGCCTGTGTACCAGTGTCAGGCAATTTGCCTGCTGTATATCAGAAAAGTTTGATTAACTTCATAATTATAATCCTTGATGTTCCTCAATTGGACAAGACATTGAAAAATTTTTATTTCTTCATCCTTTGCAGATACAGGCTGAATATTCTTTGCAAAACAGAAAAGTGCTGAAAAATATTTATTTATTTATTTATTTATTCCCTGCCTTCCAGTATCGTGCGCAGATGCAGGTTCGCGGTTTTATCTGCACCCGCACCGCTGCATATTTGTATGATTGTTGCTTTTTCATGGTTTTGTTCTATTTAATCCCATAAAAATTTATTTAAGAGGTATTTCATAAGGGTCCTGAATCTTAGGAATCTTATTTCCTTATTCCTTATTCAATAACATAAGACATTATAGGCAACTTATTAATAAACCAAAATAACTTAACCATTATGAGGTCATTGTGTTCAGCATCTTAGTAGTGAATTTTCTTGTTCATTGTCATGCTTTAAATCAGTAGATGTGATCTTAATGACACAAATCAAAATGTACAAAGCTTGTATTTGCATATCTGTTTCAATTTCGTTTTAACTATTGTTTTTCTGGGAATTGAATATACACAACAGCATAAAAATAGCTGAAATAACATTTTGGATATTACAAATATACAACATTAGCAAACTAAAAGTTATTGACATTGGATCAGTAATCAAGATTCATAGAAAAAGTGCTCACATCTAATTACTGAGCAGGATTGGATAAACAATTGGGTGGCTTCTTTTTCAAACCAGTGCCAGCATCTCTGCTCGTTAATAAAGCCGGAGTCACAATGGACCATCTTCAACAGTAATAATCACCTAGAGTAGAAACAGTGGCTTCTTTATAGACATGTTTCGCGGACATTTGTTGTGGTAGTAAGGCACTGAGCTGATATTAGGAGAATATGGCAGAAAATTTGATGGTAATTATCACCTGGAGTTGAAACAGTGGCATCTTTTTTAGACATGTGTCACTCACCTGTGTTGTGGCATAAAAATACAGAGTATGCTATTAAAAATTCTGCGGGTGCGGTGCGGTTGTCGGTATAAATCTGTGGATACGGTGCGAGTGTGGGTATGATATTTAAAAATTTTGAGGGTGCGGTGCGGGTGTAGGTGCAGACTTGTGGGTGTGCTGTGGGTGCGGGTAAGAAATACGAAAATCTTGCGGGTGTGGATACTAATTTGTGGGTGCGGTGCGGGTGTGGGTAATGATTCTCTACGCGAGCTCTACTCTGCTCCCTTCACAATTAAATCTTCAGGATTGATTTCCGAGAATCAAGTGATAAAAAAGTCTGGCCTTAGTATTAAAAGATTCTATCTACCCCTGGAACGTATATGTGATAGAACCTTGTAATAGTGAGGTCACGGTCTGGCAGGGGAGGGCTTGCTGGCAATTTCTAGTTTTACTTTCCCTCTTACTTTTTATGTCCAAGAGCTTGAAGAAATGTTTTTTTCTGAGCTCCAGCACAGCACAACTGTTACTTTTGGGGATTGTGAATGGTCCTTTACTTATATGTCTGTTGATTTTTAGATATTCCAACGATTTTAGCCAAGATAAGGGTGGATCTTGTACGGTCAAAATAAGAGTGATTTATTTCTACTTCTGAGGCTCTGTGATCCCCTTTGTGGAAGCAGTCTTAGAGCTAAATGCAAACTTGTTTCTTTCAAAATGAATGCCATGCTCCTGCCCCAAGGCATTCCCTTGTTACACCAGGGCATTACAGTGACACATCCTTCTGAGTTGAACAATGAGGGAGCACAATCATAATGACAATCATAATTGAATTATTAAATAGTATGAGGCACTTTTTAGTACTGTAAGTGCACGACACATTTTCAAATCAAGCTCCAAACTTGGGAGCGCTGTTAAACCCTGAGACCTTCAGTGTTGATTCTTAATATTCATACTTCCTTGTTGACAAGTGGTATCACTTGCTAACTAATTTTACTCTGTTGGTGTGAGTAGGAGAGGGATGAAGTAATGTGGGCAATGTTCATAATGAGTGATGTCAGAGAAATTCAAGGTAGTACTGCAATTTATCTTATTCCCTGCTGCTCTTTTCCAGTGTTTCTATGATTAACTATGAAAGTCTGAATGAAGCTCTGAGCGGCCATTTGATGCTGGAACAGCGTGACGAGACTTTTTGCTGCTGGCTCTGAGGGACAGCTTTTTTCATGACACTTATGCAGTCTTTCAGCAACCATGGGTAGATAACACATGGAACTGAAACTGGAAGTGAAAAATCAAAAATTAAAGAAGCCAAATTACCCTCACGAATGTATGCCACTAAATACTTGTGTCATTGAATCCACAGATGCTGATCACATTTCAAAAGGCAATTTTACATTTGAGAATTGGCAGCTGCAAAAGAAAAAAAAGAAAAAAGTGACCTATTATGACGTGCTAGTTATAATGAAGAATTTTGTGGACATCTGATTCTTACTTTCTAGCTTTTTTTTTTTTATTATCCTCCTAATAGGCATAGCCTTTACATCTCAAATAATTTGAAATAAAAACCTTTACAGCACCCCCTCTCAGAAAAAATAGTTAAAACGTCCCTGACAATGTAAAAACCACAATAGCACTAAAGAATTAGCCTTGCCTTTTCAGATATACATACAGTATTTACAGTATGATCTTCACAGCAGTGTGCACCCTTGGGATGTCCGTTCTACAGCAAGTGTGTTGTTAATTTGGCGGCCTGTATGTAAGAAGTACTTAAGTCACAATTATTATTTTTTTTTGCAAATCTGACTTCAGTACTTCTTCCGGTTTTCGGGTGCTTCACGTTTTCAATTCTTTTTGCTTCATTGAAGATTTCTTTAAAAACTGCCCTTTTTTGGATGGTGTGGTTTCTGTATGATCGCAATCCTGCAAAATGTAAAGGCGTTGTGGACAGCCTGTCTCAATCTCTCTCAGCAAATCTGATGGACTACATCTGAAGTAGAATTTGCATGCCGGCATCAAACTGGGTTCAGGTGGACTGTGCTCCTCAAGTTCTGCCTCATTAATTGATATTTTTTCTGAATGCCCTTCTTCTCCCAGATCTATCACTACACATCTGAAACTCTCAATTTCCTTTGGACTACTCACATGAAATTACACATTAGATGTAATGGATTTCTCTAACTTGTCTACAGCCCCACCAACTGCCTGAAGGCTGAAGTCCTCAGATCTGAAACCTCATGATTGACCCCCAATTGCCACATACTCCGTCAGAAATAGCTCCTATTCTAGCCAATATTTGCATTTCCACAGCGCGCAAAGCAAAGCATCCCAAAAGCGCCACTGGGCTTTGCTTCGCCAGAGAAAAGTGCCTGGTCTAGTTTTCAGTGACTTCGCTCCCCTTTCGCGTCATTTGATGCAGACCAGTAGTCTAAAAAGGTTCATACTGTCTGTAGTAACTAATTAGCTCTGACGTTCTTATTTTCAGACAGAAAAGGATTTATTCTACTGTTGGGGTCACACAGAGGAAAGCCTTTCATATGTGAGGAGACAAAATGGAGCCCAGGACTTCCCATGACCACTTGCTGCCTGCAAGCCCCTCCCGCCAGCAGGCCAGGCACATAAAAGCAGTGGTCAACCATTTTATCTCTCTCTTCTCTTGGATCCTCTCTTGGAGCTCTTGATTCTCTCTCTCCCTTGGAGAGGCTCCTGGACCCCTGTGGACTGCTCAGGCTGGGGAACCCCTCCCCCACCTCTTAGGCCCAGCATAGACTGGCCATGCTGAAGAATCTGCCAGGCTACCAGGAGTACAGCAAGAGTTGAAGAAACAGCTTGCTTTTGAGGAGCGGCCAGCTTCCCTCCTCTCCCCACACCAAAGACACAGACAGCACCAGAACCGCTCTTCCAGCCGGATCAATATCACCCGTGATTGGATCCTCCAGCAACCTCCAAACCTCTTTCCCCAACTAAGGACTGGTAACAACTGGGCACAAATCTTCCTTTAAGACTAAAAGTGACTGTTTGTATTTGTTAAATGATAGTTGTTGTGATTGTTTTTAGGATTGTGTTTTAGTTGGACAGGGTGGTATTAATGTATAGCAGACAAGCTCTTGCATGCAAATAACCTCCTGTCGACTAACACGGCGCCTTTCCTGTTCAAAACACACACATTAACGTAATACACACAAACACAAACAACTTTGAGCATTTTAAGTCATTTGACTGACTTTAAAACTCTAAACTTTCCATTGCTACAAAGATTTGGTCTTTGTTACAGTAGGGTTGCCTTCCCCCACTCCACATGGTCAGCAAGGCCCCCCCCACTCACACCTCAGATCATCCCTTTTGTTCTCTCTCACCCACACCCGCACGCACGCGCGCACACACACACACAGACCTCTTTCATTGTGTATATAGTGTTTAGTGTAGTTTAGATTGTGTGTTTTATTTGTTTCATTTAAATAAATATTCCTTTGAGACTTATGCTGTGGTTATTAATGTTGTGCAAGAGTGAATGAAACTGCCAACCTCTACTATTCAGAACTATGAATCCTTCAATCTAACTATTGATTGGGTAAGTTGATTACAATTATTAGTTTAATTATTAATCAATTTCCAAATTAATAGGTTAGTGGATATTGAAACTGAGGTTTTATTAATTGGCTATCGTTTTCCCTTCACTGAGGAAGGGTGGTGCCCTGAGGTATTTATATTAATATTTAATATTAATATTACAATATCATATTTTTTTTGGATAGTCAAATTAATAATATTGATATCATTAGACAAATTGCATTTTTCCCAACATTGGTGTTCTGTGCGAGGCCATTACCCCAACACTACCTTGACATGTTTCGACGGGATCCTCCCATCTTCTTCAGAAGAATCACTGATGTTACGAGTGACGTGTCTTATCAGCTGATGTTAGCAAGGCGTGGCCGGATAGCGGGAGGCGTGGCCGCCCTGTCAAATCTGACAGGGCGGCCACGCCTCGCTAACATCAGCTGATAAGACACGTCACTCGTAACATCAGTGACTCTTCTGAAGAAGACGGGAGTATCCCGTCGACACATGTCAAGGTAGGATAAAACCTTTTCTGTCTGAAAATAAGAACGTCAGAGCTGATGTAGACCAGATCGCACCGGACAGGAAATGAAAAGCACCAAACAGGGCCCCGCTGCGCAGCATGCCGCTCCAGGAACGCATCCAGTGAGCAAGGGCTCACGCCGCCATAGCTCCAGATCTGCGGCGCTGCGTTTCGCGTGTATTCGCGTCTTTGCATTGACTTTGAATGTAATCAGTCGTGCAAAAAATTTGTTTCGCGTCTGGTGTGAAAGCGGCTTTAGACAGGTCATACGAACCAACCGCGCCAGTGTCTGCAATCAGCCTATGTATGGCAATGAAAACATATTGTGTCGTTAAAATGTATTTACCTCTTTCCTGATTTCTTGTATTTTTGTATACAAAAGTATTTTGCACACACAAATGTTCCAGATGATCAAAATAATTTTAATATTAAATGAAGATAACCCAAGTAGCATAAAATGCAGTTTTAAAATGAGGATTTTATTTATTGAGGGGGAGAAAAGCTATCCAACTCTACCTGGCCCTTTGTGAAAAAGTAATCACCCCCTTCGATACTAAATCAACCAATTAAACATATGTGATTAATAATTGGTTTTGAATTCACAATACACACTCAGTCGTTATTACTACCAGACCTGTTGAATCAAAACACCACATAAATACAACCTGTTTGGCAATGTGAGGTTGGCGAACAGCAGAGCATGATGCTACGGTATAAAGTAAATTTAAATTATATGTGAAACAAAGTTGTTCACATCTATCAGTCTGGAAAGGGTGACAAAGCCATTTATCAGGCTCTGGGACTCCTGTGAATCATGAGGAGAGCCATTATCTACAATTGGAAAAAACTAGGAACAGCAGAAAACCTTCCCTGGGGTGGCCAGCCAACCAAAATTCCTTTAAGAGTGCATCAAAGAGTCATCTAGGAGGTCACAGAAAAGTCCACACCAACATCTTTAGAACGGCAGGTCTCACTTGCCTCAGTTAAGGTCAATGTCTATGATTCCATTGTAGGAAAGTGATGGGGCAAAAGTAGCATCCATGGGAAAGCTTCAAGGGGAAAGCCACTGCTTACCAAGAGAAGAACACAAAGGCTCATCTCAAATTTGCAAAAAAAAAAAAAACATCTTGATGAACACTCAAGACTTTTGGATTTGGCATAAAGCTGAAACAGCATTCTATAATTAGAACATCATAGCACCAGTCAAACACAGTCGTATTAGTGTGATGGTCCGGGGCTGCTTTACTGCCTCAAGATTTAGGCAACTTAGCATAATTGAAGGAACTATGAATTTTTCTCTCAACCAGAAAATCCTGAAGGAGAATGATTTGCCTTCAGTTTGTAACCTAAAGCTCAAGTTGGGTTATGCAGCAAGACAATGATCCAAAGCACACCCGCAAGTCCTCCCCAATCTGAATGGCTCAAAAGAGCCATTTGGTTTTGGAGTGGCTAATTAAAGTCTTGAGTTGAATCAGATTGAGGTGCTGTGGCATGACCGTTAATGGGCAGTTCATGCTCAAAAACCCTCTAATGTGGATGAATTAAAAGAATACTGTCAAAGAATGGAGGCCAAAATTCCTCCACAGCCATGTACAAAACCCGAAACCAGTGAAGTTGGCACGTTATGTAAATCGTAGATAAAAACAGAATACAATGATTTGCAAATCCCTTTCGACTTATACTCAATTGAATACACTGCAAAGACAAGATGTTTAATTTTCAAACTGAGAAACTTTTTTTTTTTTTTTCGCAAATAAACATTAACTTAGAATTTAAAGGCAGCAACACATTGCAAAAAAGTTGGCACAGGGGCCTTTTTACCACTGTGTTACATTGCCTTTCCTTTCAACGACACTCAGTAAATGTTTGGGAACTGAGGAGAACAATTTTTGAAGCTTTTCAGGTGGAACTCTTTCCCATTCTTGCTTGATGTACAGCTTAAGTTGTTCAACTGTGCAGGGTCTCCGTTGTCGTATTTTACGCTTCATAATGCGCCACACATTTTCAATGGGAGACAGGTCTGGACTACAGGCAGGCCATTTTAGTACCCGCACTCTTTTACTACGGAGCCATGCTGTTGTAACACGTGCAGAATGTGGCTTGGCATTGTCTTGCTGAAATAAGCAGGGCCGTCCATGAAAAAGACATTGCTTGGATGGCAACATATATTGCTCCAAAACCTGTATGTACCTTTCAGCATTAATGGTGCCTTCACATATGTGTAAGTTGCCCATGCCTTGGGCACTACTATACCCCAATACCGTCACAGATGATGGCTTTTGAACTTTGCGCCTATAACAGTCCGGATGGTTCTTTTCCTCTTTGGTCCGGAGGACACGACATCCGCAGTTTCCAAAAACAATTTGAAATGTGGACTCGTCAGACCACAGAACACTTTTCCACTTTGCATCAGTCCATCTTAGATGAGCTCGGGCCCAGCAAAGCCGGCGGCGTTTCTGGGTGCTTTTGATAAATGGCTTTCGCTTTGCATTGTAGAGTTTTAACTTGCACTTGCAGATGTAGCGACGAACTGTAGTTACTGACAGTGGTTTTCTGAAGTGTTCCTGAGCCCATGTGGTGATGTCCTTTACACACTGATGTCGGTTTTTGATGCAGTACCGCCTGAGGGATCGAAGGTCACGGGCATTCAATGTTGGTTTTCGGCCTAGTCGCTTACGTGCAGTGATTTCTCCAGATTCTCTGAACCTTTTGACAATATTACAGACCGTAGATGATAAAATCCCTAAATTTCTTGCAATAGCTTGTTGAGGAATTTTGTTTTTAAACTGTTCGACAATCAGCTCACGCATTTGGTGACCCTCACCTCATCCTTGTTTATGAATGACTGAGCATTTCAGGGAAGCTGCTTTTATACCCAATCATGGCACCCACCTGTTCCCAATTAGCCCGTTCACCTGTGAGATGTTCCAAATAAGTGTTTGATGAGCATTCCTCAACTCTCTCAGTCTTTTTGGCCACGTGTACCAGCTTTTTTGAAACATGTTGCAGGCATCAAATTCCAAATGAGCTAATATTTGCAAAAAAATTACAAAGTTTACCTGTTCGAACATTAAGTAACTTGTCTTTGCAGTGTATTCAATTGAATATAGGTTGAAAAGGATTTGCAAATCATTGTATTCAGTTTTTATTTACAATTTACACAACATGCCAACTTCACTGGTTTTGGGTTTGTAAAAGACTGATTACCAGTTATCATAAATATCTGATTGCAGTTTTCGCCAAAGGCGGCATAACCATTGATTAGGTTTTGGGGGAAAAATTTTTTTTCACATGGGTGATATAGGTTTTGAAAAAATCTTTACCTGAAGATGATCATTTTTAAACTGCATTTTGTGTTCACTCACATGTTGTTTGTCTTCCATTAAACTTGGTTGGATGATCCAAAACATTTAAATATGACAAATAAGCAAAAATATAAGAAATCAGGACGGGGCAGTTACTTTTTACAGCACTGCATTGTTCCACAATGCAGCAGCATAATAGTTGAACAATATGCTTTTGAGAACTGGACTTCTCTTGCCCATTCCTATTACTACGAGTTCTGTGATGCTGGCTGAGATCCAATCCAAAAAATAAATAACTCTTAAAATAAACCATTCTACGGAGCCCCTAAAGGGACATGTGGGAAAAAAAAAGTGAAACGTTTTCTAGTGAGCACAAGATACTTTCTCGTGCTCACCAGAAAGTATCTTGTGCGCACCAGAAAGTATTGCATGCATGTGTGATGTCTGGGAGACCATTCACTGCATTTCGGTTTGTGTTTCTGTGTGAAAATGACAGTAGAGGAGTTAGTTCGGCTTTATTTTAACCTGGGACTTCATTATAAGGATATTGCTGCTTTACTTGCAAGTCGTCACAGTCATGTTGTCTCTGAAAGACATTTAAAACGAATTTTGAAGTCGTGTAGTCTGTTTCGGCGCAAGGGATACATCACTTTGGATTGCATAGTTAATTTCATTTATGAGCAATTACGAACATTACGAACAAGGGTATTGGATTACACGTCAAGGAGGAAGAGGTACGCTTAATTCTCAAAGAACTTGACCCAAGGGTTGTTGAACTCAGAGGAAGGAGACGGTTCCATCGCCGAAGCTATTTTGCAAGAGGGCCCAATTATATTTGGCACTTGGACTCTTATGACAAACTAAAGCCATTTGGTATCTCTATCAATGGCTGCATTGACGGCTTTTCCCGGAAAATTATCTGGATGAATGCATTTACCACCAGCAGTGACCCAAAAATCATCGGAGGCTACTACATGGAGGCAGTCCAGAGATTCGGTGGTTGTCCAAGGATTGTCAGAGGCGACCGGGGCACAGAGAATGTTAAAGCCAGAGACTTTCAGCGTTTTCTCCGTCGCGACATTCACGACGGCTCTGGCATTGACAGCTACATTGAAGGGGCCAGCACAGCAAATCAACGTATAGAGAGTTGGTGGGGCTTCCTCAGAAGAGAATCAATGGAATTCTACATCTCTCTGTTTAATGATCTGAAGGACCGTGGCTTGTTCGATGGTGCATATTTGGACAGAAGTTTAATTCAGTTCTGCTTCATGGGAATCATTCAGGTAAAAATATATAATATCATATTGTTATGTAAAACCTACTTTCATCTTAAATTGTGTCCCACACATGATTTTGTGTTGTTACATTCTGCAATGAGCAGCTGTCCTCCTGTCTTAATCACTGTCATCTATGTGGTCTCTTGCAATAATAATTCATAAAATGGCTTCAACAGGGTTATTTGAGCATGGAGCCGCCGCACACCGGTCTGCCATATCGTGCCATGTCACTCATTTCATTGTTTGTGTTCACAAGCACAACAATTGGCCTAATGCGTTTTTTAGACAAGGTTACCAGAAATTAACATAAACAAACAAAATATTGCAAAGCAGAGAGCAGGATCAACAACATTCTCTGTGTTGACGTTTGTCCTGCTCTGGATCAGCACGCCTATCCTATCATTTCTCCTTACGTCATCAGAAGTCAGCATTAAACATGATTTAATTCAAAACCTATCTTAGGCCCACATGAGAATTACAAATTGCATATCAATTAACTTGTTTTCTTACTTTCTAATACACTGTTATTCAAGGATGAATTAGATGAGACCATCCATGTGTGGGATTCACATGTCATCAGACCATCGAAGAATGACAGGGTACCCAGTGGTCGACCTCGAATCATGTACATGTTCCCAGAACTCTACACAAGTGATGACCACATTTCCCCAGTTAACAGAGCTGATGTACAGTTGTGTCAGAGTAACTGCACATTTCGACCAGCAGTGCCATGTGACACAGACATCTACAACATCTGCAACATTCTGATGGTGGAGTCACAGCTGCATCTTCCAGCTGATGCTTATCAAGCACTGGATTTGTACCTGCATTTGAGGAGTGAGATAAGATCTGCCCTCTAATTTGAGATGAAACTACATTTGTATCCATCTAAACTGAACACGTGATCAGACAATTCTTCTGCAGTCTGCCATGCTTTATTCACCCAACATTGTCAGTTGGCATGTTTTCCCAGGAACTACGTTGAAGCTTTATTTTGAAATTTGGATTATTTCTCCTTGGAAAAAGGTTTGATCTGCCACTATGTGCACACTAACTGTTGAAGACAGTGAACATTTGCAGTGATATTGTGCACACAGTTTTTTAAGGTATGTGGTAGGTTTAGACTATCATAGATAACTTCTTTCTTCGTGCTTGTGTGGATTTAGGTTGTCTCAGTTGCTTCTTTCTTTTCAGGTGCTGAAGCACAGGCTTTATTGAATCAGTCTGGGATCACTTGGGATTTTTCAAATGACAGAGTATTAGCTCTTCTCAGTAATTTTTGCTGGAATTACAGACTTAAATTTGTTGTACAGCATATCGGAGTATCGTCATAGATGTTTTACTTTGCCTTCACATCAGTCATGAACAGGAAGCAAACAAAACCACATAAAATAAACACAACATGGCAGGATATGAAAGAGGAATTACATTTTTATTTAACAATGTACTCTTGACTGAGCACATTGAGTTACTGTCTGTCTGTTTACCATATGAGGCTTCAACAAAAACAGCCACGGGTAGCCATTTGAAATGATACTGCATGTGCATCGAATAGGTATTAATTTGTTGAATGCTGAACTTTTTTCTTAATAACAATTGCATAAAACATGCACATGATAATATGAAAATGACAGGAGATGTTCACCTATGAGAGCAGACTTTTCTGACATATCAAAATGATTAAACTTAAACTGTCTTCTGGACTTCAACAAAATGTAAAACTCAGTGTGCTGACAAATATTACAGCAAAATCATTAACAATAATAAAATAACAAAACCAAAGCAAAAAAAAGGTCAAAACTGTTTTGTTTTTTTTTTCAGTTTAAAGTGTAATAAAGCAATCATTCATCAGATTATGCATCTGATTTTATCTCCTCTCCTTGTGGAACAATTTTTTCTTAGTTGTATTACACGAATGAGCAAATAAAGTTTTTTTTAAATGCAAATCTGTAGAAACAGTTTGTTTCAGACAAATGCCATAACAATGTCAGTAGAAGAGGAACATGTGTAAGATGCCTTATATTCACAATATTACATTACACAATATCCATTGTAAAGCAATCACCAGACAAGACATTGTCAAACTCTTGACGAAACTCAGGGTATGAGCTGTAGGTGCATGGTAACTCGAGCTGCACCACATGTGTGTGCTACAGGCCTGCGACTTAAACCAGACAATCTATTAAAAGTTACTTTGATTGTGTCTGTGCACAGCACAGTGGACGCTGTGCAGAAGCGTAAGAAGATCTCCAGTTTTCTTTGGTTGATGCTTCTCACATACCGTAGCAGGTGGTTAAGAGCTGTCTGCTCTTGTGGATTTAGGCTTTCAGTTGATGGCTTTATCATCTGGACCACTTTCTTGTTAGTTGGCCGCTTAGATTCATAAAGCTCCATTATGCTTTCTTTGGTTATGAGTGTTGGCACTGCATTGTGAATGCTGAAGTGGAAACAGTAAATTATGAACTTTGGCTCTTGAAGAAGAGCTTTGTGTGCCATTGTTAAAATGGCAGCCCGTATGTTGTCTTTAGAGGGCAGGCAGTATGAGCCCATTCTTGAGAAGACGTCGAGTAAGTCCTCTTCAACAGTTTCATCAATGTTGCCCTGTAGTGCTTTTTCAAGTGATGCACGCTCATTCTCTGAAAGAAATCAGGCAAATGACATCATCAACAGTTCTTCATCCACTGAACCAAGTCCTTGACAACAGGCAAGAACAAAAGCTGGTGACAGTCTGATTGGTATGATTTTGTGGTCCAGGTATCCTTTCAACCACACTCTTCCAAGAGCTCGCCATTCCTTCTCAGAATAGTCTGGTCGTAGTCTGGGTACTCGTTCATCTTCCCCCTCACACTGTTCCAAGAAATTTTCCCAGAACGCGGAGTATACCTCTCTTGACACACCATCACTGTCCACAGCTTTCTCATTTGTAAACTCCATTTTTAGATTAGCATTCAGTAGTTTTGGTTCCATGAAGAAATTAAGGACATCATCTACTATATTTACTCGTCTTAATTTTAAAAGAAGGAGTTCTTTTTCAAATGGGTCTGGTGATGCTGGAAGACTGCTTGATGATACAGGTCCGTCATTCACTGTAGAGTGCTGCAAGATTTATTAAAAAGGTAATTAGGTGTGATTTGACAATCAATATATCAAGTAGCGTGCAAAAATGAATTATGCTGTGGTTCTAGATTTGCTGCTTTTCTGTTTTATATCACTATACATGGAATATCTTTTGGTTTTGGAATGTTTGGATGAAAAAGTGATCTAGAAACATCAGCCTGAGGTGAGAGAACTTGGGATGAAAATTTGTCACAGTTTTTGTACATTTTATAAACAGAATCATTAATAGGGAAAACTCTTTAAAAGAATCAATAATGGCAGTAATATTTTGCAGCACTGTTAGAAATGACTCAGTTCTTCACTATACCTGCATACTGTTGAAGTCATGTGGATTCTAGGGAAGGGTGGAGTCTTGATTATCACCATCATCACCAAAACCGGGTCCAAAGTTTACTTTAACATCCTCAAGAGATGCTTGGATGGCAAGGGCAAGAGGGGAATCTGACTCATCACTTAACAACTGATCTGCATCTTGATTTGGCACAGTCGTCTTCATATCCATGCCTGCTTGTCGATTGCCGAGTATGATTGCCAACGGAAGATGGCGGATGCAGGACCTCTGTGTAGCTCATCTCTGGAGTTGCTGGTCTTGATTGACTGATTGATTCTCCTCTCTGTTAATAATGAAATAAAGGGGCTGCCGGGTGGCTCACACGGTTAAGGCACTGCGCTGCAGTGCAGAGGTGGTCACCACGTCGCGGGTTCGAGCCTCGGCGTACCCACCGGCAGGGGTCGGCAGCTTTTTCAGAGTAGCGCACAATTGGCTATCGCGCTACAGGGTTACACATTGGGAAGGGACTGCCGGATTTGGGTATTCGATATCAGCCTTGTTCGTTGCTCCAGCGCCTCCTGTTGGCCAGACGGGCGCTCGTCAGGAAGACTCCGGCTTGGTTCATGTCCGGGTATCCTCCGCCCTCGCTCTGAACTTGCGAAGATTCAACCAGCGAGTGTATAAGAATCAGTGGCTGACAGGCACGTGCTTCGGAGGAGAGCCGTGAACTGTCTTCACTATCCTGAGTTGGCAGCAAGGGGTCGCATACGAGCAAGCTTTGTACATAGTTCCCCAATTGGGCATTCCAAATTCGGGTGGGATTGGAGATGCCAAATTTTTTTCAAAAAAAAAAAAAAAAAAAAAAAAAAAAAAAAAAATAATGAAATAAAAAAACAAACAAACATATAATTATTACCATATTTTTGTTTTTGCATCATCTGATCAAAGCTGTCATGTGTACTATCACATTCATGAGCAGATGGCTTTGGTATATGCATATTGAGTTAACGTGGCATTGAATTCAAAACATTTTGCCCACTTCCATCATCTTAGCTGCATTTAAAATTTGAGATGGATTGACATTTATTGTTTGTAACAAAATCATGGTCTCTTAAACCCCATCTCTGTGTCCTCATAGACTTCACAATTTCTCAAGTTTTGAACTTTATCTTTGACATTCTTTTTTTGTTTCAATTATTTGATATTTTGATTGATCAGTTTTTGTTTCAATTTTAAAAAGTGTTGTTTAAACATTTTGGCAAAATTAATCTCCATACAACACAAGATCCATACTGTATATCACAAACTGGGTCCATAAAAATGCAATACTGGGGCTTACTTTTTCATGGTTTTCCTGCATTGAGCCACTGGGTGCTGGATCTAAATCAGTGGAGCTCTCTAGATCATCCACTCGATGATCAGTTCCTGTCCCCCAGTGATGACGTCTCCTGGTTTTGTTCCTCAAGGATCGTCTCTGCATTGTACTAGTCCATAAAGAAATCAGCAGATCAGAAAATTATAGGCTTATACAGCCATGATTGTCCAACTGTTCAAAACAAGTCTTTCTGAACTTAAGTGGAGAGAGAAGTGAAGTAAATATATTTAGAAAATTGTATTTACATCTTGCAACTCAACTATCACCCCTGATTCAGCAGATAAATATTATAAAATATCTAAATAATACATATTTTGCAGGCTTTATGTTCGTAATAAATTTAACATTGAGTTAATACAATGGATTTATCCTCAAAAATGACTGATTCTACTTGTTGAATTTCACAAGAAGAAAGACATAAACAACATGGATGTTAGACTAAGATTATTTTGACTAGATCCACAAAGAATGAACTGCAGCTGCTAATTGCACCAGAATTGTGCAGCATTTGTACCCATGATCTGTCCTGTTTAATGCCATCTATTTGAGAAAGCCAGAGCACAGATTGGTCTATAATGAACATTGAAAAGAGCACAAATGCCCAACACTGCATTTAGAAGTGTGCACAAACAGAGCTTTCCACAATCACAAACCAACTATCATGTATTTGTACTATTATAGTATTCTACATCTATAACATAATCTACTGAGATTTTCTTTCGTAAGTACAGCTGTTAATAAGGCTCAGGCAAGTTTCATAAATGTTAGATTAATGTTTGAATCATACAATACTGTTGTTCAGGTGTCACTGAATGTATGGATTTCACAAAAACATCTACTGATATTCTGTTTGTTGGCCACAGCTGGCTGCAGCATCACAAGGCAGGTGAAACTATACGTGCGTCTCCAAACTATGACAGGCTGACGTGTGCGTTTACGCACGGTGCTGAGGTAGCTTCATTAACAGTTAATATCAATCAATATAAATTCGGTATCGACATTGATAACAGAAATGTGGCAGAAGCTAAATTACCTTCATTGGCCTCTCATCTGTGGGCTCGAAGTCAGATGCATCAGAGAGAAGTATTACGTCTTTAGCCTTGGAGGTTGTGTAGATGCGCAGCATTTGTAGCTTAGTCTGCTCATACAGCTGGCTCACTGTGATTTCAGGGGATACTGCATTGTGACTGTAATCACGAATATCAAACTCGAAGTCTTCCACCGGTCCTTTGGATGAATATCCATTTGGAAAAAACAAGCCCTTGCCCGTCTCCAGCAGTTCACCCATAGTTACTGATTCCCGGACAGACAGGTGCCGTGTTCCACCTCCATTTCTTGTTTTGATCTGGTGATAAGTGCCGTTATCAAAGTGGAGCCATTCCATTGCAACTCGCCGGGTGACTTTGGCTGCATGTTTATTGCCAATAATACTGGGCCCAGCAGTGTCTGTGTTGGCAGGAGTTTTTCGATGTTCCTCAGCCTGTCTCTGACTTCCTGCATGAGCGCGGACTTCACAGTCTTCGCTCCTCCTGGCTTCTCATATGTCACAGTTCTTTGACGACAAAATGCTCTGAGTGCAAGTTGGTCCCCATATTTTATGATATACTGTCCTAACTCTTCATCTGTCATAACAAGTATGACGTTGATGTCGATCTGTAACAAGCAAGGCACACGTCAAAATCGTTTGAAAAGTTACATTAACGTAGCAGGTAGAGAAAGCTAGCATCATTAGGCTAGACATGTATTGCTTACTTTATGTCACTAAAGTTAACATTCATCTTTACCTTATCATCTTTTAGTTGACTGATGAAACTATCAGGTATTTTTCGCGTTTTCAGGAAAGAGAATAAGTCATTTTCTGCTGCCATTCTTTTAAAGATCTGAGCCTAGAGGCATATGCACAGGAAGCACAACTGCCTGAGCTTAACCCAGGGTTTCTTGTGAGCACGAGATACTTTTCTGGTGCGCTCGAGAAAGTATCTTGTGAGCACGAGAAAGTATCTTGTGCTCACATATCTTCTGGTGCGCACGAGAAAGTATCTTGTGCTCACTAGAAACGTTTCACTTTTTTTTTTTTTCATGTCCCTTTAGGGGCTCCGTACCATTCCAATCCTGTTGTGAAGACTGCAACGCTATCACAGTAGTTGATCATAGTACTTATATTGCTCAGATTGCATGCAGTAGATAGTTCTCTTTTCCTGCAACTGCAATTAGCCATTAAATTCCCCTTGACTTACTTTAACGGCGAAGGTTTGCCATAGCTACTTGACTGAAAAAATTGGTTATCCAAAGACCTAACACATGAAACATGCGAGCACAAAATGTCGACGACAACACCAAGGACGGAATGGGGAGCCGTTTCTCATATCAGCCAGTCACTACAGAGTTCCAGACAGTCTCTTCTGGATCTTGAATGTGTCTGGGTCATCATATCCCACCCCCTTATAAAAAGCACAGTTGAAGCAGTCATAATTATGCTACAAATGCTTGTGTGTAAAATTCAGTGCAGTGCTAGGATTTGTGTTCCATAATAGAGCTTTGGTTTGGATGTATAAAGTTTGGATATATGACGTTTGAGATACAACTACTCAGAGCTATATCAGAGTTGAGATGTGATTTCCATATGTCCAATACGTATTCTTTCGACCCAAAAAACTGTGCGTATAAAGATCACGAAGGAAAATGCACTCTGGTGCTCCAGCATGCAGTTATAGCTCCAATGACATGATTTAATGTAGATTAACGTAAAAAGTCAATTCTAATTCTTGAAATATGACAAATTGATCATTGATGAGTGTTCATACAGTCTAAACAAACACACATGCATATGACCAGTCCTATTTCTGTTTTCATTCCGATGACCATGAGAGTGAAATGGCCATTTTTCCCATTGACAAGTTTCATCCACATACTAATTTGCTATGCAGGTAGATTATGGGAAAAATCTCGGTCAGAATTTGAAGATTTCAGTTTACGAGGCAGTTTCATTCAGATTCAGTTATGAATAAGAAATCCTGGGTCATGATTAATGGCAGTCCCTACAAACGCCCAGTCCTCTCTGGGTAGATCGGATACTGATTGATGTGGGATATTACTTTACCTAAAATGAACTTGACTAAATATCACTCTTAAAGGTCCTGATATGGAATCAGTAAGACACCAGAAGCGGGGTGAAGGGAAATGAGGATTTATTCAAAACAAAATAAAACAGGCACGAGGGCCAACGAAAAAACTTGGCCCAAAGGGTTGCAAAAAGACAAACTAAGGTAAGCTACACTGAGCTGGGAACTAAGGATCAGAAAACAAAAGCCACTGGAAACTCCAGGGAGATAAGCAAGAACAGAAATGAATAACAAGGCTGAGGCTATATACAAAATGACTATGAACAAGGCTTGGAAGCATGACCATGAGCGACAAAACTTGTACATGAAACAAGACTTGAGACACTGTCTGCCAGCCAACTTCCACCGCATCCAGATAAAGGTTAGGAAATCAAGACATGAGGGGCAACACCTGGAGAAGGAGAAAGAAGAGGCATGGCAAGATCATGACATGGACAGAAATTGGTGGACAAGACTTGCTCATTAAGAGAATGAGCGTGCTTAGCTTAAGTACCAATTAAGTAAGCAGTTTGAAAGCAGCATGAATGTTCAGAACAGAAAAGCACAGCAAGATCTTGAAATAGCAAAGCAGGAATCATGACAATAAACTCCCTGTCTAAATTAGTAATATTAGTAATGTGCCTATCTAATGAATTACACCACCCAGTGAGTGTTAGTAAATGTTAGTAACTTAAAAACAGTTCATTGTCAATTAAGCTTAGAGAGCCCCGAATCAGCACAGCACGGAAGGAAGGGGAAATACCAAAGCCAACCATAGCTCAGAAATGTGCAACAACGAAGGCACGGGGCGGAACACAGACAAGCGGTGGAGTGGCTTGGCAGACCTGGCAAAAACAAAAACATGGAAAAGTAAAAACATGGACAATAAACATGAATTATGGAATGCAAAGACTAGATACAAGAAACTGTTAAAACTGTGACTATGAACTATGAACTTGAACTATGAAACTGTTAAAACCATAAACAATATTGTCCTGGCCAAAGGCCAGGACCCTGGAACACAACAGGTCCCAAATCATGCTGTTTTCTATGTGGTGAGTAACTGCATTCTTTGATTCTTTGTCCAAAACTCATTAGCAAAAAAAAATAATAAAAATCCATAAAAATCCACAATTCTTAGGTAATTCACTGCCTGTTATTTTCTCTCCTCTGAAGGACAGACTATTGTGTTTCTATGATAATGAGCTCTATGGCGATTGTCCAACAAACAGAGCCAGTGCCTCCATATATTGTGCATCAATGGCTAGCGACTAACACATCAAAATCTCCAGGCTGAGCTAGTCTCAGTCTCTAAATGTGCATCAATGTATTTAGCAGTAAACCACACAATGGGTATGGAAGGTACTATGTATCCAGAAGTTTAAAAGCAGCTAGATTCTTTTCAATGGTTGATTTTAATTGGTGGCTGCATTTTTGTTTTACAATTTCCTTCATACTATAGGCAAAGAAGAACTGTACTGTTGAAGCACATTACATTGTTATAATCCAGATGGGGAATCAAGTGTGGAGGAAGAATAAAATCCAATAGTTGGGTTTATTGATAGTGATGTGGTGACAGTGGGATGGAGCCCAATAGAGAATTGTACTTGAGTTCAAATATTATGGGCACAGCAGGGCTGGTGTTGCCAATCTCCAGCCAGTAGAGATCAGTGGGTTGTCAAAATAGAGGAAAACAAGACTGCTATGAGAGCACCACATCCCCTACCATGTCGCCACTGCGATATGCGTATCATCAGTCGACATGCAGCATATGTGCAAAGTTTCAGGAATGTCCTATTAAATCAGTAGGAGGGGTTGATTTCACAAGCCAAGTACCGTTCAACACGGACAGATTGATGGACTGTACCACAAAAAACTGAATAAAAATGTGGACAAACATAAAAAATTCAAATGTTTCTGTTCATTTTCCTAGCATCGTTTGGGTAAACTCCTGCGCTCAATTGCAGAAGGGTCATTGCAAAGTAATGCAGTGTTACTCTGAGTGATCATTCTGTGATGAGTGGTCTCCTCTCAGATGACAATGGCCCTCTTAGGCCACAAGGGGTCACAATGGTTTCATAACTGAAAATTATTCTGAGTGTGTGCCTCTGCCTTCATACCAGAGGCGTGCTTGAGAGAGCAGGAGCCTGCGTGAGCTTGCCTGCAAACATCTTCTGAACTGGGGTGCCCCGCCGAGTGCCCACAAGCTTACACTTTACCCACTTGGAGGTGATTCTCTTAGCGGGCAAAGATGGCATTCAGGAACATTTCTCGAGAATTTGGTTTTGATGAATGCGGATTTGTCAACAAAGTACACTTTGTTTGTTCCCAGGGCACTACAAACAACATGTCATCAAGGCAAACATACAACGTAGTTTTGCTGAGTATTTGATGTGAAAGCCGATACAAAGTAGTAAGGAAATGGTGGTTTATGTTTGTTTGGCTGCAAAGGAACAGGACTCTCAATTCTGATTGGCTCTGAAGGAATGTTCAGTGAGAGCCAATCACAGTATTCTTGTATCTTTTCAGTTTGGGAATTCTGAGTTTGCTGCCCGCTGCCGTTCAAGATTACATTAAAAACGTGCGCGCGAGCACTAACACAGGCGCTTGTGATCTTGAACATGCCTCAGTTCTCGAACCTGCAGAACTCATATGGGATATTTTGGTGCTCTCCATAACCATCATCATCAAATTTCACCAAGATCAAACACCAAATGAGAGAATTTCTCCTGGAAGAAAGGCATACTATCCCTCCAGCAAAGTTGTACTCTCGTGGACTATGCTATGGCGTGGGAAGCTGATATAACAGCTTGTGAAGGCCCAACACCTTACTAAGAGCGTTTATGTTTATGCTACCTGTCTGTATATAGACACAAAATTCAAATTAATTGCAATTTTTTCCATGAGATGTGCTAATTCTCAGTCATTGTTGAGCCATGTTCATTGTTCAAATTTCATTAAAATCTTTTTGTTGTTTCACACTTGTTTGCAGTTATTAGAATCCTGTTGAAGTGCTCCCAATTATATACCATTTAGGTGGTCTACAACGGTTTTGACCAACAGTACCTGACATAAAGAAATGGCATTATCATATTTGCCCAGAGAATGACTAATGTGTGGCTCAAACAGAGATCTATCTCAAAATTCTGACTGCATATTTGACAAGGAGGGAAATATTACAATGGTATTTCAAGGAGAAGTGCATGGCCATGAACATTGGTACATGAGAGATTCTTACATAAATGAAAAAGCCCTCTATGCTAAACCAGCACATTTATGCAGATTCAAATTAAATTTTTATCACTGGGGAGTTATCCTGTATGTAAGAGGATTTGCTCTGTAATGCTAAGGAGTGCATGTGGGAACTGCTATTCAGCTGACTACAGAATTATGCAATCAGCTGAACGCAAGGTGTACAGCATTTGCACACATTTCTGTCACGTGCTCCTTTTTGTATCTGTATTGCACTGGCACCCAGTTGGTGTAGAATTACAGCAAAGGATTTGATTATGGCACTCCAATGGACTGCCATTCTTCTTACCCTTAAACTACAAGCAGCGGAACATTTTTTGTGTCTATTTATTAACAGTATATTCAATATTCAGACAAGTGCACTAAAAGAGATTTGACTGCCAGAAGTACAAGCAAAGATTAAACAATCCCTCTGTGAAAAATGAGTTCATCAGGTAAATTGTTTTTGCTGTTGCTTGTCGTCTTGTCATTTAGAACATTGTTGTTAAGGCCGGGATCAAGGAGGGAAACACACAAGGAAACTCGGAACTGGATTAGGATCAGGAGGGAAACACAAAAGGAAACTCGGAACTGGATTCGGATCAGGAGGGAGACACAAAAGGGGAGCGAGACGCCAGATGTGGGGATCCAAAAATAATTTATCGAATAAACAGAAAACTCGAAAGGGGAAAAACGGGACACTCCGGCCAACAGAAACACCGTGCTACTGCACTGAACGAAGGAAAACTCAGGAATCCAAAAAACCAAGAACACTAGGGAGCAGACTCGGGACCACTAGAAAGCAGGGGGAACACTGGAAGGCTGGGGAACACTGGAAGCTAGGGGGCACTCGGAAACTAGGAACAGGGAAGGCACAAGACGAGACAGTGGGCACAGCTGGCAGATGGCTAACTCGGGCAGCACAGCTGGCCAGGAGAAGGGTCAGGGAAAACATCAGGAGGGGGGCAGACAGGACGGCAGGAACGCTGGGGCTCGGAAGGCGGCAGGAACGCTGGGGCTCGGAAGGCGGCAGGAACGCTGGGGCTCCGAAGACAAAGGCGACTGGCACACTGGGGCACAGGAAGGCGACGAAGGCCACTGAACACACTGGGGCACTGGAAACGGTGAAGGCCACTCACACACAGGACTCAGAAGACAGGGGCACCAGGGGCTGAAGGCGGCAGGAAGGGTAGGCTGGGCTGGGAAATGCGGATGGCGAGAAACACAGAGAAGGTGAGGGGGACCAGAGGGAAAGTGCATAGGGCAGGGAGTGGTGTGAAGCGAGCGAAGTCAGATCTGATCTGAAGTGCTGCCGAGGTGGAACAGATATAGGGCAGGGGTACACACAGACACAGGTGTTGAAACTTAATCTAATTAACGAGGGGTGGAACATAAGGGAAACCAATGACATGAAAACAGAGACATTAACACACAGACGAGGATCACAAGACAATCCCAAAGATGGGATAAATAAACTGGATAAAAAGACAACTAAGTGTACAGAATAAGAGCCAGAATAGATGATAAGAATGCAGAGGTTCTGCAGAAAATTTAGCAAAGCCAGTGAACAGTAAAACAAGGGGCGGAGACTAGAACAGAGAGACTGCTGAGAGATAATTAGTCAATTAGTAAGTGCAGCTATACAATCCCGGGTGCTCATTAGTAGATTAGTATTATATACAGTGTTAGTTTGGTTAGTAATTTTAGAAAACAACAAACTGTTATTAATGTTAGTATGTATAGAAAAGCAAGGGGAAACTAGAAAACGAGAACAGAAGGAAGGATGAAACCCAGAATCCATTAAATCACCCGAAATAGTGTCACAATCAATTAACACAGAAACTGCTACAAACAATGACGCGACCGGGGAGAAAGCAAAGACAGTACATGGGTAAAACGTGGACTGGACTACCACAGGAGAGGAATGAAATGTGAACACTAAGACATGGACTAAAAACAGACATACCAAAATAAAAACCTAAAATAAACTTAACCAGCCACACAGACCACGGAACACAACAACTGTAAATCCCATCCACCAGGCATTTAATTCACCTGTTCCTTTCTTATTACACGCATTCTTCCACATATTGCATACAGGTCAATTTTGTCAAAACCTGGAATTTTTTTGCATTTAGATAATCATAATAGGGGTTAAACCAAGAAGAGATTCGAACCCAGACACATTTTGCAATGCTTACCGTACTGGATAGTCATCATATAAATCAGCAAAAGGAAAAAATACCAGTTGTCAACTTAGACCCTAAAAACCACTTTGCGTTTTAATGCCTGTCAGTATATATTCACCAGCATTCACATACCATGGTAATTAGCTAGAACTTCAGACTTTTTAGTGTCTGCTCAAGAAGCTTTTTTTTCACGAAAATATCAAGACTTTAATTCTCCTTTTCTTACCAGAATGTAAACTGAGCTACATTGTCCAACTTGACCATACCCAAAACTCAAAACCTGTGTCAGTGGGCAAATTGCAAGCTAGCTTTCTGTCTCCTTCCACAGCAGAGACCCTGCAAGCCATCACTGTAACTCCACTTACATTGCTACTTGACTTAAAAAGGAATCAATCCTTTTCAGCCTTTTCCTTTTGTGCATTTCCTGAAATGTTGCAGGGGGAAAAGAGTGAGGAGGATGTTGGACAATGACAACGATTACATGCACCCTTATCCTCCACTATTATTTCAAATATGACAAATCGTGTAAACTGCATATTCCTTTTAAGTATTCAGAATTAGGTGTAACGTTTTGTACTTTGTGCAGATTGCAGATGCATGGAGGACAGGACGTTGAGGACTGGACTCAGGTGCAAGGATGGACTTGGTTGTATCTAATAGCCAACTGCACGGCAGAAGGCACGAACGGAGAAAAACAAAACAACAAGGAAGTAAGGTTCATAAAAAATGAGCACTATGAATAACACAGTCTGGGCTATGCCACCATAATATTGTATTACAAATAAGAAAAGGAAATGGAAACAAGGTTCCTTAAATATACTGTGCTAGTAAAACAATAAACAGCATGAGTTTCTAGGTTTTATTATAAATTTGTGAATTTGAAGACTAAGCCTGTACAAGACTACTATGTCAAACAGGCATGAGATTACGAAAACTTCACACAGAGGCCTTTGGGAAGCTCAGTCTGAAATGCACACTGCTACCACCCAGTGAGAAATAGGTGCAGATGATAATAGGATAATGATTGAGGTGTGATCTGGGGTTTAGTAGACCGGTGAGCTGGACAGCTGGAGGAGTGGCCTTACCACTTGGCTCCGAGTGGCCTTGCTTACAGTGCCCAATTCACACATTTGCATTTCCTGGCAAGCAGAAGTCACGTTTACAAAAAAGAAATATGTTTGAAACATCATCCACAAAGACACGTGAATACATATTTTCCATTTGTCATGTGTTTTGTTTTTTAGTAGGTAAATTTTTATCTTATAGCACTCCTCCAGCAAACACAGTACTCTTGTGCTGTCTGAGGACGTCCATCTCAAGCTCCAATTTTCGGTTGTTGCTCCAACCTACGTTGTTGGCCTATCCTCGCGGGCTTGCTTTTCAAATATATGTCTCTGCTTCTAATCCACGCACCACGCAGGCTGCCATCACATGCACCCACCCTCCTCCACCCCATTCACTGTCCAGCATGGAGGTTGGTACGACAATATTCATCGTGATTTGCTGCTGATTGTTGGGTAATTATATTAAGTTCAGTGATCCTGCTGATTTACTGTGATTCACTTGCATTTTCGGCAGTTGGTGCAGCCTTATCGCATGCTCAGCGAGTTCCCTAAGTGCTTGTGCATCCCATGGCTTCAGCTTGCGAATTCTTCAAAGTAAATCATCTCCAGCAGCCCTCAAACGTAAATGTTTCCCTCTCCGAATTCCCGTCTTGCAAACACTAAGCATAGGCTACATTGCTACCGGCCAACCAATTGTCTTTCACCAGTGTACGCTGCGTATGGAGTCATTCCAGCTCAAATCAACCTAGTGGCTCCCAGGTCACCCCTTCAGGTTCATCTGAAAAAAACTAGTCTTTAGTGCTCCTCTACCGAATTTATGAAAAAACCCAAATATTAGCTCTGTATCACAAATAGTTTTGAAGAAACAGCCCCTGGAAATTATGATACATTTTTTTCCTTTTTACCAAACTTGCCGTTTTGTGCAAATTCAGCAAGAATATCTCCAAGTGTGTCCAATGTGCAGCTTTAAAATCAAGTGTCTTGGGCTCACTTTTTTTTTTAATGAAAATGCACTCAGATTTGCTGTAGCATGTACCCTTTTCTTCTCACAAGGCTCAAAAAATGGCCAAAAATCAAAAACGTTAAAAATCTGTTGTGATTCTGCCAGTTTGCCTTGTCTCTGCCCTGTCTTGCTATGTCCATGTCTGGTTTGCCATGCCCATGATCTGTTTACCATGCTTATATTTGGCTTTTTGCAATGTCTGAATATTCTTTGTAATGTGTATTGGGATTTGATTACTTTGATTTATTCATGTATTGTCTTAGTTTAATGTTTTACTTTTTACCATAGTTTATTCTGGTCCATGTTTTGCTTTCTTCCATGCATTGCACTTTGTCTCCCCCTATCTGGTCTCTTGTCTTGTCATTGCTCACAGCCCCGGTATTGCGTGTCACTCTTCGGGTGATTTAATGGTGTCTGGATTTCAGCCTTCCTTCCGATCTCGTGTACTTCCTTCATCTTGCTTTTCTATTTTACTAACCCATACTAACAGTTTGTTATTTTGTTAGAGTTACTAACACAAACTAACATTGTATATGATTCTAACATACTAACGAGCACTAAGGGATTGTATAGCTGCACTTACTAATTGATTAACAAGCTCTCAGCACTCGCCCTGTTCTACTCTCCGCCCCTTGTCTTTCCCTAATCTTCTCTGCTGCGTTTTCTGTGGATTTTCCACAATTGCTCGCACTGTCCTTTCTCTCATTATCTATGCACATTAGAACTCCTTGACTGGAGCTGTATGTTTGTCTATAGGATTGTCTCATGATCCTTGTCCACGTTTTGGCTTTTGCCACCTGTGCGCGAAGAATTGCTTTTATACACTGCAATCTCCCCTCTCGCTTTTGATTGCAGCATATACCACTGCTTCTCATACTCCTAACTGGTGTGCACAACTCGAGGGAATGATGCTTTGACCTGCTGCACGATGCGTTCCACAGCATTCCTCTTAGTTTGCACAGTTATGCCGAACTTTCCGTTTAGAACAGCTAAGCTCTCATCAATTTACTGCATAAGCATTGTAAGCATTGTTCTTCGATTCGGTTGGGTTTTTTGCCTCTTCTCTCTGTTTCTCAATTACAGTAGGCTACAATTAAATACCATGCCCATTTAAAATTAAAAAGCTGGCCCATTCTCAACTCCATTTACATCAATGAGATTTCAGACAAATATCACCAGCAAAGCAAATAAATATACCACTATAAGCATTTACAATGTGAATAGTCCACTGTGCAAATAGTCCTATCTTTTCAAACTTTTGGTCTGGTACTTTTAAATTATGACTTAAATTTTTTTTTCAACATGGATGTTCATTTCATAAAATAATATTTCTGTCCCACTCCTGATGCAGACTAGATTCTATGATTTTCTCTGTATTCTATGTTGGTAATCACAAGATGTTCAATTTTTTTTACTTTTTTCGAGTTGTTTGGATCAACCAATCACACCTGTTAAAATGATGCATCATTCCAAGCAACGGAGTCAACCACGCCTCCTGGCTAAGTTAAGAATCGCTGTTCTTTCCTTGCTCAGAGTCCTCTCAGAATGTTCTTAAATCACTCATAAGTAAGAAGTCCTTACTTAAAATTTTGAGGCTAAGTAAGGAGCTGTCTAACAGAACTCCAAGAATCTTAAATGGGTACAGGTATCTTAAATGGGTACTAAACTGAAGTTTACAGATGGTTCATAGTCTGAGCCAAGCTGGTCCGGTCCAACAGTAGAATATGCGCTTGCCGGCATCATTGCAGTTTAAAACATTTTCTTTCTCTTGGTCTTCTTTAAGGGTCACATTATCAAAAAAGCTGGACCACATTGAGATCAGTTGAGAATCAGGCTAGAATATCCACCAAGAAGTAAAAATGAGGTGCTTTAGTATTTAATATCTACCCTAGTACGGTAAAACCTTAAAGGTAGGTTGAGGGGGAAATATTGAAAAAGTTACCTATTCAACAAAAACAAAGTGACTTTGAAGCTCTTTGTATTGCATATGACTTCTTTTGCATTTTGGGCATGACTGACCCTGCTACATGATGATATAGTAGATTAAATTATAATTAGAAGCAGAAATCTGGACAAGGTACCCAGCAGCAGCTCCAATCCACTATCACACATACGCAACCTACAGAGCAAGTTTAAGAGATCTTGCTGGATCAGACAGCTTGTCGTCTTCTGCAAATGTGACCGTTAGTGAAACGGCTTCGTCTGCCGGATGCCATCAGGCTATGCGATGAGCATTAACATTAGAGCAGGACTCAAGTGCAGGGTTAGATCTGGTCACATTATTAATATTAGTTATCAAGACGATTGTTCGCACAAACAGAAAATAAGATTACTTGTTTGTTACATATTTTGCGAATTTGGGAAATTCATCTGTCTTAATACTAACAATACACCATTGGCATGATTGCTGCAAGACTAAGCACCCATTGGGTGCAAAGCTTGATCTTAAATAGCACACAGTGAAGATTAACAACAGCTGCAAGTAATAATCGAATAACAGGAGAGGGCGTGAAATCGAGGGCTTACACCCTCAGCCCAGGGGTTGTTGAGGCAGGGCCTCGCAGTTAGGAAGTTGTTTTAAACATGGCGGCCTCCATGTAGGGGTACGTGCCCTTTGTAGAATAAAATAGCTCATTTGTCATATAAAGCAATTGGAATCCTCATCTCATGCGAGTATGCATAATTTTAAACATATTTATTCAGTTAATTATTCAGTATTAGTATGATTATTTTAAATTGTCTAAAAATGATCAAGTGGACCTTCAAACGTGTTAGTGTCCAATGCCCTTTGGATATAAAATTTATGTGGATGAAAGTGCAAGAAAGATGCCTCTGTAAATCACAGCTAGAATTGGTTTGTTTCCACTAGAGAAGTCTTAATAATGAAGGTCGGATTGATTCTTGTTTTGGGCCATACAGGTGGTAGCATTGAGTGCTATCCGTAAAGGATTGCCAGCTGTCTGGGAGGTGCGCACACAAAACCCCACATCCCACTTTGAGGGGGACATTTTTTTCACAAAACGAATTTCAATTCATTCATCATGTATTTCACAACATTTTATTGTATTTCTTATTCTTTTCTTACTTACTTGCTGTGCGCAATACAGATCCCGAGTACATAACGAAGAAATGGTGCACTATTGCCAAAGTTATACTTCATGAACTGATAGGCATGTACAAAAATATACATTCACTTCCTTATTGCTGGACTACTCTACATTCATATTATTGTACGTACAATAAAACTGTACCCGTAAATAGGGAAATTATGGAAATATAAAGTTTTTTTTTTCATTATACATCTATGAAGTACTACTGGCAAAATGATAGCCTTAACAGTTTAAAAATACCAACAAAACATATGTACACCTTTGACTACATATAGTCGGACAACACATATCACAAACAAATTATTCTCCACACTATATTTTTTTACACTGTGTTCTTTACTATAAAGTATGACTGGGATTAAGCTATAGAAATGAAATTGAATGAACATTTATTCCTACATTCCTGCTTGGAACTTCACTGAATGCTGCTAATTTCTACACATGAATGTTTTGAATGAATAATTCACGTATTACTGCGATCAGGGTTTCCATTTTAAAAGCAATTTTGATGGTACAACTTATGACCTCACTAAAGTTAGTACTGTTCTTAGTACGCAGTCTTGTATTAAAATTGCCAAGCTTTTTTCAAAATAAAGGCTAACACAAAATAAGACACACCGAGAGATTTAAAATATTCTTTCCTTCATGAATTCATGGCACTGCTCTTTTACATTGGCAATGTATCTATTATTAATGTCAATGCCTGCATAAAAAGAAAATAGTATGTGCAGTACGTTGATTGACTCGTTATTGTCTTATCACACTTTCTGCAGTTTTTCAGCTATCTCATGCTAGCACATGTAGGGATCAAAGCACATACAATTTATTCATACCAACTGCCAATTTGGAGTCTTCAATTTGCCAAGTAATCATGTCTGTGGTCTGTGGGAGGAAACCCACACATATAAGTGGGAGTAGATTGATTCACTGGGACAGGATGCAAACTCAGACACAGAAATGCCTCAGGCTGGATTCGAATGCATGACCCTCTTGCTGTGAACGGTGCCGCCTGCGTGTGCTGTGTCTGGCATATTGCCGATTAAAATGATAAAGGAGTATAAGATGTACACACTGGTCCTACCAGTATGGAAGTCATTATCACAAAGGGAGAGTGATCAACACCTAGCTGCCCTGTGTCAGAGATAAGCCTGTGCAAAGTGATCATTCTTCATTTTACATGCCAACGACATACTGCACATTGGCCTAAAAAGCACTTGCATGGATTAGTTCTAATTACCCAATTCTACCCAGAGTATAGCAACTCCAACAGAGAACAACTGAACATAACACTGTGCAGTGTATTTAAACCAGTTAAATCGGGTGTGTCAGGAACATCCCTTTACAACTTCTATTAGTCCTGACTTGTTCAGAATCATCTTTCCTAATGGACTATGCATTCACTCCAAAAACAATCCACACTATCAGGTGTTGCTAGTTCACCTCGTGAAGGTAAGATGACAATCATTCATCTGGACACGGTTGAACAATTATCGCTTCTGACTTGTTCTCAATGATTTTCCTTAATTCAAACATTTAACAATTATAACCATGTTCTATTGGCAATTATAGACATGGCGATTTTCTTACTGCGAACCAAGTGTGACAAAATAAATAACTAAACTCAGTTCAGAAAAATTATTGTAGCCGCACGCTTTACGAAACTGCTCCGGATCTTACGTGCTACATTTTGTGGGACATCAGGTGATCAAACATGCTCCTCATGATCGAATATATTGTTGGAATTAAATCAAAGACGAAGATGAGAAACACCTGCACACAATTTTGAGTATGGCTGATTGAAGGGCAAAAAAAAGCACATCCAAACGAATGATTTCCATCTTTCACAAGGAGAACTAGCAACACCTGACAGAGAGGAGTGTTTTCGGAGTGAATGCATAGTTCATTAGGAAAGATAATTGCGAACAAGTAAGGACTAATAGAAGTTCTAAAGGGATTCACCTGATTTTAAGTTCTGGCTATGCCACTGATTTAAACACCGTTTAATTTCATTGCAGCAGTAGTTAATGTGCATTAACATTATCAACATTCTATGTCTATATTTCTAATGGAAATTGTATTTCTGTAATGCTTAACATGCAAATGCTTAGAATTTATGGACAGCTGACAAGTCTCATACAGTATCTGACCAAAACTGCAACTAGCCAATGATATTAAAAACATTGATAGTACTGTATTTCTGCTACTTCGGTAATATATTGCAGATGAATGTAATTTTTTTTTCAAAAACTAAACCCTGAACCTTCAATACACAATACACCTGTGACTGTAATGTATGGTACTGTGAATGCAAGAAATTTGTTTGGACGGGCAGTGTCATTGTTCCCGGAAAATACATTGGCTTGAATACAATAATGAAAATAGCTTTACCCAATGTACGTGAATGACACAAACAAGAGGATTGTTTGAAAAGATTTACGATGGCAGATATGAGAATCAGAATGTTTGTTAAGAGTGCTGACCATTGTCTACCTGGAGAAGGGAGATGCTGACAGCAGCGGACTAACAAACATCCACAGGGTTTGCAGATGGCCAACAGAAAATTAGGAAGTGGACTTAACCGCAAATCCCGCAGAATCCAGAAAAGTCCAATGTACATAATCCCATTCACACGTAAGACTCTTCCGCGAAAAGCACTTGGTCGAAGTCGTCAAACCTGGGGTCACTGCACCTCCTGCTCTGCCACTCTCGCTTGCTTTTGACGATGGCCGTGGTGACCTCCTGGCTCGTCTGTAAGCAGGATTCTGGGTCTGTATGCGAGTGTGAGAAGTAGTCTCTGACAGCCTGGCAGAAGCTGGGCTCTGGGTCCACGCCCAGGCTGCTGTTAAGCGGATTCACGCTGGAGCTGTCACTCCCAGAGTTCTCTGGGCACTTGCCGGCAAAAGCCTTGCTCCTGTGGATTGTTGCCTGCATGTGAAGACCCTCCAGATCTGGGCTGGAGATGCGATGTAACAGGTAGCGGCCCACCAAGGGTTCAGAAGCCCATCGACCACTGATGGACTTCCAGTGTGAGTCCTCCATGGCAGAGACGAGGGAATGGGACTTCTGCCTCTGGATTGTCAAGCTGGAGAGGCCCTGTCCAAAAAATACTGACTGGGGAAGAACATCTCTCACCGCCGACATGTCCTGCTGAACGACATCACTTCTGGCGCTCCTCGCAGAAGCCTGCTCATGTAACTGTCTCAACTCCTTCACCGTCAACACCTTGTCCGTGGCCTTATAGATGGGTAACATGGGGTCCTGGATTTGCAGCATGGCTTGTAGGTAGGAGGGAGGGCTGTTGGAACTCTCCGCAGAGATATCTTCCAGTCCATGGTTTTTTCTATCACTCAGCAGCATCCCAATGGAGGAGAGGGGCTTGGTGCTAGACCCGTTATCCAGCTCCTTAGTCTCCTCGTCCTCCCAGCCGCTTTTGTCCTGCAGCAATAAGGACAGTTGTCGACCCCTCTTTAACCAGGTATTAGGGTGGAGGCCATGGGCAGTCTTATGTTGGCTCCACTCACAGTGCTCTCTTGGGGCAGTTGTGCAGGGAGAGGGCGCAGTGCCATGGGAGGGTGGAATAGTGGTGACTGGGGAGCGAGGAGAACTGGGGGAATGGTATTTAGGGGAGGAGTTCCCCTGAGCTTTAGGGTCTTTGGGTGTGGGTACAGTACAGTCTGCGGAGCACTGGGAGAAGGCACTATCCAGAGAACTCATAGACGACCCTGAGGGGGACGTTGCTGGAGAGGACAGGCTGGACTGGCTCATGTCCAGACGCAGAGGAGGGGGAAGCTTGTGTTTCTGCCTCAGGGCATCCTGGGAAACTCTCTTGTCCTGCTGAACCTCGCTACTCCCATTGCCTGGTCCTTTTCGCCTATCTAGCTGCGAGTCATGGATGCTTTTGATGAACGTCTCGCCCTCAGTGTGATTTAGCACGCTGTCGCAGCTCGTATTGCGAACCGTGACATTGTACTGGCCAAGGTTTGGCACCAGACACGTGTGGGAAGTTCTGATGGTGGGTTCCGAGCATCGGCGCCGCCAGCGAGTTCCACGGGGGGAGAGGGCATCTCGTTCGGAGGCATCCAGGTTGGAGGGAGGGAGCGGATGGGGCTGGAGTGCAGATTGTGCCAACCTCCCGGGGTGGACAAGCGGGGGAAACTGCACACTGAGGGGCGAGGGGACGCCATCAGACTGGTCCAGGTCGCAGTCGCTCAGGGTGATGACGGAGTCGCGGCTCTTGTTCTCCAGCTTGTCCTTGCATCCCCCGAGGTCTTGGAAGGGAGACTCAGAATCATCATTCAGCTCGTTCTCCAGGCTGTCATAGCAGGAATCGTTCAACTGGACAGTCGACAAGTCTGCAGACAAACAGTCACAACATGCACTCTAATGTCAGTCTGACACTTAGGGCTTAAGTAGCCAACGGTCAATTCATCAACACAAGCAGGATAAAGGAACAGTGTTTTGAAATTGGCCTCAAACATGACCTTAATTAAACCAAATAAGAGTTAATTGTCTGAAGAAACCACTGAATAGCATTGTGCAGTAATTGCACAGAGCCTTGACTGTGCAGACAGTACAAGGCAACCCTTTTCTTTCCTAAAGGTGGGATGGATTTACACAGTCATGATCTAGGTGGAAATGCACATTCCCTGACTTTCCTTAGCGACAGGAAAGGCTGCTCAACAAAAAAAAGCTGTGATTACAGCTACCAGCCACTCTCACACACCGTCCGCTCTATAGACTCTCACACTGGACAGTGTTAAGAGATCAGCAGCCAACTGTTCCTGTCTGGCTTCAATTGCACACTCTTTCCTATTCACTCCAGTGGGAAATAAATACTAACCAAATGTTTCATAGGAGCATACAAAACTGATGTCCTCTCGACAAGCACAGCAAAGAAACTAGCTGGTGGTCACATTCATGTTCTGAACATTCATATGTGACGAACACCCTAAAAGACAAATTTAATCACTCTGCAATCAATTCTGAACAGACAGAATTGCATGAGCACAAGAGTAAAACCGAATGAGTAAATCAATATTATCATTTCGCCAGAACTGACTAACACTCTTTCATCATATATATATATATATATATATATATATACACACCATCAACAAAGTGAATTAATAGAGACAGTCCCCCTATAAAATTTTATAATCATATATTATACATTAAAATTAAACCATAGTTCAGTTCTGTTCAGTTCTACACTGCAGTGTTCAAATTTCAACCTGGCAAACATTCAAGATGTGCGCATGCGTTTAGGTAGGTATGTGCTGGCGAACATGTTTATATGAATGGAATCAAATAGGTAATGCATAGTCTGCTTTGGAATTGATATAAATATGAAAGCAGGAGAAGTGTTTTTTGAAAGCACCTCGAGAAAATAATGATGCTCACGAACCTGCTGCATTTTTTTTTTTTGCTATTCAAAAGCAAGCTTTCATTTCTTCACTTGAGAAAAAGGATGATTACCAGATAAGTGGTCTCTACCCTTCTGAGGAAATCCACCAAATAAGGACGTGACATCATCCCCCATCACCTCACAGCAGTTTTCAATCATGAACTGAACCAGCTCAGACACCTGGAGAAAAAGCAAGGTGTCATCAAAGAGTACACAATTCATGCATGGCAGTAGTGACAGTAGTGAGTTACCTGCTAATGATCAGAATTGAAATGCAATTTTTCGCACAATAGATGTACATTGCTGTTTTTTTACTCTCAGCTGAAAGCTGGACTAAGCTTCGACTGATTGCGCGCTACAGTTAAGGCCTGACAGAGATAAATCACCCTTTAATTTCCACAGAGAGACATCAGTCCTGAGAACACAATGTTTGTAAATTTGCTGGTTCCAGGATCAAATGCAATGTCAGACTCATGAAATGTCAGGGTTTCTCCATGTGGGTGTAAGTCAGGGGTGTCCAATCTTATCCTTGAAGGGCCAGTGTGGGTGCAGGTTTTTGTGCTAGCCAGCAGTGCTACAGCACCTGATTGCACTAATTAACTAATCAGGGGATTCAATCAGGACCTTGGTGGGTAGAAAAAAGTATTGGTGTTGAGCTCTAACAAAAACCAGCACCCACACCGGCCTTTTCTGGATAAGACTGGACACCCCTGGTGTAAGTACATTACCCAGCGAAGCTACGATGCATGAAGACACAATGCCTTACCACCGAAATTGCTCACAATTAGCAGTAACCCACTAGAGCCCACTAGAGTTTCAGACTATAGTTTAGGACTGGCTTCTCCCTGTTTCAGTAAAGAAAAAAATGTGCGATGGTGAGGCATTGTGTGTTGTGAAACTTTTATTCCAACTACCCAACTCATTCACCCCAATATCACATCACTAGGTCCGGCCAGGCAGAGGAAGTCAGCCTCAAACCCACACTTCTGTTTCATATTCTCAACCTGGCACGTTTAGTCCGTTCATAACTAAATGAATGTGTCTCTTAATTTATTTGAACATTTGATTTTTAACTGAGAGGAAAAAATGGCTTAAATTTATTTGTAGTTAAAAGTCCAATCAATGGGAGAGCCCTGAAAAACTTCAGCTCCCTGGAGCTTTTATTTCTGAACTGTGAATGTTTTCTGAAGGACACAATCAGACCACAGTTCGGCCATGGTCAGAGCCGAATGAAAACCACATTTTATTTTTACCCAGTGAGCCAGACACTTACTGCACTGCTTAGCTTAAAAAAGCACCAAAATTATATCTGAGGATTATGCGGGAAACAATTTGAAGGAAAGAAGGGCTCCAGTGTGATCTGAGGTCCCTGGGAGTCCTCCACAATTCACTACACTGCGCTCTGATTGGCTGTTCCCTGTGGAATGTCCACATTTTTTTTATTAGCCTCTGTGCTGATCCAATGGAAGACCAGCACGCACACAAACAAATAAACTATGCTTAAAGACTCTGAATTTCATGTTCTGCTGAGAGAGCTGCCCTCAAGAATTTAAAGAAACTTTTTGGGTTCTTCTCTGCTGAAAAGCAAAACTCAACACTGACATTTTTTCATTTGTCAACTGAAATAGTAATGTGATAATTTGTATACCTTTATGGAAGCTATGAAAACAGATTAGAGGCAATCTGTCCATTTCAGTGGATCTCAAACATGGTTCAGGGGGTCCACTGTGTAAGCTGGTTTTCGTTCCAACCATAAATACCCCTTAGAATTTTCATGAGTCATTAATTTCAATTAATTACCCTTTTAGGCAGTGTCAAAAATAGCGATGCATGCTTTCAACAATAAAAGTTCCATGATTACATTGTGCTGCATGGGAAACAGCTGAATAAAAAGAGAAATTAAAACAAATTTAAAAATAAATATTGACAAATGGTCACTAAATCTAACCATTCATTAGATAAAGAAGACAAAGGAATTGGCAATGACACATGCTTTGTTTTAATATTGTGGGAAACAAAATTAAAAGGGACATATTTTGCTGTAACAGAGTACAATCCAATAGTATGGTTTATTGATAGTAATATGGAAACGGGGGAGGGAGCCTGAAACAGGATTGCACAGTTCAGTTCACATGTTACTGACAAAGCAGTGTAGGCATTGCTGATCTCTAGTGGCTTTCCAAGATGACTGCCAGGTGAAGTGCACACTTCACCAGAGTCAAACTGCCTGAAAGCAGGAAGGAACATGGTTCCAATCCTGATGACTGGAGAAGGATTGGGAGCTTTTCCTAATAAACTGGACAGAGGATAATACTGGGTAAGGATTAATAGGAACACGGTCCAAATCCTGGAGACCATGAAAAGGGTTTGGGAGCTTGTTCCTATTAACTGAACCAGGAAGGAAACTTCCATAAATTATGATCATCAAAGGTTAAGTTTTACTTTCAAAAGACGAAGAGTTTTACCAGTAAATATTGATTGGTTCAAAGCACACCCCGCAAATTACAATTCAGCAACTTGCAACTCAAAGGACGGGCTATAAATACATCACTGAAACAACAGCTGAGGTATCCATGAAACAAGACACACCCAGTGTTAAGAAAGGACACAATAAGCAAACCAATCATAGGAGACATCACTTCTAATAGACACATAAGTTGCTGATTGAGAGGAGACACATCAGGCGTTCACTCTAGGGCTGTGACACCAAATGGTAGTTTATTAACCTTTTAGCCAAAAAACATCCCATGATATCTTGGCAATATGAACCAAGTCATTCCTAACCCTCTGAAAAACAGACTGCTCTGACTGGGCATCCCCTCTGTGAAATGAGCTCTGTTCTGAATTGCCAGTGAAAAATCACCTTGCAAACTGAGATGGATAGTGTCATAAATCTCCTGGCTTCTGGCAAGTCTCTAAACACAGATTACTAAATAAGTAGCCAGCAATCCATTTAGCGGCACAATGTGTATGAAAAAGTAGCAAACGTCTGCAGGCTAGGCAAGGATGGTGAATACATTCACAAAGACTTGCGACATTGCTGTCACCATAAAAGTTGAACTACATTTTGAATTCAGTCCGTTAAGATGATCCGCGGTTAGCATCTGTACAGTAGCAACCGTTAGCTAACATTACATTTATTTTGAATAGCTGGTCTACTCCATTAAAAAGAGACTGAATTCCATTAAAAACAGTCACCTGTTCCATCTTTTCATATTGACGTGTTTCCTACATTGCCTCTGGTTAAACTAGCGATGGTTTCTGAATTCAGACAATTTAGGAGCTAGCTAATAACACTTGAAATTCAGTTAAACTATTAAAAGAAATGAGCAACAATCACTAGGCTAGCCAGCTAGCTACCAATTCTCCATGAAAACCAATCAAGGTCACCACTTCTTTGTATCTTCCGAAAAGCATAATTGGTCCCCTTAAACATAAATTTTGTTGCCAGTCCTGAGTTTATTGCAGCCCATAAAAGACTGACTAAAATGTTTTATTTCACAGTGTGTAGGTTCGTAGGCACTCCTGAAACAAAAATGTACGTGCATGAGCACTGAAAAAGTGAGTTTTTCAAAATATGTCCCCTTTAAAGAACTTTTATTTATTTTTTATTTATTTATTTTTTTTTTTTTTTACATTTGGCATCTCCAATCCCACCTGAATCTGGAATGCCCAATTGGTGAACTATTTACAAAGCTTGCTCGTATGCGACCCCTTGCTGCCAACAGGATAGTGAGGACAGTTCACGGCTCTCCTCCGAAGCACGTGCCTGTCAACCGCTGATTCTTATACACTCATTGGTTGAATCCTCGTAAGTTCAGAACGAAGGCGGAGGATACTCGGACATGATCAGACCCAGAGTCTTCCTGACGAGCGCCCGTCTGGCCAACAGGAGGCGCTGGAGCAACGAACAAAGCTGTTATTGTATCCCCCAAATCCAGCAGTCCCTTCCCAATTTGGAACCCTGTAGCGCGATGGCCAATTGTGCGCTACTCTGAAAAAGCTGCCGACCCCTGCCGGTGGGTACGCCGGGGCTCAAGCCCGCGACGTGGTAGTCATCTCTGCACTGCAGCGCAGTGCCTTAACCGAGTGAGCTATCCGGCAGCCCCTTAAAAGAACTTTTAGTGAGAATGCAGCAACCTATATGAACTCATTAATAAACCTTCGTATTAATCGGATCATTAAATTTGTTAGACTTTGTGCAATTACTTACAATGCAGCATAATGAACTCAATACGGACCTGGGGCTTTCATTCCATATGGAATGCAGTGGTATAATAATGCAGAGGGCCTGGCAAGCCATCACAGACTAAACACATGCAAATACACACAAACATATACAAAAATAGGACCAAGGGTCCTAGCTTACTGGCAAGTAGTCTTTTCGTGATGATACAAGTTGTGAAAATTTCATGCGAAGTTGGACATTTGAATCAATGAAAGTTAATGTCAAGGCGACTAAATAAAAGTTCACATTCATTTATAGGACCTTCTGTAATACAAACACAATCTTAAACTCCGAAGCAGTTACAAACTTAATCTCAATCTGCGACCATTTGGCCTCCACAGGCCATCTTGCATATTCATAAAGTACAGCGCCCCCACTAAACCCACTTCAGTGGATTCAATCAAAATGGCGCTTGCACTGTATATTGACTGTACTAAGGTAAGTTGATTTCCTGATTTATAAAAAAATTTATCACGCAGTTTTTGAAAAATAGTTTTTTAAAATTTCTCAGTCCTATCTTTAACATTGGGGCCAAAATTTGAAGGGCCCATCAAACGGACAAAAATGATTCAATCAAAAATCCGAAAAAAATGTTATCGCAAATTTACATGAAAATTCACGAAGACGAAAAAAGATAAAAAATGTTCCGCATGATGGGCGCCACACCACAACAATAGCTTATCGTAAGCTAAAGATGTACATGGACTCAGAAACATTAATATGGATGCGCACATGCATTATCTCCACACATAAACATGGGCATGGTCACGAACATTCACGAGCATACACATGGACACACACATTCACACTCATTAGCTAAGGCAGCATGACTGGTCTTTGTGAGGAAATGTGGGACACCTGGGGGGAACTGATTGCTGACGGACACCCTGTCTTTACTCAGCCTCTGACTTCACTGTCAGTCACAGAATGATAACACTGGCTCCTGCTGGCCGTCTCTCTGATTGACTAGCGGTCAGTGATTAGGCACTGGTGGCTAAATACATTAATGCAATTAATGAAGGGTCATACAAATGAAATATGGAGCATTGATTGGTAAATTAAGTCATGCATAATGCAAAGCAGAGGTTTCTGGGGAGAATTATTGATTACTAGCATTTTCAATATTTTCTGAAGGTCACATCATGCCAATCTTGAGACTGACATAGTTGTGTTTGGACTGTGTGTGTGCAAATTCCACAGAGAAAGGCCCCAGGCCGGATCTGAACCAGCGACTTTCTTGCTGTGTGGGGACAGCACTGCCCATCGCACCACCGTCCCAGCGTTGAAATGTGTGGCCTCACCTTCTTGGTGCCTTCACCCTCCACATTTGGACTGCAGGGCGCGGGGGCCCAGAGCATGCTGGGAGCAATGCAGATGGCGAGGTTGAAGCTGTTCATCTGGTTGTGATGAGCGTGGCTCTGGATACAGTGCAGCACAGCGAGCACGTGTCTCAGGAGCAGCTGGTTCTCTTTGGGCAGGCGCTGCACCAACCTGTTGGGGAGAGAAAGGGTGGCAGGTAGCGAATGAAAAGATCTCAGTCATGTGAGCGTAGAACTAAAATCCAGTTGTTTCTCATATTCATTTTGCCATTTTTTTTTAAATACTACCAAGAGTAGCCTGAAACAACAAACCTGTAGAAGAATCTGCTCAGATTCTTCCTCTGCTAAATCACATAATAACTTATTATAATGCCCCTCCTCCCGACATTCCATTCCCCTGGCCACCTGCCCTGCATCAATTATCCAATTATCTGTTGTCCACATTCCTGAATATTCTCACCTGTTTCCTTTTAGTTAAGCTCATTATCTAAGAGTATTCATGCCTTAGGCAGGGCACACACATAAAATTTTTTTAAATCTGAGGAGATTTTTTTATCTGCTAGAGAGCCCACACATGAAGATTAAAAAAATCAGGCACTGAACAGTTTTGATTGTACTGTGTGTGGTGTGCTCCGATAATCTCAATGATTCTGTTCTCCCACCGATCTAGAATCTAGTCCTCCAAGACAGAAATCTTGCGTGATCAAACTTGATCTGACAAAAAAACGAAGTAGAAACACAGCAACAACAAACACAAGACGCAACATGGAAGAGGACACACGAGAGGGGGGAATGATGGTGGTCAGCTCGCTTCTTGATTGGCTACATTCCGTTTCACGTCATAATTCACGGAGTCATGACTCGGGATTTGTCGGCTTTCTCCACACACATGAGGATTTTTGGTCGTAAATATTGAACAAATTTAATATTTACGATCGTCGGGCCCGACCCATTTCGGACCTGATTATCGGGACAAATTCACTCTTAACACACGTCAGACCACAGGATAATCTTATCGGATAATCATATAAGACGTAAGATAATCTTCCGATTGCCGTCGTTGATCGGGAGGGGGAAAATCGGGGCAAAATCAGCCAGATTATCTTTATGCGTGTACCCCGCTTAAGTTTTCCCTCATTCAGGCAGGTAGCCTTCGCTTGGTTTCCCCGTTGAGTTGGTAGCACTGCCCTTTATCGTCTCCCAAAGTTTGTATTACTTTGTTTATCCCTCACTCATTATTTAATAAACTCCAAGTCCCTGCAACTGGGTCCTCCTATCAACTCCTTGCACTGGCACCTTCCTTCACATCTTAGGATGTCAGGGAACGACACTTATTTTTGATTTTCCATTGCAAGCTACCTCTCGTATTAGAAATGGGACATTGTGTGCCGTGCTATTTTTCCATCGTAGGAAATAGTTTGCGGGGCTTCCATTGTTCTTCTTCTCTATTTGTTTAATTTTTATGTTCAGATAGGTGAGAGATGATTTCCTATGTATTGTGAAATCCTGCTGACCCTTCCACGGTCTCTCAGGATTTTGTCTCCTCTCTTTCATGCCCTCTGCAGTAAGCCGTCACGCCGCTTTGCCTCAGCATTGGAGAGGGAGCCAATAGGCTTCTATCAAAGGAACTTTGGAAATAAACATGACTGTGGGTGGGATTTAAAGACTGCTATTGTCTGGGCAACCTTTTTCAACTTTTTACCAAGTAATCACACTGACTCCTCACCGCAAGTGAGTTAGCTGGAGCTGGATAGCCAACCCTGCTCACATTGTAAAAATGCAGGCAACAACACTGTGTGTAGAGTGAAGAAAAAGCATCCTGATCGTAAATAAACAATGTTACATTACACTACTAAGACTTGGCAGACCTCTGCTCAGTGATGAGGTAGCAGCGAATGAGTGTAAATATGCAATTATAAATATGCAATATTACCAAATTGGCTAAGAAACCCCATCAGTAAGTGTGTTTCACCTCTGGACCGCCTGAATCTTGTCCTCCTCGCTATCTCCGTCTTGTTCCATGACCCCCACCCACTGCCCATAAAGGTCCTGGGATAGCAGGCTGCACGGGATGTGCCGCAGGAAGTCCTGGGTACGGAAAATTCCACAGAAACATAGTTACAACAAACAGCATACCATAAAGGTTTCATGTCCCCTGAGGTAATCAACTAAACAACTCATGCTGGATTTGGCAGGCCTAGTTTCACACCTGACTCCTTGCCAGGGAATCTATCATTTGAGAAACAGGGCCAGATGGAAGTCCACATTCATAGAGCGACTGGTTGCGAGGCAGAGTCATGAGGTCACCCTCTCAAAGATTAGCACGGTACTGAAATTTGATTTTCAAGGATCTTTAGAGTATGGTTACCCCTGCTCTGAAAATTCAGTCAAGCATTGATCATTGAAGTGAATGAATACAGGCATTTCAAAGCCATTACCTCTGCAGGAAAAGTGAAGAGAAAAAAGCTGTCGATGCGTCTTTCATTAGCCTCATTGTGTATAAACAATACATTGTGCTCCAGGAAAAATACTTGAGAGTCCAGACTGATAAAAAGTCCATCCTCTAAGCTGAAAACTATGCCTATAAATAGAACTATGCCAGTAATTATGAGTCAGGAGTCATGCAAAAGAATAATATTCTATACATAGACTGTAAATAGTATCATCAGACTTTTGAATGCAATGCCCTAAAATTTGGGTGGATATTGATTAGCTGGAAGTGTTTCCATCATTCATTCAGCAGGAATCTCTCTGAAATTCACTTCTACGCTATAGCCTGTCACTGTCACTGTCACTGTCCAAACTGTCCAAACTGAAGTCTGCCATGCATTCAGTTTTAAATACTTCGAAACAATTTTTATAATTGTATATATACTCAAAAGCAATGAAAACGCAACACTCTAAATTTTGGTCTATTTTTGCTCAGGACCTGAGTAGTCCAATTTGAGTTCTTAAGTGACCATTGGGGTCACAATGTGTACCTCGTTACACATGAATAAGCATCACGTAACTCAACAGTGTGAGTTTGACGCTCATCAATCCATATTGAGTACAACACATGGGATTAGGAGTTGTGCAAGTACAGTGGTTGAAATGAAGGAGGGGTTGTCTTCCCTATATAAAGGCATAATAAAAGCCACACAGAAAACATTTTTAAGTGTCATAATGCCACGTCTGTCGACTGAACAACGGAACAGGGCCCTGGGTATGCTAGAGGCGGGAGTAAGTGCCCGGCAAGTGGCTCACCGTTTTGGGTGTAGTATGTCGAGCATCAGTACATTTTAGGTGTACTACATCCAACTGGGATGAGCTCTTTCATCAAGAGTCCCCAGACCTCAAACCAGGCAGCAGCTCCAGAATACACTACAGGCAGAGTGGCGACAACTTCCACAAGACAACCTAAGACGCTCAGTCAGGTCCATGAGGAGACGTTGTACTGCCTGTGTGGATGTTTGTGGGGGCCACACCTGATACTGACTTCTTTTGAGTTCATTTTTAAATGCGTGTTCCATTCAGTCTTGTTGTGATTTTTCATTTTCAACTTGTGCTCGTTATGTTTAATGCATCTTATTACATCTTTATTGCATCTTTATTCCTGTCCAAATCGGCCCATTAACACATTTAATTCATCAAAGTCAACCCACCCAACATATTTGAATTGTTAAAATAAGAAAATAAATTTGAGTCACAAAATTATTTGAATCCAAACTGGTGTTGCGTTTTCATTGCCTCTGAGTATAGTTATAATGATTTTATACACTCAACAGAAAAAGTTAAGGAACACTTGATTTTCACCCAAGTACGCAAAAATGTAAAAACTGAACTGAAATCCCAAGCGTTTTCAAAGTCATTGTTGTTAATCCAGGACACAAAATGCATCAATACATTCGATCAGATGATGTTATTTCCCCCAAAACAGGGCATTCCCAGGGAAGACCAGAATCACACCAAGCCCAAACCATTAAATCAAAACGTTAAAAAAACCATGTCCAAAGTCATTTCAATATCTTGTGTGGCCACCACCTGCTCTTGCCACAGCTTGACAGTGTCCTGGGAAGCTCAGAACAAGAGAAAATAATCAAGAAAAAGCTCAGTGGCCCTCAAATCTTTTTGCTGAGTATAGTTATCATTGGTGTGGATGGGTCCTTTTACCGAGAAGGCATGCTAAATAAATAAGGAGCAAATCAGTTATTAATTCCTATATGTTACTTATCTCCCGTGAATGTGATCTCATTTTGCACACTGTGTTGCGGTGCTCCTTGTAGTGGTTGTGTTTCGTATGATCTAGCTTTGGAACTCCTCTACACTGTAAAACTGTGGAACATGTGACATGTTTATAACCTAAACACCAGTGTATAAAAGCTAAATGCCTGGTGAATATTTTTGTAAATGAGCCTTTCATTCAAAACACCGATGTTTATTGGATGTTGCAATCGAGGTTTTTTTAGATTTGTTGAATACACTTTGAAACTGAATCTAAACACTGTGACATGTTTAAAAAGTGTGACAAAAAAGTGTTTAGAACTTAAACAATTGGATTTACAGTTTAGTTATACAGATATTCACAACTCAAAAATAGTAATTTGATCTGTGTGTGTTTTGAAAGAAACACTGGTTTCAAAATAGACAGAAGGCTGCGTATGTGGTACGTACACCGATGGTGTGGGTCTGATAAGCGCAGCCAAAACAGACCCCCGAGGGGCTGTGTCTAAACCACATGTGACTGGAGGAAAGTATGTCAAGCCATAGAGGGATTGAATAAATAGAGGAAGGACTAACACAGCAGTTGAATCATTACAAAGCATTTTTGGATGTTTTACGATTTATGTTGCACTCCAGAACCGGTAATCGAATCCAGTGTCAAAATAAACTGACTCGCATATACAAAGAGGTAGAAATTCCAGTGTTTAGGAGGTAAAAGTCCTCTCATTTGTTCATGCTATGAGAATATTCAGCCAGCAAATTTCATTAAAAAGTTAAAGAGTTTGACTCTTTGTTCCACAAAGTTGGAACAAAACATGGTTTGTTGCGGAGAACTTTTACTGTCTGACCTTTCACCTCTCACATCATTCACATGTACGGGTGCGCACCTTGAAGACCGCGGCGGTGACGTAGATGGACTCATTGGTCAGCAAAGGGCTGTCAGCTCCTGAGTTCAGCCGCTCCCTCATCTCCCGGCAGGCCTTTGCACTGGCAGAGCGCCGGAATATTCCACGCGTGTAAGGGCCCTCCTGGAAGAGTACCACCAGCATATCCTGGAAAGACAGCGCAGGAGAAAGATGAGAGAGCGAGAGAGAGAGAGAGAGAAAGTGAAAGTGACAGAGAGGGAGACAGAAATAAATTTATTTGTATAATTTATTTCTGGTCTTGCAATGGCCATTTGTGATGCAAACTGATGCTAGAAATAAGGACTTGTGCCTTAAAAAAGCAATAAAACAATAAGCACTAAAATGGGAAAAAAAGACCCTACATGGCCAGTTCTCTAATTACAGAGCGTAAGGCAATAGTGCACAAGTTAGCACTTAAATGATTGTTGACAATGATGTATATAGTTAATGCTGAAATTATGGTGAACATTATGAGTGTTGCACTCTTCCTAGTTTATATCAAGTGTGACTTCCCCAGATTGCAGGAATTGCTCTTATGTCCATTGGTGCCAGTGCGAGGTGCTGCTGGTCTTGTATAAGTGAGGCCACTCTCACCATCACTGCTTTGGGGAGGGAGTCTCGCTCGCAGACGGCGCTGAGCGGCAGGCCGAAGAGACGCCCTGAGGCGGGGGACACGGGGGAGGGGGGCAGGGAGTCAAGCTGAGGGCTGGACCCGCGCCAGAAGGCCCAGTTCATAATGGAGCGCTTCCTCCGCAGGGGTTTCTGGGTGGGCTCTGTGGATGGGAGGTGGGGGGTGGAGAGAAAGAGGGCATTGACTGGGAGGGAAAGGGACATCCAGACACCCTTACCCTGCAGTCCCAGATGAAGACAGACACACAGCTCTTTTGAGCTGCAGAATTATGTTTTGTGCTCCCGGGGAGACTGGTGCACTGCTGTCTGTTTTAAAACCCTGTGTCTGTTTGTGTTGAGCCGGCATGGGAGCGATTTACATGAAAAGCACACGCCCTGCTACTCAAGAATTCGAAGGCAGAGACTCTCGATGGAATGCGGCTGACACAGATTCTACAACTTCCATTCCACAACGCAGTTATTTGCAAGAGGAATTTCGCAAGTATGAGTCACAACAACACAGCCTGGCGTGTCAAAGGGCAAGCATTGAATTATTAGAAACAAACCTCAGATAAAGTGTGATTATACACTAAAACCAGATGCATAGCTTGGAGAGAACAATTCAGTAGACCTCACACACTTCCATATAACACACAAACATATACAAAAAAACTCAATACCAATCAGTGTTCTGGTTCTGAGTATATCTTCATCCGGCTGTTCTGACAATGATCCAATTGAAACCTGAATAAAAGTACACATCGAGTTCTAATTTGTAAGCTGTGATGGGTTGTTGTTATAATTATAAATGTAGCTCATCATTGGGGTCGCCACACAGCACTAATTATCAACCAGCCATAAATTAGGGAGATGTCTGCAATGTATAATTATAGCCACAAAGCCCAGTGGATCCTGCAAAACAAGCAAAAGATCTCCCTCACGCTCTCCGTGTCACCCTGTCTCTCCCATTTCTTCAGTCTCCCTTTCTCCAAAACCCCCCTTTCTGCTGGTCTCTCTCCCGTGAGAAGGTGCACAAAATAAGCCAAACGTCCTCTGAAGAGAAGCATATTTCTGGGGTGACATAATCACATTAATTTACTCTCAGTGATGCGGGAATCTGTATGGGATGCTCATGGGATCCTGGGATACCAGGTGAAAAAAGGCAGTCAGAAAACTGAGCTGAAGTGACAGGAAACATAGCACGATAACCAATCCAATTAAAAATGTTATGCACACTAACCTGTTCGTTTCATTTCAAATTTCATATTCCCATTCCTTAGCTTTTATTGCTTGCAATAGCCGTCAGGATTTGCAATACAAACTACTGCTTAAAAGTTTGAAATTGTTGAATAATTTAACCCTAAATGCCCAATTATAGTAAAAGTTGAAAGAAAAATCTTTTTATACTGTTAATATGTCCTGGGGAGGGGCTAATAACAACCAAATAGCAATTTTTACATTTTTGGTGACCTTTGACCTCATTTTAATTCTGTGACATATATGTCACAATGGGCATTTCGGAAACCTTATTGCTAAAATGAGTTGAATGATAAAATAGTTGACATATAGCTGAAGTATTAGGCATAGCTTATTTTTCATTAGCTTACCTGTTTATCTACTTTATTCAATTATGAATGGGTGCCGATCTATCGTGTGGATTCCACCATGGGGGCGGCAATATTGGAAAGGTTATCTGGTGCAGCCAGTGTAGTGTCAGTTCCACTTTTATGCATCAGATGGCAGCACTGATGGTCTAAATATGTCACTATAGGCATTAGGTTGCAAAATTTATGAGGGGTCATTGGTTTTGACAACCCCCAAAATCGTGTGACAAATTTGTCACAGGGGGCATTTAAGGGTTAAACAAAGCTCGCCATTCTATGCGATAAACTTGTTGGATGAGATTTTAAAGCAAGGTCCTGACTCTCTGTGGTTAGTAAAGGTCCAATGGCAGTAGGGGGTTCCCTGGTGTCATGGCTAAATTTCCAGCCTGGCTCTTTCAACCTGCCACCTATTCATCCCCTAATCTAATCGGTTACGCTGCATACGCAACTTGACCTCTCCCCCTCAACGCCCCAGGGCTCCCTTGAAAAAGAGATTTCAATCTCAACGGGACTTCCCTGGTTAAATAAATAAATAAAATAGAAAGTCATATGAGAATGTAAAAGGCCAACCATACCGATTATGGTCTGCGCCATCACTGGATGTCTGGGCTTCAGGATGAAATGGCATTGAGTGTCTGGCGGAAGCTGCTCCTGCCGGCTCAGAGGCGAGAGCGGCTCTTTCACCTTCCCGACAGGAGAGGCTCTCTCCCGGATGTGGCTCATTTTGATGCTGAAGGGGAACTCATGCCCTTTTGGGGTCAAAGACCAAATATCTTCAGTCACATTCAAACAGTGGTGAATAGTGCACTGAGAAAAGGTAACAAAATATTGGAGAATTTTAAAAGTCTTGAAAAAGAGATTACATGGCCAAACAGTATTTCTGTCCAAAATGGACACTTAAATGGAGATGCGAATGGACTTGAAGTAGATATGGTAATGGGGAAAGGCTAATTTTTATGAAATACTATCTGAGCTATTCACCTATGAGAGGGTAGGGAGGGTCATCCTTTCGAGAGCTCACCCACAGCTGGTAGTCTTTTACGCAGCCCTGTAAACGGACAGACCAAGAACAAAATAGTAAAACAGAGTCCTTGCACATACATATAAATACAAAAATGTGGGCGCACATTGAGGGATAGTCTAATCAAATACACTGCCCAGCCAAAAAAAAAAAAAAAAGTCACACACTCTAATATTAAGTTGAACCACCTTTAGCTTAGATTATGGCACACATTTGCTGTGGTATCATTGCGATAAGGTTATGCAATGTCACAAAATTTATTTTCTTCCAGAGTTCCATTAATTTTTTGCCAAGATCTTGTATTGAAGATGAAAGAGTCGAACTGCTGCATATAGTCTTCCCCTGCACATCCCAAAGATTCTCCACAGAGCCCTTAAGACCTGAGCTTCTTTTTTGAAAATGGCAAGCCCAAAATGAAATGAGTATATCTCTGCGACTGCTTGGTCCATTTGAATAATCTTGGTATCGTAATAAAGGTAAAACCATTTGGTGTAAAAATCACTATATATGTCACTGAGTCAGAGAAAATGGAGATCCCTTGTAAATTTGTTGAGATTCTGAAACCTCTAAAAAATTACAGCAGAGAATGTCATTATTATCTGTGCTAAAGTTTATTCTGATCAGGTCAATCAGAGCAAAATTAGAGAGGAATGTCTAAGTGGCTTTTCCATTTTGGCAATTTAGGCACCTTGTGTTCCATTTCAGATTTCTCAGATACCAAGCTGTAAAACCCATAAAATTTAACTTATATATCACTACTGGCATCCATTCCATCCTAATATATTTTATTTAATTAAATCAATATTTAATTTTTAGGTTAAAAAAAAATTAAAAATTATTTCTGCCAGTTTTGCTGCCTATACAATTTCCCATTCAAATATAATACATACAATGAAAATTAAGTTTGTCTCCACTCGAGCATATTTATTAAAAAGCAAAACAAATAAATAAAATGATAAATACAAAGGCCATGCGAAAAAATATTAAAGAATAACAATGCCCCCAGCCATTATTTAAAGAATAACTTTATTCCCAAAAAAAAAAAAAAAAAAAGTACCCTGATCAGCAATCGAACCTTCACAATTGCCTTCGCAGTGCGCATTTTATCCAGTAGGCTACGCCACTTAACAACAGTCAACGGTCAAATTGCCCATTCAGTGAATGGGTAAAGAAAATGCATACTGTACTGTTGTAGTCTCAGTATTTCAGTGGCGGGCGGTGGACGGAAAACTGGGGGGGGCGGAAAACATCCCTTGAAAGGGATGAGATTAGTGAGTCGATTTCGATCATTGTTCTTAGTCAACTTGTTAGTTTCCTAGTTTCCCTTTCAATTAAATGTTTAGGCGAGTGAATGATAAATTATATAATATTTTCATTCACATGCCTAAACAGGCAACTCTGCACGAAAAAAACCACCATGGATTTTCCGCGTTAAATTTTGCCACTGCAAGTCGTCAAACCAGTGCGTGATGATTGTTTAATTGAAAAAGATTGAAATGCGTTCAACTGGTGCGTTTCATTTCTCGTCTTAACGAAGACAATTAGCTACACCTGAGAAGGTATAGCGCAAGTGTCCTTTACCAAGGAAATTGACTGTAAACAGATCAAGATTAATAAGCAGATTAAAGACATGTTTACCGCCCACCTTGTTCTCTGTCCACTGCCCGTCACTGCAGTATTTGTGCGGATCAGTGCAAAGATTCTGTCAAAAACGACTTTGAAGATGAATGTTGAATATTTAGCGGATAATTATTCAGACAATACCTCAAAAAAAGTAGTTATGCGTTTATATTGTCGCGCCATTCAAGAACATGCAAATGGCCCATGGACTCAGTTTGACGTACTCGGAATGCAAGGCTGTAGCTCAGGCTAGGTTTCTGCGATTAAGGTGGTTTAGAGTTTGTTAGAATCATCAGGACTCATACAATCAAATTCCAACCGGCATAGTCTTCCTGACAGCATCACAAGCCAATGGCAGACAGGAAAATACATTGCAAGGAAGTTGAATGCTACAGAGCTGAATTCTTTGAAGCAACGCCCTGGGAAAGAACATGCTAGGATCCCGACAGATCTAGTTTCGTTACAACATGAACACATTTGGCTAACAATAGCAAGCGCAGATTTACCCTCAAGCAGTTTTAAATTGCAAAATATCAAAGGTAAGATTTTTTTCTGCTCATCTCTGTAGACTGTCTAGTTTATGCCTGCTGTTCTTTGAACCTGGTGTTGGTTTAAAATGACAGGGCTCATATCATTGCATTCTGTGGAATTTCTTCTTTTATTTGAGGCATCATTTTTATGCATAGCACGAATTCAGCTGAAATTCAGCTGGCGATTCAGCGCTGATATGATATTATCCTGTTTTGCTGCATGCTTATTTACTTGCTTGGTGCTTGAATTGTGTTCGGTTGAGGTAAAAATGTTTGACATGAGCTTTTGGCCGAGTTTCTTCGCGAAATGTAGATATGCCACTTGAGAATGTCAGGATTTGAAAACATGCTGTATTTCTAATGCGTAATAACCGCCCCCGGTATCGGGCCGTAGTTCTTAAGGGGTTAAGATCTTGGGCGGTAATTTCTTGGCGCAGCGCAGGGTGGTATAGTCAGGTAGTCAGCTGATTTCATTTTTTGGCACATATTTTTGAACCTGGACCTGACCAACTGAAGCAACCCTAGATCATTAAACTGCCCCCACAGGCTTGTACGGTAGGCACTAGGTATGATGGGAGCACTACATCCACCCAATGAGTGTATAGAACTGTAGAAGCTGCTGCTGCTTCCTTCTACGAGTGCAGATGAAGAAACCAATATAGCGTCAAGTGCATTGCACTTGAGATTGAAAAACATATAAGAATAAAAATTAATGCGCAATTTTACATGACACTGTTCGAGACGTCAAAAATATAAAAACATGTCTTAATGGGAAGCACAACACTAACTGGCCACTTGTCCAGCTGGAGCGTTTGGTAATCGAGTCGCTGTAGATGGCTGTGATGGCAAACTTTATCTGTAATTTAGCTGGCAAGATAAACTTAGTTGGCGCAATAAACTCACGTTGCTTACAATGGGTGATGACCAGCTAACTCTCATGACAATGTAATGTTCGCCAAGTTGCATATCTACATATAGCATTAGCCATAGCGAATGACCTGGCAGAAACGTTTGTGTAAAGGTAGTGGTGTTCATTCTGGATAAATTGTACAAATAAAATCCTTATTATCCATCCTTATCAGGCATCTGCATATCTGGGGACCATTTAGTGAGCAAGCTGTGAGTTTTTTTATTTTTTATTTTTGATTACGATAGCGCAATCCTAGCTGAGGCAGTCGACCAAACTGGCAAGCTTTCAATGAGTTCCAGCGAAGATTGCGTTTTTACATGCTGCTCTGCTGTCTGTTCCGTGAGATAAAAACATAGCTCAGGAACCATGGGAGTTCAAACTACTTTACATCAATGTTCTTGTAGGCTATTCACTAATACTATACGAGTGACCAGTCAGAGTCAGATGTGAATCATATTGACCTACCAATGGATAAACCGTTGACTAAAACAACCTCTTACAACTTTGTTCTTGAAAAGTGTCAAGCAAAATTGCGCCTCAATTCATTTTTGTGAATTGTTTTGTGATTGTATACCTTTTAGATAACAAAATAATAGCAGGAGTTTTCCATTCTAGTCAGTGGGTGTGCGGTGCACTGGATGCCATATTGGTTTCTTCAACTTTTCGCTCCAACAGCCTCTCTAGTTCTACATACATTCATTGCATCTCGCTTCTTACCCTGATATGCCCAAAACTCTGGAACAGGGTAAATCTGGACACATCAGGTCACATGATTTTTTTCAATTGCTGCAGAGTCCAATCTTTATGTTCCCTGACAAACAAAGACAAAGTCTTATTTCCGACTAGCCTCACTGATTAATGGTTTTTTGAAGGCTATACAGCTGTTTAGTCCTAATCCCTTGTGTTTTCTTTGCAATGTGCAAATAGAAATGCTCTTCCTTTCATTATTAAGTATTGCCCAAGTATTATTGGTTTTTTACTATTTGATTTCCGTTTAAGAGATGTCCCATCCAACCACGCCTTCTTCGAAGATGATTGTTCACCACTATCCCTCCAGATTTAAATAATGTGTTGGACAGTTCTTAGCCCAATTTTAGTTGTTTCAGCAGTCTCCTTTGATGTTTTCTTTGTTTGATGTGGGCCAATACTTTGACCCTTCTGAAACAGAGCAGCGTCTTTTCCACGACCAAAGGATATTCAGACATGGTTGTTCAAGAAATGAAAAGCAACTCACTGCATTAGCTAGGATTAAATGACTTGTTGCCAGCAGGAACATATGAATCACTGCAATAATTATCCAATGGAAGGCTCTTACTTGTTGGCTAAAAAAATCCATGTGGTGACTTTTTTTTGGCCAGGCAGTGTATGTTCACTTACAAACACACATGCTTAGACACAGACACACACTGCCACTTGTCATAATAGCAAAATGTGTGCATTATGATGAACTAACAGTGCTAGAAGAGTGAGAATATTCATAGGGGATTTTAACTGAACAAGTGCAACCTTACGAACACCATACAAACAGCAACGAAGAACACCAGTCATGGAACTGGCACCACTATTGAAGACAATAGTGCTAAAGGTTTACACAATAATGCTGCTAGAGTTTGCTTGGCAATGAGGATAGGGAGAATCCTCATGTAAATAAAGCACACAGAGGTAAGCTCACCAGTATGCCAAACTGCTCCAGTGCCGCATGGATTACTTCAGTCGCAGTGTCTGATTGACTAACAGTCAGGGACTTGACCTGAGAGAAAACCATATCAGGAACACAGGATTTAAAATTTATAAGTCAAAAAGCCATTACTTGGACAAAAAATGCAACACTGATGTAAGTGAGAATGTATGAGCAAACAGCTATAGCAACCAAAACATGAGTAGCAGAGTGAGACTTGAGACAATGTTCATGGACAATAGCAGAATTCATCACTGCCACCGCGGCATCAGCTGCAGGAGACCAAAAAAACACTGAGGAGGCATTCCTTTTAGGGAGCGCAATAATGGGGGCAGCAACCACGCTAAAATTATGAATAAACCTCCTATAGGAGTTTGCAAAGCCTAGAAAACGTTGGACCTCTTTAACACTCTGCGCAGGCCAATTCATGACCGCAGCCACCTTGTCCGGGTCTATCCGCACCAACCCCTCAGAATCTAATGAATCCGTGACTGATTCTGAATCGCTGAAGTCCCCCAAAAAGTAATCATCCTCTGGGTCTCACCAGTCCAAATGAGGATCCCATTCCAACCCCTCCTCTGCCCCTTTTTCCAGTCTAGGAGGGTACGGAGCGATAACCTCCTCATACTCGCTCTCGGCGTCAGCCTGCCCCATGGCTTCATGTCCGAAAGAACTATTATTAGTAGTTCTACAGCGAGTGCAACACTTGGGACCCCAACGGACGATAGGATTAATCTGTCTCCCCCAGCTGATACAAGGATCGTGTTCCCGTAACCATGAATGACCCAAAACTATAGGGAAAGTGGGGGACCTGATAATGAAAAATCGAACCTCTTCAGAGTGGCTGCCAAAAGAGATGGACATTTTTAATGGTTCAGAAACTTCGGTTATAACTCCCGTTCCCAGCGGGCGACCGTCCAAAGTTCTGACAGAACGTGATTGTGAAAGTGCAACAGTAGGGACGGAGTGCCTCCTAGCCCACTTAAAATCCATGAAACAATCAACTGCGCCCGAGTCTACGAACGCTTCAATAGTAAATCTTTTACTCTCGACAGTAAGTTCTACGGGGATTAATGTTTGGAAGGGAAATTGGTTCTGTCCTTCTAGCGCCTCCGGAATAGCTAAATGGGTCTTTCTGTTTCCCCTAAGTTTAGGACAATGTGGACGGATATGGCCCGGCTTATTACAATTAAAGCAGATCATTCCTCTGCTAATGGCTATTTCAGGCTGACGGTCAAACAAACCATCAACTTGCATGGGCTCCACCGGAGTAGAATCTCTTATGGGTGAAATAGGAGATGCACATTCGCCACTAGCAATCATGTCCCCATTGTCAGCCAGCGGAGCTTTATTTAATCTTTCCCGGCTGCGTTCGCGTATGCGATTGTCAATTCGCACAGCAGTACGAACTAAGGAGTCTAAAGTCGAGCAGGGTTTTAACATAACCAGTACGTCCTATTTCTCATCCGTCAGGGCATGGCTAAATACTGTCATCAGAGGAGCCTCTGGCCAGTCTGTCTCTGTGGCCAGAGAACGAAAAGCAATAGAAAACTCAGCTGCGCTTTTTTTGCCTTGTCTTAAGTGCATTAAACGCGTAGCAGTGTCTTGTCAACAAATGTCCTGATCGAAAACAGAAACCATGTCCTTAACAAGGGCCTCTACCGAATTTACAACCGGTGAGTTAGATCTAATTAGTGGGCCGACCCAATTGAGCGCTGTGCCAGCCAACAGGGATAGTATAAACGCAACCAGAGAATCCTCATTAACAGCCTTAAAAATATTTCACACTGGGCAATAAAATCCTTACACTTTCCAGCCTCGTCACTGTATCTTTGGGGAAGTTGTAAAGTTGTTGAATGGTGCTTCTGCAACTCTTTGTGGAGTTTGTAACGGTAGAGATTTAATACTCTCCGACAAATCTAACAGGATGCTCTGCTGGTTCTGCAGAGCGGTCTCCTGCACGTGTAACCTCTCAGCAAGTTCAGAACGCTGATTACAAAGAACAGAAAGTGAATTAGCAAATCCAGTCAACATCTCTTGTTGGCTGGTAATTGCCTTCTTAATTTCAGCCACCGCTGACGTCTCCATTGTGGCTGGAGTGTACTGTGATGGCGGTGGTGTTAAGACGCCAGGAGCAGTGGCCAGAAATGAAAGTAAAAACCCAGCAACGTGTTGAGAAGCTAAAACAAATGGAAATCACAAGGCTCGCGCTACCAACGGACCTGACGCCGTCCGTGGTAGCCAACAGGTGAGCTCAAACACAATACAAAAGAAAAGGGAAATAAACCAAATAAATCCCTTACTCGCTAACACTATTACTCTTAAGCAGCTAAGATCCTGCCAATAATCTAGCTTCTCAAAATACCTTACCGGCTAAAGCGTCAAACGCAAAATGACACTCCAGACATGAACGAGGATGGACAGGAGCTTACCAATCAATGCCAGCTGGCTAAGGAATCCGACGGTGAGCAAAACGATATCGTCTCGGACGAGAGTAACAAAAGGAGCTAACAAAGCTCCCAAACCATGACAATCTGCTCATTCTGAAATTGATCTTTTCTAGATGTAAACATTCGCATACTTGGTCTACCAGGTCTAATGCCTATGACAAGTTTAACTCCTACAATCCAAGTGCCCCTGGTACCTAGGGCGAGCTGTGCATATATCAACAAACACCAAATTACACTATTATCTCACTATCAGCAAAAGTATAATTGCTCTCAACGTGTATCCATTTACCATCTTCTGATCGATAATCAAACTATTTATTTACTGAATAATAAAGATGAAGACATGAGCCTATTAATAAATAATTAATGAGGGAATGATGATGAGATAACCATTAAGCTACCTTTTGTACATTGACAACAATCATGTAATAAGCGTGTTATTATAAGGATGAAATAGTTCAAATAATGAATTCATCCATAAGTCGCTCTGAATCGCATCTCCCATTGTGACCTTTTATACAGGAGTGGAATTTATTTTAGCTGATAAAAAATGTATTCAGCGTTAACAAGAATGCATTTAAAATGGGAAACATGTTCTTAAGCGTATCAAACATTGGTGCAAAATAGTGTCTCTTATGAGCCTATATGTACTGTTTGCAGGAGTTCAGAATCTTCGAAAGGCATTAACATTGAATGTTATCATCAATGCAGTAAGGAAAATGCCTAATAACTTTGTGCTGCAATGAACACTAATACTAATTAAAAACAATTTGGTCAGTCATTCTATGGATTGATTAGACTACACAAAGGAGCAAATGCATGTTCAGTTGCTAATTATTTCTCCAAAAGGGCAGTTGCACACTCATAGCCATGATGTGACAATAATTAATTTATGTAATTACCAATGTTTCCACATACTTCTTCTTCAGGGCATTGAAGGATGATTAAATACCCTGAAGAAGACTTACCATTGGTAATTAAATAAATTAATCATTATCTCATCGTGGCTTTGAGTGTGCGAATGCCCTGCTCCAACACTGTTGTGCCTTCACTCTCCTAATTAGGAAAATTCAATCAAAACCACATTGGAGTTATCATGCATTTTAAGGCAAGGTTACTGAGGGGCTTTTATCTCTTCAATGGCACACCACTGAAAATCCAGATTGGAAGCTGCCGGGTTAGCTCACTCAGTTAAGGCGCCACAATTGCAGTGCAGTACTGACTACTATGGCGCGGGTTCGATCCCTGATCGTACCAACCAGCAGTGGTCGGCAGCTTTTTCAGAACAGCGCACAATTGGCTTAAGAGCTGTAGGGATGCAAATTGGGAATGGACTGCTGAGAAGGGAAATTAGAAATGATTGCCTTGTTCGTTGCATTAGCGCCTCCTGTTAGCCAGCCGGGCGCTTGTCAGTGAGATTCGAAGCTCGCTCATGTACGGGCTTCCTCCGCCCTCATTCCGAACTTGCGATAGTTTCAACCAATGAGTGTAAAGATGCAGGGGCTGACAGGCGAGTGCTTCGGAGGAGAGGCGCAAACTGTCTCTCTCTCCTGAGCTGGCAAGAGAGGGTTGCATGTGAGCAAGCCTTGTACATAGTTCTTGGATTGGGCATTCCAAATTTGGGTGGGATTGGAGATGCCAAATTTATTTATTTTTTAAAAATCCAGATTGGAGTAGGTTAAATATAGAGCACTCTTCAGCACAAACAGCACAAAGGCACAATCAGTTCCAGAATTCACATGGTACAGAGGATGTCCACTGAGCCCATTCAGCTTTCTAACCCATGCAATAAATGGGGAACCTGTACAATCTGTGTGGATTATGGGTGCTTTATTTCTGTTTCATAAGCAGCAGGTTAGAGGGCAGTGCATTACCATTTAATTAATCACATTGCAAAAGTGCTCCCAACATGGTGTTCCAGTTTTTAAAATCCTGAGATCAAAATTAAAAGGAATGGCTCTGTATTAAAATGCTGTTTTCAGGAGCTTTTATTTGTTTCGGTAAATAGATTTTTAATAAAGAAATCATTCACTCTGACTCTCATTTAGAAGGAGCAGGTGCTTATAGTCAGAAAAGCCAACCTTGGCATTCTGCTTTACTTCACCCAGTAAGCATACACAATAGATGCTTACCAAAACAGACTACTGAAAATTAATAATTCTTACAATAACAATACAAATATATATTTTCTCATCAAGTCAAATGGCCACTTGGGGCAAATCACTGTAGGCAGTGGGATAAAAGGAGTCGATACCCTGGAATTGAGAGCTGGTGTCTGGTTTAAAAGCTCCTTTGACTTTGACCTTGAATGCTACCAACTGAGACACAGGGCTGGGCATTAGTAGAGACTCTGCTTTCTGGGCATGGGCAAATTACTTTAGTATCACTGAGTTCTCAGTTGAGCATCTGGTGCCCAATGACACAGAGCAAGTGGTCAAGGACACGAGTGTCAAGGGACAGATTAGGCTACTGGGACATCCTGACCTCAAAAATGTTATGGAGATAATCGCAACCAGCCTAGATACTGCGTTCCAACCCTATGAGAATACTAAAACACGCACCAACAGGATACATACTGAATAAAACACTTAAACATGTGACCACACTTACAAACAGATAAATGTCTCACTGAGAAACACATATACATTCAGAAAAATACCTACACATGCACAGGGCCCAATGTCTTTTGCGGTTATTTTAAGAGTGCTTGTTTTAGGATCATCTTTTTCTTTCTCTTCTTTTATTCGGCTAGAAAAAAAGACAATAAAATCAGTGCTATAAAAATAATATGAGCAAAAATTGTTAAAATATGCAAAATGTAAAACAAGATGTACACTAGTCTCAGTCACTGCAATGCAACCTAAATACCTCAGTCAAAACATAACTCAGACGAACCACTGAACTGCGAGTGTTTCATTCAAGGTTAATTACCTTTTAATGAAGGAGAGCCACCTTTCTTTCTGTTCCACAGAACTACGACAGGAAGAATAAATAAAATAAAGCCAACATGTTTCTTCACATGCTTATGCAAGTTATAAAAGAGCAATCCTCCCCCCGTTAAAAATGTTGCGAAAACATATTTCATAGCCCTGATAAACATCATCACTTATTGGCGTCTCAATGCTCCAAAGAACAAAAGGGACTCCAAGTTCCGATCTTATATTTAAGTTAATTATTTTAGGTGTACATAAGTCTCTCAGCAGTACATTAGGTGTTTAATTGCATGATTAAGTGCATGTGAAAAAATAATGAGGACACAAGACTACCAGAGGAGCATTACTGTCAACAGACGGACAAATTTACTGAGATTCAGGTTTTCCCCAAGTAATCTTCATGACTCAAACAAATTTTAAAGTAAAGTAATTTCTACCACGGAACATCCCATAGTAGGAACATAAATCCATTAATTAAACAACGGGCCGTGTGCAAGGAGGAGATGGAGCAGCATAGGTGTCCATACAACCTACCCGAATGTTGCCACACAGTTGCACGTGGGCCAGCCCATGACAAAACTCCTCTCAGGGTGCATGCTGCCCTCACACACCTCCTCCATGCAACTGGCCGTCCACATCTCACACACACGCACTTGGGCCTTCAGCTTGAAGTGCGTCACAGACCTACATATGACAGGGCCATTACATACTCGGAGCTCCCTTCAAACACGGCTTAATGTTGCTCAACCCAGAATGTAACCAGATTAAATACCCCCCCCCAAAAAAAAGAAGGCACACGTTGCCAAAGAGACAGAGCACACACACATCAATCACACTCTTATAACTTTGCTGTGACAGTAAGTACTGATCCCCAGGCAATGACTCAATTTTTCAAACACAATTAAGAGCAACCACTGGAGCTATTGTTTTTATAATGGCAAGGATTCGATCACAGATCAGTGCAAACAATATAAAAAGTCCTGCAGCTTTTAGAGGAGTATTTACAGCTACATACTGCCCTAAATCTCTCTTCCTCTCAGTCTCTGTCAGAGGAAGACTTACTTAGCTTTGGCTATCAGGAGGACATCGTTGAAGAGGAAGAGGTAGCGCTCTTGTGTTTGAAGCCCTGTCTTCAGCTGGGCAGGGCCGTGTGTGACAAACACTCGAGCGGGGGTCAAAAAGGACTGGACAAGGGTACAGGACTCTGGGTTGATGGGTAAAAAAAGGCCATTCTCCCTGAAAAACAGACATTACTTGTAAATTCAACTTCAACAAAAGCATCATCAATCTTTCAAAAAACCTGAGACTTGGTTAGTCAACAGATGACAACAAATCTCCTGTGATCTGGAAAAACCTAGTATGTATGTCACTTTTCTTAGAACTAAGTTAGACTCTCATTTGCAGTAATTAAGAATGGTGAAAATCTTAAAACACTAACTATTAGAGTTATTTGAACTGCAAAAATCAAGTCTCTTTTATCTTTTTTCGATTTACATAAGTGCAGAATCCAAAAGCTTTTGTTCAATTATGAGACCCTTGCCACTGATTAACTCACTAGGTTTTACCAGATTACAGGACAAATATAGAGGACTTTCCATTCCATTAATACATTCAGACAATAAAAGCTTTGCACTCTGATATCATTTTTATTCCTATTAGCATAAGTCATCCCTTAATGAGGACAGTGAATTAGACATCTCATAACTAAGTAGGGAATACATCATCAGTGTACCGACAGATCTACTTTACCAAGGTTACGTACATCCGACGGCTTAGCAGGTTAAATCCCTGTTTATATTTAGACTACTTATCCTTCATATTCCAAAGTATTATCCTATTGTGAGATGAAGCTGGTCCTGGTTCTGGAGCAGTAATGAGGGAGTCATGTAAATAAATTTTTACGTCCTTAATACTGCCAACATCACAAACACAATCCAATGTAGAACTAATGTCATAGCCATCAATGGGCTAGAAAACATCCAGTTAGTGCCAGGAGGTAAAAACACAGAAAAATGCACACACCAGAGTCATAATTACTGCTGTGATACATTACAGTAATGACATCTAAAGCACTGTTGAGGCATATCACCATAATATGCATGGCTGTATCACTGACTCCACCTTCTTAGGGCGAGATCATACTGCACAGTGAGGATATAACATGGGTTATAAAGCACAGTTATGCTATTGAGTAAAATTATAGCAAAATAGTGGGTTGCACTACTGCCTCCCAAAAAGAAGCTCATGGGTTCGAATCTAGCTCAGGCATTTTTCTGTGGAGGTAGCATGTTCTCCCCGTGCTTGCAGTGGTTTGCTGCCGGTACTCCGGTTTCCTCCCCCAGTCCAAAGATATGCATGTCAGGCTAATGGGAAACTCTAAATTGCCCATGTGTGTGCATTGGATGCGCGCCCTGCGATGGACTGGCGAGATTCCCAGGGTGGGTTCCAGCCTTTGCCCCCATAGTCAGCTGGGATTGGCTCCATCTCCTGTACAACCCCAGTGAGGGGGAAGCGGTATAGGTATTGGATGGATGATAAGTGCATTTGTTTGAAAAATAAAAACTGCAAATTTGCAATGCACTGTCAGCACCATATAATATCAAGATCATGTCAGAGGATTAGCAGTGATGGCTAATTTAGGACGAAAAATAAGTCCCCCTAGACAAAAACAGATTTTTTTAAAAACAGCTTGCAAGATAAATCCCAGAACTGAAAAAACACTGGTCTGTCACAACCATTTCTCAGCTGCTAAATGCCTCTGAATTATCTTCTGGAGCTTTCTGAATGACCTCATTAACCCTTTGAGCACTCAATACATTTTCAAGGAAATAAAAATGTAGTTATCCTGAGCTGTTGAAAACCTATCATGTAGCAACTTGTTTAAGCTCCCCTGCGGGAGCTCTTTTAAACAAGTTGCCACATGTAGGTTTTAACAGCATCTGATTTTGATATCTTACATCATTGGGCAACTATAGTTGCCCATGGTACTGAAAGGGTTAATTAATATGAGCGAATCATAATTAATGTAAGGGTACATCCTGATTACCCCTCCAACTAGGCTGAGAAGGGCAAATAAAAAGTATGGGGCCTTCGGGAGGAGAGACCTCAATCTCAGCCTTGGGTGGACCACAGGGGTAAAAGTGCATTTTTCTGAAGAAGAAAGGAAATAGTTAGAGGGCTCTGTTTTCCTGTTTATAGACTGTAGCATGACCCGTCCCCAAACACTTCCGAGCGATAAGGACCTATCATAGAGAGTTGGAGAGAGCTCCCCCTTTTAAATTAGAGTCCACCATGAGAAACTGATACAACTGCTGACACAATGTGCATGTCTTTCTTGAACTCAATTTGCAAAAAAAATTACATGGTGATATTTTGCTGTTTAATTAATTACTTGAATTTAGCACACATATTCCGACATCACTGCCCAAAAAAAGCACTTTTTAAGAAATATTTGTATGTGGAGCGAGCAACAAAAGGGTTCTCTTGATTAAGCAGACCTTTAAATTATCAAAACACTTAAAACACACATGAGTACACAAGCAAGCACACATGCACACATGTACGCGCTCATGCACCCCAGTTGATTTCTGTCCAGTTTCTAATACTCATTTTCATCCACGTATGTAAAGAGAATGTCTAAAAATCATAAACTGAAAATCTAATTAAACTTTTGCAAATTAATGTGGATGAGGAAATTAGATCTGGAGTACATGCATGTCCTCATACTATTTCAGAAAAAGGTATGTAGAAATATTTAACCATTCAAATTTTAGAAGAGTTCATCAAAAATATAGAAAATGTCATGGTTATAGTTTTTGGTCATGTTTATGTTCAAGTTCAGTGTTCATGATTTTGTCTTTTATTTTCTCTTTTGGTTATTGTAATTCTCAGGTTTTTAGTTCATTCCATTTCTCAGTTCAATTGCACTTGTCTCCCCCGTCTTGTGATCTAGTTGGTTCAGTCTGTCTTCCCGGTTTGCATGCTCACTTAACTTCGGGTGATTTAAATGCTTTCTGGTGTTTAATATATTCCTTCAATTCTCGTTTACTTCCTTCGTCTTACTGTTCTGATTACTAACAAAACAAACATTTGTATTTTGCATCATAGTCTACTAACACAACTAATCCATGTATATCGATTACTAACTTACTAACGAGCACTCTAGTTAAATCTGTAAAGTTGCACCGCTAATAATTTATACTAATTCCCTCTCAGCAATCGCCCTGTTCTATTCTCCACCTCTTGCTCAGCTTTACCTGTCTACCCCTGCGTTTCTGCGAGATCTCTCGCATGTGCTTAATTACTTTCCTGCACTTGTTATCTGTGCACTTAGAACTCCCTGACTGAAGCTGTTTAAATGTCATAGGCTGTCTGTGTGATTCCCGTCCGTGTCTTGGCTTTCGCCAATTTTCGTGGTTAGGGTTTCCCTCATGTGATTCTCCCATTGTAATTAGTCTGAACCAGCTCACCTGGTCCCTGCATAGCATGTGACTTTCCTCCCGTCTATTTAAGCAGTCTTTTCACAGCCAGCTCCTTGCCAGAACATTGATCAATATTTCTTTGTGCAGAGCGCCTCATATTCCATTGAGTGTTGTTTTTCTTATACTGGTTTGTCCGACTTTGATTCTTGCTATTGCCCTTTTTGTATTGTTTTTGTCTTTCTGGATTTCAACCCATTTTTGTATGACCACGATTTCTGTGTTTGGATGCGCTGTGAATGACCAACTGCTTTGATTATCGACTACGACTTTTTGCCTGCTCTCCATGTACCGTTGCACTTCTGTTTTTCTGGTTCTGACCTAGGCCTGTCTAGTCGACTTTGTTTCTGGATTTCGTGTTGTGGCTTGGCAATTTTTGTGTTTTTTTTGGCTTTGACTCGGACATCATTAAAGGCATGCGTTTTTTGGCTTTCCCTCACTCCCATGTGGTTCCTGAATGCACAGTCACAGAAAAGTGCCACAACCCTCATGTGTCCTTCATTGGCTCCTCCCCTATTCCAGCAGTGCTCCTGTTTCTTTTGTGGTTTTGTCTCTTTCAGTTGATTTATTATCTTGTTTCCTCCCTTACTCCCAAGTATTATCATGTGTAGGCCTCGCCCCATTTGTGAACCCCTGGTCTCGGTAAGTTCATTGTGATTTCAGCATGGTCGCTGGATTGTCATGGTTTATACCAGACAAAGCCAACCAGTCAGTTTGTTCTTCCTCTAGTAAGCTACGCTCTAGGTGTTTGTGGTAAAAATACGATGAAGAAAGACATAATTACTCCTTAGGGTCTTATCGATAGGAACAAGCTCCCAAGCCTTTATAGCAGTCACCAGGATTGCCTTCACATTCCTGCAAATTCAATGATACTGCATGTTCATCTAAGTTAGTTTATTAGGAACACTTCCCAAGGCTTCACTGGTCTCCAGGGTGCCCAGGGATGGCCACTGGCCCGGGCGTGGATACGTCCCTTCCCTCTCCATTCAGAATCAACTTAGCTGGACTATCCCTCTTAGGTTCTGAGCTATGGCTCTACCCTCTTTTACTACCCCATCCCTGTAAATAAATACTGCCTTATACATTGTATCCTTAATACCATTTTTAAACGTCCTAGTAATATCCAGCACTGCGCTAGATTCTAAATGATGCCGTCAACTTAAGTGCAATCAATTAGGAACAAATTAATCATATTATTGTCTTAAAACATATAATAATGCAACTTACACATGAAACAGCCAATAGGTCACCTTATTTGGCATCAAACATGCTGAGTCAGAACTGCTTCTCACTATATTCCCTGGAGGTCTTCTCAATGCATCATATAAACAGGAATGAAACAACTTTGTCTGCACAAAACTAAAGCCCCGTTCCCATCTTCACGATTTTTTACGCCGATTCACGCCGATGTCAGATCGTGGCAAGTCATGGGGGTGTTGTAGTTGTAACAAGGGAGAGTCCTGAACAGTTGTGAAAGTTTGCAACGAAGTCATTGTCTTGTTTTCATCGTGGCGCAAGTTTGTGATGATAATGTGGTGTCAAACGGCTTGGATGCAAATAGACACAACGCCACCACGACTCTATCATGAATCTGCCACGAAGTCAACATCGTGGCCATGACAGAATTTTGTGCTTTTTCAGGCTGTGAGGTTTTACGAAATGAACCAAGAGCAAACACCAGTAAAATGCAAAAAGGAGGCTTTATTTCTGAAGGGGGAAACCCCCCAACAGAGCTGGCAACAGTACAATGTCCGCAATCCAAAATCAGAATCCAAAGGGCGAAATCCAGAGTCATACACAGGGCACCAATCACAAAAAATCGTAGTCAGACAAAAGAGGTCAAAAAACAAGAATGTGGGAAAAGTACAGGGAGAAGGCAAAGCTCGATATCAAGGACGGTCCAGTCAGAAAGATAAACGCTGAGAAATCAAGGCGAGAAACGTGGCACGAGAAAACTAGGGAGAACGATCTGACAAGAAAGTGTACCAAACAGACATCTTATATACACACCCGGGGTAAACACATGACCAGGGAGAACAGGTGCAATCAATGGTAACAATGATCAGGTAGAGACACATGAGGAATAAAAGTAATTACATGAATTTGGCTGTAGCCAAAACGCAGACAGGGATCACAAGACAGACCTAAGCACAAAACAACAGCTCCGATTAAGGAGTGCTAAAGTGCCAAGATAAAAGAAAAAGCAAAGCACAAAGTATAAGTGGAAATCCACAGAAACTTGCCGCAGAAATAATTAGGGATAGGCAAGGAGGCGGAGATTATAATTGAGCGACTGCTGAGAGATAGTTAGTCAATTAGTATGTGCAGCTTTACAATCCTGAGTGCATGTTAGAAAGTTAGTAAAAATATACAAGATTAGTGTGGTTAGTAATTAGCAAAAACAATAAACTGTTAGTATGTGTTAGTAAGACAATAAAAGAGAGAGGAAGGAAGAACACGAGATAATGAAAGAAGATTGAAATCCAGAAACCAATAAATCACCCGAATGAGTGCACACAAGACAAGGGACCATGAGCAAAGATACACACATGACAAGACAGGGGAGACAAAGTGCAAAGCATGGAAATGAAAACATGGCATGGAAACTAAATGATCTACACATGAAAAATAATTAACAGGAAATCTAAATGACCAAAACACAATACACAATCCTAAGAATAGTCAAAGGGCAGGCAGTGGTCACTAAACACAGAAATCCTAAACATGGCATAGCCAGGCACAGAACTTAAACATGACATGCAGAATCACAACACAGGCGAATGGATCACGACTCACTACGATAATAGGTCTTGGTACATCAGCATAAATTGGCATAGAAATCGTGACGGTGGGAACGGGGCTTAAAGCCAAATATGGCAGGTTGACAAAACAGAAAAACATTCGAAAAAGAGACACAACCGCTTGTAAAAACGTAAATTCTGGTGCGTACATGGCCACTCGAAGACATCCAAATGCACTATGCTTCCCAGAAAACCAAACCCAGATGGAACATCGATTACTCTGGGGTCAACTTCCAATGATTTGACTGAGTGATAAGTGATTAAAAGGATTGTTACATGTCATCATGCGACAACGCAAAAGGGAAGGCACATCTGCTACCATGGATATAATGGCATTGGCTAGAGTCCCCGAGTCAGGTAAGAGCAGCAAATGAGCCTTGGATCCTCAGGAAAATCACTAGTAATATTCAGCGACCTTTTAAGAGACAATGTGTGAAAAAATGAAACTCCAGGATGAGGTGAAGTGTATTTATTAAGGGTGTAACGATTCTGAACTGCGGCTTTTTTAAGGCGTGGTACCACCACCTGCTGCCTTGGGACGAACATCCAAGCTTTCCCTTTTCCTTTATTATACCAGATGCAGTCTTAAACAAAAGTGCCAACCATCAAAGGGCATGAGAAATGCTTCTGAAAAAAAACTTGACTAACATTAGGAATTTCCGGCAACATGCTGCACGGAGCCAAGTAAAGGACTATTGATTTGTCTCCTTTTAATCAATTAGGTTACTCTAATCCTGTCCATAATTACTTAGCTCAATTAGCAATCAAACAGGGGATTCCCTTATTTACTTTGCCAAATGAGAGCTGTTTATTAAGATAGCATGTTTGATTGCCGCATTCTGAAAATAAAATGGCCATAGAACAGCACAGATTTGTAAGAAAGCGTATTTGGCCATTTTTTATGATTGTGATTATTTATATCTCACATTCACGTTTCATCCGCTTTACAGAATGTTTTCCACCTTGTGTATTTTTTAGACGCTTGAAATCGAGGGCGATCTGAATATAAATCTCATTTCTATTTTATCATTATAGATCTCCTAAAAATACTGCAATGAGTAATGAAATGCTGAGTTGGGATGTGGCGATGTTGAACAAGGATTTTTTTTAAAGTGTAATGAGACCACTTGCAGTCGTGGGATGTGCAGGCAGTCATGAATAATTTCTTGAAACATACACACCTGAAGCGGCTTAAACGATTTAAAATGCTGTTGGGAAGAAGCCTGAGTTTAGATTTCACTATTTGCAGGTGCTCCGCCCTTCCCTAAATCTGCTCCCATGTACTTTTGTACTTGGCCTAAATAACAATCAAGAAATTTATCCAGTGGCCTATTACCATTATGATGTGATGGTGAAAAGCAGACAAACCGTACTGGGCTATGGTGTTAGATTGAAAGAATGCCAATAATTTGAATAATTAGAAAAAATATTCCTCTGAATTACATCTCTCATTGCAGCATTTTAGGACATTATTCAAGATTAATTTAAAACAGATTTGTTATAAGATTGCCCTGGATTTTAAGCATCTAAAAAATACACAAGGTGGAAAACATCATAAAAAGCGGATGAAACGTGAATGTGAGATATAAATTATCACAGTCGCACAAAATGGCGTGACAATGGCAATCGTGTTCATGCAAATCTGTGCTGTTCTATGGCCATTTAAATTATAAAATGTAGCAATCAAACATGTTATCTAAACCCCTTCGCGCAGAAGCCAAATCTGGCTATTTAGGTGTTACCTGATTTAAGGCTCTATAATTCAAGATCGCAGCTTTACAGACAGAAGACCTTTGGCTCTATTGAGTCTAGACACTTGAAGCATTTAGACTCCCATCGTATTTCAGTTTATTTTGATAATTTTGGTGGAGAAAAGGGGCTGCAAACACAAAAAATCTTCATGAAAATTCAACTTTGAATTAGTAAAAAAAATAATTCTGACAATTGAAAAACTGCTGGGGCTTAAAACTATACATTTCTGGAATCATAAACTTCTTAATCACAAGTACAATTCATCTTGAACATTACATACTAGATTACCCGCTTGCTATGAGCCAAATTAGACAGCTACCCAGGTGTCTCCCCAAGTCTGAGATCAATCAAAATGGTTCACAGTCAAATCATACATTAATCATATATTTAACACAAATTAACTTTTGAGGCATGAAATTCAGCATGAACTAATGATTTTCTGGTTGAGTTTAGCATGAATTTATCAATATCAGTGCAGTTGAACATCATTGGTCACCAGTGACCTCTCCAAACACAAAACATGCCTTTTCTCCATAATAAAGTTAAAAATATTGTCCATTTTTCTTCGAACTCCCCCAAGCATTAAATAAACTGCTGATTAAACAGCTATAACATTCACACTGCAATGAAAAGCTAACCGCTCTCACATCCGAGCTCATAACCTTACACCTTACAAGGGTAAAAATTCACAAACTCAGTAATATCTGAATTCTGAAATATACCTTATTTTAACAGAACAGAAATTTCACTTTCAGGAAAAAATAAAAGGACATTTGCCTCCATATTCAACAGAATGGTGTAATGAACATACCTTGGGATCTACCGACGTGCGTGAGCTGCATGCATTTGGAGAAACGAAAACCTCGGCATTCGATGTCTTTAAACGGGGTATAAATTCTACAGCAAAAAGCCATATTAGAGCAAAATGCAAACAGAGTAGAAGTATAACCTGTTTTCTTTATTGATGCCCTCCTCCAGAGACAGATGTATCGGGTAGAAGGAACCCTTCAGTACTGTTTCATTCGGAATAATTCCCATTGACCGCGTCCATACAGCATGTATCTCATAAATGAAACTGAACACTTCAGGCCGGTTTCGAGTGTCTTTGTTTCTTTGATATCGCATCATTTTCAGCTGCGCAACCGAGGCCAACATCCGAAGAACACAACCGACCTTACTTTTACGCTTAGCTTTGTATCCTATTCTTATTGTCCGATCAATGCATTTCAGTTATTGAGGAAAGTTTAAACACTCGGGAATTGGATAAGAAACGAGTCTATCAATACATCGTTACCGGGGAAGCTTCACGAGGGCGTGAACTATAACTGTAGAGTTACGCAGATGAATTTGAGTTTATAATTGAGTGACTGGCTATCGACACCAGTACTTGGGTGGATAGAAGGGAGCGCTGAATTTGTCAATGGAGGAATCTACGTGTTAATCAACGGGAGGGAAGGACGCATATTTTGTGTGTGATGACTGTAATTGACAGTAGAATGTGAGAGAGTCAATACTATGTCGGATTTTTTGCTTCACAAAACGTATTTTCTTAACCACTAATTGGAATACTGTTGGCTCACTGAAGCTAAAATGGTTGCTACAGAGTAGTAGTTTTTTTCTGTCGCAAGTGATAATTTTTTGAAACTACTGGATCGATACTATGGGCAAGGATATAGACCAGTTTACACATCAGGCTTCGCTGAGGAGTTTAATTCATGCAACTCCTGAAAAACAGGGATTGGAGGGAACTTCTCCATTCTCTAAATCGCGTTTCAGCTCTGCCTGCTTGTGAATATTCAATAACTGGTCCGGGGGTGCTATCTCGTGGTCGAGTACTGTAACTAAGTGCTTAAATTTGCAGCTCTATAGACGCGAGCATCTACATCTGCAGAAAGGGGTTAATAAACAGCTCTACTCATTCAACTTAAAGAGTAAAGAAATTCACCATTTGATTACTAATCAAGCAAAGTAAACGGGAACAGGTACACTTTTCTTAGAGATGCCAAATTGGTTCAGAGGAGACTGATTCTGTTTTCATTTTCTTGCCTCCTTTCAGCACGCAGCCGAAAAATACTAATGTCAGTCAAGTTTTTTTCCGGAAGCATTTCCCATGCCCTTTAATGTTTGGCACTTTCGTTCAGGACAGCATGGGGGTTAATAAAGGAAAAGCGAAAGCTCAGATGTTCACCCCATGGTAGCAGGTGGTGTTACAACGCTTTAAGAAAACTGCAATTCAGAATCGTTACACCCCTAGTATTTATATATTTATATATACACATAATGCAAATTGCATTTTGTCCGCTGGCTACCTTCAAAAACTTATATAAAATTAAACAGCAAAAAAAAAAAAAAAAAATTAAATGATTTTTCTTGTTGCCCAATTGCTTAACGAGTTTTCAAAACCAGCTCACTATCAGCAATTGTTGTCTCTAAAGGATTCTGAATGATAATATTGATGTGCTCTGCGAATTATACAATGGTAAATTATCAATTTGACAGACTTACGTAAATACCGTAGCACCACTGCTGCCGCACGGGGGCGTTTAAGAGGTTTATTAATGTTTATTCTGTTGCTTTGTCTTTTCTTTCCTCTTCCCCGTGTTTTTGTCTACTCCCAGTTTCTCTTCCCTTTACCTCTCGTCTCGCCCTCCCCCCTCTGTTTCCCTAATTGCTCCAATTACCTAATTTGTGGTCACACCCCTCTTCGCTCTCTGGTGCTTCCCACTCCACCTATCCCTCATTTCCCTAGTCACCTCCTCGCTGTTTAAGCCCTCCGTTTTATCTCTTTTGTAGCGCATTTGTCCCTGTCCTGTTACTTACGACCTTTTCCCACCATGTATGATTTTCAGTGTTTCGCCTTAATTACCAGTTTGAATTGCCATTGATGTCTGTTTTGTATTTAATATAATCACTGGTTTTTAGATTCAGCCTCTGTTCTTGTACTGCATTCTGCCTGGCTGGGTTGTATTTTGGCTTGTTTACGACTATTATTTGTGCCCAGTAATTCTGTACCGCCTACCTACCTCTAGTTTCCGTCTTTCTCTGTCTAACCCTGATTTTGACTTCATTCAAATATGTGAAACTTACACTCCCGTTGATGCCAGAGTTCTGAGCCTATCCTTGTCATATACACCTATTCATTTTTACCATTTTTAAAGTTCCAAGCGATTATGATAAATTCAATCACATCACACCCTCTAGTATCCAAAGCTTTCAATAAAGAACAAAGAGGAATCTTTAAACTGAACAAAAATAATAGTTTTGCTTTATTTTGTGAAATACAGTATATCAATATGGACTTTTATGATTTTTTTTCCCATAGCCTATTGTCCAGCTCTTAAACAAGGCTTCCACTTTTAAAATCACACACCACCCAAAGACAAAACAAGTTCAATTTCATACAGGATAATGCGGCAAAAACAAAAGTTCCAGAGAAAAAAAGCTGCCTTTGAACAGGAGAAAAGAAGTAGTGAAAATAGATAATAATCAAGATTATATAACATTGTGACTCTAACAAGAAATGATACTAAAACCACATCACTGCAGGATGTTCCTGCAGTCTGAGCTCTGTTTACTTCGACTAAGATTCGGAAGGACAAAAAAGATTCCGAAGATGATACCATGCAAGGAGGCATTTATGGGTGACATAAGTCAGCAGTAATCTGAAAAGTGCTCAAATGAAGCAAACACAGGCCAGATTATTGACTTTCTCCAATTGTGCATGTAGTGATTAGTAGCCCAGGGACACTGCATGTGTGAGCACTGTCATTCACCGTAAATCAGAAAAAAGACATGTCCTCTAGGCTGCTGTTTAAAAAGACAACTGAATGACTTCAGGCACCAGACCTGCATGTGAACCATGGAACCAGTACAGGGAATTAAAAAAAGAACTGAAGCTCAGCTGTAACCTAAAGAATTTAAATAACAGTCAGCCTCATATTTGAGGTGTAACAACATTTGCCTCAAATAATTTTACATTGCAAGATTTTGAAGAAGAAGTCTTTTGCTAACTTTTTATCTTGGCAAACACTGGCAGTACAAATGCATGCAACCCCATTGTAAATCTCAGGATTCTGAGGATCTGAAGAACTGAAAAGATTGAGCCATTCATGCCAGTCCCTACAGGGCATGAGGAAATAACATGGCAATTACACCAGTCGACAAGGGCTGTGGCTGGATGAACAAGGTCATGATCTCGGCTAAAAAAAGTGTCTTTCTGTCTAGGCTCTGACGTGGCCAAAGAAACCACATTGGCGCAAACCTCTTTACCGAGTGTTTGCCAAGTAGGACTCTGAAAGAATGCAGTCCTTCTGCAATGACGCGGTGATGGCTGACACAAGGACTCACCTATGACGGATTACTGAGCTAAAAACCCAGGCATCATTCAGCACACAGAAAGCAAGCTCAGTCACAGTCTCACAGAATTAATTTTCACGAGAGGGGAAAGGCCAGGTCCTGCCGAGTAATTGTCCAGTTATTTGCTTACCTAAGCCAGTTAGGATTTCATGAAATGATTGCTTTAACGACCGAATGAAGAGCTTTTACAACCTGCCTATTTCTGTCAAGTGACCCTTAACCCAAGAGGGGTCACATAGCAGCAATTCAAGTAAATCCCAACAGAGAATGAGATGAACTCAGAGATAAGTACCTTGCTCAATGACCCAACTCCTCCAAACAACTGACAATAACCAAAGATCATACCAACAGAAAACCAGCTCCCTCTCTTCAGCAAGCTCCTAATCAGTTACTGTCATTTAATGTTCAGCTGCACCTGAACAGGAATGCATGGAAAATTACTGGCACTGCAAGGTACTGTTCAACGTGAGGAACACCATACCAAAACTGCTAGAAGAATTATTTTCTTGACCTAGACAGATGCAAAATCATCCTCTTTACATGTGAGTCCCTGCTGAGACATGTTGGTGTCAAAAATCCCCATTCTGGAGCTCATTGTGGTTGTCATTGGACTACTGTACCTGGAGATGCTCCTGGACTTGGTCAGTGCTTTGCTGATAACCAGGGAAGGGGCAGACTGCCTCCGCAGTGTCTTCATCTTCTGAGCAAGGGAAATAAAGACACAGAGCGTGATATGATATAGAATTGTCCACATTATCCTATGGCCCACAGATGAAAAGTAAGGTGGAGCTATTCAAGAGTTGGAACTTGGAAGACTGCCAAATTCTCGGAACAGATTTTTCCAGACCATTCATTGGCTCAAATTTTTATTGTGCACGGTTTAAAGACTAAAAAATTAAACCAGAAAAACACAACTGTCTCTTGCAACAATCCTAGATGTAAGCAAACTATAATACATTGGAGTTGCAAAAAGAAAGAACCCTCTTCTATAAAGAATACGCATTCATCATCCAAAGATAAGCGCATCTTTAATGCCCTAAATTTTGGATTCACAGATGGAATTTCTTTCATTGTAGAAACAGGCCAAACAAGTCAGTGGGTCTTTTACCTGAGAGACCTGAGCTGCGATGGCAGTTTGCAAGCTCGGATGTACATGTTTAAATTTAGCATCATTCATGCATTTACAAACGGTATACAAAACCCAAAACCAGTGAAGTTGGCACGTTGTGTAAATCGTAGATAAAAACAGAATACAATAATTTGCAGATCCTTTTCAACCTATATTCAATTGAATACATGGCAAAGACAAGTCACTTAATGTTCGAACAGGTAAACTCTGTAATTTTTTGCAAATATTAGCTCATTTGGAATTTGATGCCTGCAACATGTTTCAAAAAAGCTGGCACAAGTGGCAAAAAAGACTGAGAGAGTTGAGGAATGCTCATCAAACACTTATTTGGAACATCCCACAGGTGAACGGGCTAATTGGGAACAGGTGGGTGCCATGATTGGGTATAAAAGCAGCTTCCCTGAAATGCTCAGTCATTCACAAACAAGGATGGGGCGAGGGTCACCACCTAGTGAACAAATGCGTGAGCCGATTGTCGAACAGTTTAAAAACAACATTCCTCAATGAGCTATTGCAAGAAATTTAGGGATTTCATCATCTACGGTCCGTAATATCATCAAAAGGTTCAGAGAATCTGGAGAAATCACTGCACGTAAGCGACAAGGCCAAAAACCAACATTGTTTGCCCGTGACCTTCGATCCCTCAGGCGGTACTGCATCAAAAACCGACATCAGTGTGGAAAGGACATCACCACATGGGCTCAGGAACACTTCAGAAAACCACTGTCAGTAACTACAGCTCGTCGCTTCATCTGCAAGTGCAAGTTAAATCTCTACAATGCAAAGCGAAAGCCATTTATCAACAGCACCCAGAAATGCCGCCGGCTTTGCTGGGCCCAAGCTCATCTAAGATGGACTGATGCAAAGTGGAAAAGTGTTCTGTGGTCTGACGAGTCCACATTTCAAATTGTTTTTGGAAATTGTGGACGTTGTGTCCTCCGGACCAAAGAAAAAAAGAACCATCCGAACTGTTATAGGCGCAAAGTTCGAAAGCCAGCATCTGTGATGGTATGGGGGTGTATTAGTGCCCAAGGCATGGGCAACTTACACATATGTGAAGGCAACATTAATGCTGAAAGGTACATACAGGTTTTGGAGCAACATATGTTGCCATCCAAGCAACGTCTTTTTCATGGACGCCCCTGCTTATTTCAGCAAGAGAATGCCAAGCCACATTCTGCACGTGTTACAACAGCATGGCTCCATAGTAAAAGAGTGCGGGTACTAGACTGGCCTGCCTGTAGTCCAGACCTGTCTCCCATTGAAAATGTGTGGCGCATTATGAAGCGTAAAATACGACAACGGAGACCCCGGACTGTTGAACAACTTAAGCTGTACATCAAGCAAGAATGGGAAAGAGATCCACCTGAATAGCTTCAAAAATTGGTCTCCTCAGTTCCCAAACGTTTACGGAGTGTCGTTAAAAGGAAAGGCGAGTAACACAGTGGTAAAAAGGCCCCTGTGCCAACTTTTTTGCAATGTGTTGCTGCCTTTAAATTCTAAGTTAATGATTATTTGCAAAAAAAAATAAAGTTTCTCAATTTGAACATTAAAAATCTTGTCTTTGCAGTGTATTCAATTGAATATAAGTTGTAAAGGATTTACAAATCATTGTATTCTGTTTTCATCTACGATTTACATAACGTGCCAACTTCACTGGTTTTGGGTTTTGTACTTAACAAAAAAACTTTTTCTTTTCTCTTCTTTTTATGTAAATGGAGACAGATGGGTATCAGAGCATAAGAGCATCTGATAAGTTCAACTATTATGTGTCATTAAATTGCAGAAAGACAGAGTGTGGTACAATGGCCTTTAGTTGCAAAGCACTTTCACGCAAACAAAATAGCAAATTGAAAAATAAATGTACAAAGTTAATATATACAACACATTTGAAAATAAGATTGTAAATTGGAAACACAACAATGCATCAGGATTCAAGAAATAAACCAACACACACAAAAACGCAACTGTAAATCAGAAAGCTCGAGGAATTCAGCAACTGGAATGGAGTGAATCAAATGCAAAGCCAATCAGCTGTCAAGGTCAGTAAGGAAAGCTGGTGGTATTTTTGCCATAATCCCGCACATAAGACAACAAGAAATTAATATTTGTGCCAGGCAGCCATTTTAAGGAGGAAGAAGACAAAAATGTGATGCATGTGATACAATAAGCATTATAACTGTTAAGGCCAACATTTTCATGCCCATCCTGATCTGAGTGCCCAATATGAAGACCACAATGGAAAAATGATCAAAGTCACAATTCACGTTGTGGGGAAATTATGAATTGAAAATTCAAAACAATCTTAGAAACAAAGCATTAAAAAATATGCTTTTATATAATATCTCACATTTATACAGCATGTCTTCTGTTTGTCACGTACAGGTTCAATTCACAAACAACTACATAACCATTTGCTGTTTTGCATCTGACCGGTACCTCGACAGCAACACCTGCCACATCATGCAATACCACACAACTGTTCAGGTTAAAATGGCTCCGCTGACATGATAAAGACAGGACGAGCAGATTTTCCCTCCAAAATAACCCTGAACCTTATAAAAGCATTCTCAAACTTGCTCTGATACGATCAATTGGTGCCTGCAAGACAAGAATCACGCAAAGTGACACCTGCATTGAAGTATTCTCAATTCGGTGAGACTGTGTCTGGCATTCACAAAGATAGTCTTGAATCAACCACTTTCAATGATACAGACTAGTTCAGACATTCAACCAATTAGCAAACAAACTGATAGCATTATCCCTTTCCAATTAATAAATTGTTATAGTTTTCTCTGTCCAAATGTAAAATATAAATTATTGCCAGCTGAAACCTATTCATCACTGTAATAATGATTCAATCATAGCTTTTTGAGCATTTGCTTATGTAATCTAAATAGCAACTTTTTTTTGGACGGCCAGTGTGCAATAGGGAAGTGGTTCCCGAACTCTGTCCAGGGACCCCACTGCATGTTAGATTTTGTTCCAACAATTGTTATCATTGGATTTTAACAAGTTGTTAATTTTCTTACCAAGTTTCAGTTCATCTTTAGAGCAGTTATTTACCCATTTAAGCTACATTTTGACTGGAATTCCAAGCATGCCTTGAAGAATAAAAATTTACCCCCAAATTCATAAAAGGTGTTTTTCCCTTGATCACGGTTAACTTGGCTAAACAGCGTATAAATAGGTGATGATAAAGCGGACAAATTTAGGCCGGAATTCATAAAGAGAGATCAGATCAGCTGCTGTTTATCCAACGTACAAGGTTAGTCACACCTGTCTAAGTAACAAAAGAAATTCTAAACGTCCCAAGGGGCTTGTTTATCTTGTGTGCAAGCTACTAATTCTCTGTTGGCTTGCTTGTGTGGCTGGATGTATGACCATGGATCTCTTGCGCATAATTGAAATAGCACAGGGAGAGATGGCTGACCAAAGGCAAGGCGCCAAATTGAGGGTTTTCAAAGACTGGACAAATCCTTTAGAAAAGTATAGCGACACAAAACACCCGATTATGTTCTGCCTGAATTGCGCTAGTCACAGGAGTTTATCCACACGCGACTTCTCTGTTTTAGCCACAGTAGTTGTACATGACTAAAATAATCGGGTGATCATCACCCTTTATGAATTTGGGGGTTAATGTTAATGTTCAAACTGTGAAACAATGGAAACAACTACTTAAAAAGGGGTAAAATCAAAGTATCAAATTAAAGAATCAGTAAGTTCCAAACTGGTGCCAGTGTTGACACATAATCGCAATAAAAATAATTAGGCAAGGGAATTTTAAAGAGTTGCCCTGTTTTTATGTTATGTTTATGTATCAGGTTGGAGCAAATCATTTTGAAAAACCCATATTTGTGTTCAACTACCTAATTGAAGGCTTACTGGTTTTTCAGTGTCTAATTTAATCTGTTTAAAAATGTTTTTACCTTAAATTACTTTTGAAAAGTTTTAATGAACAACATTTTCAAGGGTCTTTAATTCTCCATGGCAGTCATGGATATATTTGTTGATATGTGGCATAAGAGGGTAAATAACTGCACTCAACAGGAAATGCACCAACTCAAGACAAAGTTAACAGCCAGCTAAAATCCTACAATTGCGACTGTGGTTGGAACAAAAGCCAACATACACAGGAGTCCCCAGAACAAAGTTTGAGTGCCACTGCATTACAGCATTATAAAATTGTGGAAATCACACTTCGTTGGATTTTTAAAATGCTGTTCCATCTCATTTTGTTAGATAGGTTTTCATTTATGAACATTCTAATCATAAATATAAGTTGTGATTTTAAAGCTCAAATGGCTAAGTAAGATTAAGTATATGAAAATTCAGGCTACAAGGATTGCTACGTCCTCTGGAGAGGACAGGTTGAAAAAATTGCACAAGCCCATTTAAATGGGAAAACTAAAGGCACTCTGAGAGGGCCGTGATCTTTGGGCCCTCAGTTGCCACTGCATCACTCACTGGCATGATTCTGTCATTGACATTACTAAATGGGACCAGTAATACTTTAAGAAACTACGGTCTGTAAGCACAGTCCGCCATGCCATCCACAGATGCCACCTAAAACTCTATCATGCAAAAAGGAAGCCATTGTTTTGCATGATCCAGAAGCGCCACCGTGTTCTGTGGGCCAAGGCTCATTTAAAATGGACTGTAGCAAAGTGTTAAAGTGTCCTGTGGTCAGACGAGCCCAAATTTGACATTCTTGGTGGAAATCAGGGGTGTCGTGTCCTCCGGGCTAAAGAGGAGAAACACCACCCCCCCTGTTATCAGCGTTCAGTTTAAAAGCCAGTATCTCTGATGGTATGGTGATGCATTAGTGCATATGGTGTGGGACACTTGCATGTTTTAAAAAGCACCATGAATGCTGAAAGATATATAAAGGTTTTAGAGCAACACATGCTCCCCTCCAGACGACATCTATTCCAGGGAAGGTCTTGTGTATTTCAGCAGGACAATGCAAAACACATACTGCAGCTATTACTGCAGCATGGCTTCGTTGTAGAAGAGTCCGTGCGCTGAAATGGCCTGCATGCAGTGCTGATCTTTCACAGATTGGGAACATTTGACGCATAATTAAATGAAAAGTCCATCAAAGGAAACCCAAAACTGTCCAGCAGCTGTAAGCCTGCATTAAGGAAGAGTGGGATCAAATTCCAATGGCTAAACTCAAGAAGCTTGTCTTCTCAATGCTCAGACGCCTCCACTCTGTCTTAGAAAGAAGAGGGGATGCTACACCATGGTAAACGGGCCCCTGTCCCAACTTTTTTGAGACCTGTAGCAGCCATCAAATTTGAAATGAGCTCATTTTGTGGATAAAATTGTAAAATTGCTCACTTTCAACGTAATATCTGTTCTATTGTGAATAAAATACTGGCTGGTGTGATTTGAGAATCATTGCGCTTTTATTCACAATTTACACTTTGTCCCAAGTATTTCAGAATTGGGGGTGTACATTTTTCTAGCATGTGAATTTACCAAGCCACAAAACTAGAGACATTTGATGCAATGCATGCAATTTGAGACACTATCATAGGGAAGTGACAGCCAGACACCCAAGACCAACTAACCAAGACAAATCTGTCTAAACCAGCCTCAAGTACAGAAGTCTTAAGTCTTTACAATGGCCACTCATAAATCTCAAAATTAGCTCAAGAATCATAAAACAATTTATTTGAGTGTGCCATTTGAATCCTACTCCTTTGTACTGAACGACAAAAAAAAAAAAAAAAATGCCAACCATTCAGTAGTGGTATGTCTCTACGTAATTCCACTGCTTCCGGTAATGTTATTTCATTTAAATCATTTAAACGATCATGAAACACATGCATTACTACCACCCCCCAGGTAAACAAAAGCGTGAGAAGTCCGGAGTCATAATCGGTTTCCAATTACTCGAGGTGAAATCTACTTTAATGCCGGTGAAACTGATGCACGAGGACTTCCGTGCAAGAAACTCTTCCACATGCAATTGAATAATTGCTGACTACAGCAGAGGAACGTAAATATACCACTAAAACTCACGCAGACAGCGGGAGAGTTGACAAGTGTGCGTTATTAATGAAAACTGACCACATCTGATAATGTTCAGAGTTTTCGGCGTTTCTGTGATGGTGATTTAAATGAATGATTGAAAACAGGTCAAGACCAATCATTATTTTTAAGGGATGGGTTTGAGCTTCCCCTATCGCCAGTTCACCAGCCGCCACAGGAGCGCACAGATCATCATAACTGACACAAGTATAATGCAAGAACTTAACATGTCAGTCATTAAAAAATACTATGAATGGCCATCCAATTACATGGCCATTATTATGTCGAAGAAATTCCAAGAGCACTCATTGCCATCTATTAGATATCGCTCAAAGCAAGGTTTCTTCAAGCTCTCTCTAAACAGATTTTACGATCCATGCACAGCTCTGAGCTATCAGACAGCTCCTCCCCAATGCAGGTATTAAATTTCCTGTTAATGTAGATAAAACTTGTCGCTGTCTCGCTTATTAGCGAATTGCCAACACCCTCGTGCAAATTAATTGAAGCAAGCTGCAATTTTCTTCAACTTTAATGCAAACTCATATTCTCTACCAAAAATCTGCCTTTTTGTCTTTATTTTTTATTTATTTCAGCAGGACAAAATGAAATCATACTACCTAAAAAATCTCGTAATATTTGTGGGGTGTGTGATGAAAAAAAAATCTGTATGTGGAGTGATTACATCAGTCGGTATTGCACCAAGTGTTTCTTAGTTACTTGTGGTCATTTGTTTCCCTTGCCAGTTCATTGTGAATCTGACATTATATGAGATGGATGTCATGTGCCTCCGAGAAAGTGCAAGAAGATCTTGACTTTGTCCGAACACATACAGGGGCATAGCAAATACAGTTGATGTCAATCTTTCTGTCTTGAAAACTGAGGAGGTCACATTATGTATTAACATAAGTAAATCAATTAATCAATCAAAATCATCATCATAAAATTCCGGCAGAAATTTGGGGGGAAAAAATCTATCATTTACCTTTTTTTACAGCTTGTTTCAATAAATCTGCACGAGGGTGTACTTTCCGCGCACGGAGCAAGGAACATTGCCCCGTCCAAGCAAGGCCCGGTAGGTGGCGATAGTATCGCAATATCCAACGCCAGCGAGAGTTTTTCCTGATGCTTCATAGCCCTGTCTCCGCCGGCTTTTAGGTTTTCTCGCCACTTCAAGGCAGAATACCTGAATGCCCTGTCTCTCGCAAAAGCATGTTGCTCCCCGTTTGATCTTGGCAGTAACAGTTCTCCCCTCTCTGTCAACTCTAATTTGACGCAAGTGACTGAGCTCTGGTATTGCTCAAACTGAAGGAACGCGATCAATCCTGAAAATAGGAATAAAGTCTACAATAATTTATTTTCAAAAATAAGGCATTGGTTACCATCGCTAGTACCAATACGGATTCATATTTAGGTTTAAAATGGGTGATCATATTCATTGTAAGAGACTAAGAGAAGAGAAAAATGCCAACGAAAATGAAAAAAGCAGCTGACCGCTCTCTATGGTGATTGTCCATGTAATTTCTTAAGCACATTAAAGGATGTCAGCACTTGCTGTGAATACGATGTTGGGGAGGCACATCATTGCAAAATATGCGCACATAATTTACTGCAATCTACAGTTCTATTTTTTTTTTTTTTTTGGCCTGCCAGTAAATATATCAATACAATAAAAACGTAAATGTCAATACGCGCATTTATAAGAACTTGGCACATGTAAATCGATTACATTTTCGTTAACTCGGTCAGATAAAGTACTTTCAAACATATATATAAACTTTCCCGTGTACCTTTTTGCTCTCAGGTAGAGAGCATATCTTGGCTTCTGCTGTCAAAGATGCAGACCTACAGTGGCCAGAATTTTCCAGCTGGGGTGACATGGTTTCCATGAAAGCAGATATATTCAACAGAAAGGAAAACACGACGCGCGCTTACTGTATCTCCACTGCTACTCAAATTTGTCAAGCAACAAAGTAGATAATGCAAAGCACTCAATGGCTGTCGGTATCTTCGTTTAAATGCAACATATCTCACGCGCAGTCAGTCCGGGGGAGACAAAGCCGCAAAAATAAGGAACAAGAACAAGCACGGCGTCCTCTCAGTTCCAGTTTGACAATAACAGTAATCAGCTGTTCGTCCGTTCCGTACTCGCTCTGAATTAGGGCTGCCTAAGATGCACTCCTTTTGCAAGCAGCAACAAAGGAATTTGCCTCCGCGATCAGCAGCACATGCAGGTTTCCAATGACGTCTGCATCGGATCGTATTTGAGAAGTGCTGCTCCAAAGTCGTAATTACAATTCTAGCCTTAAGATTGGTCGGAGGGGCCAAGATAAACGGAATTCACCACGCACCACATGGATACCGACATATGAAATTCTGTTTATAGGCTAATTTGCCGTTTGATACAATGCGTCATTTTGCACGGGTTCAGGGTTTCCCGCGATCAATTCGCGTTCTATTTACCATAACATTGATTTTCCAGCATATCATTCGTATCAGCTACATACAGCCTTACCTTCCGATTCTGCCTGTAAAAGCAACATCGGTTTCCAAGGCTACTTGTGAGCATAATTTTGTGGACATTATTTTACGCACGAAATCCAAACTTAGAATTCGACTGTACATGTCTCATTTCAAGCTAATTTATTCGCTGCCAACATTTGTTTCTGGAACTTTATCCCGACGGCGTGCTGTGTTTCCCCAGCCTTATCTGGCTGCATGCAGTGCAAGCAGGCATTATTTATTTATTGAGCCTTTTTTAGTCAGCGAATAAAGCACATTTTTTCATATTAACACCTTACATCGTTCCTGAGATTTGTTGTAAAAACAGCCTGTGTCAACTGCATGACATCTCACTCACTGAATGGGCAACTATCTACAACCCCAATACTGAAATAGTTGGGACAAAGTGTAAATTGTGAATGAAATCAAAATGCAATGACTTTCAAATCACACCAGCCAGTATTTTCTTCACAATAGAACAGATATCATGTTGAAAATGAGAAATTTTACAATTTTATCCACAAAATGAGCTCATTTCAAATTTGATGGCTGCTACAGGTCTCAAAAAAGTTTGGGACAGGGGCCTGTTTACCATGGTGTAGCATCCCCTCTTCTTTATAACACAGAGTGGAGGCGTCTGGGCATTGAGGAGACAAGTTTCTTGTGTTTAGCCCTTGGAATTTGATCCCACTCTTCCTTTATACAGGCTTCCAGCTGCTGGAGAGTTTTTGGTCTCCTTTGACAGACTTTTCATTTAATTATGCGTCAAATGTTCCCAATCTGTGAAAGATCAGGACTGCAGGCAGGTCAGCTCAGCACACAGACTCTTCTACAACGAAGCCATGCTGTTGTAATAGCTGCAGTATGTGTTTTGCATTGTCCTGCTGAAATACACAAGGCCTTCCCTGGAATAGATGTCGTCTGGAGGGGAGCATGTGTTGCTCTAAAACCTTTATATATCTTTCAGCATTCATGGTGCTTATTAAAACATGTAAGTGTCCCACACCATATGCACAAATGCATCACCATACCATCAGAGATACTGGCTTTTAAACTGAACGCTGATAACAGGAGGGGTGGTCTTTCTCCTCTTTAGCCCAGTGGGCACGACACCCCTGATTTCCACCAAGAATGTCAAATTTGGACTCGTCAGACCACAGGACACTTTAACACTTTGCTACAGTCCATTTTAAATGAGCCTTGGCCCACAGAACACAGCGGGGCTTCTGGATCGTACTCAACAATGAATTGCTTTTTGCATGATAGAGTTTAGGTGACATCTGTGGATGGCACGGCGAACTGTGTTTACTGACAGTGGTTTCTTGATGAATTCCTGGGCCCATTTAATAATATGAATGACAGAATCATGCCGGTGAGTGATTCATTGGCATCTGAGGGCCTGAAGATCACGAGCATCCAGTAAAGGTCTTCAGCCTTGTTCCTTACGCACAGAGATTTTTTCAGTGTCTCTGAATATTTTGATGTTATGCACTGTCGATGATGAGACCCTCAAAGCCTTTGCAATTTGAGGTGGAGGAACATTGTTTTTTAAAGTATTCCACAATTTTTTTAATGCAAGCCTTCGCAGGTTGGAGAGCCTCCGGCCATCTTACTTCTGAGAGACTCAGCCTCTCTAAGACATTCCTTTTTCAGCCAATCATGTTACACACCTGATGCCAGTTTACTCAGTTACTTCCTAAATGTTCTTTCAGCTGATTCTCTTGTATATGAATTGCCTTTTCAGCCCTTTTTTGCCTGTCCCAACTTTTTTGAGACCTGTTGCAGCCATAAAATTTAAAATAAGCAAATTTTGTGGATAAAAATGTAAAATGCCTCAGTTTCAACATTTGAAATGTTATCTATCCTCTATTGTAAGTAACATATTGACTCGTGATCTGAACGTCATTGCATTTTGATTTTATTCAAAATTTACATTTTGTCTCAACTATTTCAGAACTGGGGTTGTACATCAAGAACAGGATTAAAATCTGTAGTCTATGTACCACAGATAGGCAATGGTTGTTGCAGCTATTCCTTGATTTGTTTTCAAATTGTTCATCTTAAAACAAAAAGGAGAACTTTGTTTCAGTAAAACATTAACTGAATGGTCTAGAGATTGAAGAGCTTACCAGTGTCATTAAAAACTAAGATGGACTATAGGCCCACGGACAATTTCCCAAAAAGAATAATTTAAATGCCAGTGAACTCATTAGATAGATTCATTCATGAGACCACTAAATATTTTTTCGCAGAATATTATGAATTCATTGATACATTTCTTGCAAATTGCATTTTTGCTTTTCCTATATTTCAAAAATATTAAGGCAAAAACGTTTTAAATGATAAATAATAGTTGTCTATTTTAGAGATTTCTCAGCAGAGTATCCATTGTGGGATTTAGTTATTGCTTTGCAAATTTATAGTTTCACGAAGGCATCATCCATCCATTCTCTATACCCACTTCATCCTCACTAGGGTCACGGGGGAGCTGGAGCCCATCCCAGCGGACTACGGGCAAAAGGCAGGAACACACTCTTGACACCTCGCCAATCCATCACACACACCATTCACTCTCACACTTACAGGCAATTTAGTGTCTCCGATTATCCTGACGAAGGTATCATTCAGAATAGATTTCTATGTGGTCTGCATCGGTGTGCCTGCGAGGATTGCCATGCTTCACAAACTGTACAATCCAAGTGGTCATACAACTGCTCTTTGGGATTTCAGGTGATTGATATTTTGCCATTGCCCGTCATATTCCCCCCCCCCCCCTCACAAAACGATCCTTGTAGAGTTTAAACTTAACTTTGGGGTTGTTGGGCAGTGGCAAAGTTACTCCATTTAATCTATATAAAAATCAATAGATTTAGAACTTTTGAGTGCTGTTGTCTGATGGATCCCATGCTCAACTCATTGATGTTTAAACTTTTTCTGTGCTGAACTGAGGAATGTGATGATAGACGTTCCAGTTTACCGTCTACTAGAACAGGAAACTATGAGACACTCTGCATACTTTGCAGTCCTCACTCTGCACCCACTTTTTACAACAGTAAAAACAGCACTGGGCCATAGACTGAAGAGATCAACTTCATTCAGCCGTACTATAATATACAGCACAAAAATATTAAGGGAACACTTAATCACTGTATGACCAAGTTAGTTAAACTTCAGGGATTTCAATCTGCCCGTGTTGGAAGCACAAATACTGAATCAATTTCACCTGCTTTGGTACAAATGAAATTGACAACAGGTGCAACGGAGAGGCAAAAGCAAGACAACGCCCAAAAAGGGAACGGTTATGCATGTTGTGGCCACTGACAATTCCTCTCTCCATATGCTTCCTGATATATTATTCTGTTGGTGTCCTTGTCACAGCTGGTAGCATGAGACCATACCTGCAGACCAATTGTTTCACAGGTAGTCCAGCTACTCCAGTAGCAGTAGCAAGGTGGTTTCCTGTGTCTTCCAGCACAGCGTCAAGAGCATGGAGGAGATACCAGGAGATGGGCCGTTTCACGAGGAGCGCTGGACAGGGCCTTAGAAGGGCATCTACCCAGCGGCAGAACTGTATCTGCTCCTTTGTGTGAGAAGGAATAGGAGGTGCACTGCCAGAGCCCAACAAAATGACGTCAAGCCGGCAACTGATGTGCATGTTTGACCCAACTGTCAGACAGACGGACGGTGTGTTCAGGAACCACTCGCGAGAGGAGGAAATCCAAAAATTGTATGCCTTTAATGAAGTCCGGGTCAAAGCCAAAAAACACACAATTGCCAAGCCACAATACGAAATCCAAAAACAATGTTGACTAGACAGGCCGGGGTCAGAACCAGAACAACAGAAGTGCAACGGTACATGGACAGCAGGCCAACAAGTCGCAGTCCATATCCAAAGCAGTGGGTCATACACAGGGCAGCCAAACACAGAAACTGTGGTCATACAAAAATGGGTCAAAATCCAGAAAGACAAAAACAACACAAAAAGGGCAATGGCAAGAAGCTGGCTGTGAAAAGACTGCTTAAATTGACAAGAGGGAAGTCACATGCTATGCAGGGAACAGGGAAAATCACATGAGGGAAACCCTAACCACGAAAATTGGTGAAAGCCAAGACACGGACAGGAATCACACAGACAGCCTATGACAATTAAACAGCTCCGGTCAGGGAGTTCTAAGTGCACAGATAACGAGTGCAGGAAAGTAATTAAGCACGTGCGAGAAATCTCGCAGAAACTCAGGGGGAGACGGGCAAAGCTGAGCAAGAGGCGGAGACTAGAACAGGGCGATTGCTGAGAGGGAATTAGTATAAATTAGTAGCGGTGCAACTATACAGATTTAACTAGAGTGCTCGTTAGTAAGATAGTAATCTCTATACATGGATTAGTTGTGTTAGTAAGCTATGATACAGAATACAAATGTTAGTATTGTAAGCAATCAGAAGAATAAGACAAAGGAAATAAGAGAGAATCGAAGGAATATGAAACACCAGAATTCATTTAAATCACCTGAAGTAAGTGAGCATGCAAACCGGGAAGACGGACTGAACCAACTAGATCACAAAACAGGGGAGACAAGTGCAATGGAACTGAGAAATGGAATGAACTAAAAACCTGAGAATTACAATAACCAAAAAGAATAAATAAGACAAAATCATGAATACTGTACTTGAACATAAACATGACAAAAAACCATAACCATGACACAGACACCATGAGGATGGTATGAGGACCCAACATCCTTTAGTGAGACTTGTGCTCACAGCCCAGCACTGAACTAAATCCAATTGAGGACCTATGGGACATTATGTATGGGTGCATCCAATGTTGCCAAGTACAAATTGTGCAGGAGCTCACTGATGCCCAGAGATCCCCCCAGGACACCATATGCTGACTCATCAGGAGCTGCTCGCACTCTGTCAAGAGTGCATACAGGCTCTCATCAGGAGCTGCTCCCACACTGTCAGGAGTGCATACAGGCTCTCATCAGGAGCTGCTCACACACTGTCAGGAGTGCATACGGACTCTCATCGGGAGCTGCTCACACACTGTCAGGAGTGCATACAGACTCTCATCAGGAGCTGCTCCCACACTGTCAGGAGTGCATACAGACTCTCATCAGGAGCTGCTCAGACACTGTCAGGAGTGCATACAGGCTCTCATCGGGAGCTGCTCCCACACTGTTAGGAGTGCATACAGGCTCTCATCAGGGGCTGCTCACACACTGTCAGGAGTGCATACAGGCTCTCATCAGGAGCTGCTCACACACTGTCAGGAGTGCATACAGACTCTCATCAGGAGCTGCTCACACACTGTCAGGAGTGCATACAGGCTCTCATCAGGAGCTGCTCACATACAGTCAGGAGTGCATATAAACATGTGGGTGCCATACACACTACTGAGTCACATTTTGAACTGCTGTAATACAATGTATGCAAGTTGGATAAGCCAGTGATTTCAATTTTTTTACTCTCATTTTTGGGTGATTTCCAATCCAGACCTCAAAGGGCTGATGATTTTGGTTTCCACTGACAGTTGTTGCGTCATATTGTTCTTAATAAATGATACATCAGTAAAGATTCTCAACTCGAATAATTCGTTCATCAAGATGTGATTTATGTGTTGCCTTAATTTTTTTGAGCAGTTTATATTCTCTGAAGACATTTCCAGTGAACTGCTAAGTTACCCATCTGCAATGCTAGTATTATTCATAAGAACACCAGATTTAACAAAGTAAATCTTTTTTTCATTTATTTTGTGAATATTTGACACCATATATTGACAATAATACAGAAAATATTTGCAATGTAAGTTGTTCTAGGCATAACATGACACATATAAACAAACCAAACATATGTTTAAAAAAATTGATTTATTTCTTGAAGTGGTCATAATAGTTACAATCCAGACAATGAACCAGATTTGTAGACACAGTACAATCTAATAGGAGGGTTAATTGATAATAGTATCGTGATGGCTATGATTGAGGGAGCAAAGAGCAGAATGACACAGTTCCTTTCAAATGGTGTAGGCTTGAGTGTTGGGACGTGTCCGTCTCCAGCAAGTGGCATCCTGGAACAGTAGCTAAATAAAGAACACTCACTGGAGCAGAACTGTCAGATGGAAGAAATGCAGAATCAATCTCGATGAACGCAGAAGGGTTAATGAACTGGGCTGAGAAACAGACTGAAGTGTCATTAAAAGGAATGCAACCCCAATCCTGGAGAGTGAGGGAAAGGCTTCAGAGCTTGTTGCCATTAGTATGACTCGGAAGAGTAGGTCCATATTTAACGCTCATTAAAGACTACAAAAAAAAAAAAACCGCGTGTATTTGCATCTTTGCATTAACTTCGAATGTAATCTCCCATGTTTCGTGTCCGGTGTGAAAGCGGCTTTAGGTGGCAACCTTTTTATTTAGCGCATTTTAATGCCAGCTAGCGAGCTAAATGCGTGCGTATAAATGCTATACGCATTTTAAATTGACTAATTTTAAATGCATAAAATATAATGTTTGCTAGCAAGCAAGAGAGCCTTTATGCCAACTTAGCTAGCTATATTTAATGTATGTATATGCAAGCTAGGTGCCTAAATTGCGAAGTTATAAGTATTCACTATTATCAATTGATTTCTATGAGCAAATCCAAAAATAATACAACTGTGAATGTGAACCAGAGGTCACGGCAGAATAGCTGTTGAAAAGTAAAAGCGGCTCACGGCAAAATATACACTTCGTAAACTATAAACGTGATGCACGCAGATCTCCCTCTCGCGTGCGGCATAGTTCACTGCTTGCATGAAAGCACGAGGCGAGGTCCTCTAGTTTTATGGGGGGTGTTTCTGAGGTCCTCTTCTTCTGATTCTTCTTCTTCATATTTTGAGTCCTCCAAGTAACGGAACTTCACTCTTCCCGAGGAAAAAAAAACATGGCTCCAGGCTAAGTGGCTACATTGGACATTTAGGCGAAAAACAGTGTGAAAATGATGCCTTTTTGAGTCCACTCAAAATGTCAGGGCTTGCAGACACTTTGAAAATGTCAAACAAGCAGTATGGAGGCATTTTATGTTTTTTAACGTTGCTTTTTTAAGCTTGAAAAAGTGGCCACCACAGGATTTCATTAATTTGGATTTCTCTGTTTTTCCTTAAAACTGCAAACCTATTTTGAGGACAAAAGAAATTAACCAACCCTTCAATTAGCCTTGGGATCAGTATATGAGTGAATTTTCATTTTTGGGCGAACTTTCCCTTTTACTTCTGTTTTGCACCTCTTTTGCCACAAGTTTTCAGCAAACCGGTTTCTTTAAAACGCTTGATGATGTTTCTTAAAGTGCCATAACAGCATTCAATGTCTTCAGAATTTTTTCTCCGTGATCAACAAGCATCATGTAAGGCCACAATGCGGCAACAAACAATCTCAGATTTTTTTGTGGGTTTTTTCCTCGTTTTCCCCCATTCTAATCTGTCCACTGCAGCAACCATCGACTCAGAAGATGCCTTGGCAATCGATTCCTCCGACTCACACGATTACTAGCTCATGCTTTTACACTATGCAGTCACAGCACCTGTCACACACTGCCTGTGCCGTCCAAGGATGAAGCAGTCAGCATAGAACTTACTTGAGCAGGTACATGCACCTGGCTGACCAGGAGTAGCCGCTAAAGAGCGATGAGACAAACAGATTTTTTGGGCCAAACCCCTAATATCTCCAGCGAGACTGAGCAAATTCTTACCTCCCTATGCGGACCCCCGGCCAGGGATTTGAACACCCAACCACAGGGCTCACAGATGAGTTAGCTTGGAGGCCTAGACCATACAGATTTTAAAAAATGCAAACCTCCCATCATGTCCCACCCAAAAGACACGTCCTGTACCTGAGGAGGGAAAATGACCATTCCTCTGATGCTGCATCTGGGCTGAATGTGCACTAGGTGCACCAGGGGGAGCTCCAGACTGCTACTGTCAAGCTGTTAGACAGGATTTCAAGCCCCCCACCTGCTCCCAGCCACCCACACTCACTTCCCGCAAGCAAGCCTTCTAAGACAATCCCATCACTCAACTAATAAAGCTCCTTCAATTTAATAAGCCACCATACAATAGATAGTCCTGTCTCATGGAATGTGTTGACAAAGTCATTTCCCTTGGGCCACACAGTGAATAGGATCACGTACTTCACATCACTGTGCAGCCTGTTGCATGTTCTGAGCTGAGTTCATCCCAATGGTAGTGTGATTTCAGTATAGCATAGTTTACAGGCCTAAAGTATATTACGATAATGTCATCAATTCACATGATTTGTGTGGAGAAAGGCCATTCAAAAAGTGAATTTAGTCTAGGGTTTGGCTTAATCTTTGTCTGCGAAATTGGCCCCTTTAATTAAGGGCATCAGTAGTATCAGCTCTTGTTGTTGTGTCCCTGCAAACCAACGAAAATGATTTTTGATCAATAAATTCCAATGAAGTTTACTGAGTCCTATGAGATTAAAATGTTCAAACCATGAATCCCAACTCACTTCTATACTTACCATTGGCATGCATAAGTGTTATTTATGCAAGGTAAGTCTTGAAGCACACTGAATAAGAACGGGTGAGCTTTGTGGCCAGTGGTGGTCATGAAGCTTAATGATATAAATATTAAATATAACATTCTGAAGTGGACAAGATGAGCGCATTCCGAACCTCCTAATTACATATGTGTGAAGGCTTTCCTGCCCTGGGCACAATGCCATTAGCAGTATACAGTTAGCGCAAACACCACTGCATGGTGCCATGGCAACCAAGCAATAATAAGATCTATCAGCCATCCCTCGGCCCACTGTATCTGCCCAATGTTTCCTCTGTAACTCTTTCTCATGCCTTAACTCATGGTCTAAAGGTGAGAGCTACAGTTCTGTGGCTAAGATACTCATCCATTGCAGAGATCAGCAGATTATGCTGCTAATTTCACACCACAAATTTGCACATCACGACAAATGGTTATCTTCATGCCCTATTTATTTCTGTTTGCCTGGGGGGATTTACATAGCTTGCACTTGACTAATTCGCATTAAATGTTGTGATAAATAATCCAGTGTCATAGCCCAAACAAAGAACTGAGCCGTAGCAGTTGAACAGTGAGCATAATCAACTCAGTGGTCATATTAAATATTGCATATGCATATCATGTGCATGCATATATTTTTGGATAAGCATGCGTATGTGCGTATACATGCGCGAGTTTGCATGAGTGTCGTGAGTGCATACATGCAGTATATTTCTCTGAGGGTTATGAGCTATAATAATATCAGCCATACTTTGAGGGAGGGTCTAATTACGTAGTTCCCACAGAAAGATAGGATAATTCTCCTTAGCCCTTCTGACCCAAGGCCTCCTCAGAATACACCTTAGTGAGGCACAAATGATGGGCACAAAGAGCTTAGATTGGAAAGATTAAATGTTCCCTCATAACAGTTTGTTTCTCTGAATTTCCCAGCATCCCCGCGCTCAGTAATTTTTCTGCTCAGACCCATAGCAGTACATTGCTGATCACCCTTCTGTGTTTGAATCTATTCATACAGCTAATCAGGCACACCCATCCGATTTCACAGCTCCCAAAATATCCACGCACAGGCTGTCATCAGCACACATAATACAGCAATATACGTACGTAATGTACGTAATAATGTACATGACTAGACCATTGAACACATTGACACACAGATGAATTCATTTGAGAAACTCAAACAAGCAAGCTCCAACTCTAATAAGTGTAAGGTTTTCCCGCACAAACTTTACATTTAATCTTATATTTGATGTACCATGTTTTGTCACAGCTCTTTGCCAGCATTGGACAGTATGTATACTGTATGACAGCCCATCAGTGAAACTCTGGCAACCCTCTGCGAAGAGGACCCATTAATATGCACAGAAAAGTGTACACAGCAAAACTCACTTATAACATCAAGCAGCAGGTCATTCCATTAGACCAAGAAGAGCAGCACTTTTCAGGTTCCACCGACTTCCTGCCATGAGATTATATAATTAAGTGAGCAACAGTTTGCTTTGCAGCAGATACTTACATTTGCTCGGTAGAACTCCAAACAGCTATCCGCCCTGGACACTAGTGGCCCCCGGGGCAGGTCATCAGCCCACAGCACAGACTCCATGTGTGAGAACTCCAGATCGTGGAAACACACCTGCTGAAGGTGCTGTACCTCTCACCAGTTCTGGGTCCAGACGGAGATGGACTGCAGTGCAGGCGATATTGACCGAGTCACAGTGCCCATGCACTCCACACACTCCTGTGTGTCTGAAGCACTCAGAGCAGGCCATTCAGGTCAAGAAACTTCACACAAACCTGTATGGGGGGCAGGGCATGGCAGCGGGACAAAAGAACAGCGAACCTCCCACTGTGTGTTTGGTGTTGGTACGCTTGTATGCGTGGGTGTGTGTGTGTGTGTGTGTGTCCTGCTTCTCAGGATCGCAGTTCAACAAAATACCACCGTACAGACATTTTTGAGCAAAATTCCTTCAATTCCTCATCTTCTCAGTATACCGTTTCTCGATCAAAGAACCAAATAAGAGATTAAGGGCTCGATGCAAAGAGTAAAAAAAGAGGAAAAAAGAAAAAAGAGAAGTTAAATTAGACCTCTATCTCAACTGTCCTAGACTAAACACCAAAGTCAACGGTGGGTCAGCGAAAAAAAACAAACGCAAAACAAATGAACAAAAAAAAAAAAAAACAAACATCTCCCATGATTCTTAACATTGCTCTTTTGCCCTTGGCTTCGATAGGGCCAGCAGCATCCAATCACAAAGGAAAATTCTGAAATGCCGCTCCAACACACCAGCTGTGATTCGATTAACCTGAAAGGTAAATAAAATTTGTGTTTTCAGTGCATCAAAAGTGTAGAAGTGAATCACCAGAATGTTTGTTCCATTTTGACCATATTTACCTACGAGGTTATAGCAACTATTTTATTTATGGTGTCTTTTTTAAGCAAGTTCAATGGAAGGTCATGTACAGGATATTTAATAGAGAACACGATAAAATGCCTAGTTATAATTTCACTTCACTTGAGTCCACTCTGGCCATAGTGAATTCATATGAACTCTGCAACAGGTGATTCAGCACTAAACCTTTGAGCTGGTGGACTCACAGGCTGAAGCCCAAAGATCCTAATGGATTCCTGTTCTTGTCTAGATAAAGAATAATACAATTGCTGTTACGTGTCATATGGCACCTCTGGGAGAGAGATACGGCCATTGGGTTTTGACCATAGCTGCCATGTAGAAAGAGAGCATTGCATCCGCGCACACTCAAAAATGGAGCTTTGACGTAAATTCCGATAGGCCACGGAGTCAAGCTTGCTAACATATAGGAGCCGCTTCTCCGGCTGGAGAATCACCTCATGCACATGAATGTCATCTGCCTCAGCTCATACGCTTAACACCACTCGCACAGGAAACTGAGCCACCTGCAACAAGGTTCGTGGTTTTCGTTATCGCTGCTACTTCCATAACATGTTTATTTTGGTTACTGCACTTCGTCGGAATTGATGTGGTTTTTGATGTTATGCTCACCATGTTGCCACACTGGAAGTGCTCGGTTATGCAGGATGACCAGCACAAAAAACTTGTCTTAAACTTGTCTTGTCTTAAAAATGTAGCTTGTTTCAAAAACATTGCCATTGTGTTAGCTGAAGGAACTATTAGTTACCCTGGATGTAACTCCAGTTCTATGAATACGTGCGTAGCCCTCTAACGGGCTTCGCTATTGGATACCCCTACGAGGCTCCAGAAAATTGAACTCACCTGCTCCGAAGGAGGGGGTGGCATACTCACCTCCCATAAAGCCCCGGCGTTGCCAATGCTCTTCTCCCTTTGAAACTCAGCATCCCACACTCGGGGCCACCTGGGCAGGTTGTTAGACGGCTATGCACGTATTCATAGAACTGGAGTTATATCCAGGGTAACTAATAGTTCTATTTCATACGTGCTCCGCCCTCTAACAGGCTTCGCTATTGGTTACACCTAAGGCAAAGGCCGTTAGGGATGGATGTACCCCAGGTGGACCCTGGCCACGCAGATCCTCTCACAAACAAGCAAAACCCTGTCCACACCCTGGGGCGCACACCGCCAACCTGCGTACCCCGCCCCAGGTGGTGGCAAAGTAGCGCCCAAACCATTCCCGGCACTGGGAGGGACCCATCTTTTCCAGCCCCTCCCAGGGAAAAAAAGGCAGGGCTTGACCATTGTTATTCCAATGCCAGGACCCGCACCTGTGGGCGGGCACCACCAGAGTGCCTCGCGTCAGGTTGCGGACCACCGATATCAGCCGTCACTTGAGAAAAAGGGGACTTCTCCTGATAGTGTTCCTCCATGTCGGCCTTCTACCAACAGCTGCTCCCCCTTCCTGAGGCTCGCAGTTCGCTCCAGGTAAACACTGAGCGCGCGTACTGGGCACAGCCTGTGTATCTTCTCCTGCTCACCGGTGGCATGAGGAGGTGGGCAGAGGGCCTGTAGTCGAAGGACTGATGATTTAAAGGCCGTGGTTATGACCTTCGGCTGGAATGAGGGGTTTGGACGCAGCTCCACTGACCCTAGATCCTGCCTTAGGGTCAGCCAAGGCAGGTGCACAGAGAGGGCACTCAGTTCACCTACCCTCCTGGCTGACGCCAAAGCTAAGAGGAGGGCCATCTTAATAGACACCAAGTGTAGGTCTGCTTGGTCCAAAGGCTCAAAAGGTGGTCCAGCCAGACCCCCCAACACCGTGTCCAGGTCCCATTGCAGAATTTTGCGGTGTACCGGGGGCCTAATTCTGCGAGCTCCTCTCAAAAACCGCTTTATCAGGGGGTGATTCCTGGCCGTAAAGCGGTCAAACCCATTGTGTCCTGCTGCTACCGCTGCAGCAAATACTCCCAGGGTGGAAGCTGCACGGCCCCCCTCGAAGAGAGCCAACAGGAAATCCAATACCCTGAACGTGGGTCTAGGCCCCTCGCCTGACACCAGTTTGTGAACATCCGCCAGCGGGCCGCATAAGCCCTGGATGTAGACGGGGCCCGTGCACGTTGAATTGTGGACACCACCACCTCAGGCAGGCCCAATTCACTCAATTTCACCCTTTCAATCTCCAGACCATGGGGGGGGGAGGGAGTCGCATCTGATGTGTGTCTCATGGTCGAGGGGTGGTCCGGAATCTGCCACAGGCCCGCTACCGCCAGCTGGATAAGATCCGGGAACCATCTGGCGTTCGGCCTCAACGGTGCTACCACAATCATGGATAGCCGCTGCTCCCGCACCCTGCGGAGTAATGGCATCAGTAGCTGCCGGGGTGGGAATGCAAAGAGCAGGCCGGCGGGCCATACTGGATGAGCCAACGCATCCACTCCCAGGGGAGGGTCATCGGTGGCTCTCAATGACAACCAAAGCGGGCACAGAGCGTTCTCCCTTGCTTGCGAACAGATCCGCTACTGGTCAACCGAACAGCTTCCAGATCTGTTCTGCCGTCGCCCATGAGATGCCCCAATCCTCCTCAAGCAGGGCTCCCCTGGATAGCCCGTCCGCTCGGGAATTGAGGATGCCCGGAACATGCCGGGCTCTTAGAGAGCACAGGTGGCGGTCCGCCCAGATTAGAATGGCCGCGGCCAACCTGTGTAGGGCTACCGACCTGACGCCCCCCTGCCTGTTGAGATAGGCCACTACTGTTGTGCTGTCCGATCTCACCAGGACGTGCCTCCCTTCCAACTGTGGGGCAAAATGGTGCAACACTTTTTGAACTGCCATGAGCTCCAGGAGGTTGACATGGCGCTGGGGCCCCTGCCATGTACCCGCAACAGAGGCAGAGCCGCAAGTCCCGCCCCATCCTGTTTGGGACGCATCTGTGAATATCTGGATGTAGTGTGCCACGCATCCCATCCGAACCCCCTCTCGGAGCCGGATGGGTGAGGCCCAGAATGTCAGTGCCCGTCGTGCTCGCGCTGGTATGCGGAGCATAAGCTGTTGGTCCCGCCTTGGGTCCAGACGAAGGCGTATGAACCAGCGCTGCAGGTCCCGCATGTGCAGCAGCCCCAGGCGGACTACTCAATGGGCAGCAGCCATCATTCCCAGCAACGACATGACCCTTATTGCTGGTACCGATGCTGCATCTAAAATGTCCCGGGTCTGGGACAGAATCGCCTCTATTCTGTCCCCAGACAGACATGCAGTCATTGACCGCGAATCCAATTGCAGCCCCAGATACAGAGCTGTCTGCCTGGGCTGCAAGGTGCTCTTGTCGTAATTGATGGTAAACCCCAGCTGAGTAATATGCCGTATTACCAGCGCCGTGTGGTTGGTTACCACCTGCTTGGAGTGGGCTAGGATCAGCCAATCATCCAGATAGGTTAGGATCCGTACCCCTTCCCGCCAGAGTGGCGCTAACGCTGCCTCCACGCATTTGGAGAAGGTCCGAGGTGCCAGGGAATATCCAAACGGGAGGTGGCAAAATTGTAAACTTTGATTTCCCACTGCCAAGCGCAGGTACTTCTGATGGCGTGGCAGAATTGGGACATGAAAATAGGCATCCTTCAGGTCTACTGACGTCATCCAATCGCCCGGCCTCTTGGGGATCAGAAAAAATGGGGAATAAAACCCCGCTCGAGCTTCTGACAGAGGGACAGGCACCACCGTCCCCTTCTGTAAGGGCAAGTTCACTTCCTCCTTCAGGGCACCCTTCAGAGTGGAATCGGGGAGCCTTGTCCGCACTATCCCTTTGAATGGGGGAGGACAACACTGGAATTGCAAAGCGTACCCCTTCCGAAATGCTCTGTCCAGCCAGCCCGGGAGGGGAGCGCACAATCTCACCCAAACTTGGTAAAACTCCGTAAGGGGCGACGCTGTTTGTTTTATGGTTTCCGTTATCCTGGGCCTTCCCGCGACGCCCCTCCCCCTGAGAGAGGGCCCGACCGGGGGGCCCTGCTCGAAAGGGCCTGGAGGATAACAGCAGCAAGGCTTTCGCTGCGTTCCCGTGCACCCTGCCCGGTGATTCACTCACCATAGGCAACGCAGGCACGGCTACTTCCGCGTTTGGAAGCCTCCAGTCTTCAGTTTCCGACGCGCCGACGTCTGAACAGGCCTTAATCTGTGGCACTAAACAAGTGAAGCTCCCCTTCACAGGTTTGTGACCCTCAGTATTTGCCAATAGGTTAAGCGCCCTGGAGCCAAAATGGCAGGTCGCTCCACTTCCGTGCAACCCGGAAGAAGAAGCCTGTTGACCTACACCAAACACTTTTTTGAATCGCGATCATTTATGCCATACGTATTCTACAAATAATAACTTTGGCTTTCTAGCAGCACCCATTTCACTTGGCTATAATGAAGTATTTAGAGATGGGAAATTCATTCTTTGCAGCAGCCTCTGAGTCAGATGCAACTTGGTCCAGTAATTTAAGTTTTAAACTTCTCGGTTTAGTTTGATTTGTTAACTCTACTTCTACCTGGGTTATCAGATATGACGTTAGATGGATTGACTGTGCATTTTCAATCCAAGCTTCGCTTGATTTGGCTCTGAGGTCACATGGATTGCAACTAAACTTCATTTGCCTTGTCTCAGGCCTGTTAATGGCAATTCACTGGCAGAAATACTACAATTTTCCAATTATTCCCGTTGTCTCAGTGCTCATGATGGTCATAAAAGAGGAGCGTTTATTGAGAAATGTCCTACAGTTCAGATTTATCTTCGACTCTTTAGATTATTATCTAAAAAAAAAATCTTTAATGCATTGTCTCGATCATGTTCTTTTAAAGCAAATGGCATTTCATAAATGCTTCAGCAATGGTTTGTTTGGCACAGGAATTGTTTGTTAATTTCAATAATTCCGTCATTCATATATCCGTGGCCAAAAATGAGCGAAGTGTTATTCAGCTGATGTTTGCTCTAATGCTGTTCAAATAACTGCACAAAAACGTAATCCACATTCATGTTAAAATCTATCGCCAGTATGCTGCTTGGATCCAATAGTCATGCTGCAACTACTTCCACGTTGATCTTATTCATCTGACGGCAAATGCTAGCCACTGGTGTGCTCAGCGAATCTAAAAAAAAAAAGGTCCTGTAAATGCTTAGAGCAGCCATTCCGGTTGGCATTATAATTCTTGAGATCAATTCGGAGTTGCTCCACCTCGTTAGTAAATTGACTAATATTGTATTTATGTTACTTTGCCAAATTAGCTGTTTTCCCTGTACATTGTCAGTAATTAGGCCTACTCTATCAAACGAAGTTTCTTGTATAATCGTACACGAACTAGCACCCAATGTTTGGGTAAAATTTTGATGGCTTTATTTTGCTTTGCAAGAAAGCCTCGGACTGCTTGCCAACATCAAGCTTGCATACTAAAGCTGTGGCTTATCTTGCGCACGCTCAGCAATGCCATGATGCGGCACATTGCCGAGGCTTCGCTAATATTTACCCCATGTCAGCAACTAGCTAGTGCTTGTGGTCTTCTACTTATTTCATTCAAATCGCTTTGCCTATGCCTGCTTAGTATTTCCTAAGTGCTCGTCAATCAACTTACCGTGACTTTCAAGATGGAGGCGACTGGAAACTACCTCAAGGTACTGTTTGCATAAAAAGTCTTTTTTAATAAACTACCGGTGCATTCTCAGTGCTTGGTTTTAAATGTCAGGGCCCTCGGAATTCTACCGATGAAGTGTGGAGCTACTTAGAGTCTTCATAATGATGAAAAAAATAGTGATTTCTTTGCATGGCAATGCCATGCCTTGTTCACTACCATTGTAAGCCTGTTGGGAGCTTCAGCTAAAAAGCCACTTATTTCGAAATGTTGCCTGCGTACGGAGGTGGGGTATTCGACAAAAGTTAGGACTTATTATCATTATTCAATACACCCCAAGTCAATTTCACACCGGAATTCTCCTTTAAGGACCTCCCCATGAGGGCTTCCCTTTGTAATTAGTTCTTATCTGATTCACCTGTTCGCTGCATAGCATGTGACTTCCCTGTTGTCTCCTTCAAGTCTTCACTGCAGTTCATTCTCTGTCAGAACGTTGATCAATACTCATTTGTGCAGAGCTCCTCGTATCCCTTTTGTTTATTGCTTCTTCATGACTGTTTTATCTGACCTTGAGATTGCCTTGTCCTTAACATTCTTGTTTTGCCTTTTTTGGATTTTGAAAAATTTTTGTACGAGCACGATTTCTGTTTTTGATGCCCTGCGTATGACCTACCCTTCTGGATTCTGACTACGATTTTTGGCTTACTGTTAATGTCTGCCTTATTGTTTCTGACCCCTACCTGTTATTTCGACTTCTGGAAGGAAGACTCCTGTGTCTTCTGGTCTCGGCGCATTTTGCAATAAAGGCTTACGATTTTTGGAAGTCCTGTTCTCACGAGTGGTTCCTAAACGCACCGTCACACAGAAATTACAGATTATAACATTGTGACAATGGTGACTTTTCACCATACTGTCATTGAGCAACATTCTTTAATATTTTAAGGACGATGACAAACGTAGCCTATTTTTACCTTGAGGTGACAGTAATTTTTTAAATTAATGATTTCTAATCATTATAGGCTTCTGCATTGGCCTTAATTATTTGCTAAATAAATTATTCCATTGTTTACAAGGAGATCTTATCCCTTTAACCACTTTTACACTTTTTGGCATAATCATGGTCCCATTTGAAGGAGACACTCAGTAGTTTGCTCTCAAATAGTCAAATTGTTAAGAATATCGGCCTAATTGAGTAACAACACTGGAAATATACAAAACCCAAAACCAGTGAAGTTGGCACGTCATGTAAATCGTAGATAAAAACACAATACAATGATTTGCACATCCTTTTCAACTTATATTCAATTGAATACACCGCAAAGACAAGATGTTTAATGTTCAAACTGAGAAACTTTATTTTTTTTTATGCAAATAATCATTAACTTAGAATTTAAAGGCAGCAACACATTGCAAAAAAGTTGGCACAGGGGCCTTTTTACCACTGTGTTACATCGCCTTTCCTTTTAACGACACTCAGTAAACGTTTGAGAACTGAGGAGACCAATTTTTGAAACTTTTCAGGTGGAACTCTTTCCCATTCTTGCTTGATGTACAGCTTAAGTTGTTCAACAGTTCAGGGTCTCCGTTGTCGTATTTTACGCTTCATAATGCGCCACACATTTTCAATGGGAGACAGGTCTGGACTACAGGCAGGCCAGTCTAGTACCCACTCTCTTTTACTGCGGAGCCATGCTGTTGTAACACGTGCAGAATGTGGCCTGGCATTGTCTTGCTGAAATAAACAGGGGCGTCCATGAAAGAGACGTTGCTTGGTTGGCAACGTATGTTGCTCCAAAACCTGTATGTACCTTTCAGCATTAATAGTGCCCTCCCATATGTGTAAGTTGCCCATGCCTTGGGCACTAATACACCCCCATACCATCACAGATGCTGGCTTTTGAACTTTGCGCAAATAACAGTCCGGATGGTTCTTTCCTCGTTGGTTCGGAGGACACGACGTCCACAGTTTCCAAAAACAATTTGAAATCTGGACTTGTCAGACCACAGAACACTTTTCCACTTTGCATCAGTCCATGTTAGATGAGCTTGGGCCCAGCGAAGCCGGTGGTGTTTCTGGGTGCTGTTAATAAATGGCTTTCGCTTTGCATTGAAGAGTTTTAACTTGCACTTGCAGATGTAGCGACTACTGTAGTCACTGACAGTGGTTTTCTGAAGTGTTCCTGAGCCCATGTGGTGATGTCCTTTACACACTGATGTCAGTTTTTGATGCAGTAGGGAGGGATCGAAGGTCACGGGCATTCAATGTTGGTTTTCGGCCTTGTCGCATACGTGCAGTGATTTCTCCAGATTCTCTGAATCTTTTGACGATATTACGGACCGTAGATGATGAAATCCCTAAATTTCTTGCAATAGCTCGTTGAGGAATGTTGTTTTTAAACTGTTCGACAATCAGCTCACGCATTTGTTCACTAAGTGGTGACCCTCGCCACATCCTTGTTTGTGAATGACTGAGCATTTCAGGGAAGCTGCTTTTATACCCAATCATGGCACCCACCTGTTCCCAATTAGCCCGTTCACCTGTGGGATGTTCCAAATAAGTGTTTGATGAGCATTCCTCAACTCTCTCAGTCTTTTTTGCCACTTGTGCCAGCTTTTTTGAAACATGTTGCAGGCATCAAATTCCAAATGAGGTAATATTTGCAAAAAATTGCAAAGTTTACCTGTTCGAACATTAAGTTACTTGTCTTTGCAGTGTATTCAATTGAATATAGGTTGAAAAGGATTTGCAAATCATTGTATTCTGTTTTTATTTCCGATTTACTCAACGTGCCAACTTCACTGGTTTTGGGTTTTGTAAGTTTTGGTCTGACAGAAAAATATTTTGGGTTATCTTCTCTATCTGTGGTGTTGTGATCAAGCCTCATACACCTAGAATTATAATACAGCCACAGCCAGATGTTGAATTATGATTTTGTCCACAACAATAAATATTTTACAGATTTTTTTTTTATCTTGGTCACATTTGTGTACGTTTCAAAAAACAATTTTGGAGAGCAAATTTTCCCACTTTCCTAGCTACGGTCATGTTCACGTTTGCAATAGTTTTAGAACTTCCTACTTTCACGTCATTTTCCCCATTTGAAGATAAATTTTCACTTCAACGCACCATGCCAATGCCCTGCTCTGGTGTGCACTCGTATATGTTATATACGTAATAAAGTTGCATCCAAAACTCATTTGCTTCATTAACAAAATCCCCCCCTTGTCCGAAACCATTGAAACAATTCCTCCTTGTAAAAATTTATCCTTTCGCTATACCATATGCAACCGTCTTTTGGAAGTTTCAGACCACTGGCTATCTGTATAAACTAAAAGAATTTGATTTCCAATTATATTATATAACACTGTTTGGTTAGATCCGCACATAATAGCCAGTGGGTACACTGATTTTGCTCCTAAAGGGCTATGGTATAATATACAGCTCTGCATCATGAGTAGAAAAGTTCATTATGGTGAAATTTCTAAAGATGCATAGCCACTACCTCATTGGCAAAGTTGATTTTGTCATGTTTGTCCAAGCTTGCTTGTTTTGCGGATTAAAAACTATATCAGGTTTTTTATATCTGGGTCGCTACCAACATAAGAACGTTGATTTCAATATATTTTCACACATGAGAACAATGTTATACAATTGAACATAGTGGATTGCATTGTCAGACTGGGTTTGTTATGACCCCATTTTAAATACTATTTTTACTGTCATATTTGCGTCATAAAATAGCTTACGCAGTTCGAACACGGATTCCTGAAACTTTAGAATGATATATAAATCTACAACGTAGTGCAATATTTTACAGTGTAAAAATGCAAATATGCGTAGCGGGCTGCCCTTGGGCCAATGCTCATAAAAGGGTTAAGCGGTAACTGGTTTACAGCTAGTAAATTAGGCATGTATTGAGAAATAAAAAAATGGGCAAATTATACGTCTACGAAAAGCTAATCTGATGGAGATGATGGATTAAATACTTTCTGGACACTCACTCAAACAGGAGGAGAAAAAAGAGGCATTTTGAACACCTTTTCAACTCGCACACATCTCTGAAATAACCAAGTGAGAATTGCCCCTTTCTTGTGGGAAACAGGGACAAACAGTAAGGATGTTGAGTGTATCAACCATCGTCAGCATGTCATAATTTGTTTATTTCTTGGTCTAATTTAATTTCATATTTCTAGCCAATTATATTTATAATTGTCAAAAAGTATGTTATTGTTAGGCTACTGAGTTAGCTTACCTGGTTAAGGCGCGTCTTTGTGGATTAGTAGTGAGCACCACAGCCTGGGTTGGGGCCCGGGTCATGCCAGTGCCTGGTAGCCCTTTCAGGGCAGCACACAATAGGCTTTGCACTGCAAGGAAACTAATTGGGAGGGACTGTTTGTTTGGGATCGTAGGATAATAGCATTGTTTGTTGCTCAAAAGAACATCCTGTTCAGCAGTCGGGCAACTGTCAGTAGAATTCTAAGCTTCTACATGTTTGGGTTTCCTCCGCCCTCACTCCGGGGTTGGTTTTCCAAAAGCAACTTACATAGCTAGTTTGACTATATACATTAAATGAATCACTGAGTGTAATAGTGGTCAAGCTATAATTTTCCCAATTTTGACTTAGACCCATATTTTGCAAGTTAAAGGTAAAATCTATTCAGGGCATAAGTGGTCTAGATGTCACAGTGGTGCAATATACAGAGATTTTTAGTTATCCTCACTTCCATTAAGAAAAAAAGCGTGAGTGCAACAGTGGTATAACTCTTTGAACCCTTCAAAAGTCAAGTATTTGAAAGATGATCTCAACCTTGTACCACCTGTCCACCACTCATTTTATCTGGGTCTGATCGAAGATGAAGATGGCCCAAACTTTGATGACAGTGAAGACATCTGTGCGGAACAAGATCATCTGATGGATGACTTTCTCAGTGGTCAGAAGTTTGCAATACAATGTTTCACTTTTGATCTGTATTCTCTTGTTATTTTGTGTTTTGAATTCCAAGGATGCCGGAAATTAAACCTATTATTCAGTTCTTAAAATTGAGTTATCAATTTACTTGTCTTAAGTCCGTTACATTTGTTAAGACAGCCAGTGCAAGAGTGATCTAACTTATAAAAAAGAGCCTTTTTCAGAAAATTTTAAGAAGGTAACCTCTGAAACATTACTTTTCTGGAAAAAAGTTGTGTTTTCTTGAAAAACATGGTCATCAACTCTCAGGTTAACAATAGATGGAATACCCAACACGTGTCCTGAATTTTATCCAGGGCTTGAACTTTGGCATAGACTATTTCAAAACTATGAAAAGCGGAGTTAGACCACTCTTGTTCTCAGGGGCTCAAACAGTTCCAACTCAGTTTAGCAATGATGTTTTTACGAAACGCACCCCAGAGCTTGCTTTCTGCTCTCTTGCTGGTGTCCGAGGCTCCGGTTCGTGCTGATACGCTTGCGGTAGCTGTTGGCGTCCAGCTGCATCCGTATTGTCACCGATTTCTTCCTTCTTCCATCTCTCCTCCCTGTCTGACATTTTTAGTGGATCTCAACATCTTGCTTGCAATTTAAAATACACACATGAAAGCCTATGTGTGGTTCCACGACAATTGACTCCCGATGACAATTGACTCCCTACGACAAATGACTCCCGCGACAAATGACTCCCGCGACAAAAAACCACCTGAGCCTTTCATCATTCTTTCTTTAAAATAAATTCCTAAAAATAGTCTTAAAATAAGCCTCTTTACATATGAAGACTCGCCCAAGAATACTCCATAAACTTTTACTCCAATATCTAACCTTAACTACACTCCTTGCCTAAACCCAACCTATCTCTAAAAACCTTGCCTAAACCCAACCCATCTCCTAAAAACTACCCCAAACTTAAACCTACCCCCTAACCTTAACCTTTACCATACATCATGCCTAAACCCAACCTAATCCCTAACCTCATACCTAATTATAAACCTAACCACAAAATCAACCTCATGCCTAAACCTAACCTTAACCTTAACCACACCCCTAAACATAACCTAACCCATCCCCCAAATCCAAAACTTAACCCTACCCTTAACCACACCACAGGCCTATACTTAACCCATTCCCTAAACCTAAAACCTAACCCTAAACTTAACCACACCCCTAAACTAAACTTAACCTATTCCCCCAACCCCAAAACCTAACCCTAACCTTAACCACACCCTATGCCTAAACTTAACCTTCCCTTGACTTTAGGTCCAACCCAAAACCTTACCCTAACCTTAACCACACACCTAACCTAAACTTAACTTATCCCCCAACCCCAAAACCTAACCTAACCTTAATGACGCGGGAGTCAACTGACGCCGGAGCCCCTTGTCGCCGGGAGTCATTTGTCGTGACACCCCTATGGTTCACAGTTGCTCCCACAAATGACGTCACCAATCTTGGCCCGATTCATAGTGCTGTTCAAGGATGATATTGGGGGTTGCTAAAAGCCTGTTTTACATCCATGATTACTCTACCTTTGCAGAAAAACTTCTAAAAATCAATCGATCCCATTCAGAAACATGCTTGCCGAAAATCAACAACCCTTTCTATTCTGCCACCCATCAGCTATGTTTCACAATCATGCACAAAAACATCAAAACAAACTCTCTTCTTCTATATCTTTCTCCCTCTCCTTAATACTCCCATCAATATCTTTCCAAAATCCATCTCACTGTTCCTTCCCTCCATCCCCCTCTCATGCCTCAAGCCACACTACAGGCAGTTACATGACATCCTCCATGGTTTCCAACCACATTTGGCACCAACACAGTCAAGATTCAAGTAACTCTACCAGTAACTCTACTTCCCAGCTGGATGACTCACATAGCAGGTCCAGGTCATTGTATTGTTGGTCTAAGCTAATTCTTATTACTGTAACTGCAGCGAGAGAACAGCAATTTTGGAAAGACTGTCAGTAAGAAGGCTACATTAGCAGTAGGAAAGATCAGTGAAGTCTGTACTTTTGCACTTAAAGGCATTCTTTGGCGATTTTCAACTGGCTTTGTATAATTACATTGTGGTTAGCATACGCAAATGAACAATGGTTAATTTTTATCAATGTTGCCTGGACTGAGAATTTTCTGTTCATTCATCAAAAATTATTTGCCTTTCGCCTCATTGGTGGACAATTTCTGGCTCTTGGGAGGTTGGTTGAGCTACAGACTGAAAGAATAAAGCAATGGATTATTCTTGCCTTTGGAAAACGTGTTAATAAATGAAACTGACTGAGAACGAGTCAGCACAAGTAATTGTCTAAGGGATGTTCAGCGCCCACCCAATTTTCAGTTCTGGGATAGCAATGCGCCCAGTGCAATCTGGTCATTGTTGGTTTTCTACCTTTTATGTACAGCTAAATATCACAGGCCTTTTTCTCCGTTTTCTCAGGTCATGAAGCACCAATTTCAAAAAAAAATTTTTTTTTCGCATTTCTACGGCATATTCAGCAAAATTTTAGGCAAAGACCATTCCTTCCAGTGGAGGAATACTTGAAGTGATTGTGATTGGTAATAAAGAAAATGACATTTTCTTCAGTGCAGCTAAAAAGAGGCATGTGAGAGTTGCATTAATAAGAGTAGCGTGGTGTGTTGCTAAAGAACACAAATATTTTGAAATAATTTGTGCTTCTACTCATATAATGTGATGAACTGGTAAGCTTTTTAATATAGATACTAACAATATTATTACAAAACAACACCCATTGTGATCATTGATTCTGTCATGATTCACCTTCATTCGGCAGCCTGCACAAGAACATTGAACTTAAGATAATATCATAAGTAATAAAACATTTCCAGTCATCCTGTGTCTTACCTCAGCTATTATTGTATTAAACAGGATCCAATCAAATCTGAAATAATTTCCCTTTGAATCTATCCTTAATCTCACCTAATCTGAGGGCAGAAGACAATCGCTTTCATGGAGTTTTGGTTTGTGTTATGCCAAAACAGCACTGAAAATTTCTCTCTTGTCTCATTTTGGTCCGATTCACTCACAGAACAATACACATTCAAATAGTATGATTCCTAGAACAACAGAATAATATCATAATTAAAAAAAAGGATTACGCCGGGATTTGAAGTAAGGGTGATTCAAATTCCTGAATTTTAAATCACCTGTAGAAGAGTATTGCACATTCTTAAGGATAATTGACACAAGGAACTGATTAGAGGCAATCTTTTGCTTTAAAAATGTTTTTTGTGTTGTGTTTGTAAATATCAATGGGTTGAAACATCGGGTCAAAATTAAAGGGAAGTTCAGGCATTACCATTTTTACACCAAATTCCAGAAACCCCAATTACAAATAACAGAAGTCACAGTATCTCAAACATCATCTTACAGCTAACCAACTGGAGTCAATTATGCATATAATGATAATAAAAAATAATAATTGATTAAGTGTAAATTTATAATACAAGGAATATAGCAAGAAGTTTTAAAAATAAATGAAAGATGTGTCACATTTTTTCATAAAAGCTTCACTATCGTGGAGTTTGTTCTTTCTTCCTTGGTCATTCCCTCTCGCATGTGCGAACAATGAAGCCTTGTGTTGCTCAGGGATGATGCCCTGACCCTCTCTGACGGGAACTGTCTGCTGCCTGCCGCAGGTAAACACTGGGGGGGGGGGACCACATCTCTACAGAGTCACTATGGAGGCACAGACATAAGTGCAGCAGAAGAAAATCATATATGAAATGCCTCTTACTCAATTATGGGGGTTGATGAGAGCATCAATAGGGATACAATATCCTCTCAAATTTTTCTTAACTTTACGTGTCATTCCATCTCATCACATCTCGGACTCACGGATTAACTGTTGGTAGTTGGAGTAAAATTGCAGAATCTCAAGTCAGTACCCTTGACCCAGATTTAGTCAAGCATAGGGTTCCAAATGTTATGCTGTGAGTGCGCCCCACGCCACGGAGATTTCTGGCAATTTCGAGCTGAAGATCACAGGGCTCACTTCACTTGGAGGTTTTGACCTCTTAATAATATTTTGAAGCCTGTTTTCCCCGCTATCATCAAACACGTGATTGCAGTCCCACTGACCTAGTTTTCAGTGCCTTTGTTCTACTCTCCGCAATTTTATAATGGCATTATAATTCTTTCGGACACAACAGTTCATTGAAAAGCCATTTAAAATGCTTCATAAGTGTTTGCAGGATTCAGAAGATAAGTGTGAGTGCAGACTGCTTCACCCACCCTATAGTTCAACAACTTCAGCACAACAAAAGTAGACAGATGACCAATGTGATAAGCTGCATTTTTCAGAGTAGGGTATGATGAAACATATCAAATGGCCCAGTGTCATAGAGGGGACTGACGGGTGTTCTGTTTACCACAAGATACCTCTTGCCAAATCAGCCATTAGGGGCCAAACATGAAATACTGTAAATGCTCTCCATTCTTAGTCCTAACTAGATGCTTTGACCCATGAACTTTTTTAGCTTGTCTAAACAGAGGACATGATCTTGTGGAGGAAATTTACACCACAGTATGTCATGAAGATTCTCGGATATGTGGGAAATGTTGGGAAATGTACATGTACAGCCATGTACAGAAGTCTTCTGTTTATACAAATACAAAATATAAGCTTAAAAACATTCTGAGCCTTTAGGTAGTGTTGGTCGTTGATGTCAAATAAGAACAATTCTATTATTTTTTAAACTTGCTGAACTTGAAGATTCATTTCAAATCAAATACAAATGTCAAATATTGAACTAACATAAATCTTCACTTTTGTTATATTCAGTGTTAACTGATATGCTGCCAAAGTTAGTGGAAGGCAGTTGCTTGAATTTATGCAGTGACCCATATATCCCAACAATGAGCCTAGCTATTTAACAAATAATTTTACATATTGTGCATATAAAGTGCATATTGTTCATAAACGAAAGGTCCATCTTACTTGACCAAGGAATCTAGGTCAAAGGTCAAGGTCAATGTCACACAAAAGGTTAAAAACACATAAGAAGCCATATCTTCGGTTCTAATGGTCGTAGAGACTTCAAACTAAGTGCATACTGTTCATAAACAAAAGATCTATGTTACTTGACCTAGGTACTGCACTATTTTGGTAAATCTACATCAAAGGTCAAGGTCACGCAAAAGGGCTAAAACACATAAGTGGCTATAGCTTCACTTCTAATCAGTGTACATACTTCAAACCAAGTGTATAATTTGTTGATAAACTCAAGGCCTGCGTCACCTAAACTAAGCACTGCACTATTTTGGTAAATCTAGGTCAAAGGTCAAGGTCAACTAAGCAGCGCTCTATTTTGTTTTTTTTTTTGTCTCTCTGTCTGTCTTTTTGTGTGCACTCTACAGGCCACAATTTTCATATTATCTTCACCAGACTTGTTGACAACATTGACTAACCTTGTGGCTAGAGACCAGTCTCTTTTGAGGCCAAAGGTCAAAGGTCAAGATCAAGATCACCAAAAAGGTCCAAAATACATTTTGGTTAAAAACTTTGCTACTATTACAGCTAGAGACTTGAAACCTACTCCATTCCGTTCATTCTGTTTCACAGATCTGTGCATGATTCCGGAAGTCTTCATTCTATGAATGACTATTTATGACTGTTTATGAATTCTATTTCATTTGTTTGTGTTTGTATGTTTGCACTATGTCGTCCACAGTTTCAGCTCAATTTAGCTCATATTTCGCAATCAATAATCAAAGGCAGGCACTGCACTATTTTGGTGAATGTAGGTGAAAGGTCAAGGTCAAAGTCACACAAAAGATCAAAAACACGTAGTAGAGACCTCAAACCAAGTGCATGTTGTTAATAAATGAAATATCTATCTTCGATGACCTAGGATTCGAGGTCAAAGGTCAAGGTCACACAAAAGTTTAAATACACATTAGAAACCGTATCTTCGGTTCTAATCGTCGTACGGACTTAAAACCAAAAGCATATTGTTCATAAATAAAAGTTCTATTTTACTTGACCAAAGTACTGCACTATTTTGGTGAATCTACATCAAAGGTTAAGTCACGCAAAATATCAAAAACACGAGTGGCCATAGCTTTGTTCCTAATCGGTGTACATGCTTCAAACCAACAGCATAATTTGTTGATAAATTCACGACCTGCATTACTTGACCTGAGCACTGCACTATTTCAATAAATCTACATCAAAGGTCAAAGTCACTTAAGCAGTGCCCGAGATAAATGAGGTTTTATTCCCCCTAATTAATTGTCATCTGTTTCAACGGTCGTGTGATAATGACATAATGTCGCCCGAAAATGACATAATGTCGCCCAGAGGTATGCGCTGTTATTGTGTTGGATTTTGTGATTGTCCCAGTCCATTATTTTATGACAAAAGATCATTCAATATGGCCCATTGGCTAGTTGCATGAGATGATGTTAAGTACTTTCTGAAAAACGCAGGGTTGCTTCAACATTAACGGTTTGCTTCTGTCACTTATCAGTCTATATCAGATCCTGAGCACATATCATTCCGGAAATGTGATTTGAGCTATCGCTGATAGAGGCTCCTCAGAAACTGTACTCGGGCCGGGTCTAAACCATGCGTGCGCAAGAGCAGGACAATCGTGAACCCCCCCCCAAAAAAAAGGAGAACGGAGCTCAAACTTAGACTCGTGGCCTACCGGCCCGAGTAATGAGCAACACTATGACTACCTTCCAGACGCCCCAGGAGCTGATAATCAGGACGAGGTTGAGAGACAGCGTGGCCCTTCATCCCTCTCTTAGGCACTCATTCCTTTGTTAGCTGACAAGTGCAATTATAATTGTGATGGATTTGTTCAACTGTGTTGTTGTAATACCGCATTGTGCGGCCATTCAACACGTCGATCATAAAGGGCGCCACGAAAAAATGACTGATCACCTGTCATTTGGTGTAAAATGAATTTTCTGCTGGTAAGGTTTCTGGCTTCCTCTCCCTGTCTTCGAAAATCAGCTGATCATTCTGGTTCATACATATAATGCATTCTTAAATGCCTTCAGAACAAGTTTGTTTGGAAATTTGGCTTTTCTTACCAGATATTTTTATCTTTTGATCACTATGTGGCTTTGTGTGTAGCACGTGCCGGCAAGCATTGCTGATGGCTGTGTGTTGGAGTCGCGCTATGTCCTACTTGCACTGAAAATCATGCTGTCTCGCTCATGTCACGCTGCAATATGATGACCTTCAACCATTCGTATCAGAAGTCTGCAATTCACTCTGAGTTTTCACAAAAAAAAGTTTTTACAACCTTTATGTAATTAGACAAACACATGTACGTTTTATATTTGGAGCATAACAAACAGCTGTAAAAGTAAGGGTCACAATAGCTCTCCCTTAAATGAATTACTGAAAACGAGTCAAGACCAATCATTATTTTCAAGGGATGTTCTGTGCTTCCCTGAAACACCAAAAGTGTACAAGCAGCAAGGTAATTAATTAATTTAATTAATTAACATCCCGAAGAGTCTGATCATGCAGGAGCACTACTCTCTCTGTCAACTACAATTGGGTATTAAACAGAGGAAATTAAACGGGAGGCAGAAACAAAGAATGAGGCAGTGGAGCAAGCCGTGACAGCAAAGCACCGAAGATGCTCACTGTGGCTTTCAGCACATCCAAAAACAGGACCCCAGCCTGTGTGTAATAAAATGAGCAAACCAGTTACCCGAAATTAGCAAACTTTCATTCCTACCCCTAATAGTGTTTGCAGTTTCAACAATAATTAAAGAGTTGGCACGATTGTGACCTTGAGATTTTTGAATAGCGTTTCTGTACCGGACATCAAAAACTAATTTCCTCGACAGGTGAACCGAAGGGCAGACAAAATTACTAGCTCAATACTAGACAATGATCCTCACCGGCACGTGTCTGGGATTATAGGCCAGACCAAAGAGAACGAGAGGACAATTGTGTTGTTCTGCTGTCGCAATCCAGCTGATGAAAATTCAGGGGAAAGCAAAGTCTGAATATGTTGGCAAAATTGATTCTTCAGATGGCAGACCCTTAATCACCAGACAGAATTCCCGAAATTCCCACAGGAAATAATCATGTACTGTGCCATTACTCGAGCCTGACTCCGCCAGCCTTCGTACTTCCGTTTAATTTCATTTCGCTTCAGTACACAGTCTGGTTACTCGGAGCTCTGCTTCGTTTACCACGGCAGAAAAATCGCCGGACCAACCAACAAACAGAAGGTGTAACCGAGAGCCATGACGTCGCCGCTGCACCAAGTTTTAAATTTTAGTCTCTGAAATCAACAATATCCACAGACATAGTGTAATGTGAATATTGTCCACTAGATGGCAGTATTTACCCTTTTTTTGTTAAGCTCAGACTGGAGTCATGTTTAGACATGTCCTGGACATGTCTGGGGCAAGTCTCAGAAAATTAAAAAAAAGAGGTCTAAATGTGGGTGGGGTCTGCAAAAGAGTATATAAGGAAAAGAATTGAGACAGTAAGGTAGTAGGAGAAATTGCAAGAAGATGACCAGACCTGCCATTCTGTTCAAGACCTGTGACGTTTCTTTTGTGGATTTCTTTGCCTGTGTTTAAGCATTTTCATTATCCAGGACATCACCAAGCCACCACACAAAAAAGGGACTGTAATTATTTTTGTTCTTTCTTATTTATCAATCTTGGTCAGTTTAGTTAGTTGTTGTGTTTAATTAAATGTGTTGAAGTTTTTAAAACTGTGTCTGTCATCCCTTGCTGTTGCTGTTGTGTTGTTTTAAATGTAATAACAAATTGGGGCCATAACAAATTGGGGGCTCAAGGTCCGGGATAGACCATTTTGTGAGTCATTTATTAAAAATCTAACATTTCAGATTGTAAAATTGTTTTTGTGAATTTTCCTATATAAATATATTGACAACAGCAATGGATGATTTCTTGGCATCACCAACCGTAGGGGTTTTGAAGTTTTTTAAAAAGACAGAACTGTTGGAAATATGCAGACATTTGGAGCTGACAGAGGTAAAACCAGCCATGCGAAAAGCAAGACTGGCTAGAGAGATAGTTGAATATTACATTGATGAAAATGTGTTTGCACCAGGAGATCTGGAACAGTTTCCAGTGGAAAATCCAAATATAGAAATGGAACTTAAATTAAAAATGCTAGAGATTGAAAGGGAAGAAAAAGAGAAACAAAGAGAATTTGAGAGGGAAGAAAAAGAAAAACAAAGAGAATTTGAGTTAGAAAAATTTGCAAGACAGAGAGATTTTGAATTAGAGAAATTCGATAGAGAAGAAAGACTCCAAATGGAGCAACTAAAAATAAAAATTCAAACTGAAAATAAATTTCGGGCTAGCCAGGAGGTAAAACTGGTGCCTCCATTTTCGGAAAAGGATGTTGACAACTATTTCCAGTGTTTTGAAAAGGTAGCAAAGAGTTGCCAGTGGCCAAAGGAACACTGGCCTCTGATGTTGCAAACTGTCCTCAAGGGTAAAGCTCAAAAAGCCTATTCGGCTTTGTCTGCAGATGATTCCTCTGATTATGAGGTTGTCAAAAAGGTTATTTTGAGAGCTTATGAGTTGGTTCCAGAGGCTTACCGACAGAAATTCAGAGGTCTGACGAAATCTGAAAATCAGACTTATGTTGAATTTGCTAATGAGAAGAAAGTTTGCTTTGAGCGCTGGTGTACTTCTATGGAGGTCAAGGATGATTTCAACTCACTAAAAGAGATGGTGTTAGTTGAAGAATTCAAGAACTGTGTTAAGGATGATGTTAAGACCTACCTTAATGAGAAGCAAGCACTGAATTTGAAATCAGCTGCCAAATTTGCAGATGAATATGTTCTCACACATAAGTCCAAATTTCAGTCTAGCAGTAATAATAGATGGTCCCAATTTCAGAAAAGGGGTTATGGTGATACCCAAGATTCCTCACCCAAAGACAAAGACAAATCTGGTGATGGTGCTCAGAAATCCAGTAACAGGTCTGATCAAAGTGTGAAAGCTGACAGTGACAAAAGTGGTCTAGTTTGCAGTTATTGCAAGAAATCTGGTCATGTTACAACTAACTGTTGGTTCCTTAAAGCTAAGAAAGAAAAAGAAAAGGATACCAAACCAAATGCCTTTGTGAAAACAAGGTTAGAAACCCCTGTAGTAGATAACCAATCTGCTAAATTGCCTGCTGCTTGTGGGGCTAAAAAGCCTGATACAGCTGACTTTGTGAGGGAGGAATTTCTTCCATTTGTGTCAGAGGGATTTGTGGCTCTGAATGAGCATACTACTCCTGTCCCCATATATATCCTAAGGGATACCGGAGCTTCTCAGTCACTTTTGTTGATGGACTCCTTGGAGTTACGTGATGAGACCGCTTCAGGGGATTTCATACTTGTACAAGGTATTGAAGGGAGGACTGTATCTGTACCCCTGCGCTCTATATTCTTGAAGTCAGATTTAGTTACAGGACAGGTAAAGGTGGGACTTATGTCAAGTCTACCTATAAAGGGTGTTTCTCTGTTGCTAGGCAATGACCTGGCTGGGGGCAAAGTAGTTCCCCCTGTACATCTTACTTCACAGCCGAGCACTGAAGATGGGGATGAGGACCCATCTCTGTATCCTTCTTGCGCAGTGACTCGTGCTATGGCCAAGAAGGCTAAAGAAGAAGATGATGTGGTGCCGTCCAGTACATTGAATAGTCAGGACTCAGGTGGTTCGCCTCATGACTCTGATTGGCCTTCTATGGTTTTTCCGTTTGAGGACTTATCAGATACTTTTATCAGTTCTCTATTCAGCCAGCCGGATGGGTCTGGTGATTCTGATGTGTCTGGAGACTTGTCTCTGTCCAGAAAGCGGTTGATTGAGGAGCAAACTAATGATCCTGAAATTTGTGTACTAAAGAGGAGAGCCCTTCCTGATAAAGAAATAGACGCAGTTCCAGTTGGGTATTATCTCAAGGATGGTGTGTTGATGCGGAAGTGGCGCCCTCCTGATATCCCTGCCCATGCAGATTGGGCAGTGGTCAGGCAAATTGTTGTTCCGAAGGTCTATAGGAATGAGATCTTAACAATGGCTCATAGTTTACCTTTAGGAGGTCATCTTGGTGTTAACAAGACTGTTGATAAGATCATGAAACACTTCTTTTGGCCTGGGCTTCGGAAAGACGTTTCCAACTTTTGCAAAACCTGTCACACTTGTCAGGTAGTTGGAAAACACCAGTTAGACCCACCTGTAGCTCCATTGCAGCCTATCCCAGCATTTGGGGAGCCATTCTCGAGGGTCATTGTTGATTGCGTTGGTCCATTACCCAAGACTAGATCTGGAAATCAATACTTGTTGACAATCATGTGTGCATCTACCAGATTCCCCGAAGCCATACCTCTACGTAACATCAAGGCAACTGCAATCTCGAAGGCTTTGATAAAGTTCTTCACGTTGTTTGGCCTTCCCAGGGAAATTCAGTCAAACCAGGGAAGCAATTTCACTTCAGGATTGTTTCAGCAGGTTGTGTATGAACTAGGTGCAAAGCAGATTCTTTCTAGTGCCTATCATCCAGAAAGTCAGGGTGCCTTAGAGCGGTTTCATTCCACTCTCAAGACAATGATGAGGACTTATTGTTATGACCATGAGAAAGACTGGGATGAAGGGGTTCATTTGCTGTTGTTTGCAGCTAGAGAAGCAGTGCAGGAGTCTACTGGATTCAGTCCATTTGAGCAAGTGTTTGGTCATGAAGTGAGAGGACCTTTACTATTATTGAGTGAACAATGGCAAGAGGAAGTGCCACACATCAGTCTGTTAGACTATGTTAGCAAGTTCAAGGAAAGATTGCGTGCAGCTTGTGACCTAGCCAAAGAGAACTTGAAATCAAGTCAGGGAAAAATGAAAACTTGGTATGATCATAAGGCTAGAAGCCGTGAGTTTAAACCAGGAGAAAAGGTCCTTGTGTTGTTTCCCTTGCAGTCCAATCCATTGCAGGCTAGATTTCATGGTCCTTATGAAATTCTGACAAAACTCAATGATCTCAATTACATTGTGAAGACTCCAGATAGGAGAAAACCAAAACAATTGTGTCATATTAACATGCTAAAGCCTTATCATGACAGAAATGCTAGGGTTGCAGCTGTCACTTCAGATTCTCCAATGGTCGAAACGTGTGAAGATGAGGGGGAGTTTCAAGATGATGAACCAAGAATTAAAGCTGAAGTTCTTTCATGTAAATTATCAAACACTGAAGTGTTGCAAAATCTTGATGTAAAACTCCAGCACTTAGAACCCTCACAGAGAGATCAGTTTGAAAGGTTGATCAAGAAATATGAGGATTTGTTTCCTGATGTTCCAAAGAGAGTTACTATAGCCTCTCATGATGTAGATGTTGGTGATGCCAACAGCATCCGTACCGGATGAATCCTGAAAAGAGAAAGATTGCTGAGAAAGAGGTTGAGTACATGTTAAAACATGATATTATCAGACCCTCCAACTCCGATTGGAGTTCACCCTGTGTGCTAGTTCCAAAACCTGATGGAAGTACTAGATTCTGTACAGATTATCGCAAAGTCAATGCTGTAACTAGAACTGATGTGTTTCCAATACCTAGGATTGATGATTGTATTGATCGTGTAGGGCAAGCAAAGTTTCTGACCAAGATTGATTTATTGAAGGGTTATTGGTGTGTGCCTTTAACTGAGAGGGCCAAGAGCATCTCTGCTTTTACCACACCGTCTGGATTGTACCAGTATGAAGTCCTACCCTTTGGCATGAAAAATAGCCCAGCCACGTTCCAAAGGATGATACAGTCTACAATCGCTGGATTGCCACACACGGGTGCGTACATCGATGACCTGATCACATGGAGTGACTCCTGGGAAGAACATCTAAAAGATGTAGAGACGTTGTTCCAGCGCCTGACCCAGGCTAACCTGACTGTTAACCTGAGCAAGAGTGACTTTGGTTGTGCTACTGTCACCTATCTTGGCTACGTCATAGGCCAGGGTAAGGTGGCACCCATAAATGCTAAAGTCCAAGCCATCATGGACTTTCCAGTTCCTGACAACAAAAAAGCTTTGCGCCGCTTCCTTGGAATGATCGGGTACAACCGCAAGTTCTGCAAGAACTTTGCTGAGATTGCTCTCAGTCTAACTAACCAACTGAAGAAAGGCGTAAAGTTCACCTGGGATGATGCATGCCAGAGAGCCTTCGATCACCTGAAGTCTCTGCTGTGTCACTTCCCCGTGCTCAAATCTCCTGACTTCAACAAACCGTTCTCCATCGCGGTCGATGCTAGCGACCAAGCTTGTGGATCTGTGCTCCTACAGAGAAGTGACTCTGATGACATTGAGCATCCCGTGGCATACTTCTCCAGGAAGTTCAATCGCCACCAAAGGAACTATTCCACAATAGAGAAGGAACTGTTGGCTCTGGTCCTTTCTTTACAACACTTTGAGGTTTATGTTTGTACAGGACAAAAGCCAATGATTGTGTACACTGACCACAATCCGTTAACGTTTTTGAGTAAGATGAAAACCAAGAATCGGAGATTGTTGAATTGGAGTTTGATTTTACAGGAGTTTGACTTGGAAATTAAGCATGTGAAGGGTACAGACAATGTAATTGCTGATTGCTTATCCCGTGTTTGAATGTGTATATATATATCATGTGTATGAATATTGTATGATATGTATATATAGACAAGTGTTCACTTAACCATTTCGTATTGAAAAGAAAAATTTTGCCTTTATGAGTCAAAATTTTTCCCTTTTGGAATGGAGGTGTAATGTGAATATAGGCCACTAGATGGCAGTATTTACCCTTTTTTTGTTAAGCTCAGACTGGAGTCATGTTTAGACATGTCCTGGACATGTCTGGGGCAAGTCTCAGAAAATAAAAAAAAAGAGGTCTAAATGTGGGTGGGGTCTGCAAAAGAGTATATAAGGAAAAGAATTGAGACAGTAAGGTAGTAGGAGAAATTGCAAGAAGATGACCAGACCTGCCATTCTGTTCAAGACCTGTGACGTTTCTTTTGTGGATTTCTTTGCCTGTGTTTGAGCATTTTCATTATCCAGGACATCACCAAGCCACCCCACAAAAAGGGACTGTAATTATTTTTGTTCTTTCTTATTTATCAATCTTGGTCAGTTTAGTTAGTTGTTGTGTTTAATTAAATGTGTTTAAGTTTTTAAAACTGTGTCTGTCATCCCTTGCTGTTGCTGTTGTGTTGTTTTAAATGTAATAACAAATTGGGGCCATAACAATAGATAGACGGGAGGTCATTCACTCTGTCATAGAGAAATTACCCGGTATCAGCAACTTATAACCACATCAAGATGAATGTTTGGTTAGTTTTTTTGAATGGAAATTATATTTTAGCGCTACTCCCTACAGGTTTCGAGAAAAGTTGTCATATCTGCCTAATATCCATCATGAAACATATGAAATAGGCACCCTGTTCATCTCTGTGAGCTTCTAGCTTGTAGCTTCTAGTGTTATATTGCTCGAATTTCACACTATTTTAATTAGCAGCAAACTTTTTAAAGCCGTGTTTTTGTTCATTTCACAAGACCTATTCGCTGTCTCAGTATTATGTTGTCAATATCCATGAATGAAATGGCTTAGAGCCAAACTATGTCACTATAAAGTTACAAAATAGCGAGCTGGGTATGATGTTAGCGCAAGTATGTTCAACAGTTCAGTTTTCGTGTCAACACAGATTTCTTCCTAATGTAAATAATGCGTTATTTACGCCGATTCTGTCGTTGATTTCGGGTCTCCTACTTTTTTTAAATAGCAGCAGTACCTGCAGGAAAAACGATTGCTCAACAGTTTGTTTCTTGTAAGGAGAACAGACAGAGCACCTTTGGTTCTTTTAATGAATGAGTGAAGGCTAAAATTTGGTAGATGGGCATATGTATGGGTACAGTATTAACTTTAATGTACCGATCAGTTTGTTTTTGCTGCATTCCTGGTATGAAGGACTGTAGTTTCCAGCCGAAGTACTAGGCGGCTGAGCCAGCGTATAACATACGTCATCTCCAAACGTTAGTGATTAGTTTACTGGTACACCAATGATTTTAAACTTCTGACACGCGCCCACCCACCAGGAAGTAAACATTTGTCAATGACGAGTGGCCATACTCTGTACACGAAGCAAAGTGAAGTAGCAGAAGTAGTCTGGATTTACCAGGCTATCATTACTCTGAATTTCAAAAGAATTTTATTTCTTACACAAGACCCTTCAATACACTATCAAGTTACAACATATGCAGGAATGCTAGGCAGACAACATAAAGCGAAGAAGCGCCATGGAATTAATTGACATTTTAATGACATTGTTCACCTGCAGGGTGTCAGCCATTTTATCCTATAATATAATAACTATGCATATTGTGAACTGCAGAGTGGCAGACAGCAAATTACTGTTAGACAAATTATGGTGGGTACAATTATGTATGTAATTATGGAGCATTATCACACACTGAAAGACTAAGCGCCAAATGATGTTGAATCCATACAGTAGAAGTTCCTCATTCCTCAAAAAGATAAAATAACGAAACAATATGAAATTTAAGGGCTGAAGTCCTAAATATGGATTAAGCCTTCGCCCATACAAAAAGAATGAAGATGTCCATTGAAAAAAGCGTTTAGTCAAGAACTAAGCTCGATCCATGTCAGAAATATCAGCACATAATGAAGAGGGTTTTATAAAAGCAGAAATTCAGATCTTATGTGAGGTTACATTATATACAGTGTCGTTGGCCATTATTTTGGTATTTTGTCAATACAGTTTTTAAAGCAATTTTGGTATTTACAGAACTTTCGAAACAGAGCAGACAGCTCTCCTGGAGAATGGGGAGGGGCTAACTCTGCAAACAGAAACAAAGCAAGCTTAGCTTGTCCTCAGATAATGAACAACGGCCATGAATGCAGGCATGGAGCACATCAAATACGGAATTCATGGCCATAAATATCTAAGTTGAGGAAATAGCAATACAGAGTACTGGAGGGCCAAGCAGCCATGAACACGGGGCATATATTACTCTTAAAGGGAACCCCGATTATTATGACTTGTAGGCCTTAATAAGTCACAATTTATCTCTTACTAAAATATGTTGTTACAAGCATGTAAAATATTGTAATTGCTTTAAAAATCCTCAATGTTTAGTACATATTTTTACCTACGGTGGCCGCCATTTTTTACATGTGCAGTGCATTCTGGGAATGATGACGTAAAAAGGCTGCACTCAGGAGAAGAGCCGTTTACGCCAACGTAGAGTTAAGCTGTCATTGAGAAGAAGATACTACAATGCTACATTGTGCTGCTTTTGGCTGCGATTTCCAGTCAAAAGGCAACAAGTCTAAATACGTAAGTCTCCACAGCTTTCCTACTGATAAGAGGTGGTGGAGGGAGTGGGGAAATGCTTGTGGATGTACACAACGTTGGAAAGACCCGCGGCTCTGTTCTCACCACTTCTCACCTAAAGGCATTTGAGGCCTTTAGCCGACCATAGCTGCTATAGGAGCTGACAGGAGCTAACGGTCATAAACGGAGGCAAAAAGCAAATGCTGTACCGACAGTTTTCCCTCACGAGGAGTCCAAACGACCTCAGGAAGCGAGTGTAATGTGCTCTCAAAAACATCTTTAAAAATTATCAAAGCCATAAACATCTTGTAAGTGCGTTAACTGTTAAATCCTCATAATGTACAGTACCAGTGTGGATAAAGGTTCCACTTTCGCCAACGCGCTGTTGGCCGTGTGTCAATCGAAAGTCAGGTGGACGTGCCTTGCTCACTGAACCGAGAAGTAGAATGAGTGAGACGGCATGTTGGCCGGCCGTTTCACACATATCTTAGTGTAAATCCCCATCGCAAACAAGTCCAAATAAGTTCAGCGTTTAAATTTTTTTGTTGGACAACATGACGTCCATTATACTTGTAGTATAGTGTGAACGCCTGAAGTAATTTTTGCTACAAATTTTCTTTCGCGCAGTTGGCAATATATTTATTTCCAGGAAAGTTAATGTCTGCAAATTCATGTATTCTTGCCATAATATTTGCCGATAAGAATTAAGAAATGAAACCTTTAGTTCTAAAGCGCCGTTATCGAAGAAAGCAAAACAACAACATCATGTTTTGCCACCACTTTAATATAATTTAAATTATGAACAAAACCCGCACTTCTGAAAACAGAACTAAAATACGCAAATATCTATGTAGTTGTAAGTTAAAATAACAGAGTCACTTTTTCCTAAGTCTGCAAGAAATGTTTCAGCCTTTGGAAATCTGGAGTTTTTTGTCCTTGGTGTGTATAAGCCGAACAATTCTCAGTCACCCTTAGCAAAAAGTAGTATACTTGAAGTTAATTTTATTAACTGTACTTGAGTATAACACTACACTACACTACACTTGCTTACTTGTTTACACTAGAAGTAAACTTTTTAGTATCCTGTGAGTGAACTAGTTGTATACTTTTAGTATACTTTTCAATTTATGAAAGTATACATTTAAGTATACTGCAAGTAAACTTACAGATATTCTGCTAGTTTATTAGTTGTATACTTCTAGTAAACTTTTCAGTTCATGAAAGTATACTGTGGATCCCAACCTACTTGCCCACCAACACCTGACTTTTTTTCTGAGGGGGTCTCCCATCCAAGCACTAACCAAGGGCACACCTGCTTAGCTATAGCCACACAGCTGGTGCTTAATCTCATGTTTGAAAATATTGTATACAGTTATCTGTGAATCTGCACATAATGGCCAGCTAGATTGAACTGACATCTCAACTTAAACACAGCAATGTTTGGTACAGGTACAAAATGCAGGGCTTTGATGTCCACACTCTTGTCTAAAAATGATGAAATCATTTATTCAACAGAATGTACCTTAAGTGCACTGCTGCATCTTTTCTTTTGTCGGTATATTTTTGACTGTGATACAGAACTCCATTAACCAAAAAACAGCTCATCTGTGTACTCATCTGGAATATTTCATCAGCCTTTACTTGAGTCCTTCAGCCTACTAGTCAGACTGAAGGCATTGCTAATCAATATTTTTGCATATTTCTGGTTCCATATGAGAGAAGGAGGTATTTTTTTGTTTTGAATTGGGATTTCAATAAGAGTTGCCATTGCTGTGTTCTTTGGCATCCGATATAATATTGTGCTTGAAAATGTATTTTATAAAGGAATCACTTTTGTTCTCAATCCTGAGTATGTGCTTCATTGAAAATTCTCATAAGTACCTTCATCTGCAAATTAAAGCAGAATGCACTTAAGCATTGTCTACTAGTAGAGTACGTGAGGTATCCTCTCGTCTACTTACGTTAAATACAAATCCCAAAACCAGTGAAGTTGGCACGTTGTGTAAATCGTAAATAAAAACAGAATACAGTGATTTGCAAATCCTTTTCAACCTATATTCAATTAATTACACTGCAAAGACAAGTTAATTAATGTTCAAACAGGTAAACTTTGTAATTTTTTGCAAATATTAGCTCATTTGGAATTTGATTCCTGCAACATGTTTCAAAAAAGCTGGCACAAGTGGCAAAAAAGACAGAGTTAAGGAATGCTCATCAAACACATATTTGGAACATCCCACAGGTGAACGGGCTAATTGTGAACAGGTGGGTGCCATGATTGGGTATAAAAGCAGCTTCCCTGAAATGCTCAGTCATTCACAAACAAGCATGGGGCGAGGGTCACCACCTAGTGAACAAATGCGTGAACCGATTGTCGAACAGTTTAAAAACAACATTCCTCGACGAGCTATTGCAAGAAATTTAGGGATTTCATCATCTACGGTCCGTAATATCGTCAAAAGGTTCGGAGAATCTGGAGAAATCACTGCACGTAAGCGACAAGACCGAAAACCAACATTGAATGCCCGTGACCTTCGATCCCTCAGGCAGTACTGCATCAAAAACCGACATCAGTATGTAAAGGACATCACCACATGGGTTCAGGAACGCTTCAGAAAACCACTGTCAGTAACTACAGTTCGTTGCTACATCTGCAAGTGCAAACTAAAACTCTACAATGCAAAGCGAAAGCCATTTATCAACAGCACCCAGAAACGCCTGCCGGCTTCGCTGGGCCCAAGCTCATCTTAGATGGACTGATGCAAAGTGGAAAAGTGTTCTGTGGTCTGACGAGTCCACATTTCAAATTGTCTTTGGAAACTGTGGACGTCTTGTCCTCCGGACCAAAGAGGAAAAGAACCATCCGGACTGGTATAGGCGCAAAGTTCAAAAGCCAGCATCTGTGATGGTATGGGGGTGTATTAGTGCCCAAGGCATGGGCAACTTACACATATGTCAAGGCACCATTAATGCTGAAAGGTACATACAGGTTTTGGAGCAACATATGTTGCCATCCAAGCAAAGTCTTTTTCATGGACGCCCCTGCTTATTTCAGCAAGACAATGCCAAGCCACATTCTGCACGTGTTACAACAGCATGGCTCCGTATTAAAAGAGTGCGGGTACTAGACTGGCCTGCCTGTAGTCCAGACCTGTCTCCCATTGAAAATGTGTGACGCATTATGAAGCGTAAAATACGACAATGGAGACCCCGGACTGTTGAACAACTTAAGCTGTACATCAAGCAAGAATGGGAAAGAGTTCCACCTGGAAAGCTTCAAAAATTGGTCTCCTCAGTTCCCAAACGTTTACGGAGTGTCGTTAAAAGGAAAGGCGATGTAACACAGTGGTAAAAAGGCCCCTGTGCCAACTTTTTTGCAATGTGTTGCTGCCTTTAAATTCGTTAATGATTATTTGCAAGAAAAAAATGAAGTTTCACAGTTTGAACATTTAACATCTTGTCTTTGCAGTGTATTCAATTGAATATAAGTTGAAAAGGATTTGCAAATCATTGTACTCTGTTTTTATCTACAATTTACATAACCTGGTTTTGGGTTTTGTAATATCTAAATAGCAGCAGTAATATATTTTAGATTGCAATAATCATAAGCTGTGAGTGTGATGTCAAGTTAGCTTAATGAAGTCTTTGAAGTATACTTTCAGTTTAAAAAAAAAAAAAATTTTAGCTCCCTGAAAGTTTAAAACTAAATGTACACCGTAGAGGACTTGAAGTATAGAACTAGTGGACTTGTAGTCTACCTATAAGTTTTTCTGGCAGTATACATCAAAGTGTACTTTCATGAACTAAGAAGTTGGCTTGAAGGATATAACAAGTCAAGTTGTAGTACATCTGAATTTACTTTCAATGTTCTTCAAAGTATACTTTTATAAATTAGACATTGAGCTAGTAGTACATAACTAGTGAACTAATCGTTAATTTTTATGTTTACGAGCAGTATACTTCACAGTATACTTTCATGAACTGAAAAGTTTACTAGAAGTATACTTTAATGTATACTTTCATAAATTGAAAAGTATGCTAGAGGTATACAACTAGTTAAGTCACAGTATACTTCAAAGTTCACATGTTGTATACTTGCAGTACAAAATAAAACTTAGATGTAAACTAGATGGGTATATTACCTTTATGTTAATATTTTAATGTGCTTATTCTTTTGTCTGCCAATGTCTTACATAAGACCAGTATTTCGCCACGGCAAATTATCAACATTTACAGTGACACGAGCAAGATTAAAATTTTGGGCATCCAATGAGAAATTTTAGTAAATGTATAAATATTTTGTGACAATAAATGCGTAAGTTTTCATCCATTAGATTAGCGTTTCTACTTCATGACGACTACTTCTAACTGCCTCCAATAGAATTATATATTTTAAAACCCTAATAACAAAAATATCGATTGACTTGTCTTATCCGAAGCAGTTGTGGTAGTATATTCTTGCCAAAATTCAAGGCCTGCAATAACATCTGGCACACACCGGTCATACTCAAAACCCACTCCCCCCTGTCGACAGTCCCAAGTCCCGTAGGCTATAAAGCACGCGACAGTGGTGGATGCTAATAACTGAAATTATTGATATTGGGGTGCAACGGATCAGAAAACTCACAATACGCTTATGCTGACTTCGAACAGCTGCTGACAAAACTTGGAGCTCGACAACAAACACTCTCCCTCTCAGTTGTCATGGCGACGCAATTGTTGCACTGACACCACTGGGTTTGCCCCACTCTCGCCTCATCACGTCTCCTCTGGTCTTCATTTTTATGCTCATTTTGGTCATTTTCTGTGTTTGCCTCCTTGCTAACGCTCGGGCGCTCGGGTTCAAATTGAAGGGGCTGAATTGATGTCATTTTTCTCGCTGTAGAGTCACAACTGCGGCCCCGGCGAACTGACAGAACTGAGTTGAGCAACCATTTGACGTCACTACTCAAACTGCATTGCGACGTAAACAACAATGGTGACCTACAAGTAAAATTATATTTACAAATTTTATGAAAAATGAAGACTTTCATGATATTTTTTGACTCACATTAATCTGACTGATACCAACGGTAATCTTATGAAGCCTACAAGTCATTATAGTGGGGGTTCCCTTTAAAATCTAGTGTCCCATTTTGCTTCCATTTTAGTAATGTTTCCACTTCTTATTGCGTATATCCCCAGCTCAACTGAAACTAGACATCTACATTGGTCTTCGAGTATTGTTCATTCAGGTATGCTGACACAGAATGTTCTTCATGGAATCCCCCCCCATCCCTATAAATGAAAGATCTGAGGTATGTTGAGGAGAAACAAACATGGAGGTATAAGGTCAGGAGGCAACTTAACTTCTGACGCGTAGCACATTTGAAAGCTGGTTATGCACACGGTGAAAAGGGTTTTTTCACACAGTGCTGCTGAGACAAAATATTCCACACAAATTCCACGAGTAGATGTCAGCGTTTTTACATCTCTCAGTTTGCTAGAGATTGACGGTTCCTAACCATAAATCTGAAGTAAAACACTGCAAGTAAGACTGGATTCAACAGAAATTTAAAACGTTATTGTGCTGCACTGCCCCAGACAGGAGAGTACTGCTACAGCAAAAAAATATGGGGACATTATAATTCTAATCGTACTTCGCTTTAAACTGAGTTTTCCTTGGGTATGTGACATAATTTATGAAGAAGCAGCATGAACATCACTGATCATTTCTAATCACTTTTAGCATAGAATCTTTGACAGCCTTTAATTTTCAGTATTTCCTTTCCAGTAGTTCCTTAGTTGTCTCAAAAGGGCTGCTACTGGTAACTGTGATTATTATTATTATTATTATTATTATTATTATTATTGGGGAATTATCTGGCATGAATTAAGCGTATTCTCATCACCAATTGTGAGCAACATCACTGCAAGTTCTTTCAAGCAGAATCTCGAGGGCAGACATAAAAGATTTTATCCATCGCACGAGGAGTTCCAATAAAAGCTTGCCAAACATGGTAATGAAAACGTTAGCTCTTCTGGTGGGCTGATGTTGCTTATAAAGGTCCTGCCAGTGCAATGGGACATCTCACTTTTTACTGCTGTATATTTGTTTTACGGTCCTTAATGTGGAGTGGCATAGCACACTTTTCCTTTTTATTTTTTATTGCGTGTACAAATGTTTTCCCTTGTATGCTAGTAAAGAGGCTGTAAACTGAAGGAATTTCAACCCTGCCCTTGGTAATGTGGACAGTGGGATGGCTTGTGACATGGACCGCATAAACGGTTCTCTAAGGCACAGTCAGTATGTGGGGCACCTAAGGGGTCAGGATTTGCCAGCTACAGCACCCTAATCCCACCCCTCACCCCAATCATGCCCAGTCAGTAAACCTGTGTAAAATGGCACTGAAAGATTAGGGCTGTTCCTTGGGAGGTGGTTATTCTCAGACGAGATTTGACACCTTTCAGCAAATGAGTTTGACCCAGTCAATCTGATTCCTGGGCATTCCTGATATAGGATGCCAGAAGTAATGCACAGTCAGGAGGAGCAGCAGGGGTCAGGAAATGATTTCCCAGAACCAAAAGGGCCAGATCTACTAAAGCTTTGCATGTATAGAAACGCGTGCAAATGCCATATCACCTGCAAATTAACATCCAATCACATCTACTAAGGGTGTGCACTCAGGATTGCATCTTTTAATTGAGAGAATTTGCACATTCTATGCAGCTAGTACTTTTGGCCCTAATGAATATGTAGTAAGGGGTGTGCCTATCCTATCCTGCAAAATATGGGAGGAGAAAATGCAAATACAAAATTTTAGCACATGCAGAGTGACTTATCAAGCCTGAAAGCAATTTCAGTGATGGTGATTGCGATTGCTATTTAATACCTTTGAAGGGTAGGTACTAATTGGCTTCACGTAATTGCGCACAGACATGGCTGCCATTATTGCCACAAGGAGAAGACACAGGCAGCGAGTTCACCGAGAATGGGCGTTCTCCATCCGTGTGACAATGTTTGGGCTGTCAGAGGAGAGAATATTCCAGACATATCGCTTATCCAGCACTGCCATTTAGGAGGTGTTTCTTGAAATAATGGCTGATTTGAAGCCAGTCACAAGAAAAAGTCATGCTGTACCTGCAATGACAAAACCTATTGCTACTCTCTAACTGATTCATTCCAGCGTACAGTAGCTCTCACTGCTGGAATCTCCCAAAACAGTTTCTCATGTGTACTGTCTCAAATACTGGATGCCATGTTGCACAGGATGGGACGATACATAAAGTTTCCATCCACACGGGAAGCACTGAATGAAACCAAACATGACTTTTATGCGGTTGATCGCTTCCCAAGAGTAATCAGAGCCATTGACTGTACTCATGTGCAAATTGTTCCCCCCTCAAACACTGAGCATGCACAGTTATTTTAAGTGTAATTTTACAATCAGTTCATAACACAAGTTCCGTGTATGTTAACTGTAAACCACAGTTAATTGCGGGCAGGACTCTACCTGCAGTTAAAATAACAAGGAGACAATGCATTAATTTAACAGGAAAATTCTGTCCATTTATGAAAGTGTATTTGCTTCCTCCACAAGCACCTCCAGCTCCATCAAGTCGAATTTCATTTTGCGTTTGCGTTCGTCCTTTTCCTCCAAACTGTCCATGGTGGAAATGGCTGCAGCGCGCAAAGTGCTCATTTAAATAATGCTGTTTGCACCAGCAGTCATTTAAGCAATTACTCTAAGTAGATCACCAGCAAAATGTAAGCAAACCAAACGCACAAAATGTTACCACGAGCTGCAATTTAGCGCTCTTTATCAGGGATCTAAGTTGGTCAGGCCCAAAGTGTTCTTACTGTACTACTGGAATGTTTTGTCAATGTTACAACTTTCTTGTCATGAGGCATCGATACTGCAGAAATGCTATTCCTCACACCTTTGCACTCAAAGCACTCCCTCTCACTGTTTGGCAGTACTGGCGTGTTATTCTTTAAACCAGTACGCAACAAGGATGGAACAGCTACAGCATGACCAGCCAGGGTACCTACCATTCACTCACATTTCTTTATGGGATTAGGTCAGCTCACTTGTACAGTAACATAGTGGCAACGTTGTCATAACAGCATGTCTGTTTTGACAAGATTGATACATGGGTATTACTTGCTATGGTAGTTAGGATGGTCTGGAGTTTTTCTAAAAATAGCTGATTGCAAAGGAAATGGCTCCAGCAGATTTCCTTGTAAACACAAGCACAATGTGGTGCAGTCTTTGCTGGGCATATTTTTTACATGGGGCTATATTTTCAGATGACTGTTTTAGAACAAATAGATAAACACACACACTGCTTAAGTCAGCCTGCCCCCAAATCACAACCTTTTCTCGAATTTTACGGTGTGGTCAGGCCCTAAAAAGAGCAGGCGGTTAAGAGAGTAAAAAACAGGGACTATTTTGGAATGATGGGAACTATGCTATGTTTAGGATGATCTATACTCTGTATGCACGTTAAAAGAATGTATCTGACACTCTCAAGTGTGCAGAAAGGCAGAAACCTAACTAACAGAAAATGTACTCACAATGTTTTGCCATGTAGTGGCAAGGTTGTAGAAAAAAAAAAAAAAAATATATATATATATATACATATATATATATTTATATATATATACTGTATATGGATATCATTGTGGGGATACCTTCTGTCAGAAGAGGAATATGGTTACGCTTTGTGAAGTTTTCTTAAATTCCTCACAGGCATAATGGTCCATGAAGGCAATTCACTGCATCAGTTATGGATTACATGGATTATTAGGGTCAACACAATTGGAAAGGTAAACCTAAATAATCAGTTTTGTATTTACATGTAAAATTTGGAATTAAATTACAGGTTTTTACGAATAAGACTGTATTTAGTCCTGTATTCTTGTTTATCTCCTCAAGCCAAAGATTCTGTTTTTAGGAAGTATTTTTACATTTATTCACTCCCATTATTTCGAACACAGGACTGTGAGTAAAGTTATATTTTGGGAGTGATCTGGAACATATTCTAGATTCTAGATGTGGAAGAACCAATAATACCAACATATGGCGTGGGGAGGTATGCGCTCCACTGAGTGCCCTTCTAGTTAGAGTTTGTATTGCTTTGAAATTGGGATTCTTGCTTTTGTGCACTCTCATCTAATAATTTTACATTTGGTTCCATTCAAATTCATCCAAAATAATATTTGAAGAATTTCAAAATTAGGCTTTAAGCAAAACCAGCCTTTTAGGTCAGCTGAAATTGTTGGCATTCACTCTGTTATTTGGAGTATTACCATACTTTTGTCATTCATTTGTTAATAAATACTTGGCCAAGATGTGGGATATTTGGTTTTCATATGACATGAATGCTAAGACTGGGGAAATTATTTGATGACTAATCGGTATTAGATATTAGCTGTGTGGGTTTGTGGATACACGCATAGAAACCAGAGCCGAAACAGCAGGAGCTTTTTTGTGAGCTCTTACCGCTGTTCTGTGGTGCATCAGAACAGAAACATATGCAGGGTGAACTCACTGGTTCAGATTATTCCTGTCTCCCACAATCCTTCACTGTGCTAGGGCATGTTACAATGGCATTTCAAAGCAAGATATGGCAAATCAAATTTGAACAACCGATTGATCACTCGATGCTGAGGACAGCGTTCAAAGTTGGTGAGTTGTACCGCAAGGAGCAGACATCCATCAAATCGCATTATGCTAATGTGGCATGAAAAATGAATACAGGATGAAAGAGGAAATAACTTTAAATACGATTGTGTCCTCCACAACTGGGAGATGTTAGTTTTCCCTATCTCAATGAGCTAAACAGTTTTACTGACATCAGAAACACTCCACTGTGTCTTAATTTGTTCAGTTTGAACTATCTGACACAATAGTGTAATTAAGAGTCAGCATATCATCAATCACACCAGAAGCAAAATAACAACGAGATATAAAAATGAGAAAAAGCGACCAACAAAACAATCCTCTGCAAAACCGATTCCTACCAGAGATGAAAAAACACCCAGTCATAAAGTAAGCGAGAGCCAACAACCAATCAGCTGAGAGCATTCTGAGGGGGAGAGGGGCACAAAGGGAATCTACTGTTGCACCCTTGAGCGCTCTGCCGAACTGCTGCGGACAGATACGTCCAGCTGTCCAAGAGCATGATGTCATTCTTGAAAACAGCTTATTTACTGAGCAATTCATTTAGCTTGTGTAAACCATTTTAGCACACCCAAAACCAATTCCTTGACCATGGCACTTGCTTTGGACCAGACGTTGTTGTGTTGTTTGTTGAGCGTGCGTTTTTGCTTGTGTTGTCATTGTAAACGGGCAGCAATAAGCTTCAACGCAAATAGTGAATGATATTTGTCACTAAATTTGTAGTCTGTGAGTCCATTCAATTAATGTACCCATGTTTCTTATGTATGCTACAGGCCAAAATATTAGGAACACCCTGCATTTTTCAGAATTTGACTGGTTTTTCTTAAATTAAAGTATATTTTCAGCAAGAACAAAAAACAAAATAACATAGAAACACGTCTTAACTAGAAATGTGAAAATTACTTGCTAAGAGATATACATATTCAAATTCGATTTTCTACATAGTACCCTCCCGTAGCCTTGATTACTGCCTGACATATCCTCGGCATTCTTTCCCGCAGTTTAAGGAGAGAACTGCCTGGTAACTCACTCTAGGCTTTAAAGAGTTCCTTCATGAGCTCCTCTCAACTTGATGGGCACACTTCTCTGACGGCCCAGTCAAGTTCATCCCACAGCAACTCAAGATGAATTTCAAGATGTACATTTGTTAGCAAACAACATTTTTAGTCAATAAAGCGTTCCTTTGGCATTTTATGTGTCTTTGTTCCTCAAAATCAGCTTTAAGATGACAAAAACCAGTCAAATTCTGAAAAATGCAGGATGTTTGTAATATTTGGTTTGCATGGTAATATCCTCGATATTGCAGTTTTCACATTGCAATAGGCCATGAGTCTCAAAATCAAACCCTTGGGGGCCACTGTGTTCGTGGTTTTTTTTTTTTTTTTTGTTAGTTCCAGTATTTAAGTGTTTAAGCGAAGTAACTGAAGAGCTAATGAGTTTGCGCATCTTGTTTATGAGGCCTGAGTTCATTGCTGATTGAATGTAAGTCCCAAAAAAAACCCCATAAACTCTGCAGCCCCTGAGGACTGGAGTTTGAGACCTCTGAATTAGGCCCATCTCCTTGCTTGTTTATTGAGGTATGATGGGTGGCAGATGTATAAAAATCCCATGCTCCATTTTAGCATTCATTTCAGAGCATGATGTGAACTTCTCCGGCTGTCTGAAGCAATGGATGTAATTTGAAATAATAAACCGGTTTTGAATGTGACGTACATGGATCTGATTTTTCCTGAAAAGACAGAGCTGGGTTACATTAAATAATTCCAGTTTTCAAAATGGCAACCTTTCTTTTCGTTTCAGAGGGGAGAAAAATAAAAACAGCCATACAGGGTTACAGTGTAAGTGTTTTAGATGTTTTCTACTGCTTATTATGGATGAGAGGAGGTGAGCAAATGGATAAACACTTTTTGCAAAAGGGGACGCCGTGGGATTTTACAGGATCTCTCTCCATCAACAGTTTTTTTTTTTCTTTTGACGCTGTTGCTATTCTGAACTTTATAAATCTTGATTGATGGCACATGGACCTGATTCCACAGCAGTGAAAATAGCCAGACAGATGAATCTGTTCTGTGGTTTCAGCTAAAAATCTAAAACCTTTATATGGAAATGTGAAAAAGTGTAAAAATTAAGATGGTTTCTGCATGTGGGGCAGACGGTTTAACACAACTCAGTTCCATGAAATCAATCTGAATAATTGCGTAACAGAGAAATTCATTCAGGGCCTGCAAGGAACTGGAGGCAGTGGGCCGACTGTATATCTGATGGAGGGTAAAGTGATTGTTGCACCAGCACATCAGTGTAGACTCAGAACAGTGAGATGCGTTTTCCTTCTCCCACAAAAAAAAGGTAAAGTAGTGGAAAGGCTGAGTCACACATCAGTCTGAACTCCTCGCACTGGCCGGGAGATAATGGGCTTCAGTGGTGGTGTATTTCCTATTTTCGTGCTGGAACCCAGGTGAAGGATTAAGCATTTATTTACACTGGGTTTTCCCAGCCTATAATGTAATTAGCTAAACAAAATCTCAGGCCGGAATGAAAACTTATTTGTGAACAAACCTACCCAGAGCTGGTATCTCTTGACTTCTGCCCATTTACTGATTATATATAAATTTTTTTAATGTCCTTTTATATGTAAAATACAACCATTCAGTATGCTTAGATTCAGGGGTTTCTTGTCACAGAAATGAAGAGGTTTACTGAGATCAGGAAACATTTCAGCTTTGCAAACATCCTGTAAGTGTTATTAATACATCCTCTCACAGCTACATAATAGAATGCAGATACTGGATGGTGTATTTTATCCCCAAATAAAAGCTGATACATACCTCGACTAAATTTTTCACAAAAAACAGAGTTGATTGAAAAAAACCTTTATTATTTATTGAAGACAATCACTCAAAACAACAAATATAACCCATCCTGCTTATCTTTGGAAATTATTTTCAGTGCATGTTTACTTCCGCACAGTGCTGTATTTACACCCGGAGATGAAGACTGGCGTCTGTTCGGGTCCCTTGGCTCTCCTTTATTCTGGGGTGGAGGTAAGCATCACCAAAGCCAATCCTAACGTACCGCACTCGCACAAAGAGCAGCGCTTTCTGGGGAATGAACACTGTAAGTGGAAATACTGTCAGAGAGTGAGTAAAGAAATTGCTCAGAAGAACAGATGTGATTATGAGTGCGCAGCTGGAATTTGGGTATGGTCGAGTACTTTTTATTTACAAATCAATCAGTGTTAAGGCCCTGGAGCGTATTTGATGTAGCAGACATTTGAGTGGCAATGACAAGGCCAGCAATGCTGGAGGTGCTTGTTTGTAAGAGGTTACAGAGTTTTGTACTGCTTAATTGTTTCTAAGAGTACAGAATATCAGAGAGAGATTAAACAAATGCAGTATTGCTCATATATACCTCATGTCTCCCATAGGGATGAAAACCAAGCAGGGCTCAGCATGGATGGCGAAGGAGTGTATAGTGCTCACTTATCAGTACTATGGCTTTCGGTAATCCAGGAGGCTAGAGTGAGATAAGCGCTCATAGTTCATGTTAATATGTGTGTGCGTGTGAGAGCATGTGTGTGTATGTGTGTGAGAGAGAGAAGGAATGTGTGGGTCTACATGTGCATGTACATGTGGGTGACAAATGAACCTGCTTAAATCAGAATTTTTCCTTGCAGTGTAAGCGCATGCATTTGACTCTTTAAACCTCCCTAACACATAAACTGCATGTATTTTTTGATTTCATGATGGTTAAGTTCAAAGTTGCATTTTTAAATTTTTTTTTAGCCAACAACAACACTTTTAGAGTTACTAAAAGTTAAAAAAAAAAAAAAAAAAAAATTGACCAATGGGATTATACGGGTTAACTATCAAACCTTTAGCAGAGAAACAATGTCATGCTGTGTGGAGCGCTTTCCTGGCATGGTTTGGGACAATGTGTCCCCTTCAAGGGATAGATAATTGGAAATCAATGTAAAGTTTCACTGAGCTATCACACTTACAGTATGATGCACTATTTTCATCCTCATGCGAGTGTCCTCTCGCAAGATGGGAATGCCTCCTCCATTGGACAGAAGGGGTCACTCTGAGGTTAGATGAGTTACAAAATTATGTTAATCATACGTAATGATTGAAGCTCAAATTAATTATTTGGTAGAACATTTGCTCTTCATCAAAGGCTAGATCATTTTATAAGCCCACCAATACTCAAAGAAACTCTTGTGATTGGTGTACACTGCTAAAGCCCCGGTAATGTGGGATACAACAGGTCCAGCTCTAAACTGCTCTGATTGGGATGCTGCGGCACAATCGAGAGATTTGTGGTGAGAAAATCAAATTGCAGCCGCACTTCTACAGGATACACACTCTACCTTCATTAAATATCAGACTACTATGTGTGATATTACGTTGTATGTCCGGGAATATACATTTATTAGTTATAAACTACAGTTTCATGAAATATATTTCTATCAGCAAACTGCTATGTGAACTATTAATTGCAAAATTAACAAATCCATACATAGGTAGCTTGCCATTGAGACTCAGGCTCTTACCCTCACACACCCAGCCATCTTTTGAGTTTGAGGAGTAGAGTGCTCCTGGAGCCCCAGGATTTTTTAGAAGGTGAAAGAAGGAAAAGTATTTGCTATTTGCTGCACACATAAAGCAACCACTTTAGACCATGAGTCTTCTTATCTTTTGGCGTAAGCAACAACAAACTCATCCTTGACATTGCCCTCAATTATTGATTTTTTTTTTATGAGCCAAAATGACCAAATTCCTTCCCCTCATGTTGTGTGGTGCAAAGGAAACAAGGTATGACACCTGACAGTGTGAAGACAGAACCTGGGAAAACCCCAGTCACCCCTGCTGTCACATACAGTTCACACGTGTGAATGATTCCAGATGCCCATATTGTTCCGTAGTAGCTCTGGTCTGGCTTATTTTCTTTGCCGATACATAGTACTTGTGTTTGGCAAGACACCTCCCTTATATCTCCATTATGACTCCAGTATGTGTATGTGTAAGTCCATTTTCATTTCACCAAGTGAATTTTAGGAAAAACATACCAGACAAAAACTATACTGCAACATCAAGCGTAGCTTGCCCAGTCTTGCAGAAATTGAAGATTACTGTCGAAATTTAAAGTTGAAAGTGGCCGGATGTGTAATGTGAGCAATATACCGTAAGTATGCATGAATGTGTCATGTATAGGAGCTCTTGTAATTCTGTATACAGAAGAATCTGTGATTGTCAACAAACAAATGAACCAGAGTACTGATTTGAACCTGTATGTACATAGAAATTCCTCAATTCACAATCGCTTCTTTGCTGTACTAAAACTAAGATGAAACACAAATGAATAATATCAAAGTAAATGGATAATATCCATCCACTTGAGTGGTACGATGTCCAAGAAAATTTCCCAATGAGATGATGGAATGGTTGCCAAAGGAGATATCCAGGAGAGTCCAAGAATTTCCTAGAAGTCCAAGACTTTATATGTCCCTTGATGTAGTTGAGAAGAAAAGCTGTACAGCTGATGATGTAGGACAAGAAACACAGGCTTGACTGAATCCAAAATTTGCTGAATAAATGTAATGAGTCCAAGTCTTGTGCTGGTACAATCCAGTTGTATCTAGAACTTACCAGAATAGTTAAGAAATGTATAGAGTTTTGTCGGCATTCCACAAATACTGGACTATTCTGGATCAGACAAATAACTGCAAATGCATAATGTGCTCATCAAACCTTTTCATATGATATGGTGCTCAATGTGGGTTGTTAAAAATCATGTTCAAGGTCACGGTGATTTTCAAGGTCAGCTGATATTATGAAGATCACCTTGATCGCTTATACAAAGTAATGGCTTATATTAGAGTGTCAACACCCTAACTTCTGTTCAAAGTTGATGTCAATCAGATGAAAATTGAAGCACTGATTACTAAAACCCCACAAGTCAAGTCAAATGTGACTTATGGGGTTTTAGTAATAGGTGCTTCAGTTGTTTACACATAACATTGCAATAACCTTGACCCTTTGACCTAAGGCTTTGAAATGATACCAATAACATTAGAGTGTCTTAAAACAACTGAAATACATCCATGAATGAACAAATCTGGTTGAGAAAAGCCAAGAATTTTTCTGATGTCATACTAACGTCACATGACTTGATTTTTGAAAACTGATTACGGACTCATGAAGTAGTCATCAATGTCCTCATTTTGATATATTACTCAACATTATAGCTCACAAATAACATACAAGGTCATATTTTGGTGACCTTCGGCATTAGGCACTCACCATGAAGGTAAAGGTTAATCACTAATACTTGTACATACTAATGGCTTATCAACCCAGGAACATGATTACTCCTAAACAAATTTGGTTTCAATTGGACAAAAATTGCAAACAGGTAAGGTTGTCAAAAGGTTTTTACATACGGCCTTGCAGTGACCTTTGCCTTTCACCTAGACATGTGGGTTTTGGCGTATCGATAGACCGTGTTGTATTATTGTGCTTATATGTTGAATATGTCCAAAATCAAATTATTCTGAGGGATGATATTGCAACTAGAAGTGAATGCCATGGACAAACAAATGAAGCGACTGAGTAACAATTTTGCAAACGGCAGTTTTGGCAAGACGAATGAAGCTGAAAAGAGACTGTCAGTATTGCCTCCTCAGCTGTAAAAGAGTGAGCTGTGAACCGTAACAGTTCCCCACAGGGGAATGATGCTGGCCAAGTTTGCCTCTGACAAACAATGTACATATATGACTGAGACAACTTTACTGGCAGCTATACTACAGCACTATGCATTTGATTTGCATCCAGGCTCTTAAACTGGAATACAATAAGGATGCTCTCCTTCTCATGTTTACACCCTTTACTGGGTAATTGCTCTGAGCGGATGAGAATGCATGAAGAGTCCAAACTCTGTGTTTCACCAGAGAACAAGGCAGCCTACTGGGATGTACAAGTTGGGGGGGGTTGCAGGATCCTTGACTCTCCTGGATTCAGTGGGCGTATGCGGCGTGTTGATGTGGATATACGGAGAGGTTGATGTGGATATACAGAGTGTGTCTGAAATTAAGTATTGCGTTTTACATTCTACTCTGCATGGTGTGAGTGTCTGCACATTTGCACAGTATCAGCGCTGTCAGTGAGACCATCTGAGATCCTGTTTCATCGAGTGACAGAGCTGCCTCTCCACTTCACTCTGGGGTGCGCCAGTTCGATAATTCCACAAACCAAGCTTGCCCCCCACCAATCTCTGTTCTTCAGCGATGCCCCCACCACCCAAATAATACTCTCCACCCCCCATCCTCACATTTCAGGGCCTAAGGCTCTGCAGGGCAAGGGGTTGGAGAACTGAGTTCACACAACAAACATGGCCTCTGTTTTTCCACCTTTCAACACAAACATAGCTTGTCATGCAACGATCAGACATCTATCACTATCATATGCTCCATAGTTGCTGCTCTTATTTAGTCCACTTAACTGATTTGGCCCCATGAACTCCCCACCCAGGCTGGAAGGCATGCAGAGAACCTCCTTCATTAGTAACACAACAGTTATATTTGAATTAAGATATTAAGATTGTGAATGGGGAGTAGTTGAGATTGTGAATGTGAAAGAGGGGCATGCTGGGTCAGCCCAGATGGGGAGGGACATACTTGGGTGGGTGTGACTCCAGTTGATGTATCATTGGACATATTTCCAGGTGAAGTACCAGAGGCCTGCTAATGAATTATATGACTTTTTTGTGTCTGCAGCAGGTACCCACTGACTAGTGGTGCCCACTGGCTCAAACACAGCACACGTGGACTGGGCCAGACTGTGGTGAAGTCAGACGGAGGGCATAGTGTGAGCTATCCACCCTAAAAGACATGCAAGCGAAATTATCGCTGATCCATCTGGGACTATCCTAGTCCATTAAAACCAGGCAATTTGAATGCTCAAAGTGAACTCTTGGGACTCAAGCTGAACGTAGCCATTGTTGGATGTATTGTGAAAGGAATACGGGGAGGATGGATGGGGGATGGGGGATGGGATGGGGGGCAGCTAATTCTGTCAATAGAAATAACAACAATTTGGTGAGAAGTATAGGGGGAGACAGGAAAAATACCAGGCATACAAATGGCGGGGGGACAATACTAGTTTTTTTCAGCAGGGCTGTTTACATCACACACAGTGTAAGTGTTTACTAACCAGTCTAATGTTTCTCAGTGGATAGCTACTTTCAGTTTAGAAATGCATACTCTTTCATTTATGAAGTGTCTTCACACTCAAGATGCACCGAGCCTTGACCAGGACCTTTGTATTATATATCCACATGATCTGTAGTATGGTTGTCCTGGTCATGGCTAGCATGCCTTTAGCTATTGTGGAACACATTCGGGAGGTAATGATTTGAATGCGTGCTCGTGTGTGTTAGAGTGGTTGTATTTGAAATATGTGCACATGTATGCAACTGAGTCTGTGGGATCTGACTGAAATAAGACTACTGTATATGTACACCTTGGAAAGATGAACAAAAGAATTAGCACCATTCTTCCATAAAATATGCTGTCTTTATTTGGAAATAAATCCAGTTATAACAGCAGGGGATGTGCCACTACCATATATGAAATGGCGAGGATGGATAATTCGGACGTTTGTCTCAACAATCCTCCCTCGAGATACCAATTAGGCGTAGCAGGACACCAGCAAAGTTAGTAATCAGACCCATAGAATTACTATAATAACCACAAACATAGAATTTTAATTAATAATTAAAATCACCAATATTAATAATTTTATAAAATATAATTAAATCAAAGATTTAATGAAAAATATGAAAGAATTTTGGGGTTCTAAATAGGCTATTTTGAGTCAGATTCCCATGTTATAAAATATCAAAACAGGCACTGGGTTAATAAATTAATTTATCAAATGAACTAAATGAACATACAGGGGTCATCCAACACAGGGGGGTAGTAACGGCTAGTTATGTGTGTGTATGTGTGTGTGCATGCGTTCTCGCATGCCTGCGTGCGTATGTGGGTGTCAGATCCGCGTGCATGCTTTTGGGCACGTGTTTCTTTGTCCAAAGACAAAGAGAGAAAGTGTAGATGACATGCTGTTTGCGACTGTATTTTGCAATGTATAGGTAGGCCTGTGTGTGGCTGGATGACTCAGTTTAACTCCAACAAAGTACCAAGAGGAGAGGCTAGCTTCAGCTCATAAGCACTACGTATCATTAATCTGGCAATCCATGCGCTACTATCTATAATACAGCAAACATGTTAGTTGCAGCACTAGAAAGTCAGTTGACGGGTGGGGTGACAGAAAGATTATGCATGAAGTTGTACTCAATCTGTGAATGGCTAACTTTGTCATTAAAACAAAAAAATGGACACAATCGCGATTTTGCAATTCCATGTAACCGAAATTCAATGCAGTTTCAGTGAAAACAAAGCTGAACTGTGGTACTGCCTGAAAGGTTTAGTCAGTCTTGCTGAGAGTTATTAAGGCTTAATTACCTCTCATGATCTCTTGAGCAATGCAGTCCTGGTATGGATGTCCTACAGGGATACTCAACAATGACGCGTAGATCCAAGGTCCTGTGTCAGCGAGAAGTGTTGTCGTTCGGCTGTATCGGTTGCTGAAAGTTATGTCCTTTTCTATTCGGAAGAATTATTTCACTCATATGTTCAGAGCCGGGCGATAGCTAGCTAGTTAAATGAAACTCGTCCTGAGTTTTAGCAGAGATCCACTCAGTTGTGAGCACTCTGGAGATGGACAGGCCACATGGAATTGCTCAGTGTGCATGAGTCCCAGGCACAAGCGCCGTCCTTCGGCTTGGTGCGTCTCGGCCGACGGAGGACCAAAGAGTTGGAAAAGAGAGAGATAGTCAGTGCTATCCTTTCATTGTAGCTGAATTGGCGACAGGGAATCTTCACACCTTTGCTGTGTGATGACAATGTGCTGTTGATGCAGGTGATGTCATCATGTGCGCAACACATTCTTAAATAGATGGTCACTGTGGTGGATGAGCTGTTAACTGACCATTGGAACCTACATAACTATGGGTGATTTAAAAAGGCAACCTTTATCTAATTTGTTACTTTTAAAAATGGTGATGGTGTTATGTTTCTGCCTTGCTTGTTGCTAGTTTAGTTATTTTTCATCATTATATATCATTTATTATCAGTCAGCTTCCCAGTTTCTGTTTTGCCATTTGTTTATTTTCTGTTCTGTGCACCAGGGTCTACTCCTGTCTTCTTATCAGTGTGGCAAGTTCCTTGTCCCCAGTCTGCATGCCTACATGCTTTTGTCTTGGCTTTTGCCAATTATTGTATTAGGGCTTCCTTGTGTGCTGACCTGCATTGCTCATTACCTGTCACTCTCACCACCTGTTACCTCGTAGCATGCAACTTCTGTGTGGAGCATTTAAACCCTGCATTTCTGTTCCTTCCCTGTCTGAACGTTGATCTTTTCTTCTGTGCCAAGAGACCCATACGCCAGTAGTTCTGAGAGATTTGAGACACTCTTTGCCCGACTACCGTTTTCTGCTTGTGTCCTTCTGTTAATTCTGTTTGTTGTTCTGGTTTTGACCCTGCCTGCCTGACCGCAATTTCTGTTTTTTGCTGTCCTGGTTTTTTTGGATCTCTATTTATCGACTCTCATTTTTGCCTGCCGCTTATGTACTGTTGCCATTCTGACCCACTGTTACCAAACTGCCTGTCCAACGACCATGAGTTTTGGACTGTGTTTTGTGGCACTACTTCTGTGATCTCTGGCTTGAACTCGGACCAAATAAAGGATTTCGACTTTCACTACAACTGCATTCTTCTGGTTCCTGGGCTGTAACATTACAGATGGTTCAGCTTTTTAAGTGATGATGAGACTATCTGATGAAAGGAAAATTTATTTGAATTAGTAATTTCAATGAACAATGGTCTCTGGTGCCATATTTAAGTCTGGTATTGATCTTGGACTGTTAACTTAAGTAAGAGATTAAGCTCAATTATGTATTTGCATGAATGAGCAGTCAAAATCAATCTATTCTGCATTGTTCCAGGGAACCTGTTCTGCAAGAGGTTAAAGTTTCACATGTTCACAGAGATGGGTTAAATAGATTGGTCCCATTTATGAGAGTTGTCAATCATTTCTTAAGATGATAAATTAAACCCTCATGTGGTGTCACATCAAGATGCCAATATAAATAGAGTCCAGCCACTCCAGTGTTTCCTCTGCCTATTCCTTACTGTGCACACAACTTACAGCCCGCTGTTGGGCAAATACTCAAATGACTTTCGGTTATTTGTGATTTTAAAAAAGAGCTAGACAAACACCAGTGTTAATTATTAAGCATTCTGCCCTTGATATAAATGTGTACTGTGCATTGTTTAGCCAGCCTATACGCTGTTTTCTATTAATAATTATCAATATTTCACAGAGATTTTACATTCCTTTACAGTCCAAATCGCAGAGCTAGCGTCCTTGCTCATAAATATCATTGAATAGTCAATCAATTTGGCAGAAACGTCAACATTGTTTAACCTAGATAGCTATACAGGGCACCAAGGTAACCAGACAGTTGTGCTTTAAACTTTCGTGGGTCTGCAGGGCTCTAACATAAGCCATTGTTTCAAATATTCAAAGTATTCATGCTCTGCTCTGGGAAGCAACCTTAATGCCTTTTTAAAATACTGGTATTTCAGGAGTCTTTGAATTTTGTTAAGCTGCACATGGACAATTAAATGCCCATGTGGCTAAGGCACCAGGGTGTGAGAGGGGATTTTGAGGAGCATGTGCTCATACTGAGAAAAGAGTACATGGTCCCTGGGGGAAGAAAAAAAAAACAATTTACCTGCACCCTGTGATTGCAAAGAATAAATATAACCAAAATTATAATGTAAAGCACCAAAGGAAGTAATACTAAATGTTAATGGTGAAATCAGAAGGGCACATCAGGCACCTGAGGTAAAACGGGACTTCCTTGGTGCCTTCCAATCAGGAAGTGAGCTGTTCGGTATCTAAGCCCAGTAACCTTCACAGAGAGGGAGAACGATGGGTTCAGAGCTTTGACAAAGTCTCACGTGGAAATCACCCCTCAGAATAAAAAATATTACAGCAATGCTCAAGTATTTATGGTCTGTTTTATACAGTCAATGGGTCTGACTCACGGCTGGGTGAGTTCTAATGAGAAATGTGGCAGTCCATCAAACTGCCAGTATTCTGATTAGGTTTCTGCCTTCTTTTGTTCATTTAAAAAAAAAAAATTTGTAGTGTTATTTTTATGTGTTGTTCATTTGATTTCATTTCTTTACCCTACTGCAAAGCCCCTCCCTTTGGCATTCCTTTGTTTGGCTACCTGCCCTCACTCAATTTTCAAACTATCCTCAGTTCTCATCAGTTAATGATTTTCATCTGCATCCTTTCAATTAGATTGACTACTTTTTCTATTTGAAGCTGTTCCTCCCAAACCTTCATCAGTCTCCAGGATTGGGACTGCGTTCCTGCGTCTCACAGTCCTGCCTTGGAGAGGGGAAACACCACCAGGCTTCTGCCCCGGGACACAACTGGCTGGGTGCGGACATGCCCATTACCCACACCCCACAATACCGCCTGAGCTGGACTGTACATTCCTGCTCTGGGCTTCATAACTGAGACAGCCACACACAGAGAGATAAATTTTCAAAAATCTGTTGCAGAAATGCATTTTATTTTACTCCATGTGGTCTGATTGAGAGCATCCCAATCTTAGTTCTGACATAAAAAGTTAGTTAGTTCTAAGTTCTGGGTCTCTATTGGGTGTTTTCGAATATACTATGAATTAAATTATTTCAACATTTAATAAGGTCTAATTTTGATTAGATGGATGTGGCTCAAACTAGGAGAATAACTTCAGCGAGTTTTGACTGGCATTACCAGTTTGGAAATTTTATGCACACAAGTTGTGAATAAAAACTGTCTCAAAAGCACTGCTGCTCCACTGTGTCTCCCCAAGCCTCCACACTCTGGCTCAGACACGACAACCCCTGAACACCTATGAGACAACACCTACCTCTCTGATCGAGCGTAAAACTAGCCAATGAGCAGTGCAGTTACATAGGGAAAGATTTCCACAGCTGGAGCGAGGGCAGGGAGATGATTCCCACCCTTCAGTTTTCCTTAAGTGTGTCAGGAACTTCAGCCCCTCCAGCTCTATAAAATTAAAGCAGGGCAAATTGCAAAACAAACAGTCCTCAAGCCATGCCCTTGAAGTCATTACCTCTCAAATCTGACAGGCATTTTCTCAAATGCTTGATGACAGCGAGATTAACGCCTGGTGATGGGGGCGGGGGGACTCACGCTGTTGTGTGTGTAACATTGGTGGCTATTACACCACAGCTTGTCTAAAGTGCTCCTCTTCCCAGCTTCGAATTCTGTCAGGTGATTCCTGGCCACTGGGGGAGTGATGTAGTGCCAAAGTGCTCCAGACAGGTGACCGTAGAGCCGTATTGGTTATATTTCTGCAGAAAACGCTTCCATTATACTACTGGCTTGGGTGAAATGCCACAGAAACCAAGCAAGAGAAACTGCACACAAACACAGGGTCCCCTTCATCTCTTATATTTTCGGGTTCATCTTTTACAAATATGCAGTTATGATGAATGCATTTTAACATCAACTCTCATTCCTAAGCTCCAACCTGAACAGCAGCCTTTATTTCACTTTATTGTTCCTCCCATTAAATGCTACTAAAATCTATCATCCATTTTTATCCCAGCAAAAAAATAGCCTTATATTTTGGGTAGACCCTGTTGAACAGAAGCTAGAGAAACATTCACATTAACTATAATGACATTGCAATCCAGTGAGTCAAATTCAAAATGGGCTTTTCTGGCAGTATGAAAATGTACTTTTTATGTGGCCAAAGCAGAAGCATTTTTAACAAGATATTGAAGGACAAGTCAATACACTGCAACAGAAAACCATAATATAATACAAATGTGTGTGTGTGTGTGTGCGCGCGCGCGCATTTGCTGATTTGTTGATTGAGTGTGTATATCAGAACTATAAACTTTTCAGCTTTAAACACAGTTAATAAGGGAAAGCTTAGGCAGGAATACAAAAACTAGAAGCACTCGCACTCGCTAATGAGTTAATTAAGGCTAATACTACGCGACAAAATATTTACAATTACCCTCAAATAAGTGCTGGTTAGTACGGGTTAGTAATAATCTTATCAGAGAACGCATTCACTTAGAGTTTAGCGAGACCCAGAATTGATCACAGGTGGAAGCAATGAATAAATACCACAGTCAAAACCAAAAGAGGAAACATGATTGGACAACGAGGCACAGGCAACTGAAGGCTGTCACACGACATCCCAGGAAATTGGCAGGGAGGGAATCGATCAAAGACGGCAAAATGAAAGCTGAGAAATGAAACGAAAGTAAAGCACAAGCACAAAGACAACACACAAAAGGCAGAATCATAACACTCTGAGCTCTGAGAGTGCATTAACCAGATAGCAAAAAAAAAATAAAAATTGAATCAGCATTGTGATATTGTCAGGCTGAAGATTGCAATCATCATTGATGTCAGATATTGAAAAAAAACATTGAAAGTGCTCGCTATGATCAACATGGAAATAACATTGAATTTCCAATCAATTCTGACGATGATTCAACCTTGATTCAACTATGATATGATCAACACTGAAAGAATGTAGAATTGCATCAATATTGATTAAACTGTATGTATGCATTGCATTATGCATAGAGACAATATTATTTAAGGGCCACTTCAACACTTTTCAACCCGCCTCAGTATGTTTTTAATATGCCTCATTAAAAAATAATCACTTTATTTATGGAATAGTTCAACAAGGAGCATGCCAAAGTAGTCTACTAGTTAGTGATATCACTGCCATATGCCTGAATGGCAGTGATGTCACTAATAGACAAGTTTGGAGCAACCCCCGCAGAACTTTGAAACACCAAATATAGTATAATGATTAATTATTTAAATGAAACATATTAAAAACATACAGACGAAGGTTAAATTGCTGAGCTGGTTCATTAAGTATGCTATGTATGCAGTATGCAGTGTGCAGTATGCAGTGATTCGCGACCTTTTTATACAAAGACACTTTAAGAATAGGGTTCCCCAAAACATGTCCATGTAATTATAATCATTTCATTGGTGAAGATTTGAAAATGTGTTGTGAGCTTGTAGATTGTGTCATGGTTTCAGATATAAACTGCTGTCCGGCAGGAGCTAGAACCATGGACCTAAAAGAATGCAGGACCCAAATGCCAGACTGATACAAACTGGAGATTTAATAAATAGTAAAAAAAAAAAACACGAGATAAAAACAAGTAGCAGCATCACCATATCATCAGGATTAAAATCCCACACATCAATGATAAAACCAAAATGCAGTGCCAATGAGAACTGGCAACTGCCACCCCTTTATACTTCAGATGATCACCTGCACCTTAAAAAGCAACAGGTGCAGCTTGTTAAGGTGGAGGTGAGAGAAAGCCACAGAGGAGGGGCTGCAAGGCAAAAACCCTTAAAGATTTGCTATTTCCATTTTTTAAGAAACCAAGGTTGAGAACTAATAGTTACCCTAGATGTAACTCCAGTTCTATGAATACGTGCGTAGCCGTCTAATGGGCTTCGCTATTGGTTACCCCCATGAGGCTCCGCTTCAGTGCCTGAGAAAGAAAATTGAACTCACCTGCTCCGTAGGAGGGGGTAGCATACTCACCTCCCATTAAGCCCCGGTTTTGCCAATGCTCGTCTCCCTTTCAAACTCAGCATCCCACACTCGGGGCCACCTGGGCAGGTTGTTAGAGGGCTACGCACGTATTCATAGAACTGGAGTTACATCCAGGGTAACTATTAGTTCTATTTCATACGTGCTCCGCCCTCTAACAGGCTTCGCTATTGGTTACACCTAAGGCAAAGGCTGTCAGGGATGGATGTACCCCAGGTGGACCCTGGTCACGCAGATCCTCTCGCAACCAAGCAAACCCTGTCCACACCCTGGGGCGCACACCACGAGACTGCGTACCCCGCCCCAGGTGGTGGCAAAGTAGCACCCAAACCATTCCCGGCACTGGGAGGGACCCTACCTTGTCCAGCCCTCCCAGGGAAAAAGGCAGGGCTTGACCATTGTTATTCCAATGACAGGACCCGCACCTGTGGGCGGGCACCGCCAGAGTGCCTCGCGTCAGGTTTCGGACCACCGATATCAGCCGTTACTTGAGAAAAAAGGGGACTTCGCCTGATAGCGTTCCTCCATGTCGGCCTCATACCCTCCAGGTAGGCACACTTGAGTGCCACACCCAGACCATGGTACCAACATAACCACAGCTACTGCTGGAAGGGGCTCCCCCCCAATGGGGCCTACCACCCCAATGCTTGAGAGAGGCCCATGTCACTTTTCCCATGACACGCTTAACAGCTGCGGGCGGGGTACCCCCCAGATGCCACGCCCCAGGTCGGCCATAACTACAGCTACTGCTGGAAGGGGCTCTCCCCCCAATGGGGCCTCCCACCCCAATGCTTGGGAGGGGCCCATGTCACTTTTCCCATGGCAGGCTTGACAGCTGCAGGCGGGGCACCCCCGAGATGCCACGCCCCAGGTCGGCCATAACTACAGCTACTGCTGGAAGGGTCTCTCCCGCCAATGGGGCCTCTCACCCCAATGCTTGGGAGAGGCCATGTCACTTTTCCCATGGCATGCCTAACAGCTGCGGGCGGGGCACACCCAAGATGCCACGCCCCAGGTCGGCCATATCCACAGCTACTGCTGGAAGGGGCTCTCCCGCCAATGGGGCCTCCCACCCCAATGCTTGGGAAAGGCCATGTCACTTTTCCCATGGCACGCCTAACAGCTGCGGGCGGGGTTCCCCAGAGATGCCACGCCCAAGGTCGGCCATGATCAATTGCTACTTAGTGCTGGCAGGGGGCCCTACCGGTAGGGTTCCCAAGACCGCATGTGCTACTGAGTCAGCTGTCATTTCCCTGAGATATGATCGCGCAAAAGTAGATGTTGATGACCAAGAGGCTGCCCTGCGAATCTCCTCTACCGACACACCCTTAAGTAGTGCCGTGGAGGAAGCCATCCGCGGGTGGAGTGTGTGGTCAGTCCTGCCAGGGCCACCAGACCTGCTGCTGAGTAGGCCCTGTAGATCGCATCAAAAATCCAGTGGGCGAGGCGCTGTGTTGACAGAGGAGCCCCCTGCGCCTGCCCGCCATAACACACAAACAGCTGAAGATTTAAAAACAGTGGTTATCTGTTTCGGCCGGAATGATGGGTTTGGACGTAGCTCCACTGACCCTAGATCCTGTTCTAGGGTCAGACAAGACGGGTGCACAGAGAGGGCACTCAGTTCACTTACCCTTCTGGCCAAAGCCCAAGCCAAAAGGAGGGCCGCCTTAATAGACAACAAGTGCAGGCTTGTTTGGTCCAGAGTCTCGAAGGGTGGTCCAGCCAGGCCTCCCAACACCGCGTCCAGGTCCCATTACGGAGTTTCGTGGTGCACAGGCCTAATTCTGCAAGCTCCTCTTACAACCAGCTTTATTAAGGGGTGATTCCTGGCCATGAAGTGGTCTAACCCATCGTGTCCTACCGTTACCGCCGCAGCCACTACCCCTAGCATGGAAGCTCGCTGCCCCCCTCGAGGAGTGCCTGCAGGAAAACTAGCACCCCCTGAAGAGGACATGAACGTGGGTCTAGGCCTCTCGCCTGACACCAGTTTGTAACATCTGTCAACGGGCCGCATAAGCCTGGGATGTAGATGGGGCCCGTGCACATTGAATTGTGGATACCACTGCCTCGGCAGGCCCAATTCACCTTCCATCTCCAGGCCCTGAGGGGAGGGCTAGAGAGGCATCTGACGCCCGCCTCATGGTTGAGGGAAGGTCCGGAATCCGCCATGGGTCTTCCACCGCCAGCTTGATAAGATCCGGGAACCACCTGGCATTCGGCCTCTTAGGTGCTACCAGTCAAGGATAGCCACTGCTCCTGTACCCTGCGGAGCACTGGCATAGTAGCTGCCAGGGTGGGCATTCATAAAGCAGGCCGGCGGGTCACACTGGATGAGCCCATGCATCCGCCCCCAGGGGAGGGTCGTTGGTGGGTCTCAATGAGAACCAAAAGAGGGCACAAAGCGTTCTCCTAGCTTGCAACAAAACCGCTACTGGTTGACCGAACAGTTTCCACATCTGCTCAGTCGTCGTCAGTGGAAGGCTCCAATCCTCCTCGAGCAGGGTTCCCCTGGATAGCCCTTCTGCCCGGGTGTTGAGGACGCCCGGAACATGCCGGGCTGTCAGAGTGCACAGATGGCGGTCCGCCCAGATTAGAATGGAATCGGCCCACCTGTGCAGGCTACCGATCTGACGGCCCGCTGTCTGTTGAGATCGGCCAGCACAATAGTAGTGGCCTATCTCAACAGGACGTGCTTCCCTTCTAATTGAGGGGCAAAATGGTGCAACATTTTCGGAGCTGCCATGAGTTCAGATGGTTGACATGGCGCTGGAGCCTCTGCTATGTACCTGCGACAGAAGCAGAGCTGCAAGTCCCGCCCCATCCTGTTTGGGAGGCATCCGTGAATATCTGGATGTAGTGTGCCATGCACCCCATCCGAACCCCCTCGCGGAGCCGAATGGGTGAGGCTCAGAATGTCAGTGCCTGTCGCACTCACATTGGTATGTGGAGCATACGCTGTTGGTCCCGCCTTAGGTCCAGACGAAGGCGTATGAACCAGCGCTGCAGGTCTCCAGCGCTGCATGTGCCGCAGCCCCAGGCTGACCACTGAATGGGCAGCAGCCATCATTCCCAGCAACAACATTGCTGGCACTGATACTGCCTCTGGAATGTCCTGGGTCTGGGATAGAATCGCCTCTATTCTATCCACAGACTGACATGCAGTCATAGACCGCGAGTCCAATTGCAGCCGCTGTTTGACTGGGCTGCAAGGTGCTCCTGTCGTAATTGATGGTAAAACCCAGCTGAGTCATATGCCGCATTACCAGCGCCGTGTGGCTGGCTACCATCTGCTCGGAGTGGGCTAGGATCAGCCAATTGTCCAGATGGGTCCAAATCCATATCCCTTCTCGCCGGAGAGGCGCTAACACTGCCTCCACGCACTCGGAGAAGGTCCGATGCTTTTTGCGTGCTGCCCGTCTGCTCAATTCGCAATCGTTTTTTTTTTTTTCCCCCACTGGTACCGAACCAGGAAAAAGAGCTTCATTTTGAGTTGAGCCAACACAGACTGACGGAGGGGTTTTAAGTTTTGGCTTAACCCCGGAGTTTGATCGTGTGCTACCTCTACGGGTAGGACCATGCCACCCCTGCCGGGGATTAGCTAGCTAGTGCTTCCTAAACAAGCCATTAGCCGGCGAGTCCCCGATTCGAAGTTTAGTGAATGCGAAGAGAAAATACGAGCCTCGCGCTCCATGTCTCTCTCGCTAAACCCCTGCCAGGGAACACTCAAATGGCAGGCGGCAAAAATTGGAAACTTGATCTTCCACTGCAAAGCAGAGGAATTTCTGATGGCGCGGCAGAATTGGGACATGAAACTAGGCGTCCTTCAGGTCTATTGACGTCATCCAATCGCCAGGTCTGACACATTCCAGCAGAGACTTCACCGTCAGCATCCGGAATGGTCTGCGCGTAATGTGAGTGTACAGTTCCCATAGATCCAAAATAGGTCTGAGGTCTCCTGACTTTTTGGGGATCAGAAAATAAGGGGAATAAAACCCCGCTCGAGCTTCTGACAGAGGGACCGGCTCTACCGCCCCCTTCTGTAGGAGCGAGTTCACTTCCTCCTTCAGGGCCTCCTTCAAAGTGGCATTGGGGGCCTTTTCCGCACAATTCCCTTGAATGGGGATGGACAACACTGGAACTGCAAAGCGTACCCCTTCTGCAATGCTCTGTCCGGCCAGCCTGGGAGGGGGGCACAATCGCACCAAACTTGGTAATACTTCGTAAGGGACGAAGCTGTTTGTTCTATGGCTCCCGCTAACCTGGGCCCTCCCGCGACGCCCATCCCCCTGAGGGAGAGTTCGACCGGGGGCCCTGCCCGAAAGGACTTAGAGGATAATAGCAGTAATACTTCTGCTGCGTTCCCGTGCACACTGCCCGGTGACTCACTCACTATAGGTAGCGAGGGCACGGCTACTTCCGCGTTTGGGAGTCCAGTCTTTAGTTTTAGAAACGCTGACGTCCGAACAGGCCTCAACCTATGGCACTAAACGAGTGAAGACCTCCTTCACAAGTTTGCACCCCTCAGTATTCTACACCACGTCAAGCGCCTTGGAGCCAAAATGGCAGGTCGTTCCACTTCCGTACAACCCGCAAGAAGAAGCCTGTTGACCTACACCAAACACTCTGCTGGAGCCAGCCCAGCTAGTAGAGTTGGATTCGTGCTGGCCGTCTGCCTCAATTTGCAATCGTTTTCTCACTGGTACCGAACCAGGAAAAAGAGCTTCACTTTGATTTGAGCCAACACAGACTGATGGAAGGGTTTTAAGTTCTGGTTTAACTGCGGAGTTTGAGCGTGTGCTACCTCCACGGGTAGGACCACGCCACCCCTGCCGGCGATTAGCTAGCCAGTGCTTCCTAACCAAGCTATTAGCCGGCGAGTCCCTGATTTGAGGATCAGAGCTTAGTGGATGCGAAGAGAAAACACGAGCCTCACGCGCCATGTCTCTCTCGCTAAAGCCCTTTGTACCAGATTACCTTGTGTGCCAACACCTGAAAACAGCCAGCGTATCAGTGTGTGCGCAATACAACCCAAAGACCACATACTGGTAACTTTTTTTTTTTTTTAATTAAAAATGAAAGACTTTCCAGGCGCTGCATGACCAGATGGCGCACCCTAGGTGCAGTTCCGGCGGCTGCTGTGGCTGAAGCAAAGGGCGTCGAGGCTCAGGATCGGTTAATTCGACGCCAGGGATGACTGGTCGTCCAAAGACCGGTGACGGTGGCGACTTGGCGTTGATTGGAATACACTGGGCCTGCGGAGTTGCTATTGCAGGCGTAAGTGCGAGCCCAGCTGCTCCGCCGGGGAGGGCCATACTGATAGCTAGCGCAACCACCTGAGCTGCGCTAGCATAACATCGGTCAAGGACCGCCGCCACCCTGTCCCTCTCGGAAGCGGTTGGGAGCAGACACCATCTCACCGCGTCTTAAACAACCAGGACTTGCATACGCCATTGCTGGGGACTTGGCCATCGGATTCCTCCTGTCCCGCTGCGTAGCCAAAGCGCCATCCTGGGACATATCCACCTTGGAGCGTGGCTTCGACTGAGCCAGCAGACCGATAGAGAAGTCATCCGTCTGACTACTGGAGGGCTGCGGTGGTAGGGGCATCTCCATCCTCTCCACCGTGAACCGGAGTAACCCAGGGAGGTCATCCAGCGGATAGCGATGCTCGAGGGGGCAGCTCAGAGTCCATGAAGAAGGTCGTCGGGTCCTCCTCATACACACGAGGATCATCCTTCTATCATACGGGTGCCAGGGCTTAGAGCGGACCGTTGCCACCAGCTCACGGGCTGGCCCCGAGCCGGCCCGGAGGGGGCGTGCGGCCCGCACAATTGCTGCCGATGCTCACACTCCTCCGGGGGAGCACTGCTCAGGCAGCACAGGAACCTGCCTCCACATGGTGCTGCAAGCCCAGACAGACGAAGCAGTCGTCATGCTGATCCTCGGACACCATCGGGGAGGCACACTGTCGGCACAGCTTATCCATTTCACACACAAATCATTATGAGTTCTTAACTCTCTCAAGGCTGAGCGAAAAAGGGGGACGAGCATTGGCAACGCCGGGGCTTAATGGGAGGTGAGTATGCTACCCCCTCCTACGGAGCAGGTGAGTTCAATTTTCTTTCTCAGGCACCGAGGTGGAGCCTCGTGGGGGTAGCCAATAGCGAAGCCCGTTAGAGGGCGGAGCATGTATGAAATAGAACAGCAGATTTACTGCATGCGCTATTAACAAAAAAAAAACACTTAAACAGACCATTGCTCATTTAGTTATTTATTAAAGATTCAAAAGAAATTATACTTTTGAACTTCTTTTGTACATTTTAGCACACACCATTTCTTTTGATCTTTTAAAGGAGGACTAAACAGAACTACATATTTTGGCTTAATCTTAGTTAGTTATTAACTCCAACATAATATCCACGGTCGATTATTTGTCAATACATACCCCCTGTTCTTTTAAATTACCATTAATTAGCCGGAATTGCGGTTTCCCGGAGGCCGCTATTTACGCTACGCCTGGCATGAGAAGTTGCGAGATCATAACGTCACTCACTGCGGCTGTCACATGCATCCATGTGCATGATGCATGCGATGTCAAAATGTCTGAATACATGGATATCCAAATAAACAAGGCAATCAGAGATAGCAAACCTGGCCCCAGCCACGGGCTGACAGACAGACTGACAGAAACACACACACACACACACACACACGCACACACACACACACACACATGATTATTGCTTAACCTGGCCCCCTAGGGGAGGGGCCAGGTAATTAGACCACCAACCAATTTAAAATCGCTCATTGAGCGAATCAACTGTTTGATTGCAAATTGAGCAAAGTAAATGGGAGGGGGGTGAAAACAATTGTCGAGAAGCGAAGGATGATTTTGAAGACGTTAACTTTGCTTAGTTCAGCACGCAATTTGCCTGAATGCGTTTGCTTGATTATTACATTTGGCCGTTGTGTGCGAATCTTGTTCAATTATTAATTAAAAAATGTTTAAAATTTGCGGCACAGATTTGCCTGAACTGCCCAGTCTTCGGTGCAATTGTCCATTGCTTGCAATGCGAAAATTATTTCTTTCTCACATTCATGTTTGATGCGCTTCACACAATGTTTTCTACTTCGTTTATTTTTAGGCGCTTAAAAACAGGGCCATCAAAACATGATTTTATTTTTAAGAAACCTTTTTTTAATAATATGTCATAGTTTTCAGACGATAGGTGGAATTCAGAGGTCTGTTATTTATTCAGAAGTGCACCATAAAGATGTCATTAGTCTTATTTTCACTATTACAGAGCAAGAGATTAAAGATAAAATGAAATAATATATGGCGCACTTCGCACATGTAAACTAACACAGCATCTTTGGTCGCGAAACAATCTCATCGCAAAAATATTCGCTTTTATGGCTGAAACTAGAGAGTCTAGTGACTCTAGAAATAAAATCCTGAAGCTCTACAAAATGCGGGACGATTAGCAGTATAAACACCAGTGTTTAAATGGTAGTAAACATACCTGAGAACGCCGCAATCTTGGCGTGTCGCGTCCACCGAATGCAAAGCAATCGGGCTCGATAACTCGCCTTCACTCGTTCTTTTATCTCAAAAATGAGCTACAACTAATAATCAATGCTTCTTCTAGCTATATCTGGAAGGAGAAGTTGCGAACTTAAAGAATAATTACATAAACAGCCTCTATATTGTAGGTATTCCACTCTTGGTCAGTCAAGCACTTAGCGTTGTCAAGGAATGTCTGGTTTGCTTCCCACCAGAGACTTGTTGCTATGGGAGAATGGTCACGTGACCCGCTTACTGCAAAAGGCCTATTGGCTAGACTTTGGTTTTGATTGGTCAGTTGACTGAATAAATGGCTTGATTACAAGTTAGGCAAAGTACACGGGAATTAGCCTCCGTTGCAGACGTCTTATGGTGTTCGGTTAAAGCCACATACTCATCTTGGATAGGATGACAATCGCCTAAATCACACAATAACTTTAAAATACTTTACATTATAGATTAATCTCTCCGCAATGCAGTGCTGCCTTTGAAAAAAATTAACTACATCGGGAAATGTTTGTATTTGACCGCCAAAGTACTTCTTTTCGCTCGCCAAAAAAACACACACATTTCCGTGACGTAGTAGACATGATAGCGATTATAGCGATTCGCTATTATAGCAATTATAGCGAATAGCGATTTTTATGCAAATGTGACACACATACATCAAGTCAACAACCATCCTATTACAGTAGAGTCATCCAAACATTGCAATCATTTCTTTATGTCATATATGTTAGGCTATTTACCTCCTGCGAATCCAAAAGACGACGACTTGGCTACCTTGTTCGTTGCGCGACACGCTTATTTTTCCTTCCGGGTCTATTTTTAGCAACTGGCCGACAAGGGAAACCTCCTCAATAGTTTTATCTATATGGCTGGACCTGGGGGTTCTAAAATCGTGCGATTGTTCGTATTCGTTATATCTAGCCACTATGAACATAGGAAAGTTCTCTAAAAAAATTCTCAAAATTAGGTCTTAATTAGTGAATCCGTGAGTATGTGGCTTTAACTTCCCTCCCCCAACAGCGTCTGCGCACTCGAGCGAGGTTTTGTGTTCCGTGACGTAATTTGAGCTCTGTCATCTCCGTTTACACAGCGGTATACACGAACGAGTTATTCGTCTGCCGAACGGGCTGCTATCGCTTACTTGAAAAATTTCGAAAAGAGAGAAAGAACTTGATGAAAAGCGATCGGAATTAAAACTTCTTTATGAAAGCGAAAGGTCCCGAACGAAACGTCTAACAACAGAAGAGTGTTCTTCTCCGTTGGCCAAAATACGGCTAATCTTTGATTACTTTGACACTTCGACTCCTGTAAAAACACCTGGACAACCACCTCAATTTGGAGTATCTGAACTAGTTGAACAAGCAGAAAACCCTGAATTCATTAATCCTGTTCCAACCACGATAGAGACTAGCCGCAATGTTCAATGAGAAATTTACGATGTACCGGTGCCGAGCGAAAGTACAACTAAGGTGTCTCTTGTGATAGAATATCCCAGCAAGCGAGTAACAAAGGAACTATCTGTTGATTTGGCAAAAGTAGGAAAAGCTCTAGCACAAGGGCCCGTAAAAAGACTTGCAGGAGCTGTACTGAAGGAGGAGACACTCCACACTTATGCATATATAGTTAGCTCCTGGATTTTAAGAGCTAGTTTCTGATTGATGGAACACAAAACCCCGCTCGAGTGTGCAGATGTTGTTAAGGGAGGGAAGTTAACCGAACACCAGAAGACTGCAACGGAGGCTACACGGGAATTAGGTGAGCTAATTATGCCAAGGTGACGGCAGCTGTCCAGCCTCGCTGGTAATTAGCAGACTTCAAATCGCACTTTTCTTTCCGGAAGTATTTCGAATGGCCTCTGATGTAAGTTCACCTCTAAATTAAAGTTGTGTTGGATTGAGAAAGGTAGCTAATAATCAAGCTCGTCTGTCTACCCCATAGAGGAAGCGGGAATATCTCGGTCATTCAACAATCACAATGCAGGACCGCAGGACGATGGACATTCATGGCGCTGGCAGCCGCACTGATGTCACAATCCCCAAAAGGATCGAGGGTGAATTTTCGTCTGCTGTGGAGAAAATGACGCGGTCCACAAGTTTTGTAAAATCGCTCATAAAAATTAGAGAAATTGCTAAATAGAGGAAAAAAAAGTCGTAGGAGCTTTTTTCATGATATATGGAGATAATATTACCCACTTTTGCCAGCTATGATAGTCCTCCTTTAAGGTTTCCTGCCTGGCCTAGGTGGAGGAAGCACCTATGAGAAGCGCGCGTGCACCCCCCACCCCCATCAGCACCCATCAGCACCATTGAAATGATGTCAAATCATTGTAGGGCATTTCAACATTGAAAAATCATAATTTATACTACAGTGATTCAACAAGTTTTTCAAACGTTGAAATGGTGACTGTAATTAAACATTGAGTGGACATAGATTTTTCAACCTCGACCAAAAATAACCAATCTGACCAAAATCCAACATTGAATTAATGCCTTTTGCTATCTGGGTTACCTCAACCACCGCACTATCAATGAACATGAGTGATAAACTAGTGTCAACTGTGCCGTCTTTATGCACATAGAAATTCTTTTATATGCTGCATTAAGCATACAGCATGAGTCAAATCTTCACCAAAACTGAATCACTTCCTCCTATGCAGAGTATCTATCAACGCACAAAATTTAACTGACATCCATTACCTTTTGAGATATCCCATTAACTGACATACTAAAAAATAAATAAACAAACAAACCATGGTGAAAACATACAGTGTCCTCCATAATTATTGGCACACCTGATTAAGATGTGTTCTTTAGCTTCTAATAAATTCAGTTTTTTTCTAAATAATATAGGGCCACAATGAAAAAAGAGGAAAATCCAACCTTTAATTCAAGTGCATTTATTCAGCGGGGAAAAAAATCCCACTTTAAAAAATAATTCTTTTACATCAAATTGTGTGTGCCACAATTATTAGCACCCCTGATGTTAATACTTTGTACAACCCCCTTCTGCCAATAAAACGCTACCTAATCTTCTTCTATAATGTTACACAAGATGGGAGAATACAGAAAGAGGGATCTTCGACCATTCCTCTTTGCACAATCTCTCTAAATCATCCAGCAACCTGGGTCCTCTCCTCTGCACTCTCCTCTTAAGCTCACTCTACAGGTTTTCAATGGGGTTGAGGTCTGGGGACGTAGATGGCCATGGGAGGAGCTTGATTCTGTGTCTGGTGAACCATTTTGGTGTAGATTTGGCCACATGTTTAGAGTCATTATATTGCTGAAAGACCCAGTGACAACCCATTTTTAGCTTTAAGGCAGAGGCCACCAGATTTTGATTAAAAATGTCCTGGTATTTCAAAGCGTTCATGATGCCATGCACCTTAACAAGGTTCCCAGGGCCACTGGAACAGAAACAGGCCCACAGCATCATCGATCCTCCCCCATACTTCACAGTGGGCATGAGGTGCTTTTCTGCATACTCATCTTTTGTGTTCTGCCAGACCCACTAAGAGTGTTTGTTGCCAAAAAGCTCTATCTTGGTCTCATCTGACCAAAGCACACAGTCCCAGTTGAAGTCCCATTACTGCTTAGCGAAAGCCAGACGTTTGCATTTATGATTGTGAGTGAGAAAAGGTTTTTTCAGTGCATGCCTCCCAAACAGCTTGTTGGCATGTAGATGGTTGTTTTGGAGACTTTGTGACCCCAAGATGCAAACATTTGTTGCAATTCTTTAACAGTGCGCTTTGGAGAATTTTTTATTTCTCTTACCATCCTCCTCACTGTGCATGGTGGCAAAATAACCTTGCGTCCACGTCCAGGCTTGTTTACCATTGTTCCAGTTGTTTTAAACTACTTAATGATTCCTCTTACAGTAGATATGGGCAGGTGCAGGCGAGTGGCTATTTTCTTGTAGCCATTGCCTGACTTGTGAAGGCCGACACACATCTGCCTTACTTGAATGGTGTGTTCCATTGTCTTACCTATGTTGACGAGTGGATAAGAGAAATGGCCTCTGTGTCACGTCATATTTATACCCAAGGGAAACAGGAAGTGATGAATTACTAATTAAAATGTTCCTAGATAGTCTGATCAACTTTGTAAACTACTGTAGAAATGACAGAAATACTTCAATTACATTTATTTCCAAGGAATTGTTAGGGGTGCCAATAATTGTGGAGCAGGTGATTTTATGAAAAATAATTATTTCTCAGTCACGGATTTTTTTTCCCTTAAAATTCACTTGAGTTGAAGGTTACATTTTTCCACAATTTTCAGTGTGCGAGTATGCCTCTACAGTAAAAACTGAATTTCTTTTAAGGCTTTTAACACATCTTACCCAGGGGAGCCAATAATAATTGAGGGCGCTGTATTACCTCCTGACAGGGGTAAAACTAGAGGAATCAAGGCCTGACAAAGTCGAAGGGGCTTCTCTTTCGTCAGTATCATGATGGCAAGCTGGATGGACCTGAGCGTACTGGCAAGCACATGCATTCGAACAGGAGTGAAGATGGAACAGGAAGAAGTCACTTCGCCAAGATTGCTGACTCATTGCTGAGAATTTTCCGTGATAAATAAATACAACCCCAATTCCGAAATAGTTGGGACGTAGTGTAAACTGTGAATAAAATCAAAATGCAATGGCTTTTAGATCACTTGAGCCAATATGTTATTTACAATAGAACATAGGTAACATTTCAAATGTTGAAACTGAGACATTTTACATTTTTATCCGTAAAATGACCTCATTTCAAATTTTCTGGCTGCAACAGGTCTCAAAAAAGTCGGGACACAGGCAAAAAAAAGGGCTGAAAAAGCTATATATATAAGACAATCAGCTGAAAGAACATTTAGCAAGTAATTTCATTAACTGGCATCAGGTGTATAATATGATTGGCTATAAAAGGGATGTCTTAGAGAGGCTGAGTCTTTCAGAAGTAAAGATGGCCAGAGTCTCTCAATCCTGTGAAGGCTTGCGTGAAAAAAATTGTGGAATCCTTAAAAAACAATGTTCCTTAACATCAAATTGCAAAGGCTTTGAAGGTCTCATTAACGACAATGCATAACATCATCAAAAGATTCAGAGAAACTGGAAAAATCTCTGTAAGGGACAAGGCCGAAGACCTTTACTGGATGCCCGTGATCTTCGGGCCCTCAAGCACTACTGCATCACTCACCGGCATGATTCAGTCATTGACATTGCTAAATGGGCCCAGCCCAGGAATACTTCAAGAAACCACTGACTACGGGCCAAGCCTCCTTTAAAGTGGACTGTAGCAAAGTGGCAAAATGTCCTGAGGTCAGACGATTCCAAATTTGACATTCTTGTTGGAAATCATGGGCGTTGTGTCCTCCAAGCTAAAGAGGAGAAAGACTACCCCTCCTGTTATCAGCGTTCAGTACAAAAGCCAGATTATCTGATGGTATGGGGATGCATTCATGCATAAGGTGTGGGACACTTGCATGTTATAAAAAGCACCATGAATGATGAAAGGTATAAAAAGGTTTTAGAGCAACATATTCTCCCCTCCAGATGACATCTATTCCAAGGAAGGCATTGTGTATTTCAGCAGGACAATGAAAAACCACATACTGCAGCTACTACACCAGCATGACTTCATAGTAGAAGAGTCGCGTGCTGAACTGGCCTGTCTACAGTCCTGATCTTTCACCGATTGATAACATTTGGCGCATAATTAAACGAAAAGTCCTTCAAAGGAAACCCAAACCTCTCCAGCAGCTGGAAGCCTGCATTCAACAAGAGTGGGATCAAATTCCAATGGCTAAACTCAAGAGATTTGACTCCTCAATGCCCAGACGCCTCTACTCTGTGTTAAAAAGAAGAGGGGATGCTACACCATGGTAAACAGGCCCCTGTCTTTTTTGAGACCTGCAGCAGCCATCAAACTTGAACTGAGCTCATTTTGTGGATAAAATTATGAACTTTCTCAGTTTCAACATTTGCTATGCTGTCTCTGTTCTACTGTGAATAAAATACTGATTGGTGCGTTTTGAAAGTTATTGCATTTCGGTTTTATTCACAATTTATACTTTGTCCCAACTATTTCTGAATTGGGGTTGTGCTAGGTTTTTAGCAGATAATATACCAAAGACTGAGGACACAAGACACCACTTCAGCAAAGGGGAAGATGGAGACCAGGAGCTTAAATACACAATTTAACAAAATACAAAGAGGAAAATGCCTATGAGACAAGGAGGGCGGGGAATGGAATGAGACTATAATTAAAGTAGCAATATGTAATATATTTACTGTACTAAATCATAAAATGACCGTGAAATATCATCAGAGATTTGAGAAAATATGCAAAGTTGAAATGCTTGCGTCTGACAATGATGCTACAATCAGTATATTGTCCATTTGAATAAATTCCAGACCACATCTAAAATAGTAGTTAATGATATTTATTGAATTGAAAAAGCATGGGAATTTGTATTGGTGAAGGATGGAGTAGTGCTGAGTCGGTGGAGATCAGTGCAGGATAACAGTAAGCCCCGGACGCAATGAGACTCAGGGTGGGGTTTCTGGGGTCGTGTCTCTTCTTGGAGTCACAAGGGCTCTTTCAAGTCCCCTGGGGTTCTAACAGAGTGATAGTGTGAGATATGAATGGAAGGGAACGGGAGGGAGGGAGGTTGAATGAGACTGATGAGGATTGTAGAATTAAGGTGGTACAAAGAGGCTGAAGGACGTGGATGAATAGAGTGACATTTTTAGGAGTGGTCTGGTTCACAAACCTGTGTTTAATTTTTGATTCCAGTACGGACCGTTTGTTTATATTTTGGCCTGTCTGAATCTGGCCACTTGCCCATTTAGACACCCTGGGTTGCTAGATACAACTGGGCAGGCTAACACAGCGTGCTGAAGCTATGAAAGTGTTGGTAAATTAATAAAAAACCAAGAACGTTGTCCCGATGAAGAAGCAGACTCCGATGTTCGTGGCAAAAGCAGGAAAGAGTTTATTACACAGCCGGCCGTGAGAACAACAGCGTGATGCAAAGTTCTAAAATTCCTTCATTTTGTAAGAAACTTTATACATGTTAAAGTACAGACATTTGCATATGATTTCTTTAATGTAATCAGAAGTTGTTGCTGATTGGTTCCAGATTTTACACATTGATGAAAAGCAATACTCTACAATTGGGCCTCTCCTAAACCACCCAACTTAATTGGTTCAATAGATTCCCAACCCTCGGAAGATGAGCTCCATATGTGGGCATACGGAACCTCCAACTAAGGGGTGCTAGTGCCTATTGTCCTGTCGGAACTGAAGACAAACGGAGATTCAAGCTGGAAGTCGCAAATAGGCGATATGTCCTGCCGGACCTGACGGCTTCTCTTTATCACCTAATACACATTCATGACCCATTGATCAAATCGTCTGGCTCCCCGTATTGCCAACACCTGAAAATCCTGTTTCCCAACAGTCCCTACTTTTTGACCCAACAGACAACGAATGATGAGGTCAACTTCACAGTCAAATAGTTAAAAAGAAAATTACAAGAGTGATGGCAAATTAATTTCTAATGACAAAATATCTAAAGCAACAACTTCACACCGATACCAGGCCAGGGACCAAGAAAGCAAGCCAGAGGCGACAGTGGCAAGGAAAAACTCCCCAGTTAAGTGGGAGAAACCTTGGACAGACCCAGGCTCTCGAGGCCCAATGTCATCTGTCAATGACCGGCACTGGAAGGCTATATGAAATAGGCATGAGAATGAGATGTAGAGGACCCACTGTTAGTGATCGGCTGTGCATAAAAGAAAAGAACAGGCAAGAAGTGTCAAAGAAACATTTTAAAAGTAGATCATGTACATGGCCTATTACCAAGTACAGGCACTGCTACTTAGAGTCCACAGACATAACAGCTCTGATTTGTTGGCATGTTTGGCTGTCATGTGTACTGGTCGCATATGTGAATGCCATTATTGTCAATGGCACAAGTCCTTTTGAATTCTACAACAATGAGCTGTATGATGAGTGACATTGTTGTTGCGGGTTGTCTTGTGCAGTATTCTTCTGGCACAGGAGTTTGCGGCAGCGTGGTCCGAAAGCTCAGCGTCATGTCCTCCGCAGTGTGGTCTGGTGCTCGTGTCCTCAGCAGTAGGTGTAGGTTTCCTCTCCAGTGTATGGGGGAGAGAACAGAATACATTGTAAGGGTATTATTCAAGTACACCTGATTCATCACACTTGGGTCTATATTATGACTGCTGTTGGAGTCCTGTCAGAGTGAACAAGTTACTCGCTTTACCACAGATTAATTTATTAAGGATGAATTTCACGCCTTTAATTAATAGGGTAAGTAAATATAATGCCAGTATAATTTGAAAAATGTATTCATTCACAATTTTACCGAGATTACCCAAATAGTTAGGCTACCAATCAAAAACGCATGCACCTGATTAATGAAGGCTGTGGGTGTCCCAAGCAGCGTGGTTTGGGTCAGCCTGCAGTAGTTTCGCCGGTGTCTTCAGGTGAATGGCACGGTCTTGCACGGTAGTGGTGGATCCCGGGATACCTGTAACTCGTAAAGCAGACTCAGAGCAGTAAATGCTTCTTTACCCTCATGTGTCCAATCAGTTGTTTCCAGTGGGCGACATGGGCATTTAAAAAGAGCATTGATTGATTCTGCAATAAAAGAAAATTCAGATATGCGGTTCCCGCAAAAGTCAAAAAGTTACAGAATCTTACGGACATTTCGAGCAGCGCGGGGACGCAGAGTAGTGGCGATAGCGGTTCTCTCTTCAAGTGGGCGTAAACATCATTGGACGCGTGCGCCTTTGCGAACTGATGTTCCCGGTTCTCGGGTGTGCAGTTATCTTTGGAACCGTGTGCCCTAGGTAAAGCAGCTAGACATTGTGGTGCTCGGTGTCGTCCTCCTCCGTAGCGAAAGCATTTATCATCATCCCGGTTTTGATTAGTGTAAGGCCTATGTTTCCTGTGGTCCCTTCCTCTGCATTGATGAGCCCGATGACCTATTTTTCCACAATTATCGCAATTTATTTTATTAATCGGAATATTGTCGCGCACGGCTGCAATGCGATGAGGAGTAGACGCATTTTTACGGATCTGTTCCTCTAAACGCGAAGCCCACGTAACAATATCATTAAAAGTATTACCAGGATTGACACCAATTTCCAAAACATTCTGTATATGTGGTCCTGCATCCGCCAGCAGCTGTTGAACAAATACAGCAACATCTCTATCGGGGTTAGGGAAGCCGCTGTATGTCTCAAATGCTTCATATTTCCTATCAGCGTATTCTGCAAAAGGCAAGCTACCTTGCACTACTGCCGTAAATAAATGCCATTTAGCAGTGCCTTTGCCCAGCGCGTTTTTCACTGCAACACAGAAATGATCAATGGAAGTTTGGAGCTCGGTTCGAGTTTCCCAAGGCCCAGCTGCCCACATTTCTTCCCTGAGGCTTTCCGGCTCTATTGAGTTCCAACTCAAAGTGGGACACTTAGCGCGCACAATTGAAAACAAGTCTAACGGATGTAAAGACATGCTTCGTTGTAGCTCATTTAACTGTCGCCAAAATTGCAAGTTATCGTCGTTAGTATGGAGACTCGGTAAATCCTTTAATAGCGCTCTCATGTCGATTACATTGAGAGGTAAATGGTCAACGTGAAATCGCTGTTCATTTCCTCTACCGCGAATTTTGGTAACCATTGGAGCCATAGGAGCTACGTGCTTTGTATCATCGTCATCAGAATGTATTGGATCGGTAACTGAACGTAGTTCGCTCAAATCGGGATATAACCTTCGAACCTTTTTTGGTTCCTCTGGAATTGCAAGAGCAGTGCTGTGATTAAGGCGATTACATTTTTCATGTAATTCTCCGATCTGTTTTCGCATATCCGACAACTCTATGTCTTGAGTTTGTAGCCGACTGTGCATTTTGTCACACTTCTCTATAAGTTTTCGGTGTTCTGTAATCAAGACAATGGTACCAAAAGCTGTTCTGTTTTTCTTCTGTTTCGACCAGCAATCTAAAGAATCCGGAGTGGATCCGTTGGGATCCCAACCAGCCTTACACATTTCCTTTTGTTCTTTTGCGTATTTTTTCAACAAATAGCTAGTTATACTGCCAGTGCATTCAAGGGCGTTTGAATTTTCTTTGTTTGCCATGTTTATTTAAAGTTAATACGGCGTTCGTCAAGGTGCAGCCTAAATTCTAGTTGTAAGATAGGCCTTCAGAAATATATAAACGCGCACAACTAGCCAGTAGCTTACTAAGCGTACGGTCAAGAATAAAACCCAACACGAAACAATAAAGACTCAGAACAACATCAAACTTCAAGAGCGACAATGACGAGATTCACGGCGGGCACGAATTGGCTTCTCAAATACCCACAAGACGGGTTGGAGGCGCGCCACATGCACTCTCTCTCAACCTATAACACACAGACAAAAAGTACCCAAGTGAAAGACGCTCACTCTGGGCCCGGGGCGCTAACACTAACTCTCCCGGAACATAAACCGAAAAAAACGAACAAAGACACGATATGCGCTTCTTAGGTAGGCTACCTAATACCCAGTCGTGAAAATAATAATTCACGTCTGTGCCGTGGGCGACCCACATACGCTTGCCACAGCCACGCAATCACGTATTCGCCTTTTTGGCGTGAATTCTCACTCTCCTGAGGCAGGGATGACCAACATTCACCCCGTCACAAAATAGCTATGTTTTCAATACATAGGCTTGTATCACACAACAGCACTGGTATCACAAGCAGTACTGATAACCATCACGCATTACATAAAGACACAGCTTTTTAACCACGAACAACTGATCGCTTCTACACCGGTCAATTTAAAATTAATAGGTTAACGTACCACTGGGTGGAGCGTTCCAGATCTCCGTAATTTTGCCTTGCAAATTATATTTAGATAAAACAAAGTACTCACTCTTGTACTGGTCAGGAAACTTACGGAGGTCCGGAAACGAATCCACCCTGCTCGCAGCGCCAAATTTGTTGGTAAATTAATTAAAAACCAAGAACGTTGTCCCGATGAAGAAGCAGACTCCGATGTTCGTGTCAAAGAGCAGGAAAGAGTTTATTACACAGCCGGCCGTGGGAACAACAGCGTGATGCAGAGTTCTAAAATTCCTTCATTTTGTAAGAAACTTTATACATGTTAAAGTACAGACATTTGCATATGATTTCTTTAATGTAATCAGAAGTTGTTGCTGATTGGTTCCAGATTTTACACATTGATGAAAAGCAATACTCTACAATTGGGCCTCTCCTAAACCACCCAACTTAATTGGTTCAATAGATTCCCAACCCTCGGAAGATGAGCTCCATATGTGGGCATACGGAACCTCCAACTAAGGGGTGCTAGTGCCTATTGTCCTGTCGGAACTGAAGACAAACGGAGATTCAAGCTGGAAGTCGCAAATAGGCGATATGTCCTGCCGGACCTGACGGCTTCTCTTTATCACCTAATACACATTCATGACCCATTGATCAAATCGTCTGGCTCCCCGTATTGCCAACACCTGAAAATCCTGTTTCCCAACAAAAGCAAGCAAGCAAACTAGTTCAACAGGGCTAATGTTAAATTCTGTTCGACCCAAAAAGCCTTGGTATCCTCCTAAAAAGCTCTATGACCAGAGACATCATAAAATGTGTGTAAATATTGGAAATACATTTGATAGATGGAGACAGCATAAAGCCCAGAATGCTTTTAAGATGGATCTTGAATTTGCTAGCTAATGTTCTCATAATCAGGTATGCTTTGACCCTCAGTACATTGCTTGCGTTGTTAGGTTTATCTCAAGCCATGTGTTTCTTTTTTGTTGGACTGGTGGTTCAGTGTGCCCACTGACCGTGTTTACTGCTGACTTGCTGAATTATTTGAAAGAAATGTTACGTGTAGTGAAGCCCCTGGCAAAGCGAAGTTTAACTCTGGCAGCAAGCCTGCCAAATGGGTCACTGTAGGTAATAAACACTTATGAGTATATACTGATTAATAATGAATTAATGAGGCTATAGCTTGTCTGTGTAGGGTCAGTGTCCTCAACCTGGCGATCGCATGAGCTTCAAGTTTGTGGAGGAGGGGGCAGGGAAATCAACTCTCCAATCTTTAGAATTAAAACTGCAGCATCTACTCTAAACGCTTGCAGTCAATGCTAAATATTGCTACTTTACATAATGAGAATGAGTAAACAAAAGCAAAACCGAATTGAACGAGGACAGCTAGATTTCAGGGAAACTAATAAAGGAAACTCTCAGGTTGTGACAGTCTGAATAGAAAGGAGACCATAAAAATTGACTTGTTCCTTGAATGTAGCAGTTTCTTAGCTTGAAGCGTGCTCCATCCATCCATCCATTTATTTTCTTCCGCTTATCCGGGGCAGGGTCGCGGGGGTAACAGACTAAGCAGAGAGGCCCAAGCACACCCCTCGCCAGCCACTTCCTCCAACTCTACATGGGAACCCCAAGTTGTTCCCAGGCCAGCCAGGATATATAATCCCGAGCTGGACGTGTCCTGGGTCTGCCTCGGGGCCCCTCCCTGTTGAACGTGCCTGGAGAACCTCTAAAGGGAGGCGTCCAGGAGGCATCTGGACTAGATTCCCAAACCACGTCACCTAACTCCTCTCGACGTGGAGGAGCAGCGGTTCTACTCTGATCTGCTCCCGGATATCCGAGCTCCTGACCCTATCCCTAAGGGTCAGCCCAGCCACCCTACGGAGAAAGCTCATTTCGGCCACTTGTATTCCCGATCTTATTCTTTCGGTCACTACCCAAAGCTCGTTACCGTAGGTGAGGGTTGGAACGTAGATCGACCAGTTAATTGAGAGCTTTGCTTTTACGCTCAGCTCCTTCTTTACCACAACAGAAAGGTACAACGCCCACTTCACTGCAGATGTAGCAGCAATCTGTCTGTTAATCTCATCCTACCCTCACTCATGAACAAGACCCCAAGATACTTTAAGTCCTTCACTTGGGTTAAAAATCTCTTCCCCACCTAACGGGGACAATCCACCATTTTCCAGGAGAGAACCATAGCCTCAGATTTGCTGACTCAGCATTCTGACTGCTTTACACTCAGCCGCGAACCGCTCCAGTGTGAGTTGGTGGTCTCAGCTTGATGAAACCAACAGGACCACATCATCTGCAAATAGCAGAGATGAAATCCTGAGGCCACCAAACTGGACTCTCTCCAAACCTCAGCTGTTCTTTGATATCCTGTCCAAAAAACCATGAACAGAATATGAGACAAGGCACATCCTGGCAAGGCGGAGTCCAGCATCAACTGCAAAAGAGTCAGACTTAGTGCCGAAAATGCAGGCACAACTCCAGCTTTGGTTGTACAGGGATTGAATGGCTCCAATTAATGGCCCTGGAGCCCCGTACTCCCACAGCACCCCCCACAGGACACCTGGCCATAGGTCGATGATCGATTTTGTAATCGTGCCATCAGATCTGCAGCTGTATGTTTTGGAAACTTGGGCGAAGAGAGGGGCAGAGCCGTCAACTGATCACCACCTACTGGTGAGCTGGTCAGATGGTGGGAAAGACTGCCGGAGAGACCTGGGAAGCCTAAACGCGTTGTGAGGGTCAACTAGGAACATTTGGTGGAGGACCCTGACCGAACAATTTTCGACTCACTCCTCCGAAGGAGCGTTTCCCATATCCCGAGCGAGGCTGGAGAGTTGAAGCATGGTGTCTTCTGAAAGCAATTAGTTTTTCTTTTTCTAGCAGAAATTTCAGATATTCTGATGTTTCAAAAATGACCATAAAATATGAAATGAAGAATTGCCAAAATTGCCTTTTTACTATATCTAATGTATCTCGAATTGATGTTTTTACATTTTAATAAACGTCAGACAGTGAATGAACAGTCTAATCGCTGTGACTCGGCTGTGGCCGACATAAAAAGACCAGAGACTCAATGCTCTCTTGCTTGATGGAAGGTTTATAGAGCAGAAAAAGTGGCTGTAAAAGGTAAATGGCTGTTGTTCATTTTGCTGCTCTTACGGTCTGCATGACTTGGGGGCGAGTTTTAATGGCCATATTTCAATAGTGCTCCCGCTGGCCTGAAGCACAATTCCTTCACTCAGGCTTGGTCTTATTGAGGGGGTACTGAATGTCAATCTTGATCCAATAGACATGATGTATAGGCCATGTGAGTGTATGTGTGTGTGTGGACAGGCATGCGTCTGTGTAAGTGTTTGTGTGCGTATGTGTCTGTGTATATCTGTGTATGTTTGTAAATGAGTTGATGTGATTTTACGTGTGAATGTGTGTCCGTGCATGTATGCGTACTCGTACGTCAATGAGAATGCGGGTAAAGATCTGTACGTACATCTGCGCGTATCAGGGCGTTTACGGGTGTAGGAGCTGGAGGTGGGGGTGTTGTCCAGGGTTATATCTAAGCTCCCTGACAGCTCTGCGAAAGAAAGCCAAAAAGCGAAACACATTTTGTGTGGTTAAGGAACCACAAAGGGGGAGTGCTGATGGCATTTATGCATTTTGGGGCAGTGTGGCTGGGATCAGTTAGGGCTTCATTAAATATGTTACCCATTGTGATTGAGGGTGCATAGTTGGAAGCAACTGTGGTGAAAAGGCTGGAAGATGGCAGGTGACCCAAATTATGGAGAGTGGGGGGGCGTTGGCCCCGGGAACCCGCATTCCACATGACCGCCCGCAGTAAACAGACTGTTCGGCCTGCCTGTCTGTCTTCTCTTGCTCTGTTTGCAGTCAAGCCCAAAACATTTGCTGATGCTTACTGTACATACATACATAGATAAGCATGTGCACACATACGCAGACAACACTCACATACAGACAAGTACTCTTAAACTGACGTAGGTCATGTGCAGTCATAAAGGCATGAACACCCCAGGCAGTAATGTGTCCTCAACATGCATTCACTTTTGACAAAGGCTAACAACAGAGATGAAAAAATAAATGAATTGTACTCGTACAGATGTTAATTCAACTGCTTAAACATGGAATGTAATGATAGATTAATGATGATGCAGTGTAATCAAAACAAACAAACCCTTCTCAAATTAAATTTTAGTGAAGAAACTGACACAAATTTAAATCATTCTTTTAGCAAACATTAAACTATTGAGTTATCTGAAGTAAAAGTTTGGGGGTGGGATCTTTGACCAGACGAGGCCTGTCTAGAGTCTTCAAATCATTTGGTCTGCGCCAATTCGCCACTCAACCACATTTTTCTGACTGGTTGCTAGTGGCCGGACACTGGTATTGCTGTTACTAAACAGTAATTTTGCAGGTAGTGAATCATTTTATGTTTACTGTTCGCTACATTTGGGATTATTGCTTTCTGAATGATCTATTTGAGGCCAAGTTTCCTGGTACAGCGAACCAGGTGTTTGACCCAAAAGCCTATCATAGAAGACTTCATTTCATTACTCTGCAGGAACTCCAGTGGACACACTGTGATGGGTGGTGAGTTTGAGACGCCAAACGCAGTGGCCAGAAATAAAGGAGGACATGCAGAAGGGAGAGAGACAAACAAATAAAACAGGAGAGCGAGCTTCGCGCTTCCAACGGACCAAGACGTAGTCCGAGGCAAGGAAGCAAAGCGAGCTGGACAGGACGAACAGAAAGAGGAACACACAGAAAGATTTGCTTACTAACTAGAACTCTTCCTCAAAATATGCAGCTAAACCCAAAGAGCTCTTTTACTAGAGACCTTACCGGCTAAAGCAGTGGTTCTCAAGTTCGGTCCTGGCGCCCCCCTGTGTATGCTGGTTTTTGTTCCAACTACAATTGCAATTCTAGGATTTTTAAAAGCTGTTATTTTGTCTAAATTAGCAGCATTCCATGTTTTGAGCAGTTATTTACCATCTTAAGTCACATTTGGATGGACATATCCATTCTGCTATGAAAAATAAAAATCCTTGAACATATTGTGCTTAATTTTCAATATTGCGAGGATTTTCAGGTGAAAAGATTTTTACACGGATCAAATTAGACTCTGAGAAAATCAATAAGCTCCAGAAAGTTCAGAAACTGGGGTTAATGGTAACTGAGTTTGTTAGCTCAGAGTTGCAGTTTTCCGGTTTTTCGGTTTTCCGGTTCACAATGCGAGTTCATGCCAACTCTGAGTCAGTAACCGCGGCAACATACTCCGCGAAGCTAACGCGGGGGCTATTCCACAAAGCTGGGTAACTGAGTAAGCCTGGCTTTTTCACAAAGTAAAACCCGAAAATCTGTATTTATTTCAGGCTATGTTCCAGATTTGGATAGTTTCCAGGTTTTACTTTGAGAAAAAGCCAGGCTTACTCAGTCACTCAGCTTTGTGGAATACCCCCCTGGTCACTGGCAGGTTTTCAAATAACTCAGTTTCTGCTCCTGCTGAAACTGCAGACTGCGGTTGCATGTGCTTTCCTTGAATAGACAGATGGCTTTGACGCGCAAATACTGAGAAGAATTCTCCATTAGAAGAGTTATCCGACCACGGTTGTCGTTTTCGGACGAATATTTGTTTGAGCGTTCCATTTCTCGGTGGAATATATTATTTATTTCAACTAAATTTTCAGCCCTCATATTGCTCGTGTGACACACTGAGGACAATCTCTCAGTTCAGAATAAATTGCGTTACTGTTCTTTTTGTTTTTGCAAACGGCAGTTTTCATCATCGTTTTGTTTTACTACAGAAAGAAACAACCACAACTTCATTCATTAAAGGCCAGTCAGTTTATACCACCAGTGGGCTCTTCAAAGTAGGCAACAGAATAATAACTCTGGATAGGTTTTAATTTTTCACAATACATGTTGGAAAGTCTGCTAATTTACTGTGATGAATGATCAGCAGTTCATATTTTCAATTCATTCCAAGTCAAAAGACCTAAAGATAGAACAACTATTGTTTTAAAATATGAAAATTAATGTCTGTGGAATTATTCTGAAATAAGTCATTTGTATCAGCTCAGAATAATACCGGGCGTTTATCACAACAAGCTGTACACGGCCATTTACCCAGCTGAGTGAGCCATTCTTAAGCTGCGCTACACTGGACGCGAATCAAATTTTTCCCACGACAGATTACATTCAAAGTCAATGCAAAGATGCGCCTTGCATTGACTTTGAATGAAATCTGTCGCGTGAAACATTGGTTTCGAAATCACCCCAAGCCTGTCTGCACGCAGACAGGGGAGTGCACTGACATGAAAACATAAAACACATCAGACATTACAGGGGAGACAATGTGCAATGCAATAATGGAATGAATAAATAGACATGAAAAATAATAAATGCAGGAACAGACAGATACAGAATCATAGCACACATTTCATCAAACATACATCATTCATTCACATATGCACTTTTGTCTGATTCCGAACCCCCAGGCACAGCTGGTAGAAATACCCGGTCAACACAATTTTGGCCTACTCTGACTGTGACATCCATTTCTATTCAGTTCCAATACCATTTAGAAAACTCCAGTAGTTTATTTTTGTTGATTGCCCTTGAGTGGCTTTTTTCCTGGCAGCCCTCACAAAAAGCTTCAAGGCTTTGGGGCATCTGATGGTAAAATCGGAGGCTTTGCATTCCCAAGATCAAACCGATGTCTTGCTGCAAGAGAGTGATGTTTGTGGATTTTTATTCTCTCCTACCAAAATGATCTTTTTTCATGCTTGTTAAAATGTACTTAAACATATATATATATATATATATATATATATATATATATATATATATATATATATATATATATATATATATATATATCTGCCAGCACATATTTCCTCCTGCAAACACTCACTCTCTCTTGTCATACACTCACACACGCAGCTTCTGAAGAACATTTCTTTGAGCATTATTTTCTGAAGCATGGCATTTAGAGAAACAAACATGGTTCCAATTTCAGCCTATTGTCCTCGCATGAGGAACGGAACGCCATCTAGCTAGGTCTTAAAACAGAAGTTATAATCGGATAGAATCCATCTACATTGCTTTTTTTTAACAACAAGTTTATTGGATGTGATCATTTTCTGGGTGGGATGATGGTGTGCTGTGTGCATTACTGTGATATGAGAACTCAAGCCTGGCAGCTCCAGCTCACAGCTGCTGGGTCCTGCTCCGCTTTCTATTTTCTCCCACAGATCCAGCAAACAAATTTCCTTCACTCACCAAAAGGTCTTCCACAATCAAACAGCCCACATTTGGTTGACAGGGAGCAGTAATCAACTGAGCAAAAACCGGTCTGCGCCAGTAGCACTCTGCTATTCGAGATGACATCATTCAATCCAACAAATGTGTCATTCCAGTGGTGTTAGACCACTAATTGAAAATAGAATCTGGAGAAATAGAGAGAAAAAAATCTGAATCCCACAATCTCCACTAGGTGAGGGGTTGGGTAACAATCTTGGGGTAAATCTATAGGGGCGATATAGAAGCAGAAGATGGCGATCATGTCTGAGAAGTATTTCTCAGCTGCTCAGGGTTGCGTTTCCCGAAATCACAGATGCTAACTTGAATAGTTGGATGCATTGACTGTGAATGGACAAACTGTAAGTTTCTAACTTAGTTAGCAACTACGCTTTTGGGAAACCCATCCTAGGATGGATGGAGCCCTGAAGACGAGTGCAGAATTGCAGCTCTGGGTTCTCCCTCATTGGCTGAGCTCCAGCGAAATGCTCCCGATTTCCAGGGTCTGCTTTAGAGCACCAGCTGCACTTCAGGACCCTGTTCCACATTTCAAATGCAGTTTCACATATTTGCTGCCAAGAGAAATGGGCGATAGGAGACATTACACTTCAAGACCTTAGAATTACAGGGTTCTAACTAACATTTACAAAGTTCTGAGGAATCTGCTTGCAAAATTTGGCCGCTCAGTGTACACTGGAACTTTGCAATTCTGATCTGATCCCAATTTAACAAATGAATTGAATACCCAAACTTATTCAACTATTTTATCACCAATTATGTGCAATAGTTAACTCAATTTTTACCAAATGTCAGTGAGAACCCTGTAATCCTGAGGTCGCGACTGGTCTCACCATAAGAAGTTGTTTAAATGAAAAGGTAATGCTACAATAATAGGCAAAATGACCAAAAGGCTAACCGCGCAAAATCTTCATGCAGTCCATTCCACACTGGTAAATGGAGGCCCGGCAGGTCAAAAGCAAGGGTTAAATCACACATTTTTGCTTTTAATTGTTTTAAGCTATGATCAGTCGAGGAATGACGAGGGAGAAAGATCACAGGCCTCTAATGTCTGCACCCCCAAAATGTCCATCTGCTACCATGGGCATCTGTAAAAATGATGACAACTTTGATTCTGTTGGAATCGTTTAAAGGAAAAGAAACCCCTTTTTTCAGCTCTTACCCAAAATAAGTACACTGCCCCCACTACTCAAATATATTCTTGGGAAATTTTTGAAAACTTTTTAATGACTGAATCAGCTAGAGAAGATCAGATTTATATGTTGTTGGCGGTGCGCCATGCTTGTTGGAATCAGGCTATTTTTTAATTGAGAGGGTGGTATGACTGCTTGCTAAATTATGACTCCATGTCCAAAACTACAACTTACCATCAGAACCCTATTATCGTGCTTCTTTTCCTGCACCAAATACAGTAAGCAAAGGTTTTTCTGCAGTTTGATTATTGATTAACATTCAAGAAGTCATAAGGAAGATACGGTACTCCATCTAGACTTGTCTGTAGTCTTAAAAATGAATGCTGCTGCTTTAGCATTCAGTGTGAAATTACTGGCTCAGGCTGTGAGGAGGAAAATATTAATACGGACTTGAGCAGCAGCTGCTATCGGGCATTATCAAATTCATGCATGAATAAGTTAACATGGCAAGCTGCTGGGGATATCAATTTTTTTTTCATTAACGGTACACTTGCTGTGATCTGGAGGTGGTATAACTGGAAAAGACATGAGCCTCAAATATCTACGTACTATGTCAAATTAAACACAATTCTGGTTTCTGTTTTATTCCGGCTGCCTGGCATCGCACAAGTAACCCAAAGCAAGTCATTGTAGTTAAACAGCTTGATGTCATTGATTATGTTTATTCTTCGAACGTATGAGGCAATACTTTTTTATAAACATAACATACATTTATGCAGTGTCAAAGTATCAAGCTGCTTTCACGCCGACGCAAAATTAATTTTTCGCACGACAGATTACATTCAAAGTCAATGCAAAGGCGTCTTTGCATTGACTTTGAATGAAATCTCTCGTGCGAAAATTCGTTTCGCGTCCGGTGTGAAAGCGGCTTCATTCTGCCTTTTCTTTTCCCTTCAGCAGTTTCCTGACTCACACACTCGTAGGAATAATGTATTCTCAGTCCCCAAGCTTATATGAGAACAGCACTGACACAGTTAATTTACGCTTCATGGCCGCACAATGCGTCAATTTATTCTGACACTTAAACTGATACACAAAAAGAAAAAAACACTGCAAAAAATGTAGTGTGTCGACCTAAAGGGCCTCTCCTGGCGACATCCTGCTGGGCATATTCAAGTCACAACTTTTTTATAATATAATTTATGCACCAGTACTGACTCACACTAAAGAACAGTCCTCTTATCCGGGATTTTGAAAATGCAGTAGCGATGTATTGCATACCTTGACACAGCCCCAATCCTGGTAGCCCAGTGTGGTGCAGACCCACTGCATTGTAACAACTCACTACCAAACCTATTAAAACTATTTACATAATGTGTGTATGCATGGTCATGAGTAGACACCATAACCCAATAAATGATGGACAAAGTGTATCAGTTCACTCTTTAAGTCTAAGGTAAGAATAAACTGTAAAGATGTTCAAAAACATTTAAGCACAATACAAATAATGCCAATTTTTGTTTGTTGTGCATGAGCCTAATTAAGGCTTTGTAACTTAGCATTTGCATGACAGAGACTGGGAAAAATGTCAGTGAAGCAAGACATTTGGAAATTCAATTATCAAATTATTTTGTAACGGTGCGTTCAGGAACCACACACGAGAGGAAAATCCAAAAAAGTAATGCCTTTAATGAGTTCCAGGTCAGTACCAAAAGACACAAGAATTGCCAAGCCACAAAATAAAATCCAAAAACAGAGTCAACTAAACAGGCCGGGGTCAGAACCAGTAAAGCAGAGGAGAAACGGTACATAGATGGCAGGCAAAAAGTCATAATCGATAAGCAAAGCAATGGGTCATACACAGGGCATCCAAACACAGAAATCGTAGTTGTACAAAAATAGGTTGAAATCCAGAAAGACAAAATTAATACAAAAAGGGCAATGGCAAGAATCTCGGTCGGACGAAACAGTCGAAGAAAAACAATTATCAATGGCATACAAGAAGCTCTGCACAATGAAATATTGATCAACGTTCTGACAGTCATAACAGCAGTGAGAACTCTAAATAGTCAGAAGGGAAGTCACATGCTATGCAGGGAACAGGTGAATGGGATGAGAACTAATTACGATGAGAGAAACACATGAGGGAAATCACGAAAATTGGCGAAAGCTAAGACACGGACGGGAATCACGTACACAGCCTATGACATTAAAACAGCTCCGGTCAGGGAGTTCTAAGTGCACAGACAATAAGTGCAGAAAAGTAATTAAGCACATGCGAGAGATCTAGCAGAAACGCAGAGGGAGACAAGAAAGTTAAGCAAGAGGCGGAGACTAGAACAGGGCGGTTGCTGAGAGTGAATTAGTACTAATTAGTAGCGGTGCAACTTTACAGATTTAACTAGAGTGCTCGTTAGTGAGTTAGAGATATATACATGGATTAGGTGGGTTAGTAGACTATGATTCAAATGTTAGTCTTGTTAGTAATCAAGTACAGCAAGGCAAAGGAAGTAAACGGAATTGAAGGAATAATATGAAACACGAGAAACCATTGAAATCACCCGAAGCAGGTGAGCCCACAGACTGGGGAGACGGACTGAACCAACTAGATACGAGACGGGAGACAAGTGCAATGGAACTGAAAATGGCATGAACAGAAAACCTGAAAATTACTACAACCAAAATGAATAAAGAAAAGACAAAATCATGAACACCAAATATGAACATAAATATGAACACAAAAACCATAACCATGATATATTTAGCAATTAAATTTAGGAATTTATGGACGCCAGCTTCTATATTTGCGCAATGGGGTTAAAGAAATTGTCTATCAGATTGTCATCAAAGGAAAAGAGAGCTTATCAGCTAATTTACTTAGTGACCTGTATACAACCCCAATTTCGAAATAGTTTGGACAAAGTGTAAATTGTGAATAAAATCAAAATGCAATGACGTTCAGATCACATGAACCAGTATGTTATTTACTATAGAACGAAGATAACATTTCAAAATTTGAAACTGAGACATTTCAGATTTTTATTCACAAAATGAGATCATTTCAAATTTTCTGGCAGCAACAGGTCTCAAAAAAGTTGGGACACAGGCAAAAAAAAAAAGGGCTGAAAAAGCAATTAATATCAAAGAGAATCAGCTGAAAGAACATTTAGCGTGTAATTAAGTCAACTGCATCAGGTGTGTAATAAAAAGGCTTGCATAAGAAAAATTGTGGAATACTTTAAAAACAATGTTCCTCAACGTAAAATTGCAAAGGCTTTGAGGGTCTCATCATCGACCGTGCATACCATCATCAAAAGATTCATAGAAACTGGAAAAACCTCTATACGTAAAGGACATGGTCGAGGTCTTTACTGGATTTAAGTGATCTTTGGGCCCTCAGACGCCACTGCATCACTCACTGGCATGATTCTGTCATTGACATTGCTAAATGGACCCAGGAATACTTCAAGAAACCACTGTCTGTAAACACTGTCTGCCGTGCCATCCACAGATGTCACCTAAAACTCTATCATGCAAAAAGGAAGCCATTATTGAGAATGATCCAGAAGCCCCGCCGTGTTCTGTGGGCGAAACCTCATGTAAAATGGACTGTAGCGAAATGGTAAAGTGTCCTGTGGTCAGACGAGTCTAAATTTGACATTCTTGTTGGAAATAATGGGCGTCATGTCTTCCGGGCTAAAGAGGACACACCCCTCCTGTTATTAGTGTTCAGTTCAAAAGCCAGCATCTCTGGTGGTATGGGGATGCATTACTGCATATGGTGTGGGACACTTGCATGTTTTAAAAAGCATCATGAATATTGAGAGGTATATAAAGGTTTCAGAGCAACATATTCTCCCCTCCAGACGACGTCTATTCCAGAGAAGGCCTTTTGTATTTCAGCAGGACAATGCAAAACCACATACTGCAGCTATTACAACAGAATGGCTTCGTAGTAGAGGAGTCTGTGTGCTGAACTGGCCTGCCTGCAGTCCTGATCTTTCACCGATTGAGAACATTTGGCGCATAATTAAACGACAAGTCTGTCAAAGGAGACCCAAAACTCTCCTGCAGCTGGCCTCTATTAAACAAAAGTGGGATCAAATTCCAATGGCTCAACTGAAGAAACTTGTCTCATCAATGCCCAGACGCCTTCACTCTGTGTTAAAAAGAAGCTACACCATGGTAAAAAGGCTACACCATGGTAAACAGGCCCCTGTCCCAACTATTTTGAGACCTGTAGCAGCCATCAAATTTGAAATCAGCTCATTCTATGGATAAAATTATAACATTTCTAAATTTCAACATTTGCTATGTTATCTCTGTTCTTTTGTGAATAAAATACTGGCTGGTGTGATTTGAAAGTCCTTGTGTTTTGATTTTATTCACAATTTACACTTAGTCCCAACTATTTCGGAATTGGGTTTGTAAATATGCTAAAAGAGTACAGTGACAAAGAGAATAATAATGAGTAGTGTGTATGAGAAGTATGTGTCACAAATGCGCAGCTGAAAAGAGTGACAAGTGTCACAAACCACATGTGAACTGCTTTCTTTTCTCCTCCCATCCAGCAGCTCGTGAGTCTTTTAGTCGTATTCTCTCCTGGGATTAATTTATTTCCCATGTGCATTTTTCCACTTATGTGCTCAGGTTCCTTATTTCCTTTGTACAGTATCAGTAAAAAATTTGGACATACCCACAGTTTTTTTACAATACATGTTAAATAAAGAAACAAGCTGTGATGGTTGGAGAGTTGGGACGCCAAACGCAGCGGGCAGAATAGAAGGAGGACACGCAGATGAGAGAGAGACAAACAAATAAAATATGAGAGCAAGACTCCCGCTTCCAACTGACCGAGATGTCGTCCAAGGCAAGGAAGCAAGGCAAGCTTGACAGGACGGATATAAAAAAAAATCGGAAACCAAGATAAAAGGAATTAGCACCAGACGGTGCACAGAAAGAGGAAAAAAACAGAAAGATTCCCTTGCTATCTAGAAATTTTCCTCAAATATGCAGCTAAACCTCAACTACTCTCTTACTAGAGACCTTACCGGCTAAAGTGCGAACATAACACTGACACTCTAGCAAGGGAAGTGAGGCGGAACTAGGGCTTAAATAGAATCTGGGCGACGCCCCCAATTAATGCCAGCTGGCCCAGGAATCCGATTGAGAGCAAAATAATATCGTCCTGGATGAGACCAACAAAGAAAGCTCTGAAAGCCTGCAAACCATGACACAAGCACCCTTTATCATACAAAAAAAAAAATCTAATTGTTAAATCAAACTAACCAGCATTTTCGTAATAATTTCTGAGCATTTTCATATTTGTTTTTATTTTACTAGGGCAGTTATATGGCTATAATTAGTTTGCAGCTGAGCATCCATCTAAGTTCCCAAAGATGTGCTGCACTTGTAGTTATTTGCTTTTCATTGACCTTTTTGCCAAACAGCATTTTTAAAATTTGGCCGTTGGATAATGGAAGGCGCTTTTTTATTTGTTTACTTTGAAAATATGGCTTCTTTGAGAATTCCATATTTTTGGACACTATTCAAACAAGAAAATTATTCTCTTTTAACTTCTTAACCCCTTACTGCAGATGTTGACGCCTGCGCCTATAGACCTGCAAATTTAAACACGCTGTTACTGTAGTCGATCACTAGATGGCACCCTCGGATCAGTTATTGAATGTTCACAAGCAAGCAGACCTCGAACTCGGTTCTGAATATGGGGAAGTTCCCTCCGCTCCCTGTTTTTCGAGAGCTGCATCAATTAAACTCTTCAGCTAAGCCTGTTGTGCAAACTGGTCAGTATCCTTGCCCATAGTATCGATCCAGCAGTTTAAAAAAATGATATCTTGACACAGAAAAAATCGTCATCCTTTGTAGCAACCAGTTTAGCCACAGTGAGCCAACAGTATTCCAATTAATGTTTCAGAAAAATCAGTTTTCTGAGGCAAAAAAATTGACATGGTATTTATTCTCTCACATTCTACTGTCAATTACAGTTGTCACATACAAAAAAATTCGTTGTTCCCTACCGTGGATTTACGCGTAGATTCCTTCATTGACAAATCCAGCGCTTCCTTACATCCACCCAAGTACTGGCGCCAATCACTCAATCATACACTCAGGGTCTTCTGCGTAATTGTAGAGTTACACTTCATGCCCTCGTGAAGTTTCCCTAGTAACAATGTATTGATTGGCTCGTTTCTTATCCAATTCCCAAGTGCTTAAACATTTTAGAGTAAGTGAAACACATTGATTGGACAAACACAGAGCATACAAACCTATGCGTATCAGCAGGCTCGGTTGTATCCTGTCTACGTTATGCACATTACGCGGCTGAAATTGACGCGATTTATATAAACCAGGTTCGCAAAACCGGCCTTGAAGTGTTCAGTTATGTTTACAGGATTTAAATGAAATAAGGATATGATCAGTTGGAATTATTTCGAATGAAACAGGACCGGAGGGTTCTTTGCTACTGGATCGGTCTCTGGAGGAGGGATTCATGAAAAAGGTCAGGCTGCTTTTTTTTTTTTTTGTTTCGTTTTGGAATGTATACATACTCGACAAAGTCGAATGTCGAGGTTTTTTTCCTGGTTAAAACGCGAACTGCCCGTGCATTTGGATGGACCTCCTGGTACGTTCATTGCACGTTTCTTTTGAATCGGGAGAGGCAATGGATTGTTTGATATTCCCTGAAAGTGGAGTGTCTGTTCTGTTAAAATAAGGTATATCTCAGAATTCAGATATTACTGAGTTAGTGAGGTGTACTTGTTCCTTATAAGTGTTGAAATGGGTTCGTGAGCTTAGAAGAGGGGACTGGTAGCTTCCATTACAGAGTGAATGTTCTGACCGTTTACTAAGCAGTTTATTTAATGCGTGTTTGTGCTGGCTTTGAAGAAAAATGGCCAAAACTCTAAACTTTATTATGGAGAAAAGGCATGTTTTGTGTTTGGAGAGTTTACTGGTGACCACTGATATTCAACTGCACTGATATTGATAAATTCATACAAAACTCAACCAGAAAATCATTTGTTCATATTAAATTTCATGCCTTAAAACTTTATTTGTGTTAAATACATGATTTTTTTATGATTTGACAGTACATCATTTTGAGACTTTGGGGAAACACTTGGGTAGCTGTATAATTTGGCTGATAGCATGTAGGTAATCTAGAATGTAATGTTGAAGATGAATTCTACTTGTGCTCAAGGAGTTTATGATACCAGAAATGTAAAGTTTTAAGCCCCAGCAGTTTTTCAATCCTCAGAATTATTTTTTTTTTTGCAATTTCAATGGTGAATTCTCATGAAGATTTTTTATGTTTGCAGCTCATTCTCTCTACCAAAATCATGAAAATATAGATCTTTGGCTGAAATATGGCTGAATTGAGCCATATTTTTCCTCTTTATGAAGCTTAAATCTTGAATTATACAGCATTAAAGTGGGTAACCCATAAATAGCCAAATTTGGCTTCTGCAGAAAGGGGTTAATGTTTACCTCTGACCAGATTCCCTTTGAGATTATATGGAGAAGTTGGGCCCTCTAAATTTCTCTAAAAACAGAATGCTGTGACATTAGCATCTGGCAGTCATCCTGGAAAGATACTGGCCAGGTATTGGCTACGCCCACTCTGCATCACCTGCTACAACTGAGCTGAACTGTGCTATTCTCTTTGGATTCCATCCTACTGTCTACCTTATTACTATCAATAAACCCTACTGTTGGATTGTACTCTGCCTCTACACTTGACTTCTCATCTGGATCAATACAGTCAAGCAAGAAAATTTTCATTGACTTGATTACTTTGGAAACAAACTCAAATGAGAGGAGCTGATCTAGTCCCTTGGGACATCGGGAGTATTTAAAAAAAAACACTGACATTATATGTTAACATGTTAATGTTAATGTCACTTAAGACCCAGATTTTTTAGTGTTTGTAGTTAATTGGAAAAGAATCTTGGATTGCGAACCTTCATATCGGCCAAGGCATATATAGAAAAGAAAATGATTCATATTGGAGTTTCACCCAGAGTGCAATAAAATTGAACACAGAAATATATAAATAATATCCACGTCGTATACAAAGAGTGATAATTCAAAAAAAGTGGAAGGAGTCTTTATCTGTGCGTGTGCAAGTCTATCCTAATCTCGAAACCCATTCATCCAATCCACTTCAAGCATGTCAGGCATATACAAATATTACAGAGAACCCCAGGAAGTGAAGTGCAGAGCGCGAGTTGTTTAGCTGAGCAGTTCTCGAGAAAGCTGAAAGCAGGAATACCACAGTCCAAGCTATCAGTCTGTTCTGGACAGGCATATTTTGAATGGGTATTACTGCTTGATGACAACTGGACTTTCAGTATTCTGGTTCAACCGTGATTAATGTAATCTCACTGCCACCTAGTGGGTATTAATGACTGGACTCCCACAGCGCAGACTGCCAGTATTGCCAAGATGGATCGAACATATGAGTATTGAATATTTTTAGGGATCTAATTTCAGGATTGTGTTCTGAACAAATGCTGAGATAACCAATGATCTGCAGCTCGTTTACGTCACTACATAATGAAACACATTCACTCTGGACCATCATCATCAAGAGAAAGCCTTTAGTTCTAGTATAATTTCCAGTGAAAAGGTATTAAAAGCAAAACTTCTAGTGCCAGTTTTCTGTCTGCCTCTTAATAACAACACAGGAAGGAAGTATTCTTACATTGAATTCTTTGCAAAATTTGACAAGCCATTGGACCTTCCTGAGTATTAGCAAATGTGAAGAAAATAACAAAAATTTTGACCTTCACACAGTGCAAGCGGCGAGTCAGATGTGCAATCAGACTGGTTGTAAGATAAGATAAGATATTTTATAAGACAAAATACAGATCACATAAAGAATGTAAGGTTCACAGTAAAAACAAATAATACTGAAATATAAAATCACAGATATAAAAATTTATTGAATAGAATAAAGTAACCTTCTCCAGTGCTTCCGCAACTGGGAATTATTAAAAGTTACAAATGAGATACATTTGACTAGAGAGTTGTCTGAGGATTATTGACAGAAAGACGGCACAGATTTGGCCCAGAACCTCTGATGATAAAGCGGGTAGACAGTTTAGCACAGATTTAACAAATAAGGCTGCATTGGCAGTCGCCAGCCTGTTTTTGCAGCCAGGTTTAGTAAAGCTTTGCCAGCACTGAAGTGCTTCAGTGGATGAGGAGGTTGCTTGACAGAAATGTGGTCTCGGCCCTGGACCCAGGTCAGGATTAGAAGCTTGTTCATAACGAACTGAACAAGGAAAACAAACTGGGGTGGGGTTCACAAAAATGTAGCCTCAGTCCTGGACTGTGATGAGGATTGGATGCTTGTTCTTGATAACTGAATGGATGAACAGGCTTGGGTTGACTTAACTTAAACTCGGTCCCAATCTTGGACTATGATAAGGAGTGGAATAATAAGGACTTCTTATAGAAAAGGCTGTCACTAAAGTCCTCGTTGCATAGACCAAGATAAAGGACTTTTAGTGACACATTAACTGGGACCCTGCAAAAAAAAATGTGCTATAGGAATCCTGTAGGACAGTTCAGTAGAATTCTATAGAACTTTAGTACCTCAAGTCCTATAGAAAAAAGTTCTCTAGAAAATCTTTGGAGGACTTCCCCCCCAGTTTGGCATTTTCAATCCCACCCAAATTTGGAAGGCAACCATTTTATATACATTTCCCAGCAATCCTTACCCAACTTGAATCCCTGTTGCACAATGACCACTCGTGTGTTACTCTGACTGGGGCTCAAACCCAGACACTTCTGCTCCGCAATGCAGTGCTTTAACCAAGTGAGCCATTCGGCAGCTTGTACACTGTAATCTGCAAATCTGCAATCACTTGCATGTGAATGGAAAGGAATAATTTGCTTGAATTTCTAAAATTAAAGGAAAAGTTCAAAAGGTGAAACTTTCAATGTAATTCTGTTTTCATAAGCAATAGAGGAACACTAGTTTTCCATTTTAGCATAATAAAGTTGTAATGCCTTATATTTATATTTTTGAATTGCTGCCGAGGAAATAATGATAAGTTGTGTGCTCAGTCAGTCAAACAAATTGTCTGATCAGAGAATCAATGAGTAGGTATGTGCCTGGTACCCCATGTGCTTAAGCACATCTTAAATTTAAAAGGGACACAATTTCCTTGCTACTTCAGTATCGTGGATATCACTGCATATTGCACATTTTCATACCATTAGTCCGGTTTCTCACTTCTAGAACCCAGGTACACATAAGGTAAATTGACCCCTTGACAGAGCATTGCAAGGATTCATAAGATTTTTTTTTTTATTTAACCCTTACTTAAAGCTGCAGTCTGTAAGTTTTAGAAAAGTAACTTTTTGTCATTTTTGGCAAAACTTTCACTGTGTACAGCTAGTATTACATAAAACTAGTACTCTGTAATTAAAAAAAGGCTAATTTGAACCCACCTAATGCTCCTACTGCAATTTAAAATATTCGTTCGGACCGACTAGAAAGAACCAATTAGAGCCAGGATGGTGTCTGACAGCCGTCAAACAGTGCACATGCACGCGCTGCAGACAGCCCCCTCCCCCTCCCTCTTCAGTTCACGCCAGTGCTCAGTCAAGTTCAAATCTCCAAGAGCGGGTTCAGGAGCTTAGAGCCATCAGCGAGGAAAAAAATACCGATACCTCAGTTACCAGAAACGGCACACATGGCTAAGACTAGTAAAAAAGGAAGCCAGAAGAAAAAAAAGTGAAAAAGAAAGAATTTAACAAAACCCAGGATAAAACCAGAGTGAACATCGGAGTGGATTTTTAGAAGTGGAAGGAACTCCGTGATCTGGAAGGATTAAAAACTGACGCGGAGTTTGCGACTTTTCTCCTTGACAGGTAAACCCCTACTATAGCCTATTTGTTGGTTCATTTTTGCTTTGCAAATAAGCGAGTTGGCGTCGCTGACATGATCACCAAACTAACCCCAGCCCTAGCAGCATCAATTCATTTTCGCTCTGCAAGTAAGCGAGTGAACGTCGCTTACAAGCACATTCGCTGTTCGAATAGCAGAGTCTTGTAATTGTTACAGTACTCCGCAGTGCATGTGATGTTACTGTGATGTTGCAGTCGAACTAACGTTAGCCTGTTTCAGATGCTAGGGCAAATGTTACTGCTGTTGTTTTTTTAGAAAGCAGCAGAAAATCTCTTTATGAAGTGATCTGGCAGTCTTATCAGTTGTGTTGTTGTCCTTATAAATATGTGTAACGTTTCTGTGCTCTCACAGCTAAATGCTGACATACATGATTTACTGGCCATTCAGCTGGATTCACGACAGTTTCTGTACTCAAAAAACGGGTAATTTCCTGAAATAAGTGTGTGCTGGGTTTTTAATGAATACATACTGCTGTAGATTACTGTTTATGTCGACACGATTTATTTCTGCTCCTTTGTTGGCAAGCGTGTCGTTGGACCTGAAAAATCCAGGGCTAATATTCCTCCTTTTTTTGAAAATAATTAATCCTGGCTAATTCTAGATGGGTTTCCGTTATTAACAAGTTTTTCAATTCACGAATAATCAAGTGGCAATCGAAGAGACGGCTTCTCTCCCCCATGCAATCTAAAAGCGACAAAATAATGCGCTGCATTCGGGACAGAAAAATAATTTAAATATAATTATGTCTATGCACCTGCACTGGTCGACCTGCATTTCAGACTAGTAAGTGGTTTCGTCCGTTTACATTTTCCAATCGGACAGCTGTCTATTTTTTTTTTTTAACTACGAATTGAGCGACCGTGCTGCAAAAACGGGTGTATGTACTTGTCGTCGAAATTACCTTCATTCGCTAAAGAGTTATGAAATGCCATCGCCGAGTGATGGTGCATAGACCTAATTATAATCTAATAATTTTTTGGTACTGAATATAGCCCAATATTTTGTCGCTTTTAAATCGCATGGGGGAGAGAAGCCGTGTCTTCAACTGCCACTTGATTACTCTTGAATTGGAAAACGTGTGAATGAAGGAAAACCATCTAGAATCTGCCAGGACTAATTATCATCCCTCGCTGCACGATTAGCGCGAAGCGGGGATATAGCATTGGGCTCCATCTGTACAGACACAAAATTGAGGCGGCGGGGGATATTGCCATGTTGGTGGCTAACACTTGTTTTCAATAAAAGGAGTGATATTAGCCCCGGAATTTTCAGGTGTAACAACGCGCCGTGTGTTGGCCAGCAGTGTTGACTGATCGCAACAGAAACTTCTCGCCTCGGCAACTTGGCCGCTTTCATCATGCGAACGTGCCAAAGCTCTCCGCAGTTGCATGGATAACAGTTGGCGCGCCTTCGCGTGCACGGTAGCTTTCTAAGGGAGGGTCTGAGGAGTGCAGTGGAGAGAGAGGGGGAGGGATCTGAAAGTTGCTTTTTTTCAAATTTTTGTGCAAAGTCCTCTCTCTCCTCAAAGTTACGGACTGCAGCTTTAAGATATCCTTCCCACTAAGCTTTTGTACTATTAGAAGGTCTCAAAGACCATCAAAGTCCTATAGAACAGGTTTTTCACCAAGGGTGTTCTTATAGAACAGCAATCATCTTATAGGACTTTCTTTTCCATAGAGGTGCTCTATATGTTTCTAGCAAATTCCTATAGAACACATGGAAAGTCCTATAGAACATGCTGTTCTACTAAAATGTTCTATAGAGTCCCATTGATGTTCTATAGAGTTCTATAGAATTCCATAGAAGTCCTAAAGAACATTTTTTGCAGGGAATCCAGTAACTTGCACATAAAATAGCCATCGACCAGTCATTTGGACACAACCAGGTAATGAGATTCAGCCTGGCAGAGAATATGCACAAGAAACACCTAACAGACGTGCAAGTTGGTGAATTGCGAAGAGACACACAAGGAATTCACTCAACGTTTGTGACTCACAAATAACAAAAGTTGCATGTAGCCAACACTAAGGTACTAGTTGCCTTTTGAAAGGATGCTTACAGTTAGCATAAAACCCTAATGACCCTTCATCACACTTACAACATATACGCAGCCAAAATAAAAACTTCACACTCGTTTGGTGGTCGATAAGTTGAAATACAAGAAATGAGGTTTTAAATAATGATTTTATTTAATTCTGTACTCATTTAAGATGGTGTATCATAAAAATAATGTCCATAATGTAACCAGTTCTGCCGGAAATGTTACGGAAATGTCCAAGAGTAAAAATGGTAAGTTACAACTTGAATAAGAGCAGTGCGCAGGCGATTACGAATGGTTTGGGTAGTCACATGACCTCTAAACAATTCATTCCTAGTGGACGTTGCAGTGACAAATTGATTATGCAAATGACGTAAGACAATTTGTCGGTCCTCTGCTTTTGACGTCACACGTGGGCTACCAGAACGAGGTCGCTCAGCTGTGGTGCCAGTTTGTTGGAGACGTGTCCGAAGATCATGAATAGTCCGTCGACTGCATCCCATAACCCTTGCAACGTCAGTGACAGATGTTTCCGTATTCAGCATGCCAATGGCACATTCACGCTGAATGTTTGACAGCCATGGCATTGAAAATCAACGAATAATTAACTGTAAAAACTTGTTTTTCCCAGATCTCACTCTAACGTGCTAACGTGAGCTCAGTTGCACATCTCTCATATGGTCACGTGACTAGGAATATGAGAAAACATGGTCTTAGCTTAACGTACGCTCGCACGTGCTACGTACCTGTGCATGTCAGAGCTGATGTATGTCATGATGTCTTTGACAACGCATTTACCCCTAGTGATAATAAAAACTCTTTTAATAAAAGTTTCAAGAAAATATTTACAAATTTATGAGTGTAAATTTTCTTTTTTGACTCAGTATAATTAAAGGCTTTAAATGTGTTTTTTGGCCTGCAGGTCAGGGGTGGGCCATTCCGGTCCTGGATGGCTGGTGCGTATGCAGATTTTTATTCCAATCAATTACCCTAATTGAGTTAATTGGTTGTATACAAAAACATAGATTTTCGCATAGATTAGATCAAAGAAAAATGTTTTATGTTGGGAGACAAGAACAGTGTTTGGTGGTCATTCATGATAATTTAAAGATATGCGCCAGAAACGTCAGAAATTTATAAATAGTTTGGGTAATTTAGATAATCAACTAATTAAGGTAAAGGCCAGGAGTTGGTGTGAAAACCAGGGACAGATACAGCCCTCGTTGTCCACGTCTGCTGTAGGTGGATGTTTGAGATGAAATGTGAAGGGCTTGAGGGAACTGAGGGCAGCTTTTTAACAGATAGAGCCAGTTTCTGACTCATAGCTCTGTATTGAGGATGTTCCGGCCCTAACGGTCAATCCTCCAATCCCCTTTCCCAAAAGTCTTTGCAAATCATCTTTCATAACAGAGTTGAGGTAAAACTGGGTTGCCAAACTGACCTGTCACTTAACAAGAGGTGAAAACCTATAAGTGTATGCTTTATGGTTGTGCTCTGAGCACTGGTGAGTTGGAAGGCTGGAGGCATGGCTGTACAGGACAACAAATAACCTTGAACTGTGCCAGTGACCCCTTTGAATTTAGCTGAAAAAAATGGCTGACAATATGTTTTATGAAGAAATACAAAGCTATAATCCCGAGAAAACAAGAGTTTTCGAGCTATCGCACTCTTAAAATACAACCCCATTTAAAAAAAAAGTTGGGACACTGTGTAAAATTTAAATAAAAATAAAATCATTTTAATGAATTGCATTTTTTCATGATCTAGCCGAGGAAAAAAGGAATCACTCAATGTTGAGGAAACGATTATGGAATCACCTTATAATTGGCATTTTTAAAAGTAATATCAGCACAAATCTGAATATGCATATCAGTCTGCAGTTAAAAGGGAGTGCTTGCAGACCTTAACAAAGTGCTGGACTCGACTAATTGAGAGGAAACCTGGTACCAACAAGAGGGCTGGCAGTTGAAACAATGAAAAGGATTATAAAACTGCGCCAAGAGGGAAATTGAACACAGAAAGTGACAAATGCTTTTGGTTGTTCCCAGTCAACTGAGTCTAAAATTTGGTGCAAGTATAAACAAAATGAGAAGGTTATAAAAACAAAACATACAGGTGGACCATGAGAGACGTCAGAGAGTCAGGACTGAAAATGTCTTGACAATAGAAAATGTAAAATAAAACAAATATAAAACAAATGGGCAGAATAGGAGTCAATGTTTGCGATAGAATTGTTGGTAATTGGCTGAATGAAATAAGATTTACAACGAAAAGCCAAATGAAAATCAGCACATAAATCAAAACAGAAGAAAGTAAGGTAATAGTGGGCTAAAGCGAAGCAATCATGGAGTGTGGATGATTGGATAAAAGTGATAATCTATGATGAATCAAAAGATGAGTACCTGATAAAGCCAAGCAAATGTCCCTATTCCTATATGATATGGGGTTGTATGCCAGGTAAAGGACCAGGGGAGATGCCAATCATTATCTCAGAAGTCAATGCACAGGTTTATATTGAAATTTTGGGACATTCTCTGATTTCATCAATGAAAAATAGGTTTTGTTTTCATTAAAGGAGTTGTATCACGATTTCGGCACATGGTCAAAATTTTGTACAAAGTAAATCTGCTCGACTGCAAGGCAAAATCTAGAAGGTATTTTTCTTCTTCTATGATTACTGAGAAAAATCATCATTCTGAGAAAAACATATTAGAGAATGCCATAATCTCCAATTTTTGTTCTTTGTTGTTATGATCCTGTTCTGCCTGACCGTGTTTTTATTTCTGTCTGTCTCCCAATTTTGAATATGAATTCTGCTTTGTCTGAGCATGCTCTGTGTTTTGTATTGTGATTTAGATTCCATGCCACGTTTTGGTTTTGCCTTGTCGTTGTCTGTTTGCCATATTCCACCTTTGCAGTTATATTTCGGTCCATATTTTGTCTCTTACCATGCACTGCCCTTTGTCTACCCCTGTCTGGTCTTTTGTCATGTGATCGCTCACTGCCCCAGTATTGTGTGCCACACTTTCGGGTGATTTCATGGTTTCTGGGATTTCAGCCATTCCAATCTCGTTTACTTCCTTCACCTTGCTTTTCTACTTTACTAACAATACTAACAGTTTGTTGTTTTAGTTAAACTTACTAACCAAGACTAACATTGTTTATAGTACTAACTACTAACAAGCACTAGGGATTGTATAGCTACACAGTACTAATCGACTAACAAACTCTCAGCGCTCGCTCTGCTCTAGTCTTTGCCCCTTGCCTTCACTCAATTTACTTTGCTGTGCTTCTTGCAGATTTTCTGCACCTGGCTAATCACTGTTCTGCCTCTCACTCTGTGCTCAGTAGAACTCCCTAACCAGAGCCGTATGTTTGTCAGTAGGCTCTCTCTGTGACCCCTGTCCGCGTTTTGGCTTTGCCAATTTCTTGTAATCAGGAACTTCCTCCGTTCATTCCTTTGTAATTAGTCTGATCCAACTCACCTGTGCCCTATCATAGCATGTGACTTCCCCTACGTGTATTTAAGCAGTCATTTCACTCACAGCTCTCGTCAGAACGTTTTCCCTGTGCTGCCATTTTTGATGCCTTGTACTCTTAGTGTTATACTTCTGACTGGAACGTCCCCGATTCTGATTTTGGCTTTTTCTTTGATACTTATCTGTGTTTGCCGCCCTGTGTATGGTTTTGATTACTTCCCTGGGATTCTGATTCCCCCCCAACTTCAATAAAACCCTCTTGCTGAAACTTCCTGGTCTCGAATTTGGTTCCAGAATGGTGCCTCACATTTGTGTTGCATAAAAATGTCTCCAAAAAAATGGCACTTACCTTTTTTTAAGCATCAGTGTTACAGATTCAAGAAATTCATGCAAGTGGTGGCCCCCACCATTGCTGTAAAGGGAGACTACTCGCATAAGCACTTTTCCTGGATGCGAGTCACTTCCCTTGATTTAACCTAGTGCAGCTTTGTCACAGTAAGACATACACTTGGATTACAGAGGATAAAATGTGCTGCGTCCCAAAATGGGACAGTAGTCATTAAGGGGTTAACAACTTGGCATCCCGGGCCATAAAATTTCTTCAAGAACCGTAAAGTTGCTTCAACGAATCACAGCAACCAGCGAATACAGAATATGTATGCGACATTGTCCTACAATATGAAAAAATACAACCCCAATTCCGAAACAGTTGGGACAAAGTGTAAATTGTTAAAATCAATACACAATGATTTTCAAATCACACCAGCCATTATTTTATTCTCAACAGAACAGAGATGACATAGCAGATGTTGAAACTGGGGAAATTTTACAATTTCATCCACAAAGTGAGCTCATTTCAAGTTTGATGGCTGCTACAGGTCTCGAAAGTTGGGACAGGGGCCTGTTTACCATGATGTAGCATTCCCTCTTCTTTTTAACACAGAGTCAGATAGCAAGCACCTCCGCTCCGGATCAGCTGGAGTCGGCACACAGCTGGGCCAGATCCAAAGCGGAGGTGCTTGCTATCTGGGAGGGGACTGGGCATCGAGGAGACAAGTTTCTTGAGTTTAGCTACTGGAATTTGATCCCACTCTTAATACAAGCTTCTGCTGCCAGAGAGTTCAGAGGCCCCTTTGACGAACTTTTCATTTAATTATGCGCCAAATGTTCTCAATCAGTGAAAGATCAGGACTGCAGGCAGGCTAGTTCAGCACACAGATTCTTCTACTATGAAGCCATGCTGTTGTAATGCTGCAGTATGTGGTTTTGCATTGTCCTGCTAAAATACACAAGGCCTTCCCTGAAATAGATGTCGTTTGAAGGGGATCAAATGTTGCTCTAAAACTTTTAGATACTTTTCAGCATTCATGGTGCTTTTTAAAACATGCAAGTGTCCCACACCATATGCACTAATGCATCCCCATACCCTCAAAGATGGAGGGTTTTGAACTGAACGCTGATAACAGGAGGGGTGGTCTTTCTCTTCTTTAGCCCGGAGGACACGACGCACATGATTTCCAACAAGAATGTCAAATTTGGACTCCTCTGACCACAGGACGCTTTGCCTCTTCGTTACAGTTCATTTTAAATGAGCCTTGGCCCACAGAACACGGCAGCGCTTCTGGATCATGCTCAACAATGGCTTCCTTTTTGCATGATAAAGTTTTAGGTGGCATCTGTGGATGGCAGAAAATTTGAAACGAAGCTCATTTTTTGGATAATAATGTAAAATGTCTCAGTAACAACATTTGAAATGTTATCTATGTTCTATTGTAAATGACATATTGGCTCGTGATCTAAAAGTCATTGCATTTTGATTTTATTCACAATTCACACTTCCTCCCAACTCTTTAGCAATTGGGGTTGTACTTTTTCTGACTTTGAGCCTGTCACAACCCCTGAGTGAATTCCTACTGTTTCTCCTCCCATTCAGCAACTTCCATGTCTATCAAAAGTAATGTCTCAAGTTTGAGTCATACGTGCTCCCTTATCCCGCTATGTCTCTTTTCATAGTTACCCAACCCCTTCTATCTGTATGGAGCTAGAACAGTCTCAAAATAGAAAAATGCACAGAAAAAAATCACAAATGTATTTGGGGATTTATATATATGTATGACTCAAAACACAAATACATTTGCAATGTACACACAAATATGTTTCATTCCAAATATAGATAAAACAAAATCCACATATAAAAAATACTATTCATAAGCATATTTTCGATGCACACACTAATAGAAAAAAAAATTCACAAATATATGAATGTAAAAGTATTTGCAATCTTCATCAAATGCATATGTGGAGCTTGTTACATTCATATATGAACTGCTGGATCGGCTTTTACAAAGTGTTTTTCATTTGTAAACTTCGCTGCATTGGTGTGTGAAACTTTTGAGACTCCTCTGACATGACTTTGATCCACAAATGCATTTTTTCTAAGGGGGATTTTCTGTAGCCAATCAGATGTCTCACGCCATTACAACCAATCACCTGAGTGCCTCCCCAAGAGGGGCGTTTTATGACATCATTAAAACGAGCGTAGGCGGCCAGAGGCTGGAGGTTTTTAGGGAAGCTGCACTTGTGATATCGCCTTTGTAATTTGAATATAGGCCACTAGATGGCAGCATTTACCTTTTTTTTGTTACACTCAGACTGGAGCTATGTTTGGGCATGTTTTAGACATGTCTGGGGCAAGTCCCAGAAAATAAAAAAAAGAGGTCTAAATGTGGGTGGGGTCTGCAAAAGTATATAATGAGTAGAATTGAGACGGTAAGGTAGTAGGAGAAATTGCAAGGAGAAGGATACATGTGACCAGACATGTCATTCTGTTCAAGACCTGTGAAGTTTCTTTTGTGGATTTTTGCCTGTGTTAGAGCATTTTCCTAACCCAACCAAGGGACCCAACCAAAAAGGGACTGTAAATATTTCGGTTTTTGTTGTAAATCAATCTTGGTCTGTAGATTAGTTTAGTCGTTATTGTCTTTGTTAAAAATTAAATGTGTTTAATTTTTAAAACTGTGTCTGTCATCCCTTGCTGTTGCTGTTGCTGTTGTGTTGTAAATGTAATAACAAATTGGGGCCATAACAAATTGGGGGCTCAAGTCCGGGATAGACCATTGTGTGATTCATTTATTGAAAATCTGATATTTCAAATTGTGAAATTGTTTTTGGGATTTTTCCGAGATATATATTGACAACAGCAATGGATGATTTCTTGGCATCACCAACCGTAGGGGTTTTGAAGTCTTTTAAAAAGACAGAACTGTTGGAAATATGCAGACATTTGGAGCTGACAGAGTTATAACCAGCCATGCGAAAAGCAACACTGGTTAGAGAGGTAGTTGAATAATTACATTGATGAAAATGTGTTTGCACCAGGAGATCTGGAACAGTTTCCAGTGGAAAATCCAAATATAGCAATGGAACTTAAATTAAAAATGCTAGAGATTGAAAGGGAGGAAAAAGAAAAACAAAGGCAGTTTGAGTTAGAAAAATTAGCTAGAGAAGAGAAAAAAGAAAGGGAGGAAAAAGAAAAACAAAGAGAATTTGAGTTAGAAAAATTTGCAAGACAGTGAGATTTTGAATTAGAGAAATTCAATAGAGAAGAAAGACTCCAAATGGAGCAACTAAAAATTTAAATTGAAACTGAAAATAAATTTCAGGCTAGCCATGAGGTAAAACTGGTGCCTCCATTTTCGGAAAAGGACGTAGACAACTATATCCAGTGTTTTGAAAAAGTAGCTAAAAGTTGTCAGTGGCCAAAAGAACACTGGCCTCTGCTGTTGCAAACTGTCCTCAAGGGTAAAGCTCAACAAGCCTATTCGGCTTTGTCTGCAGATGATTCCTCTGATTATGAGGTTGTCAAAAAGTTTATTTTGAGAGCTTATGAGTTGGTTCCAGAAGCTTAGCGACAGAAATTCAGAGGTCTGAAGAAATCTGAAAATCAGACTTATGTGGAATTTGCTAATGAGAAGAAGGTTTGCTTTGAGCGCTGGTGTACTTCTATGGAGGTCAAGGATGATTTCAACTCACTAAAAGAGATGGTGTTAGTTGAAGAATTTAAGAACTGTGTTAAGGATGATATTAAGACCTACCTTAATGAGAAGCAAGCACTGAATTTGCAATCAGCTGCCAAATTTGCAGACGAATATGTTCTCACACATAAGTCCAAATTTCAGTCTAGCAGTAACAATAGATGGTCCCAATTTCAGAAAAAGGGTTATGGTGATACCCAAGATTCCTCACCCAAAGACAAAGACAAATCTGGTGATGGTGCTCAGAAATCCAGTAACAGGTCCGATCAAAGTATGAAAGCTGACAGTGACAAAAGTGGTCTAGTTTGCAGTTATTGCAAGAAATCTGGTCCTGTTACTACTAACTGTTGGTTCCTTAAAGCTAAGAAAGAAAAAGAAAAGGATACCAAACTAAATGCCTTTGTGAAAACAAGGTTAGAAACCCCTGTAGTAGATAACCGATCTGCTAAATTGCCTGCTTCTTGTGGGGCTAAAAAGCCTGATAATGCTGACTTTGTGAGGGAGGAATTTCTTCCATTTGTGTCAGAGGGTTTTGTGGCTCTGAATGAGCATACTACTCCTGTCCCCATATATATCCGAAGGGATACCGGAGCTTCTCAGTCACTTTTGTTGATGGACTCCTTGGAGTTACGTGATGAGACCGCTTCTGGGGATTTCATACTTGTCCATGGTATTGAAGGGAGGACTGTATTTGTACCCCTGCGCTCTATATTCTTGAAGTCAGATTTAGTTACAGGACAGGTAAAGGTGGGACTTATGTCAAGTCTACCTATCAAAGGTGTTTCTCTGTTGCTAGGCAATGACCTGGCTGGGGGCAAAGTAGTTCCCCCTGTACATCTTACCTCACAGCCGAGCACTGAAGATGGCGATGAGAACCCATCTCTGTATCCTTCTTGCGCAGTGACTCGTGCTATGGCGAAGAAGGCTAAAGAAGTAGATGATGTTGTGCCGTCCAGCACATTGAATAGTCATGACTCAGGTGGTTCGCCTAATGACTCTGTTCGGCCTACTATGGTTTCTCCGTTTGAGGACTTATCAGATACTTTTATCAGTTCTCTATTCAGCCAGCCGGATGGGTCTGGTGATTCTGATGTGTCTGGAGACTTGTCTCTGTCCAGAAAGCGGTTGATTGAGGAGCAAACTAATGATCCTGAAATCTGTGTAATAAACAAGAGAGCCCTTCCTGATAAGGAAATAGACGCAGTTCCAGTTGGGTATTATCTCAAGGATGGTGTGTTGCTGCGGAAGTGGCGCCCTCCTGATATCCCTGCCAATGCAGATTGGGCTGTGGTCAAGCAAATTGTTGTTGCGAAGGTCTACAGGAATGAGATCTTAACAATGGCTCATAGTTTACCTTTAGGTGGTCATCTTGGTGTTAACAAGACTGTTGATAAGGTCATGAAACACTTCTTCTGGCCTCGGCTTCGGAAAGATGTTTCCAACTTTTGCAAAACCTGTCACACTTGTCAGGTAGTTGGAAAACACCAGTTAGACCCACCATTAGCTCCATTGCAGCCTATCCCAGCATTTGGGGTGCCCTTCTCTAAGGTCATTGTTGATTGTGTTGGTCCATTACCCAAGACTAGATCAGGAAATCAGTACTTGTTGACAATCATGTGTGCATCTACCAGATTCCCTGAAGCCATACCTCTACGTAACATCAAGGCAACTGCAATCTCAAAGGCTTTGATAAAGTTCTTCACGTTGTTTGGCCTCCCCTGGGAAAGTCAGTCAGACTAAGGTAGCAATTTCACTTCCGAATTGTTTCAGCAGGTTGTGTATGAACTCGGTGCAAAGAAGATTCTTTCTAGTGCCCATCATCCAGAGAGTCAGGGTGCCTTAGAGCGGTTTCATTCCACTCTCAAGACAATGATAAGGACTTATTGTTATGACCATGAGAAAGACTGGGATGAAGGTGTTCATTTGCTGTTGTTTGCAGCTAGAGAAGCAGTGCAGGAGTCTACTGGATTCAGTCCGTGTGAGCTAGTGTTTGGCTATGAAGTGAGAGGACCTTTACTATTGTTGAGCAGAGGCGTTACCAGGATGCCAAGCTTGGGTGGGCATTTTTCCTCTTTGGGGGGGCAAAAGAAAGAACCTCTAAATCGCCATAAAATAAATAAATAGGGCCTATATAGTGGCGGTTGGTGAACTGACGATAGGGGAGGGACATTAACAGGTGTGGTCAGTTGTCATTAATTATGCTCAATGGGGTTGTGCCAATCGTGAACCGCAATTTTTTTTAAGGCGTAGCACCACCACCTGCTGCCATGGGGCGATCATCCGAGCTTTCCCTTTTCCTTCATTAAACCCAATGCAGGCTGAACGAAAGTGCGAAACATCAAAGGGCATGTGAAATGCTTCCGGAAAAAACTTTACTGACATTAGTATTTTTCGGCTACATGGGGCACGGAGCCAAGTAAAGGACTACAGAATCGCCTCCTATTAACCAATAAGACAACTCTCAGAAAAGCAAACCTGTTCCCATTTACTTTGCTTGATTGGCAATCAAATGGTGGATTCATTTACTCGCTAAGTTGAATGAGTCGAGCTGTTTAGACAGCATGTTTGATTGATGCATTTCGAAATTTAAATGGCCATAGAACAGCAGATTTGCATGAACGCGATTGTCATTGCCAGGCGATTTCGTGCAACTGATCGCTTATATCCCACATTCATGTTTCATCCGCTTTTGGAGAAGAGGAAGATTTTTCTAACTATTCAAACGGACAGTCTTTCAATATAACACCTTAGCCCAGTTAGGTTGGTCTGCTTTTCACCGTCACATCTTAATCGTTTTAGGCCACTGAAATTGTTTGATTGTTATTTAGGCCAAGTACACGATTTAGGGAAGGGTGGAGCACCTGTAATTAGCGAAATCTAAACTCAGGCTTCTTCCCGGCGGCATTTTAAATCGTTTTAAGCCGCTTCAGGTGTGTGTGTTTCAAGAAATTACACACGGCTGCCTGCACACCTCATGACTGTAAGTGGGTCTCATCACAATTAAAAAAAAAAAATCCGCGTTCAACATCGCCACATCCCAGCTCAGCATTTCATCTCTCGTTGTAGTAGGCTATATTTAGGAGATCTATAATGATAAAATAAAAATAAAGAGATTTGTGATAAAAGCTCCCTGGATTTTAAGTGTCTAGGGGGAAAAAAACAAGGTGGAGAACCCTCTAAAACATGAATGTGAGATTATAAATGATCAGTCGCACGAAATGGCGTGGCAATGACATCGTGTTCATGCAAATCTGCTGTTCTACGGCCATTTAAATTTCGAAATGCATCAAACATGGTGTCTTAATAAACAGATCTACTCATTCAACTTAGAGAGTAAACGAATTCACCATTTGATTGCCAATCAAGCAAAGTAAACAGGGACAGGTTGACTTTTCTTAGAGTTGCCTTCTTAAATCCTTCACTTGGCTCCATGCAGCACGTCGCCGAAAAATACTTATGCCAGTCAAGTTCTCTTCCCGAAGTGCTTATGATACAGAATTATTGTTGCAACAACCCCTGTGAGACTAGCAAATCCAGACTAGCTGCCTGGGCTCACTCGGTAGCCAACTCTGGTTATAACCACACGAGTCAATACAGATGCCAAACTGGTACACAAATTACCTTAATGTCAAGCAACAAGACTGACAAAATAAGCGGTGGCAGAAGTAGCAACAAAAGGGCAAAGTTTTAATTCCCCGAGAGAAGCGCAGGGCCGGAGACGTGACCTCAGACTGATGAGTTTCGACGGCAGTCTAAGAGAATGGGAGGGTCTTAATAATTCGATAGTGCCCGTTGGTTTCACAGCAGAATAGACTGGCAAAGGAATCCACCAATCACACATTGTGATAGATAGATGAAGCATACGTAAAGCTCACTCTAAATGGTAGTCTACTTCCGGCTGCGAATCAGTTCGATATTGCGTGTTTGCTGTCAAATTGCAGTAAATCAGTTTTTTTATCTTGAGTTTTCATTGGGGGGGCAGAGGTTTCTGCCCCCCCTTGGTAACGCCCCTGTTGTTGAGTGAACAATGGCAAGAGAAGGAGCCGTATATCAGTCTGTTAGACTATGTTAGCAAGTTCAAGGAAAGATTGCGAGCAGCTTGCGACCTAGCCTAAGAGAACTTGAAATCAAGTCAGGGAAAAATGAAAACTTGGTATGATCATAAGGCTAGAAGCCGTGAGTTTAAACCAGGAGACAAGGTCCTTGTGTTGTTTCCCTTGCAGTCCAATCCATTGCAGGCAAGATTTCATGGTCCTGATGAAATTCTGACAAAACTCAATGATCTCAATTACATTGTGAAGACACCAGATAGGAGAAAGTCAAAACAGTTGTGTCACATTAACATGCTGAAGCCTTATCATGACAGAAATGTTAGGGTTGCAGCTGTCACTTCAGATTCTCCTATGGTCGAGACGTGTGAAGATGAGGGGGAGTTTCAAGATGATGAACCAAGAATTAAAGCTGAAGTTCTTTCATGTAAATTGTCAAACTCTGAAGTGTTGCAAAATCTTGATGTAAAACTCCAGCACTTAGAACCCTCACAGAGAGATCAGTTTGAGAGGTTGATCAAGAAATATGAGGATCTGTTTCCTGATGTTCCAAAGAGAGTTTCTATAGCCTCTCATGATGTAGATGTTGGTGATGCCAAACCAATAAAACAGCATCCGTACAGGATGAATCCTGAAAAGAGAAAGATTGCTGAGAAAGAGGTTGAGTACATGTTAGAACATGATATTATCAGAACCTCCAACTCAGACTGGAGTTCACCCTGTGTGCTAGTTCCAAAACCTGATGGAAGTACTAGATTCTGTACAGATTATCGCAAAGTCAATGCTGTAACTAGGTGTTTCCAATACCTAGGCTTGATGATTGTATTGATAGAGTAGGGCAAGCAAAGTTTCTGACCAAGATTGATTTATTGAAGGGTAATTGGTGTGTGCCTTTAACTGAGAGGGCCAAGAGCATCTCTGCTTTTGCCACACCATCTGGGTTGTACCAATATGAAGTCCTACCCTTTGGCATGAAAAATGCCCCAGCTACGTTCCAAAGGATGATACAGTCTACAATCGCCGGATTGCCACACACGGGTGCATACATCGACTACCTGATCACATGGAGTGACTACTGGGAAGAACATCTGAAAGATGTAGAGACGTTGTTCCAGCGCCTGACCCAGGCCAACCTGACTGTTAACCTGAACAAGAGTGACTTTGGTTGTGCTACTGTCACCTATCTTGGCTACGTCATAGGCCAGGGTAAGGTGGCACCCATAAATGCTAAAGTCCAAGCCATCATGGACTTTCCAGTTCCTGACAACAAAAAAGCTTTGCGCCGCTTCCTTGGAATGATCGGGTACTACCGCAAGTTCTGAAAGAACTTTGCTGAGATTGCTTTCAGTCTAACTAACCAACTGAAGAAAGGCGTAAAGTTCACTTGGGATGATGCATGCCAGAGAGCCTTCGATCGCCTGAAGTCTCTGCTGTGTCACTTCCCCGAGCTCAAATCTCCTGACTTCAACAAACTGTTCTCAATCGCGGTAGATGCTAGCGTGTGGATCTGTGCTCCTACAGAGAAGTGACTCTGATTACATTAAGCATCCCGTGGCACACTTCTCCAGGAAGTTCAATCGCCACCAAAGGAACTATTCCACAATAGAGAAGGAGCTGTTGGCTCTGGTTCTTTACAACACTTTGAGGTTTATGTTTGTACTGGGCAAAAGCCAATGGTTGTGTACACTGACCACAATCCGTTAATGTTTTTGAGTAAGATGAAAAACAAGAATCGGAGATTGTTGAATTGGAGTTTGATTTTACAGGAGTTTGACTTGGAAATTAAGCATGTAAAGGGTGCTGACAATGTGATTGCTGATTGCTTATCCCGTGTTTGAATGTGTGTATATATCACGTTATGAGCATATTGTATTGTATGTATATATGTATACACAAGTGTCTACTTAACCATTTTTTGTATTAAAAAAAAGAAAAATTTTGCCTTTATGAGTCAAAATTTTTCCCTTTTGGAATGGAGAAGCTGCACCTGTGATATCGCCTTTGTAATGTGAATATAGGCCACTAGATAGCAGCATTTACTTTTTTTGTTAAGCTCAGACTGGAGCTATGTTTGGACATGTTTTAGACATGTCTGGGGCAAGTCCCATAAAATAAAAAAAAGAGGTCTAAATGTGGGAGGGGTCTGCAAAAGAGTATATAAGGAGTAGAATTGAGACAGTAAGGTAGTAGGAGAAATTGCAAGGAGAAGGATATATGTGACCAGACCTTTCATTCTGCTCCAGACCTGTGAAGTTTCTTTTGTGGATTTTTGCCTGTGTTAGAGCATTTTCCTCACCCAGGACATCACCAAGGGACCCAACCAAAAAGGGACTGTAAATATTTCTGTTTTTGTTGTAAATCAATCTTGGTCTGTAGATTAGTTTAGTCGTTATTGTCTTTGTTAAAAATTAAATGTGTTTAAGTTTTAAAACTGTGTCTGTCATCCCTTGCTGTTGCTGTTACTGTTGTGTTGTAAATGTAATAACAAATTGGGGCCATAACACCTTTAACGTACGGGCTGTATCATACCTGGGCAAAATATTTATCAGTGGCAGCAACCATTGCCAACAGCAGCAGGTCTTACATTTCTGTACCTTGCTAACCAAGCTAGCTATCGCGCTAGTAAAATTATTCGTAGTCCAGTCGAATCTCGATGAAGTCTCAATTTTACCAATAATGCAAATGATGTTTGCTTTGTTTCTGGACCTGTTGTAGGACACTGCACTAATGACACCTTCATAGCAAGCTAGCTGGCTGGCTAGTAACATTACAGGAAAACTGTAGGTCTCATTTAGCAGCCAGTGTATCACGTATCTCGGTGGCTAGCATGCTTCTAACAGTTAGCTTGTTAACAAAGATAGCTAGTATCTGTGTAAGCACACAAAGGCGGCGTAGAGTCATCATTGCGGCTGTTGTGGAATCTGTGTAATAAAGTGCATCTAGATTAGCAAATCACTGCTTTACGCTGTACTAATTTTCCCTCTTTATAGCTTACAATCTCTAATATTTTTAATTCTAGACTTTTTACGAGTAATCTCATCACACACCAGAAGATACGATTTCGAATAGAACAAGACGAGGTGTGAGAACGTTTTCGTCGATGTTCCTGAGTAAAAACTGTGTTTTTACACACATTATATATATATATATATATATATATATATATATATATATATATATATACACACACACACACACACACACACACATACAGTATATATAAAATAATATACACACACAATGACTATTGTAGCAAAGTGACTTTAAAGCCATTTTATAATCTGTCTTGATTAGCATACAATATCAGAAATGGTGACTCTACTGACCATACACAATAGCCATCGTAAGATACTGCAACTTTCAGTCTTAGGAAAAAACAACAATTTTTTCTTTGTAAGTATGAAAATCAGTGTGATCATAATAGGCACACTAAAAAAGCCATCTCATGCAGGGTTCTCCAACCTCTGCCTTATTTCCTTCTTACAATTTGTCTTTGAGAGGTACCATAAAAATAAATAGATACAAAGAGCAAGAGCAACTCTTGTCTTACCTGGCCATGATAACCAATATAATAAAGTTGATGGGATATTGTTTCCTCTGTGGTCTTGAAATGGAAATCAAGAATTGTGGATTTCTACTGCTAGTACTAGTAATAACTACCAATACAGTACAACAAATGCATTAATTCATTATCACAGTCAGATGGTAGTCACTGCATTGAGTCCACACCAAGTATCCTATGGAAATTGAATAAGGCTTAGTTACGTCTTAGAAGACATTTTGCCCCCTCTACAAATGGCTTCATCAGTTCATGCTGTTCACTAGGCTACAGTGCCTATGACCTGGATGAATGAGAATATGCATTGGCAGTCCATACTAAGAGTTCTGTAGTTGGAGGGAAATCTTGTTCATCTATGCTGACAATTTTCAAAACCTTTCAATGATAACATAACACATACAGGCCATTTTTAAAAGTACAATATACTTCAGGCTTAGTTACATCAATCATGACTAAAATATGCATTTAATTCAGTAACTCAGTAAGAAAATACATTCACAAAAATAAAGAAATTACAGTAGATCAAAAAGATGCACATGGTCTCCTGAAGCATCTAATATTGAGATCAAATATTGTAAATTTGTTTCCAATGGTATCATTTCAATATTGATCAATGTAAGATGCATATACAGTGTACATAAACGCAGTATTAATGCTTTTCTGCTCTGAAATACACATATCTGCCGTCCATGGAAATAATTTGCATAGCGTGGCCAATATCGCGTTTATGTACACAATATATGCATCTAATATTGATGGACAGTAAAATGATACTATTGGAAACAAATTTACGATATCACTTTGATCACAATATTTGACGCTCCAGACCAAATGCATCTTGAGAAATAATTTTCGAAATGATTACAAGGCAGCTCTACAGAAGAAAATAAATATTAAGGACAGAAATTTGAAAAAATAATTTTAATAGACCCAATTAAGGCACAGGGCAGGAACACAACAGAAGGGAAGAAACTGGGTTGTGAAACAAAACTATGGGTCCAACAGGTTATAACATCTCCAGGTCTTCAAGGTGTTCCAGGAAACATGGGAATCCTATTAATGGACCCAAAAAAAGAACAAGATCGATGGAAAACCAAATTATATAGGTGCCATAATTTTCACTAGTATGGTTTTCACAATCTGGTTTGAACGCAGCATTTATAACATCCCAGATAGCAAGCAGCTCCGCTCTGGATCTGCCCTGGCTCTGAGCTGGATCAGCTGGAGTCGGCACAGAGCCGGGGCAGATCCGGAGCGGAGGTGCTTGCTATCTGGGATTACACCTCATAGTAACTTTAGAGAATAACGTGATAAGCTGTCATTCATGCCAAAAGAGACTGATGATTATCGATCATTAAAAGTTGTTCAAATTCCTTGAATAACCACAAACATTCATGCTGAGATAACTAACGCTGACGGTTCGCAAGGTCAGCATAGCATGCTAGCATCTACATTTTAGTTATTAGGCCTATAATGTCATATTAACTATTTTGCATTATTTAAAGCTTTAAGTAAACAATATAACGTCAATTCACACATCACAGAGATAAGCTATTAAACTTAATTATAGCTCAGAGAAACGTTTCATTCACAGACGTTAAGCACAGGTAGCAATGACCGACAAAGCCATGTCCATCTTTGCTAAATGCGTTATATCTTAAAATCTACATGAAAGAGAAGAGCTATGTTTTAAATCACACCGTTAGTTCAGTTAAAATATGCTTATAAAATGGTTATCATAATATATTGGCCTGCGACTTTTTAACCTTAAATAATCACTTAAACGATGCGAGACACACGACTTCTCCACAGAGATGCGGTTTCTCAGGAAGCTTTGTTTAGAACTATTGGACACCTCCATGATCCGCCATAGCAGTGGTCCATTGAAGTCAATGGAGTTGTCGCAACTCTGTTTCTCCATGGCTCTGGGATCCATGGCTAAAAACCTCCAGCCTCCGGCTACCTACGTGCATTTTAATGATGTCATAAAACACCCCTCGTGGGAAGGCACTCAGGTGATTGGCTGTAAAGGAGTGAGACATCTGATTGGCTACAGATGATCCCCCTTAGAAAAAATGCATTTGTGGATCGGAGTCACGTCAGAGGAGTCTCAAAAGTTTCACACACAAATGCAGCGAAGTTTACAAATTAGAAGCACTTTGTAAATGCTGATCCAACATTTCAAATATGAATGTAACAAGCTCAACATATGCATTTGATGAAGATAGCAAATACTTTTACATACATATATTTGTGAATTTTTTTTCTATTTGTGTGTGAACCGAAAATACGCTTACGAATCTTATTTTTTATATGTGGATTTTTTTTTTACTTATAAATGGAATGAAACATATTTGTGTGTGCATTGAAAATATATTTGTGTTTTGAGTCATGCGTATATATAAATCCCCAAATACATCTGCGAATTTTTTCTGTGCATTTGTCTATTTTGAGACTGTTCTAGCTCCATATATCTGTGACATATATACCCCCTCCTATGAGTTGCAAGTTGCTGGATTGTTGTTTCCAATGTGTGCTCAGAACCAGTCAGTATTTAATAGTAAAACTCTTTTATAATTGTAATTTGCGGAAACTTTCAATCTTATCTAGTTGATAAGAACAAGCTCCCAGGCCTCTCTCAGAGACCAGGATTGGGACCAGGGCCACCGCCAGAAGTGAAAATTCGTGGTCGAAGACACATCCCTTTATGACTACAATTAGTCCTAGTTCTCAATCATTTTCCTTTATCAAAACATTTTCCAATTATAGTAATAATCAAGTGGCAATTGAAGACACAGCTTCTCTCCCCCATGCGATTGAACAGTGGCAAAATAATAGGCTACATTCAGCACAGAGAAATAATTTTCTGAGTGGCAGCCTATGGACTGCCAATCAGCGATGGTAATTTTTTTCCAGCGAGAGCGGCATTTCAGAACTCATCAGCAAAAGAAGGTAATTTTTGAAGAGCATTGTGAACACGTATGCATCGTTACCCTACAAATGATTAAAAATTGGTATGATACAGCCATGTCATGCATATTTGGTATTACACCCATATAGTTTACAGATTCTATTCACTGGCATTTTTCAACTAATATCTTCTCAATGGTAATGTTACCAATCTAGTGTTAGCTTCCAGCTAATCCTTAAACCTTCTATGGAAGTCAATGAGATGAATAATTTGCTAGCTAGCATGCTAACGCTTTTCGCCTTTAATAAATTTTAGTTTCCACAAAATAGTTACATGTTTGACATTCACCTCGTTTAATGGCGAAAAGCATTATCATGCTAGCTAGCGAATTATTCATCCCTTTGACTTGAATAGAAGCTAGAAGGATTAGCTAGAAGCTAACACAGGATTGGTAATGTTACCATTGAGAGGATATTGGGTGAAATTTGCCAGTGAACGGAATCTGATCAATCACGAGAAAGCTGTACTATACAGTGCGTGTGTAATACCAAATATGCATGACATGGCTGTATCACACCCATTTTTAATCATTTGTAGGATAACGGTGTATACACGTTTACAATGCTCTTCGATAGAGCAAGTAAACCTGGAATTTTCAACAGATCATAAATTGATATGATCTTATTACCTCCGCCAAGGAGGTTATGTTTTTGCCTGGGTTTGTTTGTTTGTTTGTCTGATGGTTTCCAAAATAACTCAAAAAGTTATGGACAGATTTTGATTAAATTTTCAGGGATTGTACAGATTGGTATGAGGAAGAAATGATTAGATTTTGGAAGTGATCCGGATCTCCGTCTGGATCCAGGAATTGTTTAAACGATTCTTTAACATTGGGAGATAGGGCCATTTTCGACATTTATGCATATAACTCCACCTAAAATGGTCAGGGCACTTGGAAAAAAATACAGGACAAGTTTCGAACATGTTCTACAATATATCAAAGACTGATCCTGAAAATGGAATAATTCCGGATACTACGATACTATGATCCTGAATACGAAAGTAGGGGACCTTCGGAACTTTCATTAAAGGAAGAGGACAAATGAGGCTACAAACATTCGACAAACACCATTATATAGCCAAGATATTGCAGAATTCGGAAGGTGTCACCGGATTTACTGTATCTTCAAAAGCCAGGGAGCTAGATCCAGAAGAAAACCACCATTACAGAAAATTTGATTTTCGTGAATAACTACTGAACTAATATTGATATCATTATGAATTCAGTTGCTAATGGTATGTTTTCTTGGTCAGGGAATCTGAAAAAAATAGATGAAATAAATGTAGGACTAATATTTATGTGTAAATCACAACATGAGGGGGAATGTTGCATCATAAGAAAAAAAAAACAAATGAAGCTAGAAACATGCAACAGACATCTTTAAACAGCCAAGACGCTGTGGAACTAATATTGATATAGCATTATGAATCAAATTGCCATGTTTTCATGGTCAAGGAATCTTAAAATGAAGGTAAAATAAATGTAAAACTAATATCTATGGTGGAAGTCGCAAAATGGAGGGAAATGTTGTGCTTGGCGGAGGTCTGCGCTCTCCGAGTGCTTTTCTAGTTCTGAATACATTTATCAGGACATAGGTCTGTTGATTATGTAGCAGTGTCGTATTCGGCATATTATCTTAAACAGATTAATGTTGAAATAAAGCTGTCCATCTGAAAGTACTGATTGAGTGTAAATGATCAAACCATATGAGCTGAGAAAAAATGGTACACTGAGTTTTTTTTCGCCAACATCTCGAGCGCCTTCTGAATTGAGGCCATGATTGGTCCAAAGGGTTTTCCATCAACATTCCAACAGTGCCCACCCCCCACTCATCAGATACAAATCACTTCTCCACCGCATTTACTGAGATAAATGGTGCAAAAATGAGCGTGCGCCGTACTTGTATCTGGGACTCGTGGCAGCAGATTCAAGCAGTCTTAGGTATCGATTTGTGCTTGTGCCAGAGAAATTGAGCAGGTGTAACTGCAGAGTTGTGTTTGTGGGAGAAAAAATGCAACTTTGTAAATTATACTCTTTAATACATGTGTACTAAAAAGTTTTGCACCATATTTTCTGCAACAACTGCTGCAAAACGTAAGCATGTGGGTTGTTTAAATTGTGACTCGCAGATTAGGATATGTACATGTGCAGTAAGGATTTGAGAAGGTGTAAATTGTGCATTGTATTTGTGGGGTAGAAAAAATTTCTGCAAGTTTGAAAGCTTTTCTTTGTGACTTCAGATTTACTGATGTGCATGTACAACCATATTTTCACAACTATTAATTCCACATTTGCAAGTGTTGAGTTGTGATTACGGGGTGAAAAAAATTATAAAAAATCTTGACACTCTTTGTCAGCGACTTCAGATTCACTGATACACGTACAAAAATTTGTTACAAGTAAATTCCACTTTCACATGTGCACAGTAGTTTTGCACCAAACTTACCGTCATAAAATATCTTCTTGATGGATTTAGACTTGCAGTTGAGCGGATTTACTTCGTTCAAATTTGTGAGAATGCGCAGTTCTTTAAAATTTATGTCCCAGTATTGTTCAACTGAACGGATATCAAATGGATAATGGCCGTCTATACTTCAGGACTTAAAATTAAAATAATACTTAAATAAATTGACAATAACCATAAAGTCTGCGTAATGTATGAATTCAAATAAATCCATTTTTAAAGCAATAATTCAGCATTACACATTTATTTAGTGAACACTAGCCAAACGCCTTTGATACACTGATCTGTGTTTCATCACTACCACTAGACGGTGGTGTACTGCCTCTTATACTCTGTACCGTACAGCAAAGAGGCGTGATTAACTGTAAATTTAAAAAAAAAAAAAAAAAACAGGACGCCCTAAATAGTTATTGTCTTCTTGCGGAAGTCGTGTACTAAAACTTCTGTCCCGAAACTTGCAGGTTGAAACGACTGCGGTAAGTAACCCTTTTATCCCGAAAGCTGTTTTGATAACCAATGCAAGAGCTACGCTATAACTTAATGCTTCAGATCAAATATTATTTGCCACGCCTTGTAATCAGACCGGTCACTATTGTCTGGTAAGATTCGCTCTTCAGTTGTGCTGTCCTTTGTGGGTGGACGCATGACGACGCAGTTTGGGAATTTGTCAATACCGTCACAAAATGTGCCGTTAACACAGACCATTGCTGACTTGCTAAAAAAGTAGGTCCACTCACATATTCTCAGCTCCACTACGAACACGCCTTTCCTTTCCGGAAGTTATGCGCAGCTTAGGTAAGGAGTGAAACATTCGGTGTTAACTTGGAGTGCGCGAACGTGGAATAGGGAAGAGAATTGGAGCTGATATTCTTCAAAGTCGACGCAGACAGCCAAAAAATCGCATTGCTTGCTCTGCTCTTGAACAGCCTGATACCCCATATCCCCAGTCACCGTTCTGTCACGTGATCAGCCAATATAAAGCAGCAAAAAAGGTTGCGAATCTTCAAGGTGTAGTTTCAGCCCCTCTAAAAATTCAGACTAGAATTCTCAGATGGATTCCATTTAAGCATGATTTTGGACACTTTTAGTTGGGCAGGTCAACGTCTCTTGCTGTACGCAGAGGCTGGTTTGCCTGTGACAGCTCGTCTCAAGGTGGATATAGGTGGTCAGTGTTATTTAAAGGAAAAGTAAACACGTTGTAAACGTTCATTGCCAGATAAAGTGCATAATCTATGCTATTCAAAACGATAAGCCATTGTTTATTTATTTCTTTTATTTTTACACCCAGTAATCTGTGTGTAAATGTCTGTTATAAGCAGTGACATGCGATCGGAGGTTAGTTTAGTGAGGCATATTTCTCTCCTTTACTTGATTAGTAATCAGACGATTAACTAGTTTAGTAAGAATATTCGGCGGAATGACGGGCGGCGGGCCAGTTTAAGTTTACGGGGCGTTATTGCTCAGTACTTCGAACCTGAAATGCTCACGAAACTGCAGATTTGCACGTAGCCAACTTGCTGACAGGAAGCGAGAGACGTGCGGTGAGGTGAGGTGGTGACCCAAATTTTTATCACAGGATTTTGTGAATCTCTTCCCACGTACTATGCCTGATTGCCAATCAAAACAAAAAAAGACCGAGCCTATAGGAAGCCCGTATACTGATAGAGGAGATAATGACAAAAGATTCATTCACTTTTACGCTTCAATTCGAGACTGCAAGGATGGAAATCGGAATAATCAATTAGGAAAAATTCTCGGCTCTTGGTTCTGTATATAGTTTTAACATTTTGCTAATCGGATCAGGAAAGAAGACTGAAAATAAACGACTACTTTTTAGTTTGGGTGTAAGCACATATTTAAAGAATACATTGTGTATTGGATAAAAAGCAAAAAATAGAACCAATGTTTCTAAATCTGTCTCAGCGAATAAAAACCCAAGTGACAAATCTGGGTGTGATTTTAGACTGATCTGAACTTAATTAGTCATTTAAACAAAATTGCTTGAACATCATTTTTCATTTTAGGAATATAGCCAAAAATGAGACCATTCACGCTGAAATGCTGATTCATGCTTTTATCACAAGCCGGCTGGACTACCGTAATTCTCTTTTTACTGGCCTGCCAGTAAGTCTCTCAGGAACTTACAGTTTATTCAAAATGCTGCAGCCAGGATTTTAACGATTATAAAGTCCTTTTAATTATTTAAAAAAGCCCTACATAAACATGCATCAGCGTACATCAGCGATTGCCTTTCATTTTATGTGCCCCCAAGAGTTCTTAGATCTTCAACTGCCCGTCTATTAGAGATTCCAAGGGCCTCCCACAAAAAATCTGGGGAGGCTGCTTTCTGCTTTTATGGTCCTAAACTGTGGAACAGCCTCCCTCTGGATCTTAGAACAGTTGACTCCCTTGGAATTTTCAAGAAGAAGTTAAAGACCTATGTTTTTAATTCAGCATTTAATATGGATTAATTCTATACATAGGTGCCATTGCATTGTAATGTATTTTAATGCATTTGTTTTAATGTATTTGTTTTTTGTTTTATGTCTGTTAACTTGCTGTTTGTTAAGCACTTCGGGTTGCATCTCTGCATGAAAAGTGCTATACAAATAAAATTTTTTATTATTATTGTTATTATTGATCAAGCATTGAACTCTGCATAAGTCGAACTGTTTTGATATTTGGTGATGACATTGCTTCGGCTTCCTGGACGCAAGTACGCTCAAATCTGCTGTCTAGTGAACATTTCACGTTTGATGTACTGAGTAATAACGCCGTAGAAACTTTAACTGGCCTGTCATTCTGCCGAATAGTCTTACTAAACTAGTTAATCATCTGATTGCTAATGAAGCAAAAGGGTGGATTATGCCTCATCCAACTAACCTCCGACCGCACGTCACTGGTTATAAGACCATTCAAGCAAGCTGCCATGTTTGTTCGGCTTGGAGAGAATGCCTACGTCACTTGGGCTGGTAGCTCACATCAGTCAGGTTTGGAATGCCTGTTTCGTTCCCACTCTTGGCATCCCAGTAAATTAATGCAAGTGATTCGAGTGCTCCAGTCTTGTCTTTTATTTTTATGTATTGTCCTTTCTGAGAGCACCAACCTCCGCTGATAGAGAGGCTGAAGCGCAAAGGTTTCCTTCGAATTTCAATACATATACTTAGACTCCAGGATGGCTAGAGAAATAAAAAGTTCTCCAATGCTCACTGTTAAAGAATTGCAACAAATGGTAGCATCTTGGGGTCACAAAGTCTCCAAAGCAACCATCAGGCTGTAGAACTCACGCAGCTCGACCAACGGCGAAGGAGCCAGGAGCGAAGGTTTACGTGTGTGGATTCCGGCTGTTATGAGGCAATGGAAAGTGTCAATTAAATCTTTCATGCCTGTGTCCCACCTTGGACCCAGCCTGAGACTTACCTGAGGTATTCTCTGTAGTTCTCCGTTCGAAAACGGGGCTATGCTGAAATCACAGAATCATCTAACTTAATGTTGTGCTGCGAATAATCCCAGGTTCACGTTGGAACACATGCAGCAACTGTTAACGTCAGATATATCAGTGATTCAAGCAAACTAAGCATAACGATTGCCATTTTTACTCTAATTTCAAATCTGTCTCCATTTCAAATTAGAATTTATAATTTAGGGAGAACCTGTGTGGACCTTGGGATGATTACCCCCTGGACTCATAAATGCAAGCCTGCTTCACTAAAATATCTGCCCCCAGGTTTTGGCATTATTTCCGCAGCTTAGGTTCGTCGGTAATACCAGAGGATTGGAAGTCAGCCATCGCTGCAACGGCATCTTTTGGCTTGAATTACAGCGAACCCAGATCTATGTATGCCCATGGGTTCCTTCAGGGAATTTTAACAGATAACCGACTTTTTGTCCATGGGTTTCCTTAAGGCTAAAATCCCAGAACCGGCAATACATACACCCTTTATGTAAGTAGATTATGATTTTCTCTCCAACTTAATAAAACCAATTTTCATCCCAAAGCCGCTGATCAGTCAGCCTTTGGTCGAGCTTAACCCCCCTAAGTCTCCGGCATAATGTAGCTAGAAAGAATGTGCAAGGGTTAAGAGCCACTGAGACCACCCAAGTTTAAAGAAATAACAGTAGTTTATTCACCAGGTAGGCAAGAGCTTAAATCTAACAAATCAACATTACCCCAATTACAAGTTACACACAGTTTAGAAAATGAGAGAAAAGTCATATCTGGCGAAAAAGGCTACATACAAATGGTCATGCAAAAGTCCGAATTAGGAAACTTCATTATGGTGGAAATAAGCACAGACCAAAGTATGGGAAGTCGGGTACGAGCTTCCCAGACTAGGTTGTCTCTCTCAGATTTAAGGTTGGTGGCGCCTTTCATCAGGCCGCACAGATGGCCCAAATTGGAATTAGCTTCAAGCTTCAAGCTTCAAACCAAGCATGAAGCACACTTTCACAGTGCATTATACCAACAACTTCCGTCTTTTGTCAGTATAAAATAAGGCTAGAGGGACTCCTAGAGTGCAAATCTCTCTCAAGCCAGCACAGTCCAAATCTTGGTGAGTGCGAGCAAAGTTCAGTTATCGCATGTCATACAATTCCAAGATGGCTGCCTTGGCAACCATATTGTTTGACTGATTGCGGTGAAAATCAATAGGGCCCTGATGTAATAGCGACCCAACCACAAAATTTCAAAGATATTCGTTCATTACTTTTTGAGTTATCTTTTTCACAAACAAACAGACTAAAACAGACTAATTTCATAGTTTTGCAAATATGCTGATCTGGGAATTACAGTTGCCTCTGTATGCATGGTAGCGTTGACTACACAGAATTTGTACCTGAGGCTTTAGGTTTGGGCACTACAATTGCATCGGTTGGCTCTGAAGCAATGCCCAAAGAAAACAAATTTTTTCCAATAAAATTTGTTTTATTAAAGTTCTTCATTTTACATTCATTTTTGTCCTTTTCACCTGGGCACGTGGCCTGTGCCAAACATGTTGTACGCTCATGTAAGCAGCAGCAGGGACATATATAGTACCAAGGGTGCTGGAATGGGCTGTGAGCTCCACTTCGATATTTGACAGCTTAATTTCACAAATTCTGATGATTCATTTTGTGCTTGCTTCACTGAAGCAGCACACTTTATTATCTTACTACTTCTTCTTCTGCCGCCTCAATTTGGCCGATTAACTCCTTCTACACCGTTTAAGCTATTGATTCCCTTCAAACTTCACAAAATTCGGCTTGTTCTGAATTACATTGCATCTGTGCAGATTTTTGTTTTTCCTTTTAGTTTTTGAGATATTTATTTTTAAATGTCATTTTTTTGGGTCCTATTAAATCAAGCCATTTTTGTGCTGAGTCAGTAGATTCATCTTTTTTCTGTTTTTTCTTTACTCTGTCATACTTTTTGCTAGAAATGTCTGTCAAACTGCAAAATGTTTAGTTAAGCTCATATAATTTCTTCACTGTTCAAATTTTTTGTAACTTCAATTATTTTTTTTAAATTGTAATTTTTAGCTAATAATAGCACAGAAATTAAAAGGCAGCCATGAATAATATCACAACATGTGTTAACGATATCTTGCAGCTTGCTATTATTAGCTATTTAGCTAGCGAACAGACAGTGCACAGAAATGAACAGAGATCTGAGAATAGTAGCATTTCACTGCTCGGCCAGGTCAGCATTGTACAGTTCGGGACTGGGGGAGACACTGACAATGAGCTATATGCAACAACAGCTGCGGCAGTTTGCCAATGTGGCCTGCCATGTTTGCTCCACAATAAAGCTAAGTTCTCGGCAGGCACTGTGTTGACCTAAATACGGACAGAGCCATAGACTCATTGGCCCTCATTTATCAAACTTGCATACACCAAAAAAATGGGTGTACGCCAAATCTCCCGCAAGAATCGGCATTTATCAATCTGAACGTGAGCGAACGGTCCGCAAAAATCTCACGTCAGCTCTGACCAGGTGTACGCAAATCTGAAAACAGCGAACAACATGCAGGAACGAGTGCAGCTGTCAAAATGAGTAATAAACCATATGCAGCGATGCGGACGTCATGCTGTTGTTGTTCTTATCAGTAAAATAAATAAATTGACTAAATAAATGAATGAAAGCAGGTTGTTTCCAAATATAAGTGTAATTAATTTCTCTACACAGATGTCACTATTTATTTATTAAATGAATGTATTTAATAAATAAATAAATTGCAACTGTGTTGAGAAATTAGTTACTCTTACTTTGAAACAACCTGCTTGTCAGGCCAAACGACTGACAATTACAATCAATTTGATTAAGCGCAATGCGCAGCTTGGCAGATATGCAGTGTATGTCAGATGCTCATCCAGTCAGATATATACTGGACAACAAAAGAAACGAAAGTTAGCCAAATTAAAGGCAGACTTGAAAATAAGTTTGCGCATAATTATTTTAGAAAATCAAATTTATTACTAGCACGTGCACATTTACACTTGTTTCATCAAACTTTTCTTTATTTTGCGGTCCCTTGTTAGAGGAATAAGATTCTGTCCGAAGTGAGCGGAACTTTTGGCACAGAGATCTCATCCGGGAAAGTGACAAGTGGCTGCTCGTTTTCTGTGGCACCCAATAAAATGTCATGGAGTAACACTGATAAAAGTACAATGAAGAGTGATCTCTGCAGACGGTATTTTACCAATTACCCTCGTGGTGCTCCGATCGAGGCGGGGGGGACTCATCCATGTACCCACCGGCTCGTATTCCCACGATTGAGGGGGAGCCTATCACTGCTGTGACAGCTGGAGGTTCGAGTCTAGTTGGCCTCCACCGGTCCGTGTGCTGTTGCAACCCGTTTTTTGGAGGCGATCTTAAAATTGGACCAATTTTTTTAACCTACATGTAAAGCATTGGGATTGTCAATTATGTAGGTAATATAACATGACATATCATGGATCTATAAATTTAATTTATTAAGGCCGATGTTATTCGCACTTTTACGTGTGGTCAATGCTAAATTTTTTTCTTGACCACACTTGTAAGTGTGCAAGTTGATGACCATTCCAGTGCCGTTAGAAAGTACCGTTTAAAATAAGTTTGGCCAAGAAAAAAATTTTGCTTTGGACACGGTTAAAATAAGTGTGGGCAGTGGAGAAATGTGCGTCATGGCCACAATAATAAGTGCGTCTAACAAGAATTTTGGTCATTTAAGTGCGTCCAAGCACAAAAATTAAGTGCGAATAGTCACTTTGATTTTTTAATGAATTAAATAAAACATCTGCTGCACTCAGGGTTTCCACTCCAACAGTGTTTACTACTGCAGCAGCAATAGTTTTCCAAATTGTAGCCTACTGGGCTCCCTTTATGCCACTCTTAAGACTTCCAATAAAATTATTTCGTTTTTCTCCATCTATCGTCGGCCTGCTGATAAAACCTCGTATCTTCAAAATGATAAACTTTACAGGAGAGCAAAAAAAAAAAAAAGTTTAATTTTGCATGTAAGAATGCAGTTGAGCTGTGTTCGGGTAGGATGACTATTTTTCCTCCAAGAATGTATCCAATCAATGAAATTTTGTATTTTGCAATGTATATGCTATTATCGTGGACATATGAGTTTTTGTTTCTCATCAAATTGTAGATACAAGGTTTATCAGCAGGCCGACGATATTTCCTCCTCAGTTAAGTTCTTTCTTCTTTGCCGTCTTTCGAGAGTCCATGTCATAAAGTGGGCAGGACTATACCTCCCGGAGCATGAATTAATAGGAGCGTGTCATGTAAATTACAATGGTTTCTGCCGCCAGATTTATCAACGTCAGGCCAGTTCTACACCGAAATCTGCGACGTACACACTTTTTGTAAATCAGACGTGGCACCTGGTGAACGATGATATTTACACCACAATCTACACCAGATCCTACGCAAGTTTGATAAATGAGGGCCATTGACTCCAATTGACCTTTTTTTTTTTTTTTTTTTTTACAGCTGGGTCGATGGGGAGTAGACTCGGGTCATGATGCCGCTGAAAAGTCTGAATTAAACAATTACTTTCAGCTTTGAAGTCGTGTGTTGACATTTCAGCAGTTTTTCAACATTTCTTGAGCAATTTTCTTTGCTTCTCAGTTTCCAAGCACCTTCATTTTATTAGTCACCTCTTCAACTTTTCTCGTTGAAGCACGCACGCTAATTTTCTTCAGAAAATGTTGCCTTTTCTAGTTGTGATTACCCTGGTTAAAAATGAATAGGATGGCCAGACTTCTTAAGTCTCAGACTAGGACACCTGGCAGTGTACGCCTGACACCCAGTTGGGTTTGCTTAGCCAACTCATGGATTTTATCAACAGTAATGATGTTATAGCCAACAGTAATGATGTTATAGTTTTTGCTATTCGCTTTTTTTTCCTTTTCATCTATATAGTGCCTTGGTAGCCAATATTAAATCAATCCAAATTATTAACCAAGGAAGCGATTCATTATTGATAATTAAGGTTTAAGGCCAGACCTTAACAAACTCTGCACTTGTATGTTCTAGATGTATTTTGTTGATAAGCAGTGACTCGACGGTAAATGGCTTTTTCTCTTTTTTTTGGGAGAGCTGCTCATTGAGAAGAAAGCATTGTGGCTGACGTTGTTGAAGAGCTTTCACTGGCTACCCCAATGCAACAGCTAATGTTGAAAACTCAAATCTCAGCAACTGCAGTGATTAAAATGAAATGTCACATGCACGGTGGTAGCATGCATTTGCAATAGCTCAATTCAGTAGCTAGCTATAGTTATCTACCATATTTACTCCAAGCCGAGGGGTGTAGCAACTACGAAGCAAGTTAAGCTGAGGGGACAAACCCCAAGCTTCCAATCAGATACCATGGCTAAGCGATCTAGCCTGGTTAAAAAAGCCCACGTTCATGACCAAAAAAAAAAAAAAAACGATGGCTTTCGGCCCAACATAACTCTCCTTGCTAGCGAACCTCCTAATCTCGCGTCATAGTTGCTGCAACCCTGGAGCAATTACCTAGCTCCTCGCACTTACTCAATAACTTTTAGCATTCGACCATAGCGACTGCTTTCCTGGCGATGTCTGAATAAACATAGCTAGGTAAAGTAATTAATGTACAAACAGCAAGTTTTACAAGCAATGAGGGAGTCGTATACTGGCTAACATTTTTACAGGTAAGCTAGGTAAGCTAGCTGAAATGCTCTTATATGCCATACTTATATAATTAAAAACGAATTCAAAGAAAAGCCTAACCTCATAACCTTAGACACATTTATACCTCCTCATGCTCCCCTGTAACTCCAAAATTCAGAGCACAACTGTAATTGTCACTAATGTAAAAAGGAGCTGGTGAGAAGACAGCTCGACAGTCTCTGCCTCTGTGCTTCTATACACGGAGAGACGCTTGTGTTGGCATGACAGGAAGTATTTCTACCCTCCTTCCGGGCACTGTCACGATCTTGTAAAATTGGATGGCTCTTTCAAGATAAAAGTAAAGCGAGTAATGCACCAATTCAAGCTTTCTGAAAATCAGGAAGGACTGCATTACTCTGCGCTTTAATGAAAAAGTAGTGGCCTTTGTAACACCTTTCTCCCATCACTGCGAATGAATCGTTAGTTTATATGACTAATTGTCCAGTTTCACCAGTTAGAAACTTGAGTATTAATTTTTTTGTCAGTACATTATTCCCTCTTTTTATGCAGTTGTTTCCAAAATATCACAAAGTGGATATATAATTTTTATTCTTCATGGCATGCATGATAATTTATAACATAATGTGGCTTAAAAGCTTAAATAGTCCCACTATTTCTGTGATTAACGTGCACCTGAAATGTGCCTTGATTGCAGCCTCTGGGTACTTTTTTCATATTGGTGATTGCAAGAATTAACCCACTAACGAGTTAGAGTTAAAAGTTGGCATTAACGTTGGCCTGCTTTGTCTGGCATTATGGCCCAATGAATTGTGTGTGTGTGTGTGTGTGTGTGTGTGTGCGTGTGTGTGTGCGCACGTGCGTTTTAAACCACAGTCATGCAGGTCTTTGAGCACTGCTCAGTGGTTCTGGAGGTAAAGGGTCTGCCCATCAAAGAAAAGAAGAAGCTCAAGCGGGCAGTGACAGACAATGGCGGCAGCATTGGCTACGTGATCAACAAGCAGGTATGGCCTCATGGCTCAGCAGCATCTTATAATTATCTGTGACTCTTCGACATATCAGAGGAATGCTCAGTCTGAAGGTATAGTAGTCTCTGAGAGCTCTTCAAAGCCTTTGGATATTTTGTAGTCGTCTCTCTTTGCAGACTGATGATCCACTTCCTTTGATTTTAACTTGGATGCCAACTAATGGCACTGCCACCGCTGTTATAATTCGGGTGACAGGGATTTCACTCTTTACGTGTTTTTCTGTGGGTTTATGTTTCTCCGCTTAGGATACAGTCGGTGTGGTGGAATTGTATTTTGGTCATTGCTTTGAATAGTTTTTCACTTGCGCCGTAATGATAATTTAAGAACTCATACTGGTGGAAGTTTCACGTTCAATGTGTTACATGGCTCCATAATTTTTTGCTCCTCTAATCTGCCTTTGCTGACTAGCGCAATTCTTCAGTGTGACTGTAGGACTGGTTAGCAAAGTCTAACGAAGTTCATGGGTAGATGAGAAACATTTCAGCAATTTCCCTTTTGGGGACGCACAGACTTCCCACCCCTCATGGTGTAGGAATATTGTGTGCCTGGTCTGTTACTTCCTTCATGTTATAGTCTTCAGGCGAGTTCTCTGTTTCTCTTCCACTTCTATCCATTGTGCATTAGATGGACTAGACAAAGCTGAGCAGTCAATGGCCAGCCAGTGGCTTTTGACATCACCGCCAGTTGGTGTGCAAACTTTGTATTTTTAAAGAACTTTATTGAACAAATTTCATTTTATACAATTGCAAATATCATCCATTACACAGGGATCAGTTCAAGCATGCTCAGACTTTATACAATCATATGAAATGTCCCACAGGAGGATGGAGTAGCTTGCGCGGAACTCCGTTCCAATCCTGATGACTGTAGAAGGTTTGAGAGCTTGTTCCCTAACAAATTAGACAGAAGAACGCACATGGAAGAGTTAACAAGAACATGGTCCTGGTCCTGAACCTTGCTTAGGCTTGAGATGTTGTTCTTTTAAACTGGACTGATGAACTGACTAGAGCTGGGTTAACTTGAACACGTCCCAATACTGGACTCTGTTTGGGCTTGGAAGTTTAAATTCAAATTAACTAAGTTACAAGAATGGTTTTCAAGAACTGCTTTTTTTAAAGTATAAGTTGCATTTAATGAAGACAAATAGTTTACTCTAGCAATGCGGACTGGTTCTAAGCACAAATAGCACATTGCAGTCAGGTAACTTGCAGTACTGTGCAAATGGCTTAAATACCTATCATCTGACTGTAGGAGGATAACCCGGTAATGAGATGAGTGGGGAGAGAATACAGCGTAAACCAATCTCACAACACATACACCTAATAGACACGCAAGTTGCTGAAGTGGAAGAAACACAAAAGATATTCACACCTGGGTTGTGACAGTAATGTAATATTAGTATCAAATATCTGCAAGATTAAGTGGTTTTGTGGTTTTATAATTGTTTTGAATGTCCATCTTTTTGTCTCTCTTCCTGCATTTTAGTGCACTCATGTCATCGTTGACAACCTCAGCAATGTGAGCTCCAACCGACTGCGGAGCGCCCTGAAGTTCCAGGTGCCAGTGGTGGGGGTGGAGTACATTTCTCGCTGCCTGGAGAAAGGGGCTCTTCTTCCCACTGAGGACTACAGCGTGGTCCCTCTCCCGAGCTCCGAATCTCCCCCCCAAATGGAGGAATCACCGCCTCTACTTTACGAGACGACAGCCAAAAAGAGTGAGTGGAATTTAACTCCCTAAGGCCCAATGTCCCGTTCGCGGTAACGCCGGTGTTACAGGATTTTCAAATGACGTGCTGTGACGTCTCACCCTTAAATGCATAATTGCTTTCAAGTTGTTCCTATTTAAGATCGCTTGATTGATAATTGCACAACTTATAATTGAATAATAAAGACCAATATATAAGCCTGTAATTATTAAGCAAATTATAAAGAAATGACATATCACTGAAGAGCTTCACTGACAATGTACTTAATAGTCATATTGTATGGATGGAATAAAACAAATAATAAAAAAATAATAATCAACCCAGTGCTTTCCCTGAATTCCATCTCCTGTTCAAGGAATTTTTTTCAGCTGCACAACCTAATTAATTTAATCATAATGTTTTCAGCGTTCAAAAGAATAGGTTGCATTTGCAGGGAAGTGTGCTTGCAAACGTGTTGCTCCGCAAAGCGATAATATGTAATCTATTAACTTACCAGTGCTTCTTAGGGTGAGGCATTGGGAACTGAGTAATTTAGTAAATTGTTTATTAGTGCATTGTGAACGTTAAATGCATGGCATGCATTTTAAATTATTTAATATGCATGCCATGTGTCAAACTTTCAAGGAAGCAAAGTTATTCATGAGGTCTTTGCAGTCCGGCTTGTGGGAAAGTTTTAGGAAGGCTGTAATGTTAGAGCGTATAAACAGCAATTGACTAATTAAACAAAATCTTAACCTTATCTAAATCTCATATTTCACAGCATTTTACTTCACAACGTTTTATCTCAAGGTGGAGTTTCAACAAATTTCAGTTAATTATCGTCCATGCTATCCCATATTGTAGCCTTCCTTGTTGACGCAAAGCTGTATGTCTTATTCCTCAATGGTAACACTACTTATTGGATGCCCATTTGCATTGTAAATTAATTCAATTTATATGGTTACCCCTCAGCCGACGAAAGTAACGGAGGGGTATTGTCGAGGCTCACGGCGTCCATCTGTCGGTCTGTAAACTTCTCGTTTCCGGATGATAGCTGAAAAGCTCCTTTGCCAAATGCTCTCAATTTTGGGTGGTATGTTGGGGGTGGTTATAGGAAGCTCCCTATCGATTTGTGTCCCGCTGCGATAAAAAATATGGCTGACACGGCAGGGCAAGTGCAAGGCTGAGGGGTCCCGCTTGCGACAGCACACAATTTTTTTTTCTCTGAGATAGGCTGAGTGTTAACCTGCATTATGGTGATGTCACCGGTTGCAGACAGTGACACGGGGAGTGGCACGCAATGAGGAACAATGAAGGTTTACTGGTTTTTAATGGTCTTGAGGCAGCAGCACACTGAATGGAGTGCAGAGTAGATGGGTACAGAACAGGATCTGGGCCTTGTGGATCGTGAGTGGAGTTTTACGGGTAACTTGCTGGAGCAGGCACCGATGGCTAGAATCAAACCTGGGTCGCCCACACCGCAGGCGGGAGAGTTACCACTGGGCCACCGGAGCGGGCTGGCTTGTGATTCGGCAGGCGAGGGTCGTATCTACACAGGCAGGCGGTGGAGTGGCAGGACGGGTGACTTGGACAGGGGCTTGGAAGACGGCTGACAGGAACCAGGAAGCACACAGGCAGAACCGAGGCAGGAACAAGAGGACGTAGTCAGAGTCGATTTCAGGAAGTTGGATCTGGAAGTTGGATGCTGCAACGACAATTTGGCAGTGAGTTAGTGAAACAGAGTTGGTTATATGCTGGCTGGGTTACGAGACTCAGCTGAGAGCAGTTGCAGTGGAAGGGGTGTGGCCAGGCATAGGGAGAGACGGCAGCAGCAGAGCAGACTGTGACTGACAGAGTTTTATTTTTACGTGAGCAGCCTTATTACGCGAACCTGAGTCGGCTAGACTGAATTTTTAGAAACCTTTTAGGCCCATCAAGCCCATCAGACGTGGACACAGAAAAAAAAAAATACCGTTTCGTGAACTTCAGGAATTCAGTAGCTTCATAAGACATTGACATTTTATGTAACCATTAATCTGGATGGGAAATGCTTGATAATTATTGCTATGAATGGTATAATGCAAGCTGAAGGGAAATGAATATGGATTGATCCTCGCCACTGAACAAATTAGCACTTAGTTGGTAATTAGGACAACCAGGGCAGCTGACAGGTTTGCCTGGGCAAGGTGACCCCAGAGGGCCCCCCATTAACATAACATAACATAACATGAATGGCGAGAACAGGCCGTTCAGCCCAACTACGCTCGCCAGTTTCTTTATACTATCGTGAATGTATCCCTTCAGATACAGATATGGTATCTAGCTTTCAGTCAAGCCTGCTCTTGAAAACCCCCAAGGTCTCTGCCTCAACAATATGGTCAGGCAAGCTATTCCACATTGAAACTCTTTGTGTGAAGAAATATTTCCGAATATCAGTGCTAAATTTAACTTGGTCAACTGCCATATGTGAACCCGAGTTCTACTCACAGCACTTAGTCGAAGGAATCCTACAAAATTCACTTTGTTGATCTCTTTAACATATTTTAAGACCTCAATCAAATCACCCCTTAGTCTCCTTTTCCTAAGACTAAAGAGATTAAAGATCTTCAGCCTCTTCTCATAGCTTTCATCTTTTATACCTGGAATTAGCTTAGTGGCTCTTCTCTGAACTTTCTCTAGAGCCTCCATATCTTTCTTGAAGTATGGTCCCCAGAACTACACAATACTCCAGATGTGGTCTGACGAATGTGTTCTACAAAAGAAGCATTACCTGCTTAGATTTGTACTCAGTACTTTTGGCAATGTATCCCAGCATCTGATTGGCTTTTTTTAACTGCTACGAAACAATGGCTAGAGCCTGTGAGGGTTTGGTCAACAATCACTCCCAGATCTTTCTTGTGTGGAGCACATTCCAGTTTTAAACCTCCCATGAAGTAATCCTGTCTAATAGTTTTATTACCTACATGTACAACTTCACATTTTGCTACATTAAATTTAATTTGCCACATTTCTGCCCAATTCTGGATTCTATCCAAATCATCCTGAATCACTTTAGTGGACTCTTAACTATTTGCCGAACCCCCCAATTTAGTATCATCTGCAAATTTAACTAATCTGCTCTCAATATTCCTATCAAGGTCATTAATGTAGATGAGGAACAGCAGGGGTCCCAACACTGATTCTGGGGGACGCCACTCCCCACCATACCTAGCTCCGATGAGATACCACTGACCACCACTCTTTGTGTTCTGTCCTATAACCAGTTTTGAATCCACTCCAGAATACCTCCTGTAACTCCAATGGAGCTCATTTTAAAAATTAGTCTCTTATCCGGTACTGTATCAAATGCTTTCTGAAAATCCAAGTATATGATGTCATAAGCCCTGCTCTGGTCATAAGTCTTGGTGGCCTCTTCAAAAAATTCTAGAAGGTTTGTCTGGCGTGACCTTCGCTTACGGAAACCATGTTGGCTATCCCTCAAGATACTGTTACGTTCAAGAAATAAGTCCAGCTCATCTTTTATGATAGATTCCAGTATTTTGCACGCAATGCAAGTTAAACTGACTGGTCTGTAATTTCCTGGCTCAGTACGGTCCCCTTTCTTATATATTGGCATTTTTATGCCCTGTTTCCAATCATTTGGTATTTCTCCAGTTTCTAATGACCGTCTGAAGATGGCGGATTGCGGCTTAAAGATGATCTCACCAACTTCCCTTAGCACTCGAGGATATAAGCCATCAGGACCCGCTGCCCTATCTGCCTTTAGTTTATGCAACTTGTCTAATACTTTGTTATCCCTTACCTGAATTTCCAATAAATAATCTTGAGCATTTAACATGCCCTCTGGCCGAATAAAGACCCACTCTGAGGTAAAATTCTCAACAAAGTAACTGTTTAAGGCATCCCAATATCCTTGTTATCATATAGCAGCGATTCGTTTTTATTCTTTATGCACTTAACCTGCTCTTTGACTTTTCTTTTTCTGCTACAGTACTGAAAGAAGCGCTTAGGGTTAGTTTTTGCCTCCTCTGCAATGTGTCTTTCATGCAGTCTTCTAGCATTCCTCAGCTCTTTTTTGACCACAGCCCGCATTTAACAGTATTCAGCCTTAGTGTTCTCATTGTTATCCTTCATGTACATCTTATAAAGATTCCTCTTTTCCCTCAAAATCCTACGAATACTTTTGGTCATTCACTAAGGATTCTGCCTTTTCAGCTTACTTTTGGACACCTTTGGAATGAATTTGCATTGTGATTCATGTAAAACCCCCTTAAATCTTTCTCACATCTCATTTACGGACTCACAGTCCAGGAGTGTCTCCCATTTTATTTCACTTAGATATGAGCCATTGCCACACTTTGCCTCACCCCAACTGGTCAGAGGGCTCAGTTCTGGGTCCCCCCTGACCCAGGGCCCGGAACAACTGACCAGAATGTCGCCCCCTGCCGGCAGCCCTAGCAACAATCACGTGATGAGCCTTGCCAAAGAGCGCCATATCTGTACTCTCTATCTCTGTGACCATTGGAGACAAACAACTGCCACTGCAGATGAGACAGCTGGTCACCACAACTGTCATATTTCTGCCAAAACCGTGAGAAATAATCTCCAGGAATTCCATCGGCACGCTCGTCATCCTCTTCATGGATTGTACCTCACCCTTGCATGTCAAACAAATCAGCTTCACTGAGTGAACAGACCTGTCCTCCATGGAGGACTGTCCTCTTCACTGACAAGTCATCTTTGCAGCTTTACGGAGTGGATGGATTGCAGCAAGTCTGGTGCTGCACAGGGGAACGTTATGCTGACATCAGCATGGTGTGCAGGACGGCATCTGGTGGCAGAGAAGTGCTGGTTTGGGCAGGAATTTCCCATGTACATCGCGCCTAACTGTATTTCACTGACGGTAATGTGAATGCAGTACGATATTGCAATGCCTGTCGTCCTACCATTCCTCTGTCAAAATAACGCCATTTTCGAGCATGACAACGGCAGACCCCACATCCCCTGTGCATGCGCAGAGTATCTTGAGGCTGAAAACATTCATGTGCTCGAATGGCCAGCTTGTTCCCTGGATTTGTCCCCCGTCAAGCATCTTTGGGATGTCCTTGACATGAGCTCGACATGAGCTCATCATCGGTTCCCCACCTTAATATTCGCCAACTCAAAGCTGCTGAAAAGGAGTGGGAACATGTCTCCCAAGTCACCATTTGATATGGTGCATATGGCAGAGATGCGTAGCTGCACAGCAGGCTAATGGGAGACATACCCAATATTGATTTGTGCAATTTGAACAATAGATTCCATCCCCTTTATCATCTGTGAATCTCATCAGTGAGATTCTTGTTTCTCTGTTTCAATCAGTGATTGAAATATATTGCAATATGGTCGTATAATCTGTCAACACTCAATGAAAGTACAGTGAGTTTCTGAACATGGTCATGTTTCTCACAGTCAGGAGTGTTGCGTTTATACACTGATCAGCCACAACTTTATGACCAAAGCTAGAAGACACAAACTGACTGGATGGTTAATGGGGTATGAGCCATGAAAATCCAGCAACCACACTGACTCCTCTATGAACTTACACAGACAACACGTTCACAAAAGGGGTGAGGCATACAAATGATTCCATTGGGGCACAAGGAATTAGACGAGACAAATCAATGAAAGGAGACAACCCGTAAAAACACACCCAGACTGCTGAAAAAGTGGAAGAGCCAATTTATGGCACTGGAGTATTGTGACACAAATAATCCCCCCCCCCCACGTCGTTATCTACTCTATATGATTGGAGCATTTTCAGTCTCCAGTTTTAGCAGCATTATATGTATTTAATGGTGCAGTAAATCGACACTCAAATCTCCCGAGGACGCAGTCATATGTATTTGTGAGCAAACCCCTACATCGTGGCATCTGAGACAGTTTGTTGTAGAGTGTGAATCTGTGTATCAGCTGATGCTGATGTGTGTTAATGTGTGGGGTCTCAGAAAGTAAGGAGCCTGGCCAGAGGCGTGTGGAGCAGAGACCCAGAGATCAGCCCAAACCTCCTGCACCTGCACCTCAGCAGGAGGTGGAGGAGAGGGAGAGAGACTGGAAGAAAAATGGAGAAGCCAGGAAAGAAACAAACCTGGACAGGTACCATTTTTCAGTTTTCATATTAGAGAAATAAAATGATGCTTGAATTCTTTTGTGGTGGCACTTAATTTTGTTGTAGCGTGACAGTTTGTTCAATGTGTTGTAGGTTACTCAATGTTACATGCTTCCCATTTTAAATGTGCTCTGTTGACCGCAAGTTATATTTCAGTGGACTGCGCTGGGAAATTTTGTGTCTGTCTGTCACCCAGTTGTCTGTTTCAGTTAATGTCCTCTGACCTTCCTTGCTGTCAGACTGAAGTGCCGTGTTTTTGTCTTGTTTTTCTTGTCATGTAGGGAGTTGAGTAAGAATGAGAGAAATCTGCCAGTTGATCCCTCTAAATTTGAGGTGGCCAAGTATTCAATTTTTTATAAGGTAAGCATACCATTTCAGGTAGGTTTTCAGAATATGATTTGTTTAGGAACTTGTATATATGTATGTCTGTGTGTGTATGTGTATATACTGTGAATATATATATATATATGTGTGTGTGTGTGTGTGTGTGAGAGAGAGAGAGAGAGAGAGACAGTCCACAGGAAAAGGGTGTATGAGGGATTTTTTTACATTACAGAGAAAAATGTTTTTTCTATGTTTAGTACATGGTAAGGAATCATCAGATGCACTTAACTGAATTTGACCAAAATATCCCTTATACAACCTTTTCCTGTGGACTGTCACACATATGTCACATATAGGCTTCACAGCCTTCACTGATAGTTGGCCACATCCTCAATCATTAATTGATTAATCATTATTAGTCAGACAAAATGCATGTCTTTCTCTCAGTTTAATTCTAATTTAGCCAAGCATTTCAAGAAGCACATTCGTTTTTTGGAAAGTTAATTTTTGAAGCGCAAAGAATTTGAGTGGTAAAACAATAATACACTCAAGGCTGCTCTCATTTGCCAGTCCTCATTTGAGGAATAGTGCCGCCAAATAAAACAATGTGAAATAGGAAAAATGCGCAATTACTGCTATTGATTCCATCGTGTGTAACTTCTGTCGCCCCATAGAGGAATTCTGCGTTATTACTTTTGTACAACAATACAGCCGGCACTTCCACATGACGTATGCCCAGGTGTACTCCGCCCCCCCACTATGCCCCCCACTCCCCACCAATACCCCTCCGCCACCGTGCTACGCGATTCCACAACATTTTTACTCTGTTTGAAGAAGGACAGCCGGTGAAAAAAAAGATGCACTCTTCGGAAGAGGTAATTGTTGTATGATTTTTTCTGCCACAGAAACGTAAAATAGTATGTTTAGTTAGCCTATTACAAATAGGAGACGAGGTGCCTGCTAATTTGCAGCTGACAGGTTAGTGGATGGAAAGACGCTGTGGTTGTCAGCAGAAGTTATTTGTTGTCCGTCGGTCTCCAGTGGCTGCTAGTTGATAATGTTAGACACAAAGTAGGAAAGAACCCATGACATTCCCACTAATTACAGAAAGTGAGAAAGTGAGTGAGTGCTTGTGTTGCACCATTTACTGTACCACAATATGGTGTAGCAAAAAGAAGTGTAAATTTATCATCACTGGCTGGACTGGTAAACAAGTGTAAATTTATAGTCACCGGGAGGACTGGTAAACACACACATGCTGTCGAAGGAATCACCAAGGCATCCAGGCAAACTCTTTTTTTTTTTAATGCAAAAGATACAAGTTCTTTTTTGCTTTGGAAACAGTCTAACGGGCGCCACGGTACACAGAGTAACACTCGCTACACACCGTGTACTGCACGCTACGGTCTCTCCCTACACACCGTGTACTGCTTACTACGGTCCCTCCCTACACACCGTGTACTGCTCGCTACGGTCTCTCCCTACACACCGTGTACTGCTCACTACGGTCCCTCCCTACACACCGTGTACTGCTCACTACGGTCCTTCCCTACACATCGTGTACTGCTCGCTACGGTCTCTCCCTACACACCGTGTACTGCTCACTACGGTCTCTCCCTACACACCGTGTACTGCTCACTACGGTCTCTCCCTACACACCGTGTACTGCTCGCTACGGTCTCTCCCTACACACCGTGTACTGCTCACTACGGTCCCTCCCTACACACCGTGTACTGCTCACTACAGTCCTTCCCTACACACCGTGTACTGCTCGCTACGGTCTCTCCCTACACACCGTGTACTGCTCGCTACGGTCTCTCCCTACACACCGTGTACTGCTCGCTACGGTCTCTCCCTACACACCGTGTACTGCTCACTACGGTCTCTCCCTACACACCGTGTACTGCTCGCTACGGTCTCTCCCTACACACCGTGTACTGCTCGCTACGGTCTCTCCCTACACACCGTGTACTGCTCACTACGGTCTCTCCCTACACACCGTGTACTGCTCGCTACGGTCTTTCTCCCTACACACCGTGTACTGCTCACTACGGTCCCTCCCTACACACCGTGTACTGCTCACTACGGTCCTTCCCTACACACCGTGTACTGCTCGCTACGGTCCCTCCCTACACACCGTGTACTGCTCACTACGGTCCTTCCCTACACACCGTGTACTGCTCACTACGGTCTCTCCCTACACACCGTGTACTGCTCGCTACGGTCCCTCCCTACACACCGTGTACTGCTCGCTACGGTCTCTGCCTACACACCGTGTACTGCTCGCTACGGTCCCTCCCTACACACCGTGTACTGCTCGCTACGGTCTCTCCCTACACACCGTGTACTGCTCACTACGGTCCCTCCCTACACACCGTGTACTGCTCGCTACGGTCTCTCCCTACACACCGTGTACTGCTCACTACGGTCTCTCCCTACACACCGTGTACTGCTCACTACGGTCCCTCCCTACACACCATGTACTGCTCACTACGGTCTCTCCCTACACACCGTGTACTGCTCACTACGGTCTCTCCCTACACACCGTGTACTGCTCACTACGGTCCCTCCCTACACACCGTGTACTGCTCGCTACGGTCTCTCCCTACACACCGTGTACTGCTCACTACGGTCTCTCCCTACACACCGTGTACTGCTCGCTACGGTCTCTCCCTACACACCGTGTACTGCTCACTACGGTCTCTCCCTACACACCGTGTACTGCTCACTACGGTCCCTCCCTACACACCGTGTACTGCTCGCTACGGTCTCTCCCTACACACCGTGTACTGCTCACTACGGTCCTTCCCTACACACCGTGTACTGCTCGCTACGGTCTCTCCCTACACACCGTGTACTGCTCGCTACGGTCCCTCCCTACACACCGTGTACTGCTCGCTACGGTCTCTCCCTACACACCGTGTACTGCTCGCTACGGTCTCTCCCTACACACCGTGTACTGCTCGCTACGGTCTCTCCCTACACAACGTGTACTGCTCGCTACGGTCTCTCCCTACACACCGTGTACTGCTCACTACGGTCTCTCCGTACACACCGTGTACTGCTCACTACGGTCTCTCCCTACACACCGTGTACTGCTCGCTACGGTCTCTCCCTACACACCGTGTACTGCTCACTACGGTCTCTCCGTACACACCGTGTACTGCTCACTACGGTCTCTCCCTACACACCGTGTACTGCTCGCTACGGTCTCTCCCTACACACCGTGGCGAACACCAGGCTGCTAACATTACGTTACATTCATTGCACCATTTCTAAGACATTAATAAAGTACTAGGTCCTGTACATGTAACAGCAACACATCCTACTCATAATGTCTTATGAACAAAGTCACTTACTTATCCAACAGCAGTAAAGCAACCTCCGTGTCTGCCCTCTGTCCAATGTCTCCATCGGTCACTTTCCATCTTTGCTAATGGTCCCTCAGCCAATGACCATGCTTTTTATTTGTGATAGGATCCACTTCTAAACCGTGTCTCGACCACTTCTTTGGCTTCTCCGCCATGTTTGCTTTCTCTCTCTAGCAGCGCACTGCCTGTTACTAAGAGACTCTCCGCTCCTCCTCCCCCTCCCTTCTTGTGATGAGGTAAAAAGCGTCATTTCCTGTGCACCAGCGCCGGAATGTCTCCGGTCGACACGCAAAACAAAACAACAAATACTGAAAAATACCTTGAGATGTTAGAGGTGCCGATCGGCTTAATCAGCATTGGGTCATCTCCTCCAGTAATGGCTTGGGTGAAACAGACATTTACAGACATGTAGAAGTTACACACTATAGCTTTAAACAATTTGACAGCCCGTTTCAAGGCAGACCAAACAAAACCCAGTATTCTACGTCACAATCAACGTCAGAACAATATGAAATTAGCATTCCGCTATGTTGGTTGATGTACAACTCTCTTGACCCCAAGTAACGCTACATTGCTTGGGCCAAAATAATGCTTGTTTTATGCGCTGTATATGGCTGTGGTCATAATGATAGAAGAAACAAAGCGCGCTACGTCACAGCAAAGTCAGTATTAGGGAGGAAGATCGATTGTTAATCGCATTTCATTTTCAAAAGTAGGAGGAATGCAGGGCGGAGATCGGCAGATAAATATTAAATCTTTAAATAAGAAAAATGAGCCTGTACTCGCTTATTGGTTCCCTTTCCTTTTTTGTTCAAGAGACCGCTTATTTCCGTAACCAGCGGATTAAAAGACGATGCTTGTTTGTGCTCTGAAAAAACATGGGCATAAGGTTCAGAGCATGCCTCTTTTGATGCACTGTGATGCGGCAGGATAAACATTGGGAGGTTGCTGATCAACAACGCATTTTCAGTTAGGAAAGATCAGCTAGACAGAAGTGATGTCTCCGCAACGACTTACCAATGGGCAAACTATCTCCATGCGGCATTCTGCCTACATTGGCGCTATGTAGCTGTGCTGTCTGGTTAGACTGTTGCATTTTTTGCTTTTTATATCAACCAACATGGCGGCGATAAGCGACCCCACCGATTTTAACCACGTGATTAAAAAAAAATGAATTTTTTTGGAACTGCAGAGTTGAAGTGCGCCTCTAGTGGTATAAAAGTTAACATGTGAGCTCTGGAGAAATGGTACACAGAACATACATTGCCAATTAATACATTTTTAATCGTTTGAATTCTGAATGGCAATTAATCGATTAACAAGTAAATATTAACATCCCTTAAGATCGTGTCTTTGTCTGCACTTGTATGATAAAGTGCTATATTTTATACTTGTAGATATCGTATGGTTGTGACCTTGTGAAAATGTATGGAGCGTACTGGTTTGTTTGGCATAAGTTACACTGAGTGTAATGGATTTGGATCTGCAGGATAGTCTCGGAGCCCTGATGTGGTCAGTGCTGGAGCTGCGGAGTTACAAAGGGCAGGAAGGGCCACAGTACCGTGTGATCCGATACCTGCGCAAGGGTCAGGTGAGGTTAAAGGTCACCCTTCAAACAATCTTGAGCGCTTGTGCTCTACTCTGCCAATCAACACTTAAACATATCAATCCAGAAATCTGTCATGAATATGTAATACAGTCCTCTGCATTATTTTCACATTTGAATGGCCGATTGAACCTGTAAAATATAAGATTCAGATTCAGATTCAGTTAAATTTATTGAGATTATTACAGAATAACAACGCGATTACGTTTGGAGAGAAAGTGCTCCGGGCTGCTGCAACGTGCGTCGCGCTGCCAACTCCACTTCCTTCTTTGAAAACTAAAGGTTGCGTTATCACAGAAAAGAAACATATTGATGACATCATACATAAAAATACACATAAGCTTTTTAACATGATACGCTGGAAATGTGTTGGAATTTTTTAATGGGAATGCGAGGGATGAGAGGAGGGGGAAGAAGGGGTCAATGAAAAATGCAGGAGGCAGCCTGTGGCAGAGGAAGGGGGGAGGGGGATGGAATGCAGAGTCCAGAAGTCCTTATCAGGGGCAGAATGTTCTGTCCTTGCCAGAGGAGGGATTAGGATGTTGTTGATGAGGGCTGGTCTGTGTGAGACTGAGGCAGACAGAGGGGAGACGCAGAGTGTGGGAGGGTGGGTGGCTTGGGTACCTAATTCTATTCAATTTCGGGTGGAACAAGCAATTTCGATTGATCCGCTATTCATTTCGTCAATTTTTTATTTCACGCTTCAGGGCCACATCCTATCTCTTGCCAAAGTTCACAGTCAAATGCACAAACTCCCCACGCTGACTCAAAACAGCGTCCATCTTTCTGTGCATTTCTGCAGATGATCCCAGAGTCTTTTTGAGCAGCTCACCATTCTCAGCACTGAGGCGCTCCATTATAATTTCGGTGCTAGGCAATGCGTTGGGCATTTTCCTCACTCCCAGCTCGCGTACTATGCGGTAGATCAGAGCAACTCCCATGCCAACTAGGAGAAATCCCATCACCATAAATCCAAAAAGGTAAACATCCTCCACGTCTTCAAGGGATAGTGCCGCCAGACAAAGAACTTTCCATCTCAACCACGCGTCCAGAATGTAGCCAGCAGCAAAAGTCGCATCCGGGCAGCGCGGTTCGCCAGGTGCTCCGCTTCTTGGTGAAAAAATTTTGTCAATCGCATTCAGGGACCAGCTAATTAATTCCATCGTTACTTGAAGAGCCTCAGAAGCAGACGGAGGGTCCAAAAAAAGGGAAAAACAGGAGGGGGTAACAGGACAAAACAGGACAAAGAAGACTCAGACAGGAGCAGAGATAGAGTGCGACTGCTCTCCTCAGAAGGCAGAAGAAGAACACAAATACACAAATGATCTTCTAATGTTAATGTTACAGTATGCCAGGGCAATGTAAAGGGATGGAGATCTACAACTCTCAATTGATTCCAAATCCAAAATCCAAAAACGCCCATTTTAAATGGTTTGCTACCTGGCTGGTTGCCTGTGAGCATTCTCCAGGATGAGGGATCAAGCTTGGGGACGTTGAACGGGATATTTATCCTAGTGTCTATGGTATTGATTGGGGTAATGAGGTATTGGTGGTGAAAATGACATTCTGCATATCTTCCTGTAGGCTAAGGTAACACACGAAGGACCTTTTTGCTTCCCGAGCTCTGAGAAAGCCCTCGAGGCATATGACGGCCTGGAGAAGGACCTGGAAGAACAGGATTTCGAGCGGAGGACTGCGCTGCCCCCGAAGCCGCAGGAATTTGGCTCCAGTCAATTGCATCAGGTCAGAGCTGAACACATCAGAGCAGAATGAGTCAGAGTTTAATGAATCAGTGCTGATCACATGGGGGCCAGCTGAATCATAGCTGACTACATCTGAGCTGAATGAATCAGAGCTGATCACATGGGGCCCAACTGAATCATAGCTGAATAAACCGGAGCTGAACAAATCCAAGCGGATCACATGGGCTGAACAAATCAGATCTGATTACCTCAGACCAGAATAAGTCAGAGGTGAATGAATCAGAGCTTATACACATGGGGGCCAAATTAATCATTGCTGACTAAATCTGAGCTGAGCGAATCTCAGCTGATCTCATTGGGGCCAAATTAATCATAGCTAACTAAATCTGAGCTGAATGAATCAGGGCTGATCACATGGAGGCCAAATAAATTGTAGCTGACTAAATATGAGCTCAGCAAATCTGAGCTGATCTCATCGGGGCCAAATGATTCATGGCTGACTTAGTCTGAGCTGAATGATTCAGAGTTGACTACATGGGGGCCAATCATGGCTGACTAAATCTGAGCTGAATGAATCCGGGCTAAATGAATCAAGGCGGATCACATGGGGACCAAATGAATCATGGCTTACTAAGGCTGTGCCTGAAATCGCTCATTCAGTCACTATTCCCTACTATTAGGGGACCCATGTAAGTGACTATGTAGTGAGCTCCTGGTCCGATGGAAAAAACACTCTTGGACACTACCTGGCTCGTTTTCTCAGCGCTGTTAATGACGTCATCTTGTCCTCTTTTGTTTGTGTGCAATGCATGATGGAATGTATTACTGGGTGAGGGACCGTCGGTTGGTCACTACTACGGATTGTGGGATGTAATGAGCTCACTATATAGGGGATAGTGCAGTGGCCTGTGTCTCCTGATGAGCTCTGTGATGACCTGAGCAGAAACAAGGTTTTCTTCACCAACTCCTCAAAGCGATTCGCCATGAGTCTCTGACAGTGTGCAGAATCGCTGCTCATGTTTGATCTGACCACACATGACTGCAGGCAGGGCTACCATTCACTGTGTGTGTCTGTCTGCCATTATTATGCTGTGGTATTCTGTCCAGCAAAAATGTCAGTATATAAGTCTGCAGAAGCTCTTGATCCATCTACCATACAAATAAATAATTACCGTATATGACCAAATAATCGCCCGCGTGCAAATACGCGCCCGTATGCAAAAAGCTGCCGGGGGTCTGACCTGATTTTGCGTATTAAACGCCGGTTCAATTGAATTCCCAGGGTTCAATTAAAACGCCCGGGCGATTATTTGCACTATTGTGTATAAATGTCTGTGTTACCCCGTGTTGCTGTCAGGTCACTGCTGGCGTGGTTTTGGAGCTTTGAGGGCTCCTTTTGTTAGTCTCGTCCGGGACGATTTCGTTTTGCTCACCATCGGATTCCTGGGCCAGCTTGCATTAATTGGGGGCGTTACCAGGACTCTATTTAAGCTCCTGTTCTGCCTCGCTCGTGTTGCAAGAGTGTCATTGTCTCCTTGGCGCTTTAGCCGGTAAGGTCTTGAGAGAGACAGTATTGTCAGGATCTTAGCTGCATAACAAGATTAGTGTTAGTGAGTAAGGGAATCTTCGGTTTATTTCCCTTTTCTTTTGTTGTTTTTTCGAGCTCGCCTGTTTTCTACCACAGATGGCGTCAGGTCCGTTGGCAGCGCAAGTCTTGTGATTTCTATCTGCTTTCGTCTCTCAACACTCTGCTGGTTTTTCCTTTTATTTCTGGCCACTGCTCTTGGCGTCCAACTACCAAGGCCCATCACATATGCCTGGAATAAATTAGTCGTTTTATGCATATGTGAATTTATATGTATTTATTGAGATTGGAACAACTTCATTCTGAAGTGTTCATAGCTACTTATTGTCTTCATTTAGTCCGTCTTTGCCCTGAGACGATGGATAACAGAATGATATTGCGTGTTGCCCCAACTGGGATCAATGGAGAAAGTATGTAAATGAAAAAGTATGTAAATGAGACCGCGCCACTTTCAGTTTCCGCGAATACACTGTTAATAATAAACGAATAAACTGACACCTTTTTTGCCAGGTAATTTAACTGGCACCTTTTGGCCAGTTATTTTAACAAATTTTACAATAAGTTTACTATGGAGTTCAGTGCATGTTCATTGTAAACCACGGTTAAATGCGCGCAGGACTCCGCTTACAGTTAAAAAGACAAGGAGACAATGCGATAATTTAACGGTTAAATTCAGTCAGTTTATAACTGTGTAGGAAAGCCGAACTGGCCTGGTGCAGGTTGGTGCAAAAATAAATTATGGCCTGTTGCAAATACCCGCCTGGTTCTTTTAAACGCCTTGCGTCCAAGTCGATGTTGCGAAATAAACGCCCGGGCTACTAAATGTTCATATACGGTATATACTTCTCTCAGTGTGAAATTTGACTTCCCCTAAAGTTCCTACTGCCTTTGTGTTTGTGACCTGAACTATTTGGCAGGTAGGACTGGGTGTGATTTGAAAAAGCTAGCTGGGTAAGTTACTGGTGTTCATTTTTTCATGACAGTCCATATTTGGAGATCTGATTGTGGATGATGGTGATGTATGATATGCAGGTAATTGGGGTGGGGGGGGCTTCTGTTTAGAGACAGATAAGTTTGTAAGTTTTATAGCTTCATTTGAGCACTTTACTTTGTGTAGCAACACCGTTTTCTGTGTGATTGACAGCTGCTTCTGGAGGAGAGAATGAACAGCAGTTCCATCTCACAAGAAGTGGGTGTGTTTGTTGAGCTGTTATGGACAGAAGCCCTTGGTTGCCTGGGCAACATTCTCAAGATCCCCATAACCAACATTAGTCTCAATGACGTAAGTTATTTTTCATTCTGAATATATTGTGATATGTGTGTGTGTGTGTTTGAGAGAGTCTTGTGTGGGTTATGTGTCTATATGATGTGCATGCTTGTATGCTACCTGTATCCAGCTTCAGCTGATTGTCAATTTCATTTTGAATTGATGTAATTTGACTCAATCGGCAATACTTATTTTAGTGCTTGCGCCCAACGATTTAGTAGTTTTTTTTTCTGGCCAGAAAAACTCTGGTGATTTATGGTGATTTATGTGGTGTACATAAATATACATGCATAATAAAACCACTACTTGCCTCCTGCATGCTGTGTTTTATTTTTAATCAGTTCGTCTGTAGCCTGTGAATTTAGCTTACAGTTAGATGCATCTTCTGCCTAATTTAGACCTTAGTTAAGCAAACAATGATTCCTTTAAGGCCTCATTAAACAAGTGGTATTTTGTAGAAGATTGATAACATCTTCATCTGCACAGAAGTGTCGAGTTGTCAGGAATTTGTGATTATGTTAAGGTTTCTATGCTTGCCTTTTAATTTCCTCCCGCCACATGTCTTTGTCTTCCATCCTCCCCCCTGCTCACCCTGCTCGGTCTGTGTTATTATTGCTCCTTTTTCCCATTTGTAGCCGCGCCTCTTACACCCTTTTTCCAGCGAGCTGGTTCCAGTGCTGGTTTGGAGCCTGAGCCTGACTTAGCACCAGTTCTTTGCTTTTCCACAGCCTAAGCACCAACTCCAGGCTCTCAAAACTGGTGCCAGAGCAGCACCATCTCATTGCTGGTACAGAGCCAAGCACCGATTAAGTCAGGGAGTGGGGGCGGAGTTTTAGTGACCAACGAGACCAGCACAAACACTGTACCACAGTTTTTAAAACGACAGCGGCACGAGCGTAGTCTACTTTTGTTTTCAAACAACAAAATGGATACGGCTAAGCCAAAGACATCCCCAATATTCCCTCATTGTAAGAAATTGGTCACACTTCCTTTCTCATGAGTGGGCGTGATCGCGGAAGAATTTTGGGCGTTCTGCTCGCAGTAAATGTTGGAATACACAAGCATCTGTATTATATCTACATGATGCATTGATATTTCATTTTGCTTCGCTTCTTTGGGCATTTTTTCCTATGCCGCTGACGTCTATGAGTTAGCTGGCTACCTTGGATGTTCGCGACTATAATTGCCATCAGCAAGTTTGAAGGGCATTTTCAAGCGAAACAACATTAGATCTTTCAAACTTATGAAGCTGGAATTAAAAGCGACAGTTGCTGATTTATTTCTTACCTGTCTGCAGGCCTGGCGCTAGAACAGGGACTTGTGGGGGGCACAGACACGTCCATTTATGACAATTAGGATAGTCCTGGCTTGTTCTCAATTATTTCCTTTTATTTACCAGTTTTCCAATTATCGTATTTGGCAACAGAAGACACGGTTTCTCTCCATATGCGATCTAACAGTGAAATCAGTTCTACTGAATTTATCCCATGATTTCATCGTTGTTAGATCGCATATGGAGAGAAACCATGTCTTCAGTTGCCAATTATGATAATTGGAAAACTATTTTTTGGAAAAATATGTTTCGTTCAGATAAAGCATGATGAAGCATCGGCATGCTCAGCATCAAAACAGAGATGCATACAAGGAGAGGCATCTCATACCCACGGTGACATTTGAGGGTGGGTCAGTCATGTTTTGAGGCTGTTTTAATTCAGAAGGTTCTGGGCACTGGTTAAGATTAATGCCATAATGAATTCCTCCAAGTATCAGGATATTTTGGCTGAGGATCTGGTTGCCTCTGCCAGAAGGCTGGGGCTTGGCAGTAGGTGGACTTTCGAATAAGCAGTGGCTTGTCATCAAATGTGCAGAAGGCCTTCAGTAACCTCACCTTTTACCATATGAATGCTCTTAAACTGTTCCCGTTTAACTACGCCAGATGAACAATCGCAGAATTTATTGACTGACCAACCAAGATCAATATATGATGAATGATGAAGAAATGATAATGACAAAGCGATTGTCTGTTGGCTACATTTATATCATTGATGTCACATTTTAGGAATGGCAATAATCCGCTAATGAAAGCAAAAAAACTTTTTTGACTTCCATCACTTTTGTATTTCTTTGCATTTATTCGGATTATAGTCATTCATTCAATGTCACTCCGTTGAGCATCGTAACAATGGAGCTTTGAGGTCAATTCTGAAAGACCACGGCGTAAAGCTTACTTGACGTAGAGGAGGTGCTACCTGCTGGAGAGTCACCTGACTGCATTTGACTGTCACCTGACTGCTGTCACATGATTGCTTGGCCAGTAATGTGTTGGGCTAATTTAAGCTGCCCTCGAGAGTTGCTGCTTCTTGGCGTGCTAGCTCAACACCCTCCTCCACCCCAGCTCCAACTGTCTTTAGTAGCACTCATTGATCATGTTCTGTTATTACTAAATTACCATTCAATAACAATACCTCTACCTTTTAAGGTCAGTGTTGCTGTTGGCTCTGTTCTATGGAGGGGGGCTTAGTAGCAGCTCCCTGCCTTCGGTTCCGGGCTTGAACGGGCAGGGATCTCTCAGACCCGAGCCATTTCGCCGAACCCAATGTATGCTTGTATAACCTGTGTGCTTTCAATAAATTTTTCTCTTTTTGACAAAGTGGTCCTATCAGAAATGCCCATCAGCTGTGGTTATATTCAGATCATTGAACAGATTCTCAAAGGCTATGTTATTGCTTAATTCACCTCGCAAATTAATTTACGCAAATCTGTGCTATCTCATTGCTCTGAAAATGCCTCATAACTTCCCGGTGCAGTGCATGACAGCGCTATTGAAAATAAATTTGCCTGTCATTCAACTAATTGGTCTTAGCAGCTGTTGCTAATCAGGTGACCTAAATTGCGTTAGGATCTGGTAATTAGGCATTGAAAGGTGAGGTTACTGAAGGCCATTGTTTCCGTGAACAGACCTCTTCTACCAACAGGACAATGATCAAAGTGTACCTCAGGATCTACAGAGAAATGGCTATGTGGCAACAAAATAAATGTTCTGCAATGGCCATCTCTGTCACCAGACCTCAATCCAATTAAAAACCTGTGGGCTGAGTTTAAGAGGGCAGTTGATTAACGCAAACCTGAGATTATGAAGGGTTTTGAGGGGATTTGATCAGAAGAATAGTCTAAAATCCCCCCCACGTGAGCCTTAATTTTGTCAAAAATTACACGGAAATACTCCATGCCATTATCCTTCCCAGATGTGGTTGCTCTAAGTTCGGAATGAATGGTGCCAATTATTATGAAACTTTGATTTTGTGGAAATTTTTTATTTTTATTAAATAAATAAAATATTAAATAAAATAAATTTTAAATAAATGTATTTATCATAAATCGTTATGATTTTGGTTATTTCCATCGATTCCATATTTCACTCATGCTGGTGTATTCCATTACTCTATAAGTATATTGTTTATATTTTTTCATATTGTTTGCCCATTGCCAGTCAGCCCAGGTGCCAGTAATTTTGGAGCTCACCGTATGTGTTTGTATGTTACCTTTATGTGATGTGTGTGCTCACACGTGGCCTCTGTGTGATTTGTGTGTTTGTACGTTACTTTTATTTGATGTGTGCTTGTACGTCACCTTTATGTGATGTGTGCTCCTACGTTACTTTTGTGAGATATTTGGTTGTACGTTACTTTTACGTGATGTGTGTGCTCCGTACTTTACCCTTTGGTGATGTCCGTGCTCGTATGTTCCCTTTATATGATGTGTGTCCTTTCTTGCTACAGGTTAGCAGAGCGGAGGGGCTTCTGCTGCAGGTGCATAAGGCCCTGAAGGAGGGAGGCGATGACAACCAGTTGAAGGAGCTCCTGACTGAATTTTACACTCTTCTGCCCCACAAGAAGAAGTTTACCCCCACTGCGCGTGTGATCTCCCATAAAATGGACCTCTGCCAGGTTCTGCAGTAAACCCTCTGACTGTGCCAAAGTGCCCATAATGAAAGTTACCCTGCTGCAGCTTCAGTATCAGTCTGAAAAGCCAAACAGGCACAATTAACCCAACCCACAGCACAAATTTTGCAGAATGCGAAACGAATTGACCCTTTCTAAGAGGCAACTTTGAAAGCCTCTGTTTAACAACTGTGTGTGTGTAATGCTCTTTAAACGCAGATCACTGCTAATGCCTCAGATGTGTATTTGTTTTATAGGATATACAGCCCTTCTGTATATATACTTTGCAGTCCCTTCTGTATTGAACAAAAATCCTGTTTGGAACAAATTTGTGCTTATAGGCCACTGTGTTTCTTAAAACAACAGCATGTTCATCTTTATTGAATTGGTTGGAGCGTATGCAGGCAATTAATTTATAATTCAGTTGATTTGTTAAATGGCTTACTTACCAACTGCCACATGGCAGTAGATAGGATTGGACCTTTGGACCTGGATTGTAACTCACTCACTCACTCACTCACTAAGTGAATCCTCATTCGCCAGATGCATCCCTTTGTTCAAAAAATATACCTATCTTTCCACAAGTCTTACCTGGCAGTATAGAGAAAGGAGATATATATATATATATGTGACGGGAAGGAGGATTGGTTTTTTGACACTCACACAGTCTCAGATGTGGTGGGCAAACATACCCCCGATGGGGGGAACCCTCACCATGTTACGCACGTATCTGTGACACAGTGTGTCCCTTTTCAGCTGATCAGGGACATGCTGAAGGTGAGCGAGGCCACGCGGTGGAACCCCACTGCGTCCTGTCTGGGTAAATATCGCGCGCTGAGGTGTAGCATTGAAACAGTTCCCTTGGACAGCCCAGAGTTCCTTTCCGTCAGGAAACTTCTCAAGGACAGGTACTTCACTCGCTACTCAAAATACTCTATACAAGTTTTAAAAAACCATTAAACTTTATTTTTAACATAAAAGTGAGTTAGATAATTTTACCTTCTCTGTTGTGGAGCACATAATAGTGAGTAGCTATGTTGTTCTGAGGTACTTTTACAGTCGGTGAGAGTGACAGTTCTAGAATTTTTTTCGATTGAGGTTGCCTGGAAGTTTCATTAACTACTTCGTTTTAGAATTTTATGCACTCAGTCTCTGTGTTTCCTGTGCAGGCCAGTGCAGGTCCAGCAGCTGTTTCGCGTGTGTCGGCCAGTGGAGCTGCAGACATTTCGGGGAGACCTGGGGAACGTGAGATCACTCCTCCACTCCTCTGCTCCCAGCAACTTTGTGGGAATTCTCTCCCGGTGAGATCCTCACGCAGGCAGAATTCTTGTGCATTTCTGATTAGGACCACTTTGTCAAAAAGAGAAAATTATTGAAAGCACACCAGCATACAAGCATACATTGGGTTTGGCGACATGGCTCTGTTCTGAAAGATCGCCGCCAGTTCAAGCGCGGAATCGAAGGCAGGGAGCTATTAACCCCCCCTCCATAGAACAGAGCCTACAGCAACGATGACCTCAAAAGGAAGAGGCATTGTGATGGTCATTTAGTCATAACAAAACATGATCAATGAATGCTAAGAAAGACAGGTGGAGCAGGGGTGGAGGAGGGTTGATGAGCTAGCGCGCCGAGGAGCAGCCACTCGGGAAGGCAGCTTAAAGGGAAAGGTCACCCAAAAATGAAAATTCACACATCATCTACTCACCCTAAGGCTAATCGAAGGGTCCATTCATTTCTTTATTCCTCAAAATGCTTTTGGAGTTACAAAGAAAAACAGCATTGAAGACCAATCCAAATCAATTGAAGTCATTGGAGACCACTTTTTCAAGCGTAAAAAAACAACATTTAAAAACCACAAAATGCCTCCATACTGCTCAATCAGCGTAATCCAAGTGTTCGTAAGCCCAGACATTCAAATTTGACTCGTAAGACGTCTTTTCACAATATTTAATGTCCAATGTAGCCTCTTAGCCAGTAGCCTTGTTCACTTTCATGGAAGAGGTTTAAAATTCAAAACCTCTAGCTACGGTGGCCAATGAGGGCAAATAATGCTGCAATGGCCCCAAACATCTTCAATTAGAGAAACGCAATGCAGTTTTGAATGTTCGTATTCACTGACTGAACTGCGCATCTTTATGGTCGGCCAACGTAGCGACTTCAACTGTGAACAAGGCTACTGGCTAAGAGGCTACATTGGACATTAAATATCGTGAAAAGACGCCTTACGAGTCAAATTTGAATGTTGGGGCTTACGGACACTTGGATTACGCCACACGAGCTGTATAGAGGCATTTTGTGGTTTTTAAATGTTGTTTTTTACGCTTGAAAAGTGGTCTCCACTGACTTCAATTGTTCAGGATTTGTCTTCAATGCTGTTTTTCTTTGTCCTTCGATTAGCCTTGGGGTAAGTAGATGATGAGTAAATTTTCATTTTTGGGTGAACTTTTCCTTTCAGTCAGCCAACAAATTACTGGTCCAGCAATCATGTGACAGCAGTCAGGTGACAGTCAAATGCACTCAGGTGACTAACCCGCCTCCTCTACGTTAAGCAAGCTTGACTCCGTGGCCCATCAGAATTTACTCAAAGCTCCATTTTTCAGGCTGTGAGATCCGTGAGTGAGAGGTGTCAGTGATTGACACAGGGCCCTGTGACTGAGCAGTGTCTGAGTGTTGCAGGTCCTGTGACTGACAGTAGGCCTGTGTGTGAAGGATGTCTGTGAGAGATACAGGGCCCTGTGACTGAGCAGTGTCCATGAGTGCTGTAGGTCCTGTTAGGGACAGTAGGCCCGTATGCAAAGGATGTCTGTGAGGGACGCAGGGCCCTGTTACTGACAGTAGGCCTGCATGTGAATTTTGTCTGTGAGGGACACAGGGCCCTGTGATTGATGTGTGCTTTTCCTTTGCAGAGGGCTGTTGCTGCCAAGAGTTGGAGTGGAGCACCATGGGATAGATAGGACCGATATTGGGAACCTGGGTGGTGGAATTTACTTCAGCGAATCATTGAGGTCTGTTGATTAGAGGGCTGTTTGAAATATCATCTGTATGGATGTTCAGGTACAGTGCTGTGAAAAAAGTATTAGCCCCCTTCACGATTTCATCTATTTTTATATATTTGTCACACCTACATTATTCAGATGATCAAAGTATTATTTGACAAAGATAACCTGAGTAAACACTTTGTGCAGTTTTTTTATTGCATACTTTACTTAGTGAAGTAAAAAACCTCCCTAATCCCATCTGGCCCCATGTGAATAAATAATTTCCACTTAGTTACTAAATCAACCAACTGAAGACCTGAGTGCAAGAAGCACCTAAATCAAAAAAAGCACTTTTGATATTTTTAGGTTCAAAGTTTTCGAAACATGTTGCAGATAATTCTTTTAATGTTTGTATAAGATGGAACCTTTTGCCGCTCCAGGGACTATAGTGAGAAGACAAAGCCTTTATAGTGGAAAAATGCTCATGCCTTCCAAAGTAAATGAGAAAATAAGTTTTGGATTTAAGTACTTATGTCTGCTAAATACCTGGATTTAAGTCCATTTTACCACTAAATCGCTGGACTGGGTTACTTTTCACTGATGGAGCCAACTGTCCGGCCTCTTTGGTCGCCATTTTCACAGCTAGTCACATGAGAAATTCTGGCATTTTGATTGGACAGTCATGAACATCGGTATTCCTTGCTCAAACATCACGTCCGTGGGTATTTCTGGCACTAAAGTTTGGTGAATTTGACATTGGCAACACACCAATACACAGGACTTGAGTACTTCCTCTGAAAAATCTTTGGTATCAGATGATGCTTAAGATTTTAATACTGGTGTCAGCTAATTTTTTGCTAAATGTGACTTGAGTAATTTTTTGCAGGCTGGTCTTCAGTTAAATTAATTTCTTTGATAATTGGTTTCAATTTCACTAGAACATTGCTTCCCAAACCTCTCCTGGAGGTCCACCTGTCCTGCATGTGTTAGATCTCTCCCTGCTTCAGCACAGGTGATTCAAATGATCAGGTTGTCATCAATCAGCTTTAGGGAGTGATTAACGAGCTGATAATTTGTATCACCTGTGCTGAAGCAGGGAGAGATCTAACACATGCAGGGCAGGTGGGTCTCCAGGAGAGGTTTGGGAAACACTGCCCTCGACGCACCCTGATTACTGCCAGCTCTGTTGACTCAAAACATCACTCAAATAGAACCTGTCTGGCAATGTGATGTAGGCAAAAGCAGCAAATGATGGCGCAATCTAAAGACCCACAAGAACAGATGAGAAAGTCATTGACATCTGTCAGTCTGGAAAGGGTAACAAAGCCAATTCTGAGGCTCTGAGACTCCTGTGAACCACAGTAAGAGCCAATTTCTGGAAATATAAAAAATTTGGAACAGTTATGAGCCCTCCCAGGAGCTGTCGGCCCACCAGAATTCCTCCAAGAGTGCTTATATATAGTAGCCTCTGCGCCTCTTTAGACAGGGAAAAATGATGAAATTTGCGATGAAACAAATGTTAAATAATAGGGAAAATTATGGTTCCTTAGTCTCTATTTTATATCAAACAAACAACATTTGGCAAAGAGGTGAAAACATTTGGCGGCCGCGGATACAAATTCTACCCACAAACTAACGCGCTCTTTTGAGGAAGGAGCAAGCTGATGCATTGGAAGCGATATCAGGGCATGGTATTGTTGGCAAAGCTACCCGCCAGCTAGCAAGTAGGCAAGCGGTGGAACCTGCAAAAAAAACGGGGGGAAATAAAACAGAAAATTGAGAAGTAAAAAACATTAAAAAAGGGAGCAGAGTGAGGAGAGCAACATGTTTTTAAACATGTTGCTTTTTGATGAAGTGGATGCATTTAATCCAGCTGAAGAAATGCACATCAGATCAGATTAGCTGATAGACGATTTTTTTTTTTTTTTTGAGGCAATCAGGGTCACAGAAGTCAAAACGAAAACGGGATATCTTGTTACCAGCATTTGGCAGCAGCACGTTCAGTTGAAGAATGAATCTCATCCCACCAAAGAAGCCCATTGTTGTTTTTCAACTTTTAAATTGTATTGGAGAAATGGTGCTTTACTGGAAGAGCTCGCTTTAGAGCAGTCAGTATGCGGCAAAGGTTGTGAATAAATGCAGCGTTTCACTTTATCAATATTCAATTTAACGTGGAAATGGCTTCAGAGAAAGTGTCTGTCCTTGAGGCAGCTTAAGGTGCCCAAATACTGCAAACAACAACTGCAGTGAGTAAGCTGTCAGGGTCACCAGCAACCACCCATGAGAGGGGCACCATTCAAGGAGAGCGTTTGACAGCCTGCTACTGCTGTGGGGAACAGCATCCTGCTGATAGCTGTCGCTTCGAGGAGTTTGACTGCCATTTTCGAAAAAAGCCTGGCCGCATAGCCCAGAGCATGCTGTTAGCGTGGGAAGGAGAAGGCCGAACAAGCCCAGGCCTCCATGAGCAAATGGTGCTGCTCTGACCCAATAGAAGCGAGGATGCACTGATGGATCCAGCAGGAAACTCTCTTCAGTACTTTTTAATTTACCTAGCTCATCATTGAACACAATAGCACGTTTGCCCTGCCTATTTCTTTCCAGGCTAAATTCAGCACACTGGTTTGCTCTGGTTTGGACCCTGACTGTGGACCAACTGTGCACTGGTGATGGCTGTACAGTTGAACATCTGACTAGTGGAATTAGAAGAGGACACAGAGGCTTCTCTTGCTGTTATTGCAAGGAATGTTTTTGCTGCTTTTAAGTCCCACAGTTAAGGTTACATATTTCCAGTATTCCAGAGATCATATGTAGGTGAACAAGTTGATGAATGTGGCTCAGTCACAGTGTATGCCTAGTGCAATGGTCAAGCAGCACGATTTACTGTGTACTGTTGGTCCACAGTCAGGGTCCAAACCAGTGTGCTGAATTTAGCCTGGAAAGAAATAGACAGGACAGTTTTGAAAGTAACAGAGAGTGGACTGCAGTACATCCTGGCCAAACGTGCTATTGTGTACAATGACAAGCCAGGTAAATTAAATAGTACTGAAGTGAGTTTCCTGCTGGACCCATCAGTGCGTCCTTGTTTCTATTAGGTCAGACCAGCACTATTTGCTCATTGCTCAAAAGTTAAGGCTGAATTACAAACGCTGCAGAAAAAAGAAGTATCTGAACCAGTCACTTACTTAGAATGGGTGGCCCCCATTGTGCCAGTATTTAAGCCAGACAATACCTTAAGGATATGTGTAGCCCCTAAGGTACAGCAATACCCACTTCCACGGATTGAGGAGCATTTGGCCAGACTGGTTGATGGCTGCCAGTTGACTAAGCTAGATTTGTCACATGCCTACCAGCAGCTAGCTTTGGCAGAAGAATCACAAAAACTGCAGATAATTAAGTACTTGGGCTGCTTTGCTGCTTTAGGATCAGAGTGATTTGCCATAGTTGATGGAACCAGGAATTTTGCTGTACCAGAAAATCCTGAAGGGCAGTGTCCGGCCATCAGTTTGACCTAAAGCTCAAGCGCAGTTTGGTTGGGCAACAGGACAATGATCCAAAGCACAAAAGCGAGTTCACCTGAATGGCTCAAAAGAAACAAAATGAAGGTTTGGGGTGGCCTAGTCAAGTTTCTGACTTGAGTGTGATTGAGATGCTGTAACATGACCTCTCGCAGGCAGTTCACGCTTAGAAACCCTCCCTTGTGGCTGAATTAAATCAAGTCTGTGAAGAACAGCGGGCCAAAATTCCTTCACAGCAATGTAAAAGATTTATTGGCAGTTAAAGGAAACATTTGATGGCAGTTGTTGTGGCTTAGGGTGGCACAACCAGTTCTTGGGTTTACGGTTTTGAATAACTCTTTGCCTTCAGCACATGAAATGATCATTTAAGAGCTACATTTTGTGTTTACTTGCGTTTTCTTTGATTTGCATTAAAATTAGGTGGATGGTCAGAAACACGTAAATATGATATATAAACAAAAATAGAAGAAATTGGGATGGGAGCAAATACCTTTTCACAGTGCAATATTTACCCTTTAATTTATGTTGACTCTTTGGGCATTTTCATTCATATGCAGTGAATGGTGTGGAAATAACCTGTTTTGCTGTGAAATCATATTATTTCCGAATAATTATGGACCCCGCTATATATTGCGGTGGCAATGGTCATTAAATTCCTTGTAGAAATGTACAAGTGGGTCCAAGCAAGATGCCTCTGACTGGCTGCACACACAGTTCATACTCTGATGATTTGTGATTCACACCCCACAGCACCAGCCTGAAGTACTCCAAGCCTGGTGCTACTGACGGCTCGCGCCTGCTGCTGGTGTGTGAGGTGGCCTTGGGGAACTGCAAGGATCTCTACCGGAAAGATCCAAGCCTGAGCTCCGCCCCCGAGGGTTTCCACAGCGTGCATGGCGTCCGACTGTCCCCCGCTGTAACCTCTGAGTTCGAGGTGCAAATGAAGATCGAATTACATGGCATTACTGCTGTGATGTGGGACTAAGTTTAACCTGCATATTTCTGGTTCAGATTAGTGTGAATTGCTTCTGTTGAGAATAACTGTAAAGGCAGTGTAATGGTGCAAACACAGTATGTAATTAGAGTAGCATTAACTGAATGTTTCAATGCTGATGGCTACAACTGCCACTGCTGGTAATTGAAAGTGGTCAAATTCTACGACACTGCCTTAGAATAGGAAAAAAAAACTGCCTTGAAGTCTCTTTAAAGAGTTAAAAACGCAATGAACGATTATTATTTAAGTGTTGGTATTAATGTTTGTTGGTGCAAGGATGTTCTCTTAGCCCTGAGACAGCAACATTTTGGCTTGGTGGCTGTGTTTGCTAGGATGATGAGTTTGTGGTGTACCAGACGGATCAGGTTCAGATGAAGTACGTGGTGCAGTTCAGTTTGAAGGAGGAAAAAATTAACAAGTTCCAGCCGACCATTGACTTATCAAGTGACGTGACTCAGCAGGCCTCGCCCTCTGACCTTTGTGAGTTCTGCGCCTGTAAACTTGAGTATTTTTCCAAATTCTTTTTGATCATTGAAATAATCAGAATGTGTGTGTCTGACTGAGCCATTTGATTAGACTGTGATTTTGGGGTGTTTTTTGTTGCTAAGTGCTAGCATGTTTTTCCCCTGTGCAGTGGCAGACGGTGAGGAGGGCAGTATTGGGAGGTACAAAGATCGTCTGGAGGAAGTAACTGCCGGACTGCTGGATAAACAGGGCCAGCCGCTGCCCTTACAAGCTGTGCATGTGAAGTGTAAGCTCATGGATCTGCTGACGCAGGTACAGCACTGGCATCAACTTTACCTGCTTACACAAGGCACTGCCAGTTAGCCAGCTAACCTTAACTGGTCATGCAGGTATTTCGAGCGAGTGTGCTAGCATTAGCATAACTGGTCACGCAAGTACTACGAGTTAACACATGTATCATTAAACTTGACAGGTCACGCCAAATACTGCTGCAAACTAACCTCCATCAGCCTCAGCTGGTCACACACTTTTGTAGCATCTGTAACTAGCTGACATTAACTTCATCTGCTGTCACTGCTATTACGTGTGCTAATGCAAGGTTATTGTAGTTTTCATTAGTTTTTATTTAGTTTTTCAGTTTGCTTTTTTATTTCAATTTAGTTTTAGTTAGCTGAACAAGTGATTAAGCAGTTTTAGTTTAGTTATTATTTTGAGGACTTAACTAGTTTTAGTTTAGTTTTTATTTAGTTTTAAGTCTTAGTTTTAGTTTTTCAGGTCTTAGGAGGAAGGCCCTAATTTTTAGATGCTGACAAGGATAAAAAAATGCATGACACCAAATATGTTTTTACCAAGTCCTTTATTAGTCCTGTATTCTTTAACCATCATCTTTTTTAACATGTGACACTGATGATACTAATATAACTGAAAAAAATCCAAACCATCTCACCCCATACAGTCATCATGCTCACTTATTTCACAGGTGGTAAGAAATGGATGCTTCATGTGCCACGACGGCAGCTGATATTCGCTATGCTTCCCCCCTCTGGAAGCAACTGGTTAACTCTGACTGAACAGGACAGTAATCATGGGAGAAAACGAAACGATCAACAAAAACGAAGCTAATTTTATCTGCAATTCAGTTTAGTTTTAGTTAGTTTTGTATTGTTCATTGTAGTTTTTATTTAGTTTTCTTTTTTTTTAATTTGCATTTTTATTTTTATTTCAGTTAACTAAATCATTTTTTCACTGCTAGTTTTAGTTTTAGTCTTAGTTTTCGTTAACTATAATAACCCTGTGCTAACGTCACCTTTCTGCATCACCATGTTTGTCAGTCCATGTTAAGTCAAAAAATAATTTTAGCCCACAAAGGTCTGTAACTACACCCCAAATGAAGCTGTAAGGTTTTCTTTACACCGTGACTGATCATACCAAAAATGCATTTTTCTTGCAGCCAAAAAAGAAGCTCTCTCCTTAGGTGAACATCTAGTGGCCCTCTAGTGTAGAGAGCATTGAATTTATCGTGATATCCCTCAGCAAAGTGTGGGCTTGTAGGCCTTGAAATCACTTAACATTTTGGATATTCTGTGTTAATATGACTTTATGGCATAAGGTTGATGCATAATGTAAAAAATTTTATTTTATTCCAACATTTGCAACCAGTTAATTTTTCAAAGTGTATATATTTTCCTGAAATGGATCTTAATAGTGTCACACTGTAGTATTTAAAAATGTATTTCAAATGCATTTGACATGGGAAGAATGGTGCTATTATTCTGTCAGCCTTAAAAAAAGGCCAACAGGTGGCATTTTTGCGCGAGAGAAACGCTTTATGAATCGTCTTCATCATGTGCAAGTCATTGAAAGGAGTGATTATAACGCAAAATCCTAAGGATGAGCTCAGGGCTGCTCACTGTTCCACATTTACGAATTGGAAACACAATGCCAAGGCGTTGTCTGGTGATACTGCCACGTAAAGGTAGCAGCTACATTTAACAAATCACCCCTAGTATTTTCGGCAGGGTTCGATAACACCAAATTAAATGCCTTTATCTTCCATCCTCCCAGGTCATTATTTTTCAGTCTTACACCAACCAGAGCATGGCTCCAATTGAAGCCAAGTATGTGTTTCCCCTGGACGAATCGGCTGCAGTGTGTGGGTTTGAGGCCTTCATTAATGGGAAGCACATTGTTGGACAGGTTAGTAACCTCCCCTCCAATCACTGCTTTGCGTGTATTGAGATACTAGAGATAATAGAACTTTACAGTGTTATAGCCCCAGTTTGTTATAACATATATTACAGCAAGGGATGACAGACAAAATTTTAAAACTTAAACAGATTTAATTAAACAAACACTTTTAACTAATCTACTATCTACTCTACTGACCGAGATTGATAAAAAAATGTGATATTTACAGTCCCTTTGGTGGGGTTGCTTTGCGATGATCTGGATGAGGAAAATGCACCAACCCAGGCAAAAATCCACAAAAGCTTCACAGGTCTTGAATAGAGTGGCAGGTCTGGTCAAATGTATCCTTCTCCTTGCAATTTCTCTTACTACTTTACTCTCTCAATTTTGCTCTTTATATACTCTTTTGCAGGTCCCTCCCACCTTCCAGACTTTTTTCAATTCTCTGGGACTTCCCCTCTCAGACATGCCCAGGACATGCCCAAACCTAGCTCCAGACTGGGCTTAACAAAAAAAAGTCAATACTGCCATCTAGTGGCTTTTTTTTTTTCCACATTACACCTCCATCCCAAAAGGGAAATATTTTGACTCAAAGGCAAAATTTTTCTTTTCAATACAAAAATGGTTAAGTAAACACTTGTATGTGTGTGTGTGTATGTGTATGTATGTATATATATATATATATATATATATATATATAATACAATATGCTAATAAACACGTGATATATACACATACTCAAACACGGGATAAGCAATCAGCAATTACATTGTCAGTACCCCTTACATGCTTAATTTCTCCTCCTCCTGTAACTCCTGTTCAAACTCCAATTCAACAATCTCTGATTCTTGTTTATCATCTTACTCAAAAACATTAACAGATTGTGGTCAGTATATACAATCATTGGTTTTTGCCCTGTACAAACATAAACTTCAATGTGTTGTAAGGATAGAACCAGAGCCAACAGCTCCTTCTCAATTGTGGAATAGTTCTTTTGGTGGCGATTGAACTTTCTGGAGAAGTATGCCACGGGATGCTCAATGTCATCAGGGGCACTTCTTTGTAGGAGCACAGATCCACAAGCTTGGTTGCCAGCATCGACCGCGATGGAGAACAGTTTGTTGAAGTCAGGAGATTTGAGCACGGGGAAGTGACAAAGCAGAGACTTCGGGTGATCGAAGGCTCTTTGGCATGCTTCATCCCAAGTGAACTTTACGCTTTTTTTCAAATGGTTAGTGAGACTGAGAGCAATCTCAGCAAAGTTCTTGCAGAACTTGCGGTAGTACCTGATCATTCCAAGGAAGCGGCGCCAAGCTTTTTTGTTGTCAGGACCTGGAAAGTCCTGGCTTGGACTTCAGCATTTATGGGTGCCAACTTACCCTGGCCTATGACGTAGCCAAGATACGTGACAGTGGCACAACCAAAGTCACTCTTGTTCAGGTTCACAGTCAGGTTAGCGTGGGTCAAGCGCTGGAACATTGTCTCTACATCTATCAGATGTTCCTCCCAGGAGTCACTCCATGTGATCAGGTCATCGATGTACGTACTCGTGTGTGGCAATCCCGCGATTGTAGACTGTATCATCCTTTGGAATGTGGCTGGGGCATTTTTCATGCCAAAGGCTAGGACTTCATTCTGGTATGACCCAGATGGTGTGGCAAAAGCAGAGATTCTCTTGGCCCTCTCAGTTAACGGCACACACTAATAACCCTTCAATAAATCAATCTTGGTCAGAAACTTTGCATGCCCTACTCTATCGATACAATCCTCAATCCTAGGTATTGGAAACACATCAGTTCTAATTACAGCATTGACTTATTCTGTACAGAATCTAGTACTTCCATCAGGTTTTGGAACTAGCACACAGGGTGAACTCCAATTTGAGTTGGAGGGTCTGATAATATCATGTTCTAACATGTACTCAACCTCTTTCGCAGCAAACTTTCTCTTTTCAGGATTCATCCGGTACGGATGCGGTTTTATTGGTTTGGCATCACTAACATATACATCATGAGAGGTTATAGAAACTCTTTTGAACATCAGGAAATAGATCTTTATATTTCTTGATAAACCTCTCAAACTGATCTTTCTGTGAGGGTTCTAAGTGCTGGAGTTTTACATCAAAAATTTGACAATTTACATGAAAGAACTTCAGCTTTAATTCTAGGTTCTTCATCTTGAAACTCCCCCTCATCTTCACAAGCCTCGGCCATAGGAGGATCTGAAGTGAGAGCTGCAACCCTAGCATTCCTATCATGATAAGGCTTCAGCATGTTAATGTGACACAAGTGTTTTGGCTTTCTCCTATCTGGAGTCTTCACAATGTAATTGAGATCATTGAGTTTTGTTAGAATTTCATAAGGACCATGAAATCTAGCGAATAGTTAGTTTTCTATTAAATAAATATTAAATAAAATTAAATAATAAATAAATAATAATATAATAAATATTTAACTATTAAATAAAACTCTCATGCAAAAAGGAAGCCATTTTTGAGCAGGATCCAGAAGCGCTGTCATGTTCTGTGTGCTAAGGCTCATTTAAAATGGACTATAGCAAAGTGGCAAAGTTTCCTGTAGTCAGATTAGTCCAAATTTGGCATTCTTGTTGGAAATCAAGGGCGCCGTGTCCTACGGGCTGAAGAGGAGAAAGACCACCCCTCCTGTTATCAGTGTTCAGTTCAAAAGCCAGCATCTCTGATGGTATGGGGATGCATTAGTGCATATGGTGTGGGACACTTGCATGTTGTGAAAAGCACCATGAATGCTGAAAGGTATATCAAGGTTTTAGAGCAACATATGCTCCCCTCCATGACATCTATTCCAGGGAAGGCCTTGTGTACTTCAGCAGGACGATGCAAAACCACATACTGCAGCTATTACAACAGTATGGCTTCATTGTAGAAGAGTCTGTGTGCTGAACTGACCTGCCTGCAGTCCTGATCTATCACTGATTGAGAACATTTGGCGCACAATTAAAGGAAAAGTCCGTCAAAGGAGACCCAAAACTCTCCAGCAGCTGGAAGCCTGTATTAAACAAGAGTGGGATCAAATTCCAACGGCTAAACTCAAGAAACTTGTCTCCTCAATGCCCAGACACCTCCACTCTGTCTTAAAAAGAAGAGGGGATGCTACACCATGGTAAACAGGCCCCTGTCCCAACTTTTTTGAGACCTGTAGCAGGCATCAAGTTTGAAATGAGTTCATTTTGTGGATATAATTGTAAAATTTCTCAGTTTCAACATTAGCTATGTAATCTCTGTTCTATTGTGAATAAAATACTGGCTGGTGTGATTTGAAATTCATTGCATTTTGATTTTATTCACAATTTACACTTGCTAGTGTGAAAGCTGACCAGCTGAGGGAGCGGGAGGGGGGACAATTATACTGTGGCACGGTACGGAACAATCGTACGTAGTGTGAAAGCGACCTAAGTGTTGGCATATGTGGAGTGGGTCTGGGTCAGGGGTGGAGTCTCACTTCATGAGGATCACACTTACTCTCCTCTTCACAGGTTAAAGAGAAGGAGACGGCCAGGAAAGAATACAAACAGGCCATTGAAAAGGGTCATGGCGCATACCTAATGGACCAGGACGCACCCGTAAATCCGCCTCTCTCTTTGCATTCTGTCTTTGAATTTGCTTCCATATTAGTCCCTCTAATTCATCTTAAGTGATACCACAGTGTGAATGTGATACAAATCAAATGCAAACAGTCTGATGTTGGTTGAGTAGGTGAGACTAAATTTATGATGGAATTTCTGTGGTATATTTCCTAATATGATTAATGACATAATTTCCGTCCGATTGAAAAATTTTTAACCAGTATTTCAGATCCTTTATTAGGCCAGGCATTGAAAAAATATTATATTTCAAGTGTTATTAGAAAATTAGATGAAGTACCCAGGTGAAGTATGAGTAGAAAATAAAGGCACACACAGTTGGCTTGGATTTTGCATATGAGGCTGAGAATGTGCTAGGATACGTATGTAGCAAGTAGAGAAGTAAAATCTAGGGGTCAAAAATGAAAAGTCCTGCCTTGTGTTTGTTCAAGGTATTAACTCAACTTGCTGGTTTTGGTTGTCATTTCAGCCGTTGTTCGACTTTTTTGTTGTGGGAAAATTCAGCTGTGTTGAAGGGCTGAATCGCAGGCAGCATGCTGACGTGTGCTCTGTGCTCTCGGACTCCTTTACATAGGACGTGTTCACCATCAGTGTTGGAAACCTGCCGCCGGGGGCCACAGTTCTCATCAAAATCACCTACATCACTGAGCTGGTGGTCGTGGGCGGATCCCTCTTGTTCTCTTTGCCCAGCAGCGTGGCTCCGTGGGAACAGAGCAAATCCTTATACCAGAGGACTCAGGTACACGGGGAACAGAGATGGGCAGTCCAGGGTCAGAGAGTAAAAATCCTGTCACGCGATTCTTACACCCCTGAACTCATCCAGCGGATTTTACTAATCATCACTCACCCCTGGTCGAAGAGTTACGTCAGTTAGCAAGTTCGGGCGGTTCCCATAAAATACTGGGGAGGAGTTTTACTGTCTGAATCTGGATTTACCACCTCTGCTAAGCGCTTTTTTCTAATGCTTTTGAGCTTTATGACACAGTTGGCCACTAAACTCAATGAACCTGGTGTTTCTAATGGATGTTTAAATGTGATATTCATAGGGAAAATGTTTGCTTTTGTCTTAATTAAAGTTGTAGTATATGTTCTGAGAATCAGTTGAGAAAGATTGAGACGTTGAGAAACATCCCTGATCCTTCCCACCGAGCACGTGTGGCCGTCTGCGTGGAGACTCCCAGACACACCCCCTCTACCAGAGCAACAAGCTGGCCAACACTTAATGATAATACCACAACAGCTCCGCAGTGCAATATTTATTCCACATAAATGAACAAGAAGAACATAGGCAAATATCTTATATCTGACCATTTCTCAATCACCGGGATGTTTGCGGTGTGTTTTAGCTGGGGTTTCTGCATCAGTAAGAGAGCGCGCCGTTCACAAACGCCACAATAAACTCATTCACAATAACGTTACTCAATCAGAAATACATATAAACAAGTTCATGAGTTCATTGAATGCATTCAGACACAACACTGATGATAGCAATGCTAGTTTACAATACTAAAAATAGTAAACGTTCCGACGCCGTCTGCCGACACAGAAAACGACCGGCAGCGACACTCGGGAGTGTCAACTAGAGCGAGGGGATTGGATGAGAGTAGGAGAGAGACGTTGACCAATGTGAGCCATCCGGCCGGATGGCTTACATTGGTCAACGTCTCTGCAGCCCTGCAGCCCCTAGCCTAGAGTGAATGGTTTTTTTTTTTTTGCTCTTCACATTGTGTAAGAAATGAGCTTATTAATAATTATCAAACTTTCTAATCGTATACTGCAGCTTTAAAGTAAAATGAGTCAACAGCTGTGTTACCCACTATGAAGGTTTTGCGGCTGTACAGTAGAATTATTTATGCTGATAAAATGATTATGGCTAATTGATTTTTGAAACAAGCAACTGCATATGTACTGAGCTCTGATATTTTTTTATTAAGGTCTTATTTTTTTTTTATTTTGTTTGCTGTATGTTAAAATATACAGTACGTGACAGTATTTAATTTTATTAGCGCAGGTTGGTTAATATTTATTCATGTAATGAAAGGATTGTTGCTACATTCTGTGTGACAGGAGTCTGTGCAGAAGGTGTATGTGAATGAACTACAGGAAGACAAGTGAGTGTTTAATTTCCCCTGATTTCTCTCGGTTTGGTCAGGATATACCCAGAAATGTTCCCCATTTACTTGTGAATTTACACGTAACACATAAATGAAAGAAATTACACATCTATATTCTGTATTTTTTAATCTATTCATGTTGGGTGGTATAGTGGCACAGCCGATGCACCACAGCAATAATATTATGGGTTTGAATTAGGGGTGTCAACGTCTACAATTTTTTTCTACATGGAATTGGTAAGAGAAAGCAACTCAAAAAGAAGCCAAAGTATGCTGAAGTGAGAGGAAAAAACTTCTCCTTTATATCCACAAAGTTAAAAAAGTAGAGGGTGACTCTATCAATTATTCACTAAAATTGGCGAAAAAAAATGATTTCTTCCTCCTCTTTAGACGAGAGGATGTGTGATCAGGTCGTGAAAAGCCGACAGAACACCAACCAACAATATAATGTACAACAACACGCAACAATATGGGTTAAAATAACAAGCCATTAACAGTTTTTGTTTTCAGCTGCACGACATTTGCACATGGAGAAGATGATGAGCGCCGCGCTCTTCTCAAGTCCTCCGCAGCCTATTCTTGAAGTGGCGCGACACTGGCTATGGCTGCGGGGGTTTTTTTTTTATTTTTTATATCAAGGTAACATTGCGCCCCATGCATCTGTATGCGGATAACTGCACTAGCGGGAACATTTAAGTGTATTGTTAGTTAATGTTATTATCTGAAGCTTTCAGGCAACATTATCACCCCTAAAAATAGGCGACTATATGTATTGGTGAGAAATGAACGAGGAGGAGAAGAGGAGGAAAAAAATGACGTGTACACATTTATTTATTTTTCTAAACGGTTATGATTTGTTATCCGTGTAGCCGTTTACACGTGTAGATGTCGACACCCCTAGTTTGAATCTGGCCTGGGGCCTTTCTGTGTGGAGTTTGCATGGTCTCCTTGTGTTCGCTTGGGCTTCCTCTGGGCACTGCAATGTCCTCCCGCTGTCCAAGCACATGCATCATGCTAATTGACTGTAAATTTGATAGGTATGAGCGCGTATGTGTGTGTGAGTGTGTGTGAATGTGTGTGTTCCTGCCTTTCACATGAAGTCAGCTGGGATAGGCTCCAGATCCCCTGTGACCTTAGCAAGGCAGAAGCAATACTGATAATGGATGCATATATTATGGAACTTACTGTGGATAGACAAAGTATTTTCACAAATCATGCAAAATACGTGGTGATAACGACACTGTAGAACCAGTGTCATGTTCGGTTGAGCGGGCAAACTGTCATCTTATCAGCCATGTCAACAAACCAACAGAAAGCTTTACGTTACAAGCTGTTGTCTTTTAGAAGCCAGATTTGTGAGCTTCAAGCAACTGTTTCATCTAATCTGAACTTCATTGCTTTGAGGTTGACTTTTATCAGGTCACAGAGGAAAGTTTTTGAGGTTGACTTTTATCAGGTCACAGAGGAAAGGCAAGATGTAATTACATATTAACTGTAAAAGTAAAGTGAAAATAGTTGACTAACAGTTTCTTAACGGCGCCTGTTCCCTCAGAGTCTTTACCCTGGACATGTGCATTCAGATGCCTTACGAAATCTTACGCTTGACCTGTGTGACTCACCGCATTAAAATCAAGGTAAGGCGATCTTCCATGGCACTTTTCTTCTGCAAGTTTGCCAGCACCCTGAGTTTGTAGCATCATTTAACTCACAGCACTGGTGGCGCCCATGCCATAAAATTCACAATGAATATGAACCATACACTGTGTTCATCCGACTGCACGGCATATCCTTCCATTTCTAAGGGCTTGTCCTGTGTTATGGTGGCCGTAGTGATGTCTAATGAATGTAATTGCAGTTAGTTGCTGCGGGAGTGTTTGAGTTGTAGGTCATGTGATGAAAGGTCAGAAGCCACCTCATTAATTATACACAGTACCTCGGACACTGAGGAGAATTTAGGACGTAACAACGACAAATCCACCGCGCCCCCTTTACACTCGGTATTTCCACCACTGGGGGATGAAGCTGGGTTAGTTTGGTGGGGCAGTTGGAGTATCTGGGGGGGGGGTCATTTCCCTTTGCAAAGCACTATGCCAGTGTTTCCCAAACCCCGTCCTGGGGACTCATTGTCTCTTCTGGTTTTTGTTCCAGCCGTAATTGCAATCCCAGAATTTTAATGAGTTGCAAATTTTTCTAGCTGTGCTTCCCTTACTTACATGGATTATTTACATCGTTAAGCTCCATTATGTCAAAAATGGCTATTTGTGCTATTACTGAAGAAGCGCTGGAGAGCTGCATATTAAAATTCTACTATATTACAAATTACTTTCTTGCATTAGAAGAGAGCAAAATTGTGACTCTCGATATTGTAGAATCAACTGACTTTTAATTGTTGAAACTGTGGACATGTGGTCACTAAATCTATCCACTTATCAGGTAAGATTTCAAAGACAAAGCAAATTATTATTCGTCAAACCTGCTGTTTTGCGATTGGTTTCAGGAAAACCATTTGGAAAAAATGTTGAACGCCTGTGTGCAGAAGCCTAATGAGCAGCTCATTGACTCACCACAGTCATGATTTTTATTATTCAAAACTTATTGCCACCTTGGCTTGGCTTCTGTGCTAGCAATATCACAAAATAAACACAATATATAAATGCTGGGCTTTTAAACATCATGGACTGCATAGCTATTTCTGTCAAAGTGGTTTAAGAGGGTGAATTGTCCCTCTGGCCTGAAGAGCAATTAATTAAAAAATGAACAGCTTGTTAATTTTGGGATTGTCAGTGTGATTGGAAGGAAAATCAGCGTACACAGTGGATCCCCAGGGCTGAGTTTGGGAACGTCTGTACTACTGTCTCTGCTGTTATTGGTCACTTGCCATGTATGGCAGAGACACTGCAAGTTATACCTGTAGGAACTGACAACTGTTAACTGTTGTGAAGGCCAACATCACAGGTCCATGATTTGTGAATGTACTCCACTGCACCTTTGATATTTTGTGTCCATGTACCTTTTTATTTTTATTTGGGCTTAAATAAATTGTAAAATGTGTGTGTGTGGTATCTCGATGACAGAAAACGGACTGCGTGGCAGTGGTCAGCACACACCCAGGACAGATGCTGGGGCCTGAAGGATTCCAGCTGTCCTTCACTCTGTCCCAGGTCCACATGCCCAGGATGTGGGTAGAGAACCATCCAGAAAAAGACAGCCAGGTAACTCTTTCTCTCCCCTTCTATGCCTTCTCACTCACTCGCTTTATTCACTATGGGGTCTATTCTCCCATGCGCTTAAGTCGAAAAAAGCGCGTAGCTACGCGCTTTTTAGCCTACGCGTATTCTCCCCTCGACTTAAGTCTGTGCATTACGCGCCTTGAAGGCACTTACGCGCTTGGGGCGGAGCAAGGCCAAAATCGGGGCGTTTCCGGGCGTTTCTCATGCAAATAACACTTACGCGTATTCTTCCCCTGGCTTACGCGCTTTTTCTGTTAAGCGCTTTTGAGGGCTGTATTAAGGTCAAGCGCCAACATTAGGCGAAATTGAATATTGCGTTTGATGTCGGTTATAGGCCGGATTTTAACATTACTTTTATTTTATTGAACATGGTAAAGGTTGAGACATTTAATATTCGATTGTTCTTCCTTATATTTCTCAAAGCCATGATAATTTATCAAACGAAATCATCACATGATATTACGCATCAGCCTCTTCTCCAATCAGTTAAATTACAAACGCAAAACAATTAATTAATACGAGTATACATAAGACCATCATTCTACCATGCTCTCAAAATCTAAAGCCAAAATGCCAGTCCTGCATTTGCTTGCACTCTTGCGTGATTGGGAAAGAGTAAGAGGGGCGCGCCGAGCTCGAAGACGAACACGCATATATCGGCTTCGTTTGAACATCCTGGGACAAACAAACATCGAGTGCAACCAGCGCTTTCGCCTGGACCGTGCATGAGGCAATCATCTATCTTTGCTGACTTCTGGATGAACTGCTATCCAGCCGCAGCAATTATCCACAAAACATACCCGTGGTCATCAACGTCAGAACTGCGCTGTCGCTCCTGGCATCTGGGTCGTTCCAGAGAGTGGCTGGTGATGTCATTCACATCACAAGCGTCTGTTTCAAGGTGTCTGACGCAGTTCGTTAGCGCTTCAAGTTCTTCTCCGTGCACTTCCACCGCAGAAAGAGTGGATGCCATCCCCTCCTCCTGTGCTGTAAAATGCACAGGGGATGATGGTTGCCCACCACCTGTTGCGTGGACACTTTTCCGGTGTGCAGAGAACCTGGCTTTTACAGCGCCCCGCAGATATCTCCATTTATGCTTTAAATCGGGGATAGGCCTACTGCGCTTACATCTCCCCACCGAAGCCACATCCAGAACGATTCGCAGCTTAATTCCTCGGATCAGCCTTCATTGCTTGCTTGCCAAACAACACCAACATCTGTGAAATTTGGTTTTCGGCTTTGGCTCGACGTCGCCATCATTGTCTTCCATGTTCTATTAAGAAATGCGACTGCCCTGTATGTTCGTGATAATCTAAAAATTGTGATATTCTCACGAGTGAGGGGATTGATTTTCTAATTGAGGATATCTGTATTAACTAACTCGAGTCCTAGTAATTTTTTACCATTGGTAATACTGTGTAATTTAATGTGTGAATAAAGATATTATTAAATAGGCTACTCTAGATGGAGCCCTACCCTGGCAAATACCAAAGCACTATCCATTTGTTAATCAATTTTAGCCTTTAAATAATAGCCGACATGGGAAGAATCATTATCAGTAAATGGGATAATTGATTATAATAAAGTATTAGGCACAAGTTCAAGTGAATGTGTCGCTCAAATCAAATAGGATGATAGGCTATGGATATGGAATTCCGTCATTACTGAGGCGGTTTCGGGGCGGGGAGATGACCGCGTGCGGGGTAAGAATCCTTGTTAAAGCGTTTCCATGTCCTTTAGTTGCAAACCTGACATCGGAGTAGTTTTCAAGTGCGCAATTTCTAAACTAGATCATATAAACTGTCTTTGGTTGTCTTTGTGTGACTAGAATGTTCCCTTTGTCTTCTTCCCTGTCTTCCACGGAACAAACAGGCTGGTGTAGGAGGGGCACATTTTCAATTATCTGATTGCGCTGATTGAGAAGCGCTAAATTCTTTATTTATTATTTAATTATCACGGCAATTTGTTTGTTTGCATAGCTTTAATGCCATGGTGGCTAGAGTAAGAAATAACAAGTGTTTGTCACTAACATATCCCCCGCCGCTGCAATTTTATGTGTCCGTAAGGACGGAGCCCAATGCTATATCCCCCGCTTCGCGCTAATTGCGCGGCGGGGATAAAAAAAAAAGAGATGTCTGAATTACGTCTTGTAATTGAAACGGACAGACATAGGCCTACTATTACAGCGGCATATAAAACCTCGTATCTTCACAATGACAAACTTCACAGGAAAATAAAAAATAAAATGAAATAAAATAATAATAATTAAAAAAATAATAATAAAATAATATAAATGGATAAATATAGTTTAAAATAAAAAAAAATGTTTAATTTTGCATGTAAGAATAGTGGACACACGAGTTTTCGTTTCTTATCAGTTTGGAGATACGAGGTTTTATCAGCAGGCCGACGATATTCAAATTTAAAGTCTGGTTTGCGTTTTCCATGGACCACAAATGCGTTTTCATGGTTAGTCAGAAAATCCTTTTTCCATGTTTTCCTGATAGCCATAATCAATGAGCTTTGTACAGAGTCTGCCTCTCTTTTGGATCAGTCACACCTCTTTCATAAGGCAGCCTACATTCTGAAGTTAAGCGCTGTGGGCGTGATCGAAGCGAGTAGGGGAGAATACGCGTAACTCAAAAGCGCTTAACTCGAAGCGCGTAAAAAAAGACTTAGGCGCTAATGGGAGAATAGACCCCTATTAGAAGTGCTTGGGAAGCATAGTTGCCGCACAAATTTATGCTTCATATTATATATCTGTGAGACTATATCTGAGACATTACACAAAATGCAGACTGTTAGAAGATGGCAACTAAGGAAATTACTCAGATTTAGAGAGGGAGAGAGCACACCCGTATGAATCTGTTTGCATTCTTTGTCTCAGAAGAGTGCAAGTCGGCATTTTAGAGAGGAGTCTGGTATTGTGGTGGACAGGAAGTAGCCAAAAACACAGAATGTTAATGGATCAATGGTAATATACAGCGCCCTCAATAATTATTGGCATCCCTGGTTAAGATGCGTTCTTTAGCTTCTAATAAATTCAGTTTTTTTCTAAATAATATAGGACTGCAATGAAAAAAAGAGGAAAATCCAACCTTTAATTCAAGTGCATTTATTCAGTGGGAAAGGCATCCCACAGTAAGAAATAATTCTTTTACATCAAATCATGTGTGCCACAATTATTAGCACACCTGATGTTAATACTTTGTACAACCCCCTTTTGCCAACAAAACAGCACCTAATCTTCTCCTATAATGTTTCACAAGATGGGAGAATACAGAAAGAGGGATCTTCGACCATTCCTCTTCGCAAAATCTCTCTAAACCATCCAGCGACCTGGGTCCTCTCCGCTGCACTCTCCTCTTCAGCTCACTTCACATGTTTTCAATGGGGTTGAGGTCTGGGGACTGAGATGGCCATGGGAGGAGCTTGATTCTGTGTCTGGTGAACCATTTCTGTGTAGATTTGGCCAAATGTTTAGGGTCATTATCTTACTGAAAGACCCAGTGACGACCCATCTTCAGCTTTCGGGCAGAGGCCACCAGATTTTGATTTAAAATATCCTGGTAAGTCAAAGCGTTCATGATGCCATGCACCCTAACAAGGTTCCCAGGGCCTCTTGAAGAGAAACAGGCCCACAGCATCACCAATCCTACCCCATACTTCACAGTGGGCATGTGGTGCTTTTCTGCATACTCATCTTTTTTGTTCCGCCAGACCCACTTAGAATGTTTGTTGTCAAAGAGCTCTATCTTGGTCTCATCTGACCAAAGCACACGGTCCCAGTTGAAGTCCCAGTACCGCTTAGCGAACTCCAGACTTTTCCGTTTATGATTGTGAGTGAGAAAAGGTTTTTTCAGTGCATGCCTCCCAAGCAGCTTGTTGGCATGTAGATGCCACCTGATGGTTGTTTTGGAGGCTTTGTGACCCCAAGATGCTACCATTTGTTGCAATTCTTTAACAGTGAGCTATGGAGAACTTTTCGTTTCTCTTACCATCCTCCTCACTGTGTGTGGTGGCAAAATAACCTTGCGTCCTCGTCCAGGCTTGTTTACCACTGTTCCAGTTGTTTTAAACTTCTTAATGATTCCTTTGACAGTAGATATGGGCAGGTGCAGGTGAGTGGCTATTTTCTTGTTGCTGTCTTGTGAAGGTCGCCACACATCTACCTTACTTGAATGGTGTGTTCCTTTGTCTTTCCCATGTTGAAAAGTGGATAAGAGAAATGGCCACTGTGTCACGTTATATTTATACCCCAGGCAAACAGGAAGTGATGAATTACTAATTAAATGTTCCTAGATACTCTGATCAACTTTGTAAACTGCTGTAGAAATGACAGAAATACTTCAGTTACATTTATTTCCTAGGAATTGTTAGGGGTGCCAGTAATTGTGGAACAGGTGATTTTATGAAAAATAATTATTTCTTAGTCAGAGATTTTTTTCCCTTAAAATTCACTTGAGTTGAAGGTTACATTTTTCTTCAATTTTCAGTGTGAGAGTATACTTCTGCAATAAAAACTGAATTTATGAAGGCTTTTAACACATCTTAACCACGGGTGCCAATAATTATGGAGGGCGCTGTATGAGCAGCCATGAAAAAAAGCTGGCAGGGTCAAAATTTTCAAAATTCAGTTTTATGCTATTTTTTTTTTATAGAGTGGACCTTTCTCTTTCAGAAATTGGCAGTTATACTAAAATGTCGCCATTGGTTATTGGACTATGACGTCATCAAAATGCTGGTTGCCTAGCAACCAGCCGTAAACCTGGAAATCTGAAATCAACAAGAATTTAGTGTTACTACATGTATTGTAGCATTCATTTTACCTGCATCTAAACTTTGAGCGCTCTCCATTCATGTGCTGCTTGACTGATTTTCAATCGGATTTCAGGGAATAATAGCAGTGGCGGAGCTAGAACTGGGAATTTGGGGGGCACAGGCACGTGCCTTTATGACAGCTGTTAGTCCTGGCAAGTCCTCAATCATTTTCCTTAATTGACACATTTTCCAATTGTCATAATTGGCAACTGAAGACACTGATTCTCTCCATATGCGATCTAACAGCAATGAAATCATGGGTGTTATTTTCAGAACAGTGGCGTAGTCAGAACTGAGAATTGGGGTGCACAAAACATCGGTTTAAAACAATTATTTGTCCTGACCTGTTCTCAATAATTTTCATAATTAACAAAAGATTCACTCCGAGAGCACTCCACTCTTAACAGGTGCTGCCTGTTTTCCCCAATTAGGTAAGACAACAGTCATTCATCTGGATGCGTATTTGCTGTATTGAAATCTACGTTATTCAAAGTTGCATATCTGGGCAAATAGCTTGAGCCGCACACTTTTTATAGCCAATTTAACTGCCGAGTGCCACTTTTTTTTTATCAACCCATGCAATACAGAGAGTGAAAGGCGATATTTCGTTGGAACGCGTACCAGTTCAGTCAATGTGAAGCATTGGCCTATTAATAAGTAAATAATTTTTCTGTACTGAAATTAGCCCATGCTTTCATCGCTGTTAGATCGCATATGGAGAGAAAACATGTCTTAAGTTGCCGATTATGATCATTGGAAAACGCGTCAATAAAGGAAAATGATTGAGTACTAGCCAGGACTAATTGTTGTCAGAAACGGACGTGTCTGTGCCCTCCCAATTCCCAGTTCTTGCTTCGCCCCTGAATAATAGCCAATTTATGGCAGTATTAAAATGGAAATTTGAGGGTATGCTGAGGAGATTCCGCGTGACGTATATGGAGCTCAATCCCGTGGACCAGAAGCAGTTTTCCAAATACGAAAGTAAACACAGTCCATGGCAAGCAGGACATATAAATCGCGTTTTTCTCAATTGCATGATCGCTGCTCGGAGGTACCTTTTACCATATACCATATACCATACCATATTTACATATACCCTCCTTCATAAGAGGCAACTACTCCAATTGTTCGAAATCCAATGGTTCGGAAATACTGCTTTGGCAGAATGAGCTTGTAGCCTATTTCACGATACCAGCTATCATGATGTAACATTCATTTGGCCGATGCTTTCATCTGAAACAACGCTATCTATAATCACCGTGGGTAGTATCTGACATGGCTATCTTGTACCGTGCCGAGAGGCTTGCATGATATATGCCCCTGTAAGTATGGACCACACTATTCAGATAACCTCCACTGGACAGAACCCATGAATGGAACACTGAATGTATTTTAGTGTTGAATTTCGGCATTAAGGAATTACAGATCATCATTAGCTATTAGAACCAGTGACTAAATCCTGACCTGGTTACCCTCCCTGGTAAGTAGTTGAGCAATAGCATTACCGATTAGCCAGAGCATCATCATATTTGACTGTTGGGCAGGGTGGGTATTTATGGTCCTTGAGGTTTCAACCAATTATACTGACTAATTGAGCTAATTGGTGGTATACACAAACATGGATTTGTTCATATATTTGATTGAAGACAAATTTTTCATATAGGGAAACATTTTGGTGGTCATTAATGACAATTGAAAGAAACATCCGATTCCATCAATGCTTTGGCTAATTAAGAAAATCAACCAATTTAAGGCCAGAAGTTACTGTGAAAACCAGGGACAGATAAAGCCTTTGTTGCCCACCTCTGGGTGCTCAAGGGTATTATTGGGATGGAGAGTCATCCTGTGATAGTGAAGTCTGTAATTTTATGATTCCCAAGTTAAGGGATGCCTGTTCACTGGCTGTTAAAATGTAATATGCATATGAAATCCCGTTTGAACTGCAGAAAAATAAAAATAAGAGGCGTGTTTGTGCTCCACCTCTCTCGGCAGGCCTGCATGCTGGTGTTCTACCCCAACTTTGATTCCAGCGCCGGGGCCGGGCCTGGGAAAGAGGGTGGGGACACTGAGGTGATTATCCTGCTGGATACGTCCGAGTCGATGAGGGGTGTAGCCTTGAAGGACGCGCGCAGGATTGCTGTTCAGGTCCTGAACACACTGGACCCTGCAGTTCGTGTGAACATCCTTTCCTTTGGCTCAGGTAGGACTCTTAACTTGACGGTGGTACAGTCCACTAGGTTGGGCTCCTAATACACACTGGGCAGATCCTGGTGAGAACTGCCACAATAGCTCCGGTCAGATGACATATAACTGCTTGACTTCCCAGTATTTTGCTTCTTGTAGTTTGAATGGGCTAAGCACAAATTTCTCAAATATATCTGCGAAACTTCCTGCAAAACTTCCCACCCCTACTTGAGAAGTTTCCCGCTTCCCAGGAAACTTCTCAAAGTTTTCAGTGGTCTTGAAACTATGCATAGTTTGTCACGTGATTAATATCATCTCTTAACATGCGGTCTGTTTGTTTCCTTTTTTTTTTTGCGAGTGTGTATTTATGTATACTGTCTACTCATCAAGCTAGCCTGCATGCTATCAGTAGTGTCGCGATTTTACCGACTTAACGCTGATCAGAGGTACAGCAAAAGATACAGAACTAACGATTTGTTAATTAAGTTAGATATTAAACGCAAATATCACACACTTGTCAGTGTGACAGGCTGCGCCGGGACTGCGTGCGTATTAATTAGCATTGCATTTCCTGTATATCAGATTTGCTGTATTATTTATGTGACGACCGAGGATCGGTGAGGTTTCTGTCATTGCTGAGCATGCGTAGTAGTGGCCCAAACTACGAGTAGTTTAGCATTGCCCCAACTTCCAGAAGTTCGTCGACAGTGCGATTATGCATTTGAAACTTTTGGAAGTGATCGAGAAGTAAACTTCACCTAGTTTTGCGTAGTCTGACTGGGGCTATTGGAGCTCAAGCTCTGGGAATATTTGAGGTAAAATATGTGGCGAATCTCTTAAACACTGGCTCTCAAGTGCCACGGCCATCGCCCTTCGGTTAATATAATTACCTCCTCATTATAACATGCTAAAAGATGTAGCAAACTGCCGGAGATGAGAGGCATAGCTCTCCTGAGTTGATTCAAAGAAAACAGTAATGACCAACAAGAGTCCAGCAATCTGTCTAAAACTAAAGTTAAGCTCCCAGGCTAGCCACACAATGGGTCAACTAAAATAGAAGGAATTGTTAAAATAAACAAATTCACAAAAACTGGTCGTCCAGGTCTCATAGGAAAGATTTGGGGTCACTGTTCTCTTCTCTGAAGTATTTTGGAACCTACGGTGGGTGCACTAATGAGAATAACCATCTGTGAAAGGGAGAGACTGCGCAGGGTTCGAGGAGTACAGAAGTGTTGATACTTGTGTAATTCATAAATAATTTGTTTTAATTATTATTTAATTCTCTGTGAATGATGTTTTACAGTCATGTGTCCTGTGATGTTTTTTTCTCTACAGTTCATGAGGAGCTGTACCTGTTCTCCAAATCTTGCAGAGAGGTCATCACACCCGCCATAAAGTTTGCAATGGTGAGTCCCATATGAAGTGTATCTCCTGTTACTGAGGGATTAATGCATGGGGACACTCAGAATTGAGACATTTTAGTTACAAGCAGTGGCGAAGCCAGAACTTGAAAATGTGTATGCACAGAACATCCCTTTGCAGCAATTATTAGTCCTTTCTTGTTCTAAATAATTTTTCTTAATTAACAAAAAATTCAAGCTGAAAGCACTCCACACTATCAGGTGTTGGTAATTCTCCTCAAGATGACAAGATGACAGCTATTCATTTTGGATGGGCAAATGGTGCGTTTCAATCACCCTTATTCAAAATTTTGTAAAGGTGTTTCAAATTTTTGTGTTTAGTTTAATTTAAACAATTTTAACAATGATAAAATGCAGGTTATATTGCCTGAAAAGGTAGCATGGAAGTTCCAGAGCAGTTTACCTTTCGAAAAACAAATACCTACTTATGAGTAAATAATTTTTCTGATCCATATTTAGGTTATATTGAGTCGCCCTTAGGTCGCGTCAAGTTTGAGTTCAACTGAAATAAGTCGCCCTTAGGTCGTGTCATATATTGAGTCGCCTTTAGGTCGCGTCAAGAAATAATCTATGTCTTTACTTGCCAATGGACTATTCTTATACGTACTTGGAAACCATGTTAGCAAAGGAACTTGATTTAGGACAAGTCAGGACTAATAGTTGTCGTAAAGGGATGTTCTGTGCGTGCACATTTTTGTGTGTTCTAGCCACGCCACTGGTTACAAGTACAGTTTACTGATGTATCTGTGTGATGCAGTATGCTTATACTCAGTGTAGCAGTTGGCCAATGACATAAATTTGTCAATTGGCTTTGTGCGCCAGCACGGTTTATTTGAGAATAAAAAATAATAATAATAATATTGAGGTTCAACTGAAAACTGTCAGTTTTCATTTGTGGGTATGTACATTTTTGTTGAGTGAGCCACTTAGTAATTACTGTTGTTCTTAAACACTGTCACTGCCTAAATAACTTATTTCAGTTGAACTCAAACTCAGTCCTTGGGGACCACTGTGTATGCTGGTTTTTGTTCCAACCACAACTGCATTTTACTAATTTAATTATAATTAAGTCTATGCTCCGGCACTCGGCAACGGCATTTCAGAACTCTTCAGCAAATGAAGGTAATTTTGGTGACTAGTACGTGGTTTTGTCCGATTACATTTTTCAGTCAGACAGCTGTTTATTTTATACAGCGAGTTGCGTGATTGCAAAAACAGGTGTACGTACTTGTCGCCGAAATTACCTTAATTCGCTGAAGAGTTCTGAAATACTGTCGCCGACCACCGGAGCATAGACCTAATTATAATTAAATTATTTTTCTGTACTGAATGTAGCCCATTGTTTTGTCGCTTTTAGATCGCATGGGGGAGAAAAGCCATGTCTTCAATTGTCACTTGATTATTCTTGAATTGGAAAACATGTTAATGCAGGAAACCCATCAAGAATTAGCCAGGACAAATTGTTGTCAATAAAGGGTGGGATAATAGTCACTAATTTTTGGGTCTAACACCGCCTCTGGGGTGTTTCATTCTGTAAAAAATGCCCAAAAGCCGTAGTGAGTTGACATGTATGCAAATGCTGCCTAAAGCATAACCTCCTTGGCGGAGGTAATTAGCAGCTTGTTAAAATTCTGATGACAATACTTGTTGGAAAAAGTCCAGCACACGCAGCTGTCCCCCAGGATCAAGTTTGAGGACCATCGACTCACAGGCATCATCAGTGTATGAAAATTTCTCTCTTTTTGCTTCCTAATCCTTGTTGTCTCAGTCTTCCCCACCAGTTGGGGGCAGCACTGAGCTGTGGAGACCTCTGCGCAGCCTGAGCCTGCTGCCACCATCGACAGGCACAAGGAACCTGTTGCTGATTTCAGACGGTCACTTTCAGAACGAGGCCCTGACCCTGAAGCTGGTTCGGCAGAGCGTCCAGCATACCCGCGTATTCACCTGCGGGGTCAGGTGGGGAACTGGCAGGCTAAACCACCTCATGGTGAGGCCAGATTTATCTTATCCTGGCCTACAGTATCCTAGACTCATCCCGGATTACTCTATAGCCCTAGTCAGAGTACGCAAAACTACGCAAAGTTTACTTCTCGATCAATTCACGAACTTTCATGGGTGCAGTCACACTACAGACAAACCTCTCAAAGTTTGAGCGATGCCTGTGCGTGGTCAGCAATGACCGGCCTATGCTTGAGAAACTTGTTAAGTTCATCATATTAGGGGAATGCAAACCTGCCCCTGCCACTCCGCCTGTTGTTGTCTGCGCTTTATTGAACGATACTTTCAACATTTTAATTTTATCATCCCCCTGGCATAGAATGCAGGGGTATATAGGCATCGCCTCGTCCCTCTATCCGTCCGTTCGGCCACAATCATTTTGTTTCCGCAGCAGAACTCGGAAACTATGCAAGATATTAGCACCAAGCTTGGTACATGTATTCTATGTATAGTCTAGATGTGCCTTTTGCTACTTTGGAAATTTCAGGATTCCTATTTTTATCCCCCCGGCATATAATGCGGGGGCATATAGCTATCGCTCTGTCCGTCTGTAAACATAAGCTTGTCCGGGCCATATCTCGGAAACTATATGTGCTAGCTTCACCAAACTTGACACACGTCAATCATGATGTGTAGATGTGCCTTTTAAAGGTTGTTACACAACCTACAGCTGGGGGGATCTGCCATTGCCAGATGGCTCTTGTTGTTGTTTCCATGGCAACAAACCTGGACTTTGTGCACATCAGGCCAAGTTCGTTTCTGGAGCAGAACTCAAAAACCGTTCAATATATCTTACTGAAACTTTGCATGTGTATTACTCACATACTGAAGTGGTGCCTTTTGATATTTTCAGATTTCTGACAATGTAATTTTTTTCATTTCCATGGAAGCCAGTTGCATTTGGACTCTGTACAGAGATAGGTTCGTTTCTGGAGCACAACTCAAAGACCGTTCAATATATCTTTCTGCAACTTTGCTTGTGTTTTACCCACATACTAAAGTTGTGCCTTTTGATATTTTCAGATTTCTGAGAAATTTTTTTTTTTTTATTTCCATGGAAACGAGTTGGATTTGGACTCTGTGCAGAGATAGGCTTGTTCCTGGAGCTCAAAAAAAAAAAAACTCAAAAACCGTTCATTATATCTTTTTGAAACTTTGTATGTGCAATACCCAAGTACTGAAGTGGTGCCTTTTCATATTTTCACATTTCTGAATTTTTTTTTTTTTTTCCTTTCCATGGAAGCGATTTGAAAGGGTTTGTTTCCGACGCAGAACTCAAACACTGTTCATTCATGACCCTTGTATTTTATATTTCCTTGGCCAACGTGTGCTTCATAGTCTTTGCTAGATGTTGCCAGTACATACTTCCAGATCATTACAGAGGAAAATCACCTCAACATTCTTGTTTGAATTTCTTTGAAGGTGTAGGATTGACATGACTTTCGCAAATAAATATGCCATGTCATCTTCTGATGACTCTTGTTTATTTGATTCGGGGACCTCGAAAATCCCGCCTCCTTCATCTGCTGCGCGCTAACACTGTACACGGTTTTGTTTCTTGTTGTAACATTTGTAGTTTCTTTAAATACAGCATTTTGCGTCACAAACTAACTATCAATTTGGTCTCTGCTGTCTCCCAGTGGCCTCTGTTATCCTCCATGGAAGGCGAACAAACAAACACAATTTCATTCTTAATTATCTTGAATCGTTAGCTCTGTATCTCTCACCGAACCTTTCTTCAACAGTAGGGCGGTAAAATCAAGACAGTACCTACAGCACGCAGACTAGTTTGAGTAGAACGTATGCTCGCATACACTTGCGCAAAAAATGTGAACAAATAGTCCGCATGTTAGGAGATGGTATCAATCATGTGACAAACTATGCGTTGTTTCAAGACGGCCTGGCCAGACCTCAGAATGGGAAGTGAGAAAGTTCTCAAATTGGAGTGGAAGATTTATTGGAAGTTTGCTGGTAAGTTTTCGAGAAGTCTGCAGTCAGACTATCCAAGCCACGAGAAGAAAAATACCGGGGAAGTTAAACTACGTATAATTTTGTGTAGTCTGACCTGGGCTTATGACATGGTCTTCAGGGTAAACTGTAGAAATAACCATAATAATGTAAAAACTAAGAAATAAACATACTCAACATGATTTTAACCCCATAAAATGTAGTTTTTTAATGAAAATTTACATGGTTGCCATGGAAACGACACTTTAGTGACAAAATCTGAAAATACTTTGTGGCACTGATATAGCAATGACCCATCGTCAGATTTAACTCAAATTAGTCTCATATGAAAAGGTTAAGATAGGATTTTTTTGTTTGGAACTTTTATGAATATTTAATGAGCTCTGTTATATAACCATAACAAAAATCGCTATCATCAACTTGCTTCATTTTCAAAATTAACCCCCTAGGGATGCACCTATTTAGAAAATTCTAGGTCAGGGGTGGTCCTGAAGAGCCGCCGTGTCTGCTGATTTTTGGTATTACTCAACACTCGATGGATGGGATAAAGAAGTTGATTACTCACTTAAATGATCTCACCTGGTGTCTCAGGTTTAATTTGGTAATAATGAGCCAATCAAGCAATTAGCAGGAACAACACCCACAAGACTCCTAGAGTCAATTAAGCAGACTTGTAGGTTTTGACAGCAATCTACATGTTAACCAAGATTTGTCAATGTGGTTGGATATTAAGCATTGTTGTAATGCAGACGAAGTAGAAGTACAGAGTACAGATAAACGTTTAGAGAGCAGGGGTGGATAACGCTGGTGCTGTACAGCCAGAGGTTGGTTTTCTCCACCTGATTTAAACCTAAGACACCAGGTGAGATGAGTTAAGCATGCAATCAACTACTTTAATTCAATCAAGTGCTGAGTAACTCTATAAAAACCAGTAGACACTTTGGCTCGCTAGGACCAGGGTTGGCCACCCCTGTTCTAGGTTATTTCATAGGTCCCCCACAGATACAACCTCAGTCCGAATTTAAAGTCAGATGAATATTCAGTGGCGGGCGGTGGATGGAAAACTGAGGGGGCCGAAAACATCCCTTGAAATTGAGATTTGTGACCCGATTTCAATCATTGTTCTGGGTCAACATGTTAGTTTCCCATATAATGAAATGTTTCGGTGAGTGAATAATAAATTTTATAAAACGTTTAATTCACATGCCTTGATAGGAAACTCTTCACGAAAAAAACTGCTGTGGATTTTCCACGTTAAATTGTCACATCCTAAGCAAGTGGTTAAACCTGTACGTAATGATTGTTTAATTGAAAAAGACTGACATGAGTTTTTTTTTTTTCTTCATTCAACTGGTGCATTTGATCTCTCATCTTAACAAAGGTGCAGCTAACTGTCTAAGAGCGGAGGTCAAGTGTCTTTTACTAGGGGAAATTGACTGCAACAGATAAAGACTAATAAGCAGTTTAAAGACATGTTTATCGTCCTCCTTGTTCTTGTGACGGTGCGTTCAGGAACCACACGCAAGAGAAGGAAATCCAAAAAACGTATGCCTTTATTGGAGTCCAGGTCAAAGCCAAAATACACAGGAATTGCCAAGCCACAATACGAAATCCAAAAACAGTATCGACTAGACAGGCAGGGGTCAGAACCAGTAAGACAGATGGGCAGAGGTACAAAAACGATTGGCAAAAAGTCGTAGTCGATGGGCAAAGCCAATGGGCATCCAAACACAGAACTCGTGGTCATACAAAGAAAGACAAAAACAGTACAAAAAGGGCAATGGCAAGAATCAAGGTCAGACTATCTAGTGAAAGTAAAACAATAATCTATGGCATACGAGGAGCTCTGCACAAAGAAATATTGATCAACGTTCTAACGAGAACTGTGAGTGAAAAGACTCCTAATATACACACAGGAAAGGTCACATGCTATACAGAGATCGGCTGTGGGGAATGAGGCCAATTACATCGGGAGAATCACATGAGGGAAGCCCTAACCACAAAAATTGGCGAGAGACAAAATACGAACGGGAATCACGCAAACAGCCCATAACATTTAAACAGATCCGGTCCAGGAGTTCTACTTGCACAGATAACAAGAGCGGGAAAGTAATTAAGCACGTGCGTGAGATTCTCGCTGAAAATCAGGGAGAGCAAAGCGAAAGACAAGGGGCGGAGAATAGAACAGGGCGACTGCGGAGAGGTAATTAGTCTATTAGTAGCGGTGCAGCTTTAAAACTTAAACTAGAGTGCTCATTAGTAATCGAATACATACATGGTTAGTTGTGTTAGTAGACTATAATACAAAATACAAATGTTAGTCTTGTTAGTAATCAGAACAGAAGGGTGAAGGAAGAAAACGAGATACGAAGCAATTTTTTAAACACCGGACTTCATTTAAATCACCCGAATTCAGAGAGCATACAGACCGGGAAGACAGACTAAACCAACTAGATCACAAGACAGGGGAGACAAGTGCAATGGAATTGAAACATGGAATGAACCAAAAACCTGAATATTACAAAAACTAAGAAGAATAAATATAAAGGACGTGAGTGCGCCCCGCCATTCCCGGGTCTAGAGCCGCTACTGTTAATCATGAACACAAAACCAGAACATAAACATGACCAAAATCCAGAACCATGACAGTTCTTTGTCCACCGCCCGCCACTGTGAATATTAATGATTTTATGAATGCCACAAGGTTGAAAAATCAGTCAAAATTGCGATTTTCGATAATTTGCTTTTAAAATCACAAGTAACAATTGAGGCAATAGAAAACATAGATTCTTGGTGTTTACTGGCATCTCACTGCATTTCTTTATTTTGTTAAAATCAAAAATATTGAAATTTTCAAAAGAAAAATTTTCCCTGAAGACCCCTTAATATGCCTGCAAAATCCATAGGACTCAAATCCTTCTTTCATTTATCATTCTTACCCCTGGATTCCACCGGACTCCAATTTGCAGCGTGGAGTGAGCGACGCTATTATGCTGCATCTTCTACCTTACGCGACTTCATGTTCCACTGAACGTTGAACGTTAGTGCAGCGTCCCGCCAGCTGTTACAATCGACATGCTCAGATTTCGCAAATTTCGTAATTTTTTCCGGGATATTTGTACAACGACCTCAAATGCCTTCTGTTATTTTTTTCTGCTTTAATTGCATTTAATGTCACTTCCGTCGTTGTGCTGTAGAGCTACAGTCCAGCCGTGAACGCCATAGACAAAAAAAAAAACTGCTCGTATTTTAGTTTAAACAAAATCACAGCTTTGAAAACTAAGTTGTAAACGAATTTTATATTAAAGATTTGTGGCTGGTTTCTGATAGTTAAAAGCGCATTCCCCTTGATAGTTACTTCCTGCCTGGCACGATCTGGTGTGCGATTCCCAATAGCACAAATACTAACGTAGTTGGATCCAGTAAATGCTAATGGTCGAATGATGGGAAACGTATCCCTGCTATATTCTTATCAGAGCGACTGCGGGTCGCCGGCAGCAGAAATAAGCCGCTTTCACATAGCACTAGGGATGTTACACTCAAAACAGACGGCTCGACACAGTATCGATCTTTCAAAGCAAAAGTATCTCAGCAATATGTTTCGATGCCTCGCTTCACCGTGCAAAAAACCATGTGACTCCCCAAATAAAGCGTCATTACGTCACACGCGTATCGGCGACGTGTTACTCGGCTTTTGGAGAAGACCCATTAATATACTGGTACTCAAGGGCAGCACTTTATGCCAATCTTTACAAGCTTGCCCGCAGATAGCTTCATATGCCAGCAACTTCTGTGCCATGAGAAAGGGTCTTCTCCAAAGCTGGAGAGGTAGTAACAAAGAAGAGAAACAGACTGAAGTCTAACTCAGCTGAAATGATCTTGTTTTTAAATAAAAATCTTTGAACCCTGTAAATCCCCTTTCCAACTTATGCAGCATTTTACTCGACTACTGCAATAAGTCCCTAGTTGCAAACATTTGCCATTTTCCCCCAAAATTAAAATATATATATATTTTTTGTATTTCGATCAATCTTGCAAAAGCATATCTCCATTACATACAGTATTTTATGATGGCACAATCACATTACAACAAAGTATGTGATTGTCTTGAAAAAAAAAGTCAAAAACTACAAGATGCACATAGGAACTTTATTGTTAAACGTACATAACAGTGCCTGTTTCATGACACCTTGTCCTTTGTTCCACGCAAATGCTATGTTGAAGATTGGCCAGCAGATGTCGCCATATTTAATTTTATCAAATGCTTCGCAACCCTGAACCATTCAACACAATTGCTTCATAATTGATTCAGTAGTTCAGAAAGCTTCAGTTTCTCCATCACTACATAGCACGCGCTTGGTGCAGATCTCGGCGGCCGCAGCCATTCATTGTGTAGCCTATGTGATCGCGGGGCGCGAGGGCGCAGCGAGAGACTGGCGCCACCGCTGGACAGGGCGCTGCGCCCAAGTCGAAAATATTTAACTTGGGCGCAGCGCTCACCTCGGCGCAACCAATAAGAGAGAATATTGGAATCTGAAAAAAATTGGCGGATTTTGTCAGAAAGGCAGAGCAAAAATGGAGGAGACCATCATTGTGGCGGTCTCTCTGCATGCAGAGCTGTGGGACACGAAACTCAACATCTACAGGGATCTCGTTTAAAAACCTCAGCCAAGGAGAGAGATATCCCACAATTTGGGAATACCAGGTGTGTTTTAAAAACTGGCAGATATATCATCAGCCTCTCAGCATAATTGCCTCCTAGGGCCGTCCACACAGAGAAAGATAACTCGCACAACTCACCTCACTTCTTATGTAAATGCTGATTTAGCTACTTTGATTAGTTCACATTGGCCATTTTTGCTTCGTTGGAACGGCTACTATTCAGCGAACACATCTGAAGAGTTAACTTTAGTACAAGGTTTCCTTTTGGACTTAGATTAACGTTATGTAATGAGTTTCTCTGCTGTAATGTGAATATAGGCCACTAGATGGCAGTATTTACCTTTTTTTGTTAAGCTCAGACTGGAGTCATGTTTAGACATGTCCTGGACATGTCTGGGGCAAGTCTCAGAAAATTAAAAAAAAAAGAGGTCTAAATGTGGGTGGGGTCTGCAAAAGAGTATATAAGGAAAAGAGTTGAGACAGTGGAGTAGTAGGAGAAATTGCAAGAAGATGACCAGACCTGCCATTCTGTTCAAGACCTGTGATGTTTCTTTTGTGGATTTCTTTGCCTGTGTTTGAGCATTTTCATCCTTCAGGACATCACCAAGCCACCCCCACGAAAAGGGATTGTAAATATTTATGTTTTGTATATAATTCAATCTTGGTCTTTAGGTTAGTTAGTTGTTATTGTCTTTGTTTAATTAAATGTGTTTGAGTTTTGAAACTGTATCTGTCATCTGTTGCTGTTGCTGTTGCGTTGTAAATCTACTAACAAATTGGGGCCATAACAAATTGGGGGCTCAAGTCCGGGACGACCATTTTGTGAGTAATTTATTGAAAATCTAACATTTCAAATTGTGAAATTGTTTTTGTGAATTTTCCTAGATATATATTGACAACAGCAATGGATGATTTCTTGGCATCACCAACCGTAGGGGTTTTGAAGTCTTTTAAAAAGACAGAACTGCTAGAAATTTGCAGACAGTTGGAGCTGACAGAGGTAAAACCAGCCATGCGAAAAGCAAGACTGGCTAGAGAGATAGTTGAATATTACATTGATGAAAATGTGTTTGCGCCAGGAGATCTGGAACAGTTTCCAGTGGAAAATCCAAATATAGAAATGGAACTTAAATTAAAAATGCTAGAGATTGAAAGGGAGGAAAAAGAAAAACAAAGAGAATTTGAGAGGGAAGAAAGAGAGACAGAAAGGGAAGAAAAAGAAAAACAAAGGCAGTTTGAGTTAGAAAAATTAGCAAGAGAAGAAAAAATTGAGAGGGAAGAAAAAGAAAAACAAAGAGAATTTGAGAGAGAGAAAGAGGAAAGAGCAGAAAGAGAGAGACAGAGACAGAGAGATTTTGAATTAGAGAAGTTGGATTGAGAAGAAAGACTCCAAATGGAGAAACTAAAAATTAAAATTGAAACTAAAAATAAATTTTGTGCCAGTCAGGAGGTAAAACTGGTGCCTCCATTTTCGGAAAAGGATGTTGACAACTATTTCCAATGTTTTGAAAAGGTAGCAAAGAGTTGCCAGTGGCCAAAGGAACACTGGCCTCTGATGTTGCAAACTGTCCTCAAGGGTAAAGCTCAACAAGCCTATTCGGCTTTGTCTGCAGATGATTCCTCTGATTATGAGGTTGTCAAAAAGGTTATTTTGAGAGCTTATGAGTTGGTTCCAGAGGCTTACCGACAGAAATTCAGAGGTCTGAAGAAATCTGAAAATCAGACTTATGTTGAATTTGCTAATGAAAAGCAGGTTTGCTTTGAGCGCTGGTGTACTTCTATGGAGGTCAAGGATGATTTCAACTCACTGAAAGAGATGGTGTTAGTTGAAGAATTCAAGAACTGTGTTAAGGATGATGTTAAGACCTACATTAATGAGAAGCAAGCACTGAATTTGCAATCAGCTGCAAAATTTGCAGATGAATATGTTCTCACACATAAGTCCAAATTTCAGTCTAGCAGTAATAATAGATGGTCCCAATTTCAGAAAAAGGGTTATGGTGATACCCAAGATTCCTCACCCAAAGACAAAGACAAATCTGGTGATGGTGCTCAGAAATCCAGTAACAGGTCTGATCAAAGTGTGAAAGCTGACAGTGACAAAAGTGGTCTAGTTTGCAGTTATTGCAAGAAATCTGGTCATGTTACAACTAACTGTTGGTTCCTTAAAGCTAAGAAAGAAAAAGAAAAGGATACCAAACCAAATGCCTTTGTGAAAACAAGGTTAGACACCCCTGTAGTAGATAACCAATCTGCTAAATTGCCTGCCTCTTGTGGGGCTAAAAAGCCTGATACAGCTGACTTTGTGAGGGAGGAATTTCTTCCATTTGTGTCAGAGGGATTTGTGGCTCTGAATGAGCATACTACTCCTGTCCCCATATATATCCTAAGGGATACCGGAGCTTCTCAGTCACTTTTGTTGATGGACTCTTTGGAGTTACGTGATGAGACCGCTTCAGGGGATACCATACTTGTACAAGGTATTGAAGGGAGGACTGTATCTGTACCCCTGCGCTCTATATTCTTGAAGTCAGATTTAGCTACAGGACCGGTTAAGGTGGGACTTATGTCAAGTCTACCTATAAAGGGTGTTTCTCTGTTGCTAGGCAATGACCTGGCTGGGGGCAAAGTAGTTCCCCCTGTACATCTTACTTCACAGCCGAGCACTGAAGATGGAGATGAGGACCCATCTCTGTATCCTTCTTGCGCAGTGACTCGTGCTATGGCCAAGAAGGCTAAAGAAGAAGATGATGTGGTGCCGTCCAGTACATTGAATAGTCAGGACTCAGGTGGTTCGCCTTATGACTCTGATTGGCCTACTATGGTTTCTCCGTTTGAGGACTTATCAGATACTTTTATCAGTTCTCTATTCAGCCAGCCGGATGGGTCTGGTGATTCTGATGTGTCTGGAGACTTGTCTCTGTCCAGAAAGCGGTTGATTGAGGAGCAAACTAATGATCCTGAAATTTGTGTACTAAAGAGGAGAGCCTTTCCTGATAAAGAAATAGACGCAGTTCCAGTTGGGTATTATCTCAAGGATGGTGTGTTGATGCGGAAGTGGCGCCCTCCTGATATCCCTGCCAATGCAGATTGGGCAGTGGTCAGGCAAATTGTTGTTCCGAAGGTCTATAGGAATGAGATCTTAACAATGGCTCATAGTTTACCTTTAGGAGGTCATCTTGGTGTTAACAAGACTGTTGATAAGATCATGAAACACTTCTTTTGGCCTGGGCTTCGGAAAGACGTTTCCAATTTTTGCAAAACCTGTCACACTTGTCAAGTAGTCGGAAAACACCAGTTAGACCCACCTGTAGCTCCATTGCAGCCTATCCCAGCATTTGGGGAGCCATTCTCTAAGGTCATTGTTGATTGTGTTGGTCCATTACCCAAGACTAGATCTGGAAATCAGTACTTGTTGACAATCATGTGTGCATCTACCAGATTCCCCGAAGCCATACCTCTACGTAACATCAAGGCAACTGCAATCTCGAAGGCTTTGATAAAGTTCTTCACGTTGTTTGGTCTTCCCAGGGAAATTCAGTCAGACCAAGGTAGCAATTTCACTTCAGGATTGTTTCAACAGGTTGTGTATGAACTAGGTGCAAAGCAGATTCTTTCTAGTGCCTATCATCCAGAAAGTCAGGGTGCCTTAGAGCGGTTTCATTCCACTCTCAAGACAATGATGAGGACTTATTGTTATGACCATGAGAAAGACTGGGATGAAGGTGTTCATTTGCTGTTGTTTGCAGCTAGAGAAGCAGTGCAGGAGTCTACTGGATTCAGTCCATTTGAGCTAGTGTTTGGTCATGAAGTGAGAGGACCTTTGCTATTATTGAGTGAACAATGGCAAGAGAAAAAGCCGCATATCAGTCTGTTAGACTATTTTAGCAAGTTCAAGGAAAGATTGCGTGCAGCTTGAGACCTTGCCAAAGAGAACTTGAAATCAAGTCAGGGAAAAATGAAAACTTGGTATGATCATAAGGCTAGAAGCCGTGAGTTTAAACCAGGAGAAAAGGTCCTTGTGTTGTTTCCCTTGCAGTCCAATCCATTGCAGGCTAGATTTCATGGTCCTTATGAAATTCTGACAAAACTCAATGATCTCAATTACATTGTGAAGACTCCAGATAGGAGAAAACCAAAACAATTGTGTCATATTAACATGCTAAAGCCTTATCATGACAGAAATGCTAGGGTTGCAGCTGTCACTTCAGATTCTCCAATGGTCGAAACGTGTGAAGATGAGGGGGAGTTTCAAGATGATGAACCAAGAATTAAAGCTGAAGTTCTTTCATGTAAATTGTCAAACACTGAAGTGTTGCAAAATCTTGATGTAAAACTCCAGCACTTAGAACCCTCACAGAGAGATCAGTTTGAAAGGTTGATCAAGAAATATGAGGATTTGTTTCCTGATGTTCCAAAGAGAGTTACTATAGCCTCTCATGATGTAGATGTTGGTGATGCCAAACCAATAAAACAGCATCCATACCGGATGAATCCTGAAAAGAGAAAGATTGCTGAGAAAGAGGTTGAGTACATGTTAGAACATGATATTATCAGACCCTCCAACTCAGATTGGAGTTCACCCTGTGTGCTAGTTCCAAAACCTGATGGAAGTACTAGATTCTGTACAGATTATCGCAAAGTCAATGCTGTAACTAGAACTGATGTGTTTCCAATACCTAGGATTGATGATTGTATTGATAGTGTAGGGCAAGCAAAGTTTCTGACCAAGATTGATTTATTGAAGGGTTATTGGTGTGTGCCTTTAACTGAGAGGGCCAAGAGCATCTCTGCTTTTGCCACACCATCTGAATTGTACCAGTATGAAGTCCTACCCTTTGGCATGAAAAATGCCCCAGCCACGTTCCAAAGGATGATACAGTCTACAATTGCCGGATTGCCACACACGGGTGCGTACATCGATGACCTGATCACATGGAGTGACTCCTGGGAAGAACGTCTAAAAGATGTAGAGACGTTGTTCCAGCGCCTGACCCAGGCTAACCTGACTGTTAACCTGAGCAAGAGTGACTTTGGTTGTGCTACTGTCACCTATCTTGGCTACGTCATAGGCCAGGGTAAGGTGGCACCCATAAATGCTAAAGTCCAAGCCATCATGGACTTTCCAGTTCCTGACAACAAAAAAGCTTTGCGCCGCTTCCTTGGAATGATCGGGTACTACCGCAAGTTCTGCAAGAACTTTGCTGAGATTGCTCTCAGTCTAACTAACCAACTGAAGAAAGGCGTAAAGTTCACCTGGGATGATGCATGCCAGAGAGCCTTCGATCACCTGAAGTCTCTGCTGTGTCACTTCCCCGTGCTCAAATCTCCTGACTTCAACAAACCGTTCTCCATCGCGGTCGATGCTAGCGACCAAGCTTGTGGATCTGTGCTCCTACAGAGAAGTGACTCTGATGACATTGAGCATCCCGTGGCATACTTCTCCAGGAAGTTCAATCGCCACCAAAGGAACTAATCCACAATAGAGAAGGAACTGTTGGCTCTGGTCCTTTCTTTACAACACTTTGAGGTTTATGTTTGTACAGGACAAAAGCCAATGATTGTGTACACTGACCACAATCCGTTAATGTTTTTGAGTAAGATGAAAAACAAGAATCGGAGATTGTTGAATTGGAGTTTGATTTTACCGGAGTTTGACTTGGAAATTAAGCATGTGAAGGGTACAGACAATGTAATTGCTGATTGCTTATCCCGTGTTTGAATGTGTATATATATATCATGTGTTTGAATATTGTATGATATGTATATATAGACAAGTGTTCACTTAACCATTTTGTATTGAAAAGAAAAATTTTGCCTTTATGAGTCAAAATTTTTCCCTTTTGGAATGGAGGTGTAATGTGAATATAGGCCACTAGATGGCAGTATTTACCTTTTTTTGTTAAGCTCAGACTGGAGTCATGTTTAGACATGTCCTGGACATGTCTGGGGCAAGTCTCAGAAAATTTAAAAAAAAAAGAGGTCTAAATGTGGGTGGGGTCTGCAAAAGAGTATATAAGGAAAAGAGTTGAGACAGTGGAGTAGTAGGAGAAATTGCAAGAAGATGACCAGACCTGCCATTCTGTTCAAGACCTGTGACGTTTCTTTTGTGGATTTCTTTGCCTGTGTTTGAGCATTTTCATCCTTCAGGACATCACCAAGCCACCCCCACGAAAAGGGATTGTAAATATTTATGTTTTGTATATAATTCAATCTTGGTCTTTAGGTTAGTTAGTTGTTATTGTCTTTGTTTAATTAAATGTGTTTGAGTTTTGAAACTGTATCTGTCATCTGTTGCTGTTGCTGTTGCGTTGTAAATCTACTAACAAATTGGGGCCATAACACTGCGATGTCATCAGCCATGTTGAATGAACATGACATGTTGATGTGAAGCCCCGTAAATTCCGATGGATTTGATGGGCGGTCAATTTTTCCATCGTTCATGCTCTGAAAGTGATCACAGCGATATAGTTTTCCATTATCGTAATCGTTATAGTTGTGGTGTGGACTTCACCACTTGAGTTGGAACGATTTTTAAAGCTATATCTTTATTGTTATCATTGTAGTTATCTTTCTTGATGTGGACGGCCCTTTAGGCAGATATCTCAATTTGGCCAAAATATGACTGAGGCTAACAATGTGTTTTTCATCTCCACAATAGCAGAATTTTTTTCTTTTTTCCTGCAATTAACCTCTTAAGCCCCAGCCTCTTTTTTAGGTTTCTGTTTGAAAATGACATACCCAAAATGAATAGAGTATATCTCTGTTTGTGTAGCATGAAGTATCAGAGAGGGAGACATGGAAATGTGGAGAGAGGGTTGATTTTCTGACGCTACTCGGATTTTGATATTTGAACATTAATATGCTTGGCGTTTGAGTTGTGCTTGGTGTATGTAAAAATGACTTATATGTGCTTGTAGCAGAGGCGCTCCTGTGTCATTTGATGTGTAATATGACTATATTGCTACTTAATTAGCGCGGCGTTGTAGGTATTTTGCTGCGGTGAGTGGAGTTTAAGAGGTTAAAGACCACCACAGTGATGACTGGTCCCTGCTCAGCCTGAAATAGACCTGGAAGCGGTCGTTGTGGAACAGCAGCTCCTGAATGAGATTAAACTCCCCCGACTGCTGTCGTACCATGAGAATTTCATGTACCCACACTCTTCTTGCTGCTGCTGGTGTTATCCTCCTCCTCCTCCTCCTCAGAAGTACTACTGCCAGAGCTATCCTTTGACTGTCAGTGGCCACGTTTACATGGGTAGTTTTCCTCAATCTGATTGAAATCGATCGGAATAAGTGAATCTGATTTGATCTGTATACATGAAGTTTAAGTAAAGAGATCCACGTTCAATCCACGTTGACAAGGCCCCAGCTGAATCCGATTGTATTGTGTTTCTTTACCTGCGCATTACGTCACTCTGCGTACGTCACTTCACTTACGAGCCTCTTACGTACTAGGAGCGCATGCGCGGACCGAACAATCCTCTTTATCAACACAATCCGCTCCACTCAGTCGTTTACATGGAGCATTGAGCGGATTATCAATCGGCATTGACTACCTCTTACAATCCGATCCGAAATACAATTGGATCTGGGTGAATCAGATTGGCTAAGGTGTTTATATGAGACATTTTGAATCTGAATGACCTTTCAATCTGATTGTAAATAGGATTTTTGGACCCATGTAAACGGGGCCACTGTACATAGTGCATCCGAAGCTGCTGTATTGTCCGCCGCCAGAGAAAAAGTGCGCCAGAACAAACTACTTCCTAGCTTCTGTATCGGTCGCATAGCAACCAGCGCCACATACGTGCACAACGCGCATGCATGCGCCCTACTCGGCGCCCACTCTGAATGCCGCTCAATACAGACCGCGCCGTGCCCAGCGCAGAGCACCGTCCAAACCGCGTGCTATGTGAAAGCTGCTATAGACTCGCCGCGTATTTTCGGCGGGGTGGTGCGGAGAGCTGCTTCTGGGACGCTGCAGAGACGTGCCGTGGCGCGGCTGGTGGAATCACAACCATTGTCTAGAATGGCTGCTGATCAACTCCGGCAATAATGCGGCCAAGACAGTCCTGGTGGAATTGAGCCTTAAGAGTAGCATTTGGATTCAGTTTGCATTTTACATCAGTGTTTATGTCCCTCTTATGTTTGTCCTTTGTTCTTTTCTCCAGCTCAACAGCCAATCGGCACATGCTGAGAGCCCTGGCTCAGGCAGGGGGCGGAGCTTATGAATTCTTTGACTCAAAGACAAAGCACACCTGGAAGGAAAAGGTTAGATTTTTGTCATGAAAACTGCCTAGACCAGGGGTGGCCAACCCTGGTCCTGGAGAGCTGCAGTGTCTGCTGATTTTTGGTGTTACTCAACACTCGATTGATGGATTAAAGCAGAGGTGGGCAGCGAGGCCCGTATCTGTCCCTGGTTTTCACACCAACGTCTGGCCTTTAATTAGTTGATTGTCTCAATTAGCCAAACCATTTATGAAATCTGAAGTTTCATGCGCATTTCTTTAAATTATCAGGAAACTACAAAGACTAGTCTTGTCTCCCTTCATAAAACATTTTCCTTTGATCGTATCATTGCGAAAATCTATATTTGTGCATGCAATCAATTAACTCAATTAGTCAGAGTAATTGATAGGAATAAAAACCTGCATACACACCGGCCCTCCAGGACCGTGATTGCCCACCCCTGGATTAAAGTAGTCGATTACTCACTTAACTGATCTCACCTGTGTCTCAGGTTTAATTTGGTAATAATGAGCCGATCAAACAATTAGCAGGAGCAACCCACAAGACTCGTAGAACCAATTAAGCAGACTTGCAGGTTGTGACAGCAATCTACGTGTTAACCAAGATTTGTCAATGTGGTTGAATATTTAGCGTAGTTGTAATGCAGACAAAGTAGAAGTACAGAGTACAGGTAAAAGTTTATAGAGCAGGGGTGGATAATGCTGGTCCTGTAGAGCCAGGGGGTGTGCTGAGTTTGGTTTTCTCTGCCCAATTTAAACCTTAGACACCAGCTGAGATAAGTGAAGTGTGTAATCAACTGCTTTAATTCATCAATCATGTGCTGAGTAACACTAAAAACCAGCAGACACTGCGGCTCTCCAGGACCAGGGTTAGCCACCCCTGACCTAGACAGAAAAACTCCCTTTGCCTCAGTGAAACAACTGGATTTGGATCCATATAAACAATAATACTTGGATTCTAACCTTGGCACACACGGTTAATATTGGGCCTGACAGTATTTATTTTATTTTTTTTACTTAAGATTTAGCCCCTTTGCGCAGAACACAAATATTGCCAATTATTTCCTGTTATGCATGAGCTTTATAACTCTGTATTTGTGTCACAGAGACTTTGGAAAATTATTCCAGTGAAGCAAGATATTTGGAAATTCAATTTTAGAATTGTATAGGAATTAAATTTAGGAATTTTGACGCTGTCGTCTATCTGACTGACACTACAGTCTCCTTTCCATCAGGGCCCTGCATTGGGAATATCTCATGTTACTAGGAAATTAGAATAGTAATTCAGGAAATAAAATTGGCATTATACAACCCCAATTCTGAAATAGTTGGGACGAAGTGTGTATAAAATTGAAATGCAATGACTTTCAGATCACATGAGCCAATATGTTATTTACAATAGAACATAGATAACATTTCAAATGTTGAAACTGAGACATTTTACATTTTTATCCACAAAATGAGCTTATTTCAAATTTTCTGGCTGCTACAGGTCTCAAAAAAGTTGGGACAGGCATAAAAGGGCTGAAAAAGCAATTAATATATAAGAGAATCAGCTGAAAGATCATTTAGCAAGTAATTAAGTTAACTGGCATCAGGTGTGTAACATGATTGGCTATAAAAGGGATCCAGAGGCTCTCCAACCTGAGAAGGCTTGCATAAAAAAAATTGTGGAATTCTTTAGAAAAAATGTTCCACAACGTCAAATTGCAAAGGCTTTGAAGGTCTCATCATCGACAGTACGTAACATCATCGAAAGATTCCGAGAAAATGGAAAAATCAATGTGCATAAGGAACAAGGCCGAAGACCTTTACTGGGTGCCCGTGATCTTCGGGCCCTCAGACGCCACTGCATCACTCACCAACATGATTCTGTCATTGACATTATTAAATGGGCCCAAGAATACTTCAAGAAAGCACTGTAAGCACAGTCTGCCGTGCCATCCACATATGCCACCTAAAACTCTATCATGCAAAAAGGAAGCCATTATTGAGCATGATCGAGAAGCACCGCCATGTTAAGTGGCCCAAGGCTCATTTATAATGGACTGTAGCAAAGTGGCAAAGTGCCCTGTGGTCAGACGAGTCCAAATTTGACATTCTTGTTGGAAATCATGTAAATCGCATTGTGTCCTCCGGGCTAAAGAGGAGAAAGACCATACCTCCTGTTATCAGCGTTCAGTTCAAAAGCCAGCATCTCTGATGGTATGGGGATGCATTAGTGCATATGGTGTGGGACACTTGCGTGTTTTAAAAAGCACCATGAATGCTGAAAGGTATATAAAGGTTTTTGAGTAACATATGCTCCCCTCCAAAGGACATCTATTCCAGGGAAGGCCTTGTATATTTCAGCAGAACAATGCAAAACCCACAGACTGCAGCTATTACAACAGCATGGCTTCATAGTAGAAGAGTCCGTGTGCTGAACTGGCCTGCCTGCAGTCCTGATCTTTCACCGATTGAGAACGTTTGGCGCATAATTAAATGAAAAGTCCGTCAAAGGAGACCCAAAACTCTCCAGCAGCTGGAAGCCTGTATTAAACGGGAGTGGGATCAAATTCCAACTTTTTTGAGACCTGTAGCAGCCATAAAATTTGAAACGAGCTCATTTTGCTATTGCGAATAGAATACTGGCTGGTGTGATTTGAAAGTCATTGAGTTTTGATTTTATTCACAATTGATACTTTGTCCCAACTGTTTCGGAATCGGGGTTGTAAAATTAAGATAACTGCTGTTGTTTTAAGTTGTTTTCTTGATAAAATGATTTGATCATTGTTTTAAAATGTCCAAAATGTTCATTCAGTTTTAGCTTAAGCTTCTGAGTGGACAAGATAGCAGAGGAGCAGCAGAAAAATGGCAAAGGTGCCAGATGCCCAATGTCTGTGTTGTCAGGTGTCATCGCAGGTGAGGCGCATGGCTTGCCCCGGCTGCAGCTCGGTTTCGGTCAAGTGGCAGCAGTTTAACCCCGGCCTGGGCCCACCACTTCAGGCCCCTGCCCAGCTGAACGCGCTGTTCAGCGACTGTCACACCCTTGTTTATGGCTTTGTGCCCCACTGCACCCAGGTAAAACACCCAGCTCACGGACACTCCTAACCTGTGTCTGAAACAACATGACATGCATGGGTGGGCATGGGTGGGGGGCACGAGATGACACCCCAATGGCCCCCCTCTTTAGGGATGGACCTGCTTGTAGCTCGGGAACATGTACAATTTCTTGCCACCGTATGGCCAAGTATGAAGTACTGTGAAATAAGGTGTGATATAACATTTCAAAGGTTAGTGCCTTGGGGAGCTAAACTTGAAAGTTTCAGAGCTTAATACCTCCCCATATTGAAGATGCAGTTAAATTAATACCTGTACTGAAGTCTCCTTTGGAGGTCCTTCCAGCAAGGATTTATAAACAGATTAATGAAATTTAATGTTTCGAGTGAGTAGAAAGCGTCAAATACAGTTCAATCACTGGTTCAATATGAGGTATAGGAAAAGTGTGACATGCTGAGATGCAATCTACATGCAAATGAAAGAAGCTGTAATTGTTAGTCACTGCCCAGCTTTGGAACCAAGTTGTATTGTGTTTACCAGACAAAAGTGTCTTACTCTCCATGGCATAGTTTTCAGCTGGTTCGTCAGCAGTTATAATGTACAACGTACAGAAAACAAGACATACATATCAGGGTGTCACTTATGACCTATGTAATTAACAGTCTATGCAATATTTAGTCAGGTAGGAAATAATCTGTACTATACCTTAAATAGTTATATCCATGAGAAGTTTTCCTACATCACTGATGTATTGCCCCTGGGATGCAAATTTGTAATGAACGAAAATGTGATGTACTGTCTAACGCCAGAACCTGGTCCAATGCTGGAAATCTAGACAGTGCAGGATGAACGTACTGCACAAACAGTTCAATCTTATGTTCTTTACTATTCTGAAGAAAAATACATATAATGACAAGCTTTTCAGCAAAATTGATAGCTGTAAAGTAATATGTCTTAATTTAAAGTAAGTGAAATTAATTTATATAGCACTTTTCGAAGACAAATGTCACAAAGTGCTTTACAATAAGTAAAAATAAGTAAATACATGCACAGGAAGCAAAGAAAACAGCAATTACACAAAGGAATGACAGCGTCTCAATCAAACACCTGTTTGAACGAGTAAGTAACTTTCTAACATTCTGCCACTGCAAAGAAAATCCGGTGTGATGGAGTATTCTTTGAAGAAAATAACCAGATGAGTGACAGTCCCTGCTCACCAACATATGGACATTTCAAAAGCAACTCAAGAACTTTTCAGGATGTGAACTGGCTTTGCTACCGGTGCTTATGTCTCAAGTGATACATTATTTTTCATTACAGCCACAATGACAAAATGCACTTTGAGAAGGTTTTTGTATCAAAAATGTGCAGCTACTTTACTGTTTCCACCTGACAGAAAGACATATTTCTGTGGCATTAGATAATTTTTCAAATCACTGACAATCCAACAGAATATTTTGCGCTCACTTCTCTAAATCCTTTCCCCATAAATGTCCGCATAAATTCATAGATTTAAGGTATGTCACAATGATAAATCTCTGTGTACAATCATGAAGAACAGGACACATTGGAAACCCGATAACAAATCGATCGTTGAAACCTCAGCTTCCTTCTCACATCTGTTGTCAGACCAATAACCAAAAATGTAAAGGTATTTAACTCTGACAAGGACAAACCGAGGGGATCTGCACATTCCGCTGCAACAAGCTTTAAACATTCTGGCAGGTTGGTTGTTTCTTGCTGGTCTGGGTCAATTTCACTTACAACAATATGCGGTAGGAAACTGATGTCAAAACTTTGATGTTTGAGGTCAAATTTTAAGACTTTTGTTAAACTACCAATTTTGTTTCAATTTTCAGAGATTGTATATATTAGGGCCCGAAGTAAATTGAGAAAATTTCATAAACATCAAACTAGCCAGTCGGATGCTATGACCATTCCCACAGCAATGAAAATCTCCCAGATTATTACTCTGCGAAATCTTCGATTTCAACCAGACCTCCTTAATGAATACGGTCTGCTAGAATCATCAAATGGCTGATCTGTCAAATGTTTGGTCTGACAAACAGTAAGACATTCAAATTGAAATGAACAAGCAATTAGGTGCCATTGGAAATAATCATTGACGAGTGGCATATCATCAGCCTTGTCTCATGTTTCCCATTTTTCGCTAATGTTGCACTATGAGCGATTTCACTTTCGATCTTCTTTTTCTTGTATTCATTGCATGCCATGACTCCTTGAGGTCTCCTTGAGGACTCGTTGCCAGCACTAGACACTGAGTATCATCCTTAGTGATGCCTATCCCGCAGCTGTCTTTAGTTCCTGCTTGTTTTGGGGACTGTCGGCCTTCAGTCTCCTCAACATCCAAAATATTTATTAAATTTATTTATTTTATTTTTTATAATAAATTTGGCATCTCCAGTTCCACCCGAATCTGGAATGCCCAATTGGTGAACTATGTACAAGTCTTGCTCTTATGCGACCCCTTGCTGCCAACTTAGGAGTGTGTGGACCATTCGCGGCTCTCCTCCGAAGCACGCGCCAGTCAGCCACTGCTTCTTATACACTCATTGGTTGAATCTTCGTAAGTTCAGAACGAGGGCGGAGGATACCCGGACATGAACAGACTTAGACGAGCGCCCGTCTGGCCAACAGGAGGCGCTTGAGCAACGAACAAGGCAACTATTATATTCCCTTCCCGGCAATCCCTTCCCAATTTCCAACCCTGTAGCGCTATAGCCAATTGTGCTATAAAAAGCTGCCAACCACTGCCGGCTGGTGCGAAGCGGGGCCCGAACCCGCGACGTAATAGTCACTTCTGCTCCGCAACGCGATGCTTTACCAAGTGAGCTATCCGGCAGTCCCAAAATTAATTTTATACAGCCAAAAAAAGTGTCACTGTCCAATTAATTATGATGTTCATCAGTATGAGAACCATCATTTCTAGGTTGTTCACATCTGCTGAATTAATGCAACTGAATAAAAGAAATGAAACGTGCTAATGACAGGCTTCTGTTTTCTCCTCAAAGGCCACCCTGTGTGGCAAGATGAGCAATCAGGAGATTGAGACAGTGGTGTCCACCTCCGAGCTGCAGAAAACAAAAGGCACGGTAAGACCTAGGAAAGGCACGTCAGACCCTGGGCTGCGTCCAACATGTTGGTCGCTGTGGATGAGTGAGGTGTTTTTGGAGGGCTGAGGAATCTGTGTCATATTCTCCAGCTCCTGCACAAGCTGACCGCCAGGGCACTCATCAGGGACTACGAGGATGGCAGCCTACACGTGGACGAGGCAGAACACGAGGTGGGGACGCCAGTGATCCAGGGCTATTTATTCCCCTTTTTCGGCCAACTTCTCTGGGCTCGCACTCATTCTCCTTCTCCGTCTCCTTCTCTGTGTCTACAGGGAAAGAAAGGGGAGCTGAGGTCCTTCATCATTGAGATGAGCAAAGAGTATTCCATTGTGACCCAGTATACCAGCTTTGTGGCCATCGAGGAAAGGGTGAGTCTGCCCACTGTGGCCATAGATTTCAAACACATGAACCCTAACATCCTCTCATTCATTTGTAAAGGTGGCGCAGAAAATGCTTAAAAAATAATGTCATGATGTAAGCTGCCGTGCCTGGCAAATAACTGATTTGTGAAATTCATTTCATTTATGTGGTATTAAAGTTAAAATGTGTTTAGAAATTTTGTGTTGAATTTTGGTCACATATACAGGGTTCTTGTTAATAGCATTAACCGGTTATTTTTTCCGGCTGTGCAACGCAAAGTTACCAGCTATTGCTTTGGTACATATCAATAAGTAAAGGGGGAAAAAACTAAAAAGAAAAAAAAATTTTTTTTCAAAATGGACATGGACTATATTGACAGTGCAAAAGGAAAATATCCTGTTTTGGTGTCCCTCAGGAGCTGTCGTCGCATTTCTCCATCAAAATCTTGAATTTCAGGTCCAAATTCTCTGCCTTGTGCTTGCAATCGCTTGCGCACACACATCCACTCGAGCTCCTCGCACAGTGTACACAGTGCATGCAGTGCAGCGCAGCTAATAACATGCAGATGGTCCGCCGCAAGCATGCTCCACGATATGCGTATGCCCCGTGGCGGCTCTAGAGCTGGGAATTGGGGGCACAGACGTATCTTTTTTAGTCCTGGCAAGTTTTCAATCATTTTCCTTCATTGACGCTTTTTCCAATTATCGTAATTTCCGACTGAAGACACGGTTTCTCTCCATATGCAATCTAACAGCAATCAAATCATGGGCTAAATTCAGTACAGAAAAATTATTTACTTATTCATTAGCCAATGCTACGCGTTGACTGAACTGGTCCGCGCTCCAATGAAATATTGCCTTTCACTCTCGGTATTGCATGGTTGATAAAAAAGTGGCACTCAGCAGTAAAATAGGCTATAAAAAGCCTCCGGCTCAAGCTATTTGCTTGAGAGTCTAGAGGTATGCAATTTTGAACAACGTTTAGCCGAAGCTCCCAACAGGCTTACAATGGTAGTGAGTCGGGCATAGTGTTGCCATGCAAAGAAATTGCTATTTTTTTTCATCGTTAACAAGGCTCACAGTAGCTCCTCACTATATCGGTAGAATTTCGAGGGCCCTGACATTTAAAACGAGGCACTGAGAACTTTGAAAACGCACAGGTAGTTCATTAAAAAAGACTATTTATGCAAACAGTACATTGAGGTAGTTTCCAGTCGCCTCCATCTTGAAAATCACAATAAGTCGATTGGCGAGCACAAACAAATAGATTGAAATCTGTTGCCCTATCCTTCTTATTCGTTCGTGCCCGTCAATCGACTTTCAAGATAGAGGTGCCTGGAAACTACCTCAAGGTACTGTTTGCATAAATAGTCTTTTAATAAACTACCTGTGCATTTTCAAACTTCTCAGTGCCTCGTTTTAAATTTTAGGGCCCTCGGAATTCTACCGATGAAGTGTGGAGCCACTTTGAGCCTTGTCAATGATGAAAAAAATAGCGCTTTCTTTGCATGGCAACGCCATGCCCGATTCACTACTATTGTAAGATTGTTGGGAGCTTAGGGTAGAAAGCCATTTATTTCGAAATGTTGCGTGCGTAGGGAGGTGGGGTATTCAACAAAGGTTAGTACTCGTTATCATGTTTCAATACACCCCAAGTCAATTTCACACCGGAATTCTCCTTTGAGTGTGGAGTGCTCTCGGAGTGAACCTTTTGTTAATTATGAAATGAATGAGAACAGTTCAGGACTAATAGTTGTTTTAAACGGATGTTTTGTGCACCCAATTCTCAGTTCTGGCTTTGCCACTGTAGCCGACTGAATTTAGCCCATGATTTCATTGCAGTTAGATCTCATATGGAGAGAAACCATGTCCTCAGTTGCCAATTACGATAATTGGAAAATGCGTCAATAAAGGAAAATGATTGAGAACTTGCCAGGACTAACAGGGATGTGTGTGCGCACCCCCCAATTCCTAGTTCTAGAGCCGCCACTGAAGATTGTTATATGCCTGTTTTAATCAGCATATTGGGTACTGTATACACCTTAATAAAAAAACAGACAGAATATTCAAACAGAATATCCAATTACATCTGCGCCTGTTCAATTCGCAAGGAATTAGCATTTTTGGAGCAAAGAGGAGACGAATGTGTGCATTCAGATAATGAAAGACATGAATATAATGCAATATATCGATGGGCGAAAGAACAGTTACAACGATATCTTTAAGGTAGGGCTGTACGATATACGGAATCGCGGTTATCACAAGCGCAATAAAAGTAACTGCCACTATGAGGCAGACAGACCACCTTTCTTATTACCTTTTCTATGGCACAAAGCTAATACCGTCATTTGAAATGCTTCTGGGAAGAAAACTGTTATTTGAAGTCTGTTAATTACCAGCGAGGTTGGACAGCCTCCATCGCCCTGGCATAATTAGCTTACCTTAAATCAATTCCCGTGTAGTTTGCCTAACTTGCAATCAAGCCGTTTATTCAGCCAACTGACTGCTCAAAACCAAAATGTGGCCAATAATGATCAAGTAGAGATTATGAGAAGCAGACAGACCCACCCAGGCTGCCAAGTTAGATTGAAAGAGTGTCAATAATCTGAATATATAGCAGACCTCTGAACTCCACCTCTCGTAGAATTTTTACGTAGCCTATCATTAAAAAGATTCCTTAAAAATAAACCATTTTAAGAAGGCCTTGGGTTTTAAGCTTTTCAAAATATACACAAAGCGGAAAAAAATTTGTAAAGCAAATCAAACGTGAAAGTGAGAAATTATTTCGCATTGCAAGCAATAGACAAATGCAGCGATGATATGTTGTAAATACCTCATCAGAGTACAACTTTGTGTTAAAAAAATTCAAGGTCAGGTGACCCTCAAGGTCAATTTTGAGGTCAAAATATAGTTCAATATTTCATCTAACTCAGAGTTTCCAGAATTAGTTTATGGCATATGTGGAATGCTTGTGTGATTCCCTTTCCAAAGATACCTTGTTTGTCAAAATCGGTCAAGTAGTTTTAGAGAAATAGCCATTTGAATTTTGGCAGCCACGGCCATTTTTCACAAAATATCGGAAAAAAAAACAAAAGGCCGTAACTTTGCCCTGGAAGGTCCGATTGAGTTGAAATTTTAGATTTGAGCATTTGGGGCCATAGCCAACTTGCATACCAAATTTGAAGAAAATAAATACAAGTGAGGGGTAAGCAATTTTTTTGGGGAGATTTCACATGGAATGACCCTATAGCTTATTGCTCCACAGTTTCATTTTTGTAATTTTAGAAATTCACGTACAGCGCTGTGTAAAGGATTTCCTCCTTCCTGATGTCTTCTATTATTGCTTTGTTTCAGATTTTCGAGAAAAAAATTTCATGTTAGATAAAGATAAAGAAAAATTCACAGTTCTTAAAGTGGGCCTGTTTTGCTGTTTTTGCCCAAGTTATTATAATCTTGGATGTCCAAAAGAGAGGTTCATAAACAACGCAAAAAAAAAAAAAAAACAAAATCAGTGATTTCTTGGCAGTTTGATTCCTGCCATTCCTAAGCCTCTGAAAAACTCAGGCTGCTCTGAGTGGGTGTCTCCTCTATGAAATGAGGTCAGTTCTGATTGGCTAACAGAGCTACCGTGTCAACGGAGTGAGACAATGTCAAAATCCCCCGGGGACTGGTAAACCACTAAATACAGATGACTGAGCAAGCACCTAGCTACCTCAGAGAGGGTACAGTGGAGAGACATGCCCCATAAGGCATTTTCAATAAAGTCAGTAATGCTAGAAAATTAGGTTGTATGTCACATCCCGGCCCTTTCCCACAAAACCAAATTGACGGCTTTATATAGCTGAACCAGAAAACATGTCAAGCTAACCATGTTTTTGTGTTGACACAAGTACACAGTTCAGATTCACTGCAGTTTCAGCCCTCATGGTTTCAACCTATTTGGCAGTTATTCTTGCAAGTGCTCTGGTGGGATGAGCCCATTGAGTGCGTATCCACTCAGTTCACTGGGATCAGCTGATGGCTTCACATCACAGGGCATTGTAAAAGAAGTTGGTGTTGTGAAACTGCACATGCATAGTATGTAGAGGACCTTACACGAGTGTCATATGAAATGTAAGAAACCAATTGAGTAAATCTTTCATTTGCCCGACAGGGAAAATGTGTTTTAAATGTTACTTTTGGACAAATTCACTAAACTTTTTAAGCGGATTTTATGAGATTTGACAGGTGATTCATTTCATGCAATTTCTGTCCTAGTAACCATTGAAAGTGAAGTAATGGCTCTCTCCCCATTCTCCCCAGATAGGAACTTGGGCTGCGTCTGAATAAAATAATTACATGACAGCACCTACAAGGTTAATGAACTTGTATTTGGTGGTTAGTTAGGCCCTCAGCTTGGATCTTGATCATATTAAAGCAAACCAACTGAGTATCAGCTTTTTCTTTCTGACCATAGGACCCAGAGAAACCAGACACAGGTTTCACTGACATTCCCAAGCTGATTGCACAAGAGGATGTGGACTGTTTATCATACATGGGCTGGGATGAGGAGGTACATGCATCGGACTTGGATTTTGGTGAAGAAGAGTATGAACAGCTGAGTGCTTCTCTTCCAGATATGGTAATACATTAGATAGATTGCATATATATAATATACACACACAGTTGCAAGAAAAAGTATGTGAACCCTTGGGAATTACCTGGATTTATTCATAAATTGGCCATAAAATGTGATCTGATCTTCATCTAAGTCACAACAATAGACAAACACTGTCATCTTAAACTAGTGCTTCACAAGCAATTATATAATGACATGTTTTTATTGAACACAACATGTAAACAATCACAGTGCAGGGTGAAAAAAGTATATGAACCCCTAGGGTAATGACTTCTCCAAGAGCTAATTGCAGTCAGGAGTCAGCCAACCTGGAGTCCAATCAATCTGACGAGATTAGAGGTGTAGGTTAAAGCTGCCCTGCCCTATAAAAAAACATACACCAGTTTTGAGTTTGCTGTTCTCAAAAAGCATTACCTGATGCAAACCATGCCTCGCACAAAAGAGCTCTCAGGGGATATACGATTGAGAATTGTTGACTTGCATAAAGCTGGAAAGGGTTACAAAAGTATTTCTAAAAGCCTTGATGTTCATCAGTCAATGGTAAGACAGATTGTCTATAAATGGAGACAGTTCAGTACTGTTGCTACCCTCCTTAGGAGTGGCTGTCCTGTAAAGATGACTGCAACAGCACTGCGCAGAATGCTGAATGAGATGAAGAAGAATCCTAGCGTGTCAGCTTGGACTTACAGAAATCTCTGGCACATGCTAACGTCTCTGACAAATCTACAATCAGTAAAACATTAAACAAGAATGGAGTTCATGGGAGGAGACCACGGAGGAAGCCACTGCTGTCCAAAAAAACATTGCTACACCTTTAAAGTTTGCAAAAGAGCACCTGGATGTTCCACAGCACTACGGGCAAAATATTCGGTGGACAGATGAAACCAAAGCTTAGTTGTTTGGAAGGAACACACAACGCTTAGTGTGGAGAAAAAAAGGCTCCGCACATCGTCAAAACCTCATCCCTACTGTGAAGTATGGTAGAGGGGGCATCATGGTTTGGGGCTGCTTTGCTGCCTCAGGGCCTGGGCGGATTGCTATCATAGACGGAAAAATGAATTCCCAAGTTTATCAAGACATTTTTCATTGGCATTAAGGGCACAAAAATCGTGCAAGTGTCAGGGTGGCATTAGATGAAGATCAGATCTCATTTTATGGCAAATTTATGCAGAGATCCAGACAATTCCAAAGGGATTGCATACTTTTCCTTGCATCTGTATATTAAACACACGTGCACGCACACACACACACACACACACATACACACACACACAAATAAGTCCACAATAATGGATACTCATTCACTTCTTGATATGGCTCTGTGCTCCACAGGTTCATTTTTTGTCATTTTAGAAATTCACATACAGCGCTGGGTAAAAAAAGGACTTTCCTCCTTCCTGATTTCTTATACTGTTGCTTTGTTTCAGTTTTTCGAGAAAAAATTAAAATGTTAGACAAAGACAGAATTCACAATTCTTAAGATGGACCTATTTTGCTGTTTTTGTCCAAGTTATTATATTCTTGGATGTTCAAAAGGGAGGTTAATAAAAAAAACAAAAATTCAGTGATTTCCTGGCAATGTGATTCCTGCCATTCCTTAACCTCTGTAAAACTCTGCTCTGAGTGGGCGTCTCTCCTATGAAATGAAGTCTGTTCTGATTGGCTAACCGTGTCAACCGTGTCAACAGAGCGCGACAATGTCAAAATCCCCCAGTGACCCGCAAGCATGGACCTATAAGGAGATCTGGACGCACAACTCAAGTCGACCACATAATCCTCCATGGTCCTGGCGGCGAATGGGATATTGCAGGTCACGTGATGCCATGGGGGCCAAAAAGAAATTTCTCCATAGGGAATAATTGAAAAAGACACGCTGATAAATCCGTGAATAATTTTTTTTGACAGCCACAAATTATCCATACCGAAACAGTTTATTTTTCTCTTTTAACTCATGAATGCCTCGTTTCTCGGCAAAGACAAAATCTTTTTTTTATATTCTGGCTATGCGAACACCAACGGGTCCTCATATGTAAGCGCGTTCCCGCTCTTCCTAATTTAGCACTGCAGCGGATGTGAGTGGGTGGAGCAATGGGCTTTCCTTGCCGTCTCTCTGTTCAACATTAAAGACGTAGCCAAGTCGCTGACGTGAGCTGGCAAGTTACGGAGCACATGTATTGAGCGACAAAAGAAACAAAAGTTAATTAAAGGCAAACCGGAAAATAAGTTTGCGCGTAATTATTGAAAATCAAATTTATTACTAGCGTGTGCGCATTTACACTCGTTTTATCAAACTTTTCTTTGTTTTGCGGTAACTATGAGTAAGTTACCCAGATAGCAAGCTCCTCCGCTCCAAATTTTCCCCGGCTCTGAGCCGGATCAGCCGGAGCCAGGGCAGATGCGGAGCGGAGGTGCTTGCTATCTAGGTAACCATAAGAGCACATTAACTAACTAAGTTAGCTAACTTGCATTTCTTTTGTTGCTCAGTATATTTTTGCCACTTTAATTGATGAATGGCCGTAATACGTAATAATATGTAACTTAGCACCTCGATTGCTGCACTTCATGCAGCGCCAGAAAATGTACAGTAAGCTAAGGCCGCTGTTGTGACATCCTAGAACCATGTACGCAGGCAACACTCACCTTACTTTTTCATATTGAAATGAAATGGTTAAATCCATTAATTGCATTGTGTATTTCCATTACTTTGAATAGCACCAATTCGCATCACTCTATACTGTTGCGTTATGCTTAACGTGTCAGCTGAGTAGCATCTAACCCAACGTAATGTACATTTATAGCAGTATAAATTCATTTCGAACACTGCTTAGCGATCCATTTATCAGCCTAACCATTCTTCGTCGTTAAATTACTTACAGACCTTAATACATGATGACGAAACTTTTCGGCAACTTGACTTATGAGATCTAAAATGATAACTATTTTTTGTTCATGATCCATTTGTTCAAGTAGGTGGAACAATGCGCATTCCTTGCCGTCCGTCTGTGATGAACATTCTATATGTGGCCAAGTCAATCAAGCGAGCTGGCGTTACGGTGCAAATATTTTATCCATTTTACTTTAATTGATGAATGGCCGTAATATACTCGATTGCCACACTCCATTATGTAGTGCCGCAAAATGAACAGTAAGCTAAGGCCGCTGTTGTGATATCCTAGAAGCATGTACGCAGCTAACACTCACCTCACTTTTTCATAGTTATCATTGTAATGAGTTGTATATTTTCATTACTTTGAATAACACCAATTCACATTTCTGTATTTTCATGCATCATGCATCATGTGTCAGCTGTGTAGCATCTAACATAATGTCCATATGAGTGCATTTATAGCAATACATAAATTCAGCTCGAACACTGCTCAGCAAACCATTTATTAACCATTCTTCAGTCTAAAATTAATAACTGACTTTCATACTTGACGACGACAACTTTTCAGCAACTTGACAGATGACATCCAAAATGTTTATTTTTTTGTGCATGATCCGAACATCCATGAAAGCACTGAACATGCATACACAATTTTTGTGGTACAGCCTTTATTAGATCGAAGTTTTGGGTAGGTGGAAACGTCAGAGTACACTAAATCCGAACATCTAATGTTCGTGAGCAGCATCTGAGATCAAACGGAGTGATTCGACGGTGTGGCTGATTTTCATCTGAACGAAGATAAATACGAGACCGAATGTCAGATGTAGCTGTCATCATCCATCTGCTCACCCCCACCACCTGTCATTATTGTCACCACCAAGGCATTATTTACATGTATATATTAAAAATGTTTTCAAATAGAATTATTTGTGTTTTGTCAGTTTTTCATTTTTTTGCCAGCTCTGCTTAACATTTGAAGATGAACTCAAGTACTCAAAATCAAAAGTGGTTTAATGTTCAACTTTCGCAGAGCCGGCCATTATCATAAAATTAAGTACCGCAAATACAATCGATGTTAACTCGTACTTAGAAATGGAACATAGAGATGGTATTAAAATTATAATCGAGACAGACTTTATTGGAAAGGGCTTTGGGGGTGGATAGAAAGGCACGGCCTCTGGTTCGCTGACATGCAGAAATTCTTGAATGAACGGTTCAGTGCACTCCAAGAGGCTCAGATATCTGGGGAAAGACAGAGCAAAAGGAAAAAAAAAAAGGTAAAAATAACGCAGTACAATGACATTTCACGGTAGACCCATTTTATTATACTCCACGGAATGGTTATAAGTTACGTAAGCTAGCTTACCAGAATTGACAAAAGTTTAAAGCTCCTGACTTTGAAACATATCAGTTCATAAGGTAGGTGAAGTGCATTGTGTGTTCGGTTTGTCTTTAATCCAGAAAAAGATAATGGAATTTGCACGCAGACAAGCAAGAATTATCTGACTCCGATAATGTGGTTATTCGACGTTGAACTAAAGAGAACACGAGCCTGTAGCGCTTTTCCCAATAGCGTAGCTGCAGAAATTTATACATCCATTCAGTCAGTGGTTCCAACTATGGAAGTTAGCATCTGTGATTTCGGGAAGCGCACCCTTGAGCAATGTCATATTAAAGTTACGCAACAGCAAGTCAACTATTTTGCCGAGATTTTTGAGTTGAAATCAAAAGTATTACTTCCCTGTCAAAGTCGTTTTTAAGATTTGTTATTGCATTTGTGTTTTAAAATAGTATCTCAAACCATAATTAATCCTTTACCGGCGGCTATGTTTCGTCAGGGTGCAGTCTGCAGTGGTCAGACTTCCATTTCTGGTGAAAAGTGATCGTGAACCCTAGGTCGGAGTTCCACGAGCCCGAGCCGTTGTCATGGACACCTCGGATACCAGCACGTTCATAAGCCCCACACTACGCATGTGTGAGCAAAAATCACACAGCGCATGTCCGCGTGGCTCCGGAAGCTTGGCCCCCATGTCGGATTGCTGCGCCACTGAGCAATTTCCATTGAAATGAATGGGCGGCCATTTTCCGATTGTATATCCAGTGAAATATAAAACATCCTTGCCCATGTCGGATTGCTGCGCCACTGAGCAATTTCCATTGAAATGAATGGGCGGCCATTTTCCGATTGTATATCCAGTGAAATATAAAACATCCTTGCCTGCAAGCCACTGAATACAGATGACTGAGTGAGGACCTAGCTACCTCAGAGAGGGTATAGAGGAGAGACATGCAAAGTAAGGCATTTTCAATAGAAAAGTCCATAATGCTAGAAAAGGCAGTTGCATGACATATCCTGGCCCTTTCCCGCGAAAGCCAATTGACGGCTTTATGCTGCTGAGCCAGAAAACATATCAAGCTAACCATGTTGTGTCAACACAAGCACACAGAAGTGAAGAATATTAGGAGAGAATGAGAGCACAGTAGTTTTTTTTTTTTTTTTTGCGAGAAGGAAACAAAGTATGCCGAATGGTGGTGGGAAAAAGTGTTATAACTCGTTTACATTTGCCTGTAGGATCATACGGGTTCTACGTGCCCTGCGATCAGTTTGTGGCTACGATCGAATTCCAGGCGTAGACCGATCTTTTGGTCCGTGGTTTTCCTAACTGGTTGAAAGTGTGACGTACTTGTTCAATACGTGCTTTGTTCGATTGCCTTGCGATAGCTACGGCTCCCGTGACGATCATGGACAATTTATGGTCGCAAGTGACACGCTGGTAACGCAAGAGTCACGTGCGTGGCATTCACGATTCAAGTACGGGAGATGTACGAAACACCTACGTGTTGGTGATTGTAAGTGAAAAGTGCCAGTGACTTAAGTGTAACTTGCGATAATTGCAGGATAGAGGTACTTGTTCATCAAGGTATCAACGGGTCCCGTGACGGTCTGGGGGTCCTATAAAAGTTGCTACAATTTTTACATCATCAATTAACCTCCATCACATCATCGAGATCATGAATGATCCATTGGTTGAGCGTCAGAGCGAACGAAGAATGGAACAAGATGCCCTGGTGCTCCTGATATATCGACGACAGATGAGGAGAGGACGGAGAAGATACTGGATCTGCAATGCACGTGAGGGACTCTTGCGTTTGCTACGTGCTCCTTACTTCTGACGTACTGTACACGCCAATAATTTACCGAACAAGTATGTTTATCGTTCTTTGCATGTACGATGCTCATGCGTGTGCCGTACGTTTGTCTTGCGGGTAGTAATTTAAAATTGCACTTGGAGTGAGGGTCAATAGCAGTACGGGAAAAGCACTTTTAACTTACTTATGTTGTGCGGTTTTTTTCTAAAATAACTCCCTGTATCAAACTACGTCTATCGTACTTTTAAAGTACTTGTTTCTTGCGTCCTGGCCACGGGTGACTGATCTGTACGGCCCCCGTGGAAAAAAACCTGCATGCAGGTTTTCCAAAATTTGGCCGTACGGGCAGGCTACGGGCACCCTAATCGCAGCAGACATCGTGCGTGCAACGTGCAGCACACAGCCAAAACCCCAATATTTGGCGGCAGTCTGGCCGTAGAAGCCCGTACGATCAATTGTAAAGGAGGTGTTAACTCCACAAGTATCAAGTAAGATAGCTGTCTAGTTTACACCTCTTCATTTTCCTTTTGAAACTAAACAAATTAATAGTTTGTTTTGTAGTATTATCCAAGTTGTTCCAATACTTTGGCCCAACAGAAGTGATAGTTTTTGTGCAAAAGCCGTTCTTGTTCGAGGGAGGCAAAAGTGTCCATGGAGTAGTTGTCTTGCAGGATATTGATGTCTTTCACTGGTTCTTGCGAACATGGAGGTGATTGCTTGTGGAAGCTCATTTTTTAATAGTGGATACATTAAGCAAGCAACATTCAACTCAAGCAAATTGTGTATTTTGACGATTTTTGTTTTACAAAAGTGGGTTTGTATGGGACAAATAATGTGCATTATTTATTATTCTAATGATTTGTATTAGAATACTATTGTTACAATCAGTATGGCACTTTGATGAGTTGCCCCAAGAAAGAGTTCCATAGATAATGTAAGGTAAAACTAGCGCTGAATATAGTGTGGTAAGAATATTGGGAGGAAAGTGTGATTTTAGTTTATTTATAACTCCAATATTTCTTTTTGTGATTAACATTTTTATCTTGCCAAAAGCGGAGCTTTTGCAAGATTTGTTGGTCGTAATGTTTGTTTTTTGTCTGTAATCATTTTTCTTGAACACTTTTCTCTGCTGTGCGCGTTGCCTGCTCCTTGTCATCTCTTGTGCAGTTGCCTACCAAGACTCATCACGATTCCCATCATTCGGGGGACTCCATCAAGGTCAAGGTCAATTTTTGGTAAATTTGAGGAGTTGACGAAACCGTTATTTTTTGAGTAGCTTTAATCAGATCGACTTCAAACTTAGTGTGAATGTAGTATATGGTCAGGCGCTCAGCTGATTAGTTTTTGGTGGCGATCGGCCTTGACCTTCATGGTTCTCGCTGAAAAAAACACAACCCTTTTGGCAAGATACCATTCAACCTACGGTTGACATCCTTCATTTATTATTTTAACATTGTCACAGAGCATGTTTACACAGAATGGCAGATTCACAGCAGACCCCCCCCAACAAACAAACCCCTTAATCGTTCACCACCAACTGTTGGTCCTTCTTTGGTTGCCGATATTTGACATTATACTCTCTCATATGAAGCGAACCTGTCTCTAATAACCACAGCCGCACAATCTGTACCATGAATGAAAGAAAAGATACTTTAATAAAAATAATAATACTTATAATCATAATTAAAACAGATCAAATACCTCTATCAGTACACTTATGTGCAAATACCCAGAACTAATTATTCACTTACACATATATTTGTACATACACACAAATGTGTATATATATAGCTGGAATCCGTGAGCACAGCATACACAAATGGAAAGGAAAAGCACAGGTACGCAAACCTCCACATGAAAACTCAGGACTTGCATCTCTCCACAATATAACCCTTTTCAGGAGCGCTTTAAGAAATGTAAGTATTTACCCCACTTTCCTTCATATAGATCCATTCTACCCAGTTGTTTATATGACACTTTTTCAAATGCTGCAACTCGTGCCATTTCTGCTTCCCATTCTTGAAACGAGGGCACCCCTTCTGTCTTCCAACCCCTAACATGAATCTACCTACCAATCATAATACTGGTTTGGATCCAGCTTTTAGTATGTTTTCCCTGTAATGTCAAAACTGCATGATCACCCAAAACAAATAATCTAGGGCTAAATGGGAATTGTGTCTCTGTAATCTCACAAAGGTAACCGGGCTCCAGACTAACTTTTTGCATTGGTTGCACTGGTATGCCTAACCTTTTGTTTTAGGTGCACCAGCACAAAAATTAGGTGCACCCAAATTTTTCATTGCGTCACCTTTAACGCCATAATGTCATCTTTTTATCGCTCTCCATAACTTTCATATAATGCGAATGATTTTTAAACAAGAGTAAGGTGTAGAGAAATGCTTGTCTTTATTTCATTGAACTGCTTTCACAAAAAGCACAATTATATGTAAAAATGAAAATAAAGTGCTCCACTGAGCTGAAATTGAACATTTCAAACTGAAACACTAAGCAAAATAAAATGTTTCCAAATAAAAGTGCTTGTGCTTAAATTGCTTCGTGGAGCTGAAATTGAACATTTCAAACTCAAACATTTCAAGTAAAATAAAACATTTCAAAATTAAACGTGCTACTGTTTAGTTTCACTGAACTGAGACCTAACATCATGTGTCAATCTTATAGCAGGACTCCCTTTGCTGTCACATGCCCCTCAGATGGTTAACTGCAGCACCAACAGCACCTAGAGCAACCGTTTTCCCCAGCCAATCTGCACACTGATGCCCAAGTGCAGAAAATGCTTGCTTTGTGACGGCATAAATTCCCAAAGAAAAAAAGATCATGCAGGTCACTAGCTTGTAATTTGCAAAGGGAAAACTGTTCATGTGATTTTAGCCACATATCTTTTTACGTATTCCTTTTTTAATAAAATATTTTTAAATATAATATTTAGGACTATAAAATTTGCGGAACAAGAACAGAGAATTGGGTTGCACAAAACTTCCGTTCAGATCAATTATTAGTCCTGACCTGTTCCTAATCGGGGAGAACAAGGCGCACCTGTTAACTGTGGAGTGCTTTCGGAGTGAACCTTCTGTTAATTATAAAATGACTGAGAACAGGTCAGGACAAATAATTGTTTTAAACAGAAGTTTTCTGCAACCCAATTCTCTGTTCTTGTTCCACAACTGGACTGAATTTAGCCCATGATTTAATCGCTTTTAGATCGCATGCGGAGAGAAACCGTGTCTTCGGTTGCCAATTACGACAATCGGAAAACGCGTCAATAAATGAAAATGATTTAGAACTACTAATTGCAGTCAAAAAGCCAGCACCCCCGCTGGCTACGCCACTGGATCACACACTCCTTGGTAGAGACGTCTGTGTCGCTGTCAATCATGAAGGAAATGTATGTGGCGTTTCCGATGTCCGCAGCTGTATTTTGCTTTAAGGTGTCAGTTTTTACCCCAATTAATTGGGCACATGCTGTATCATTGCAATACGTCGGTTTTACGTTTAATCCATTTTTCTTCGGCAACTCCCCTTTGGCAATGTTTTAAGCAACATTCTTCAGTGGACCTGATTACTCTCTGCCACTGAAATGCAGCTGGAAGAAGGGCCACTTTCTGTGCGCACTTGTCTAAAAACACACTTTGTGCAGTGACATGTTTTTTTTTTTTTTTTAAGTTTCAATACGAAACGTTGTTGACCCGCTCGCGAATGCAATATTTCCGGCCATATTCTGACCGCACTCCTGACAGTACTCGCAGTGCACTGCGTTACGTCCTTGGTTGTACTTCAGTCAGGGAAATTGCTTCAGCCAGACCTGTTTGAAGGAATATATTTCGGCCTTTTAAATTTGGGTCTCAGGGCCGGGCTCTATTCCACACTCTGTTGACACCTCCTCTGACTCCGAATCTGATGCTGTCGCCGCAGGACCGGGGCTTGGCATCACACCAGGGAGCGGCTCCGGTTCTTGACGGGATGGACACTCGGTAGTGGGGATGGATGGGATTAAAGTAGTAGGGCTGGTTGTGGACTTAGTTTTCTTAATGAAAAAAATTTCAATATTTCGGCCTCTTTTTTCCCTCGTTTTGTTGCGTTTAGTTTATTTTTTCGTTTCAGTTAGTCAGCCACTCTGGCGGTCAGGTCGCGCGCAACTTTTAACACGCACAACTTACAAGACCAATCAGAGGCAAAGACCCGCCCGAGCTTTGTCTCTTATTGGTTTAGAACACGTGTGTGAGTTCGGTCACAGGAGAACACAGAGCGATGATCCGCTTGCGAATTAAATTTAAGTTTTAACCTGAGCATCATCAGGTGCACCAGTGCGACCTAGCAAAATTATTAGTCGCACTCTTAAAAATTTTGGTCGCATGTGCGACCATCCGGAGCCCTGGGTTATCATAACTCTTGGCCCAGAATTGTTGAACTTTGTCACAGGACCATAATACATGAACTAAATGACCTTCCTCAGATTTACATCTCCAACAGTTTGATGTGGGTAATAATCCCAGTCTAAACAATCTGGAAGGAGTCCAGTAAAAGCGTTGTATGATCTTGAATTGAATGAGTCGTACCCTTGCATCCCTTGATGTTACTTTAAAATTTTTACAAATACTATCCCAATCTTCATCACTGAATGTCAGGTTCAGATCCCCTTCCCATATTTTCTTCAGAGCTAAAATGGGCCCATTAACAATGTTTTGAATCATCAAAGAATAATAGACTGATGCCTCATGTCCTTTTCCAAATCCCTTTAGAATCTTATCTTGGAATTCTGCATTTTGGGGAACTGATGTACTGGATCCAAAAATCCCTATCAGCATATGGCGAAGTTGTAGGTACCTATAAAAGTGAGACCTAGGAATACTGTATTGCTGCACTAAATCCTCAAATGATTTCAACGACCCATAATAATACAAATCTCCCAATGTGACCATACCCTTCTCCACCATACCTTCCAATAAATGGGGAATTTACCAATTTGTAATTTCGGATTCAACCATATACTTGAAGAGACATTCAGAAAGGGATCAAATTTAAATATTAACTCCAATATTTCTTGAAATGACCCTTCAAATATAAACTGTATGAATTCTCCGTGAAAATTTCTGGTCAGTGTATAATCCTAGAAACCTTATAGATTCCCTGTGAGTTAAGCTCACATTATCAATCATAATATTTTGTGGAGGGCTTGAAAGGGTGTTACTAAAAAGCATAGTTGGTTTTTTGAATGTTTGGTGAGAGCTTATTCCCTTGTATCCAGTCATGGACTTTTTTAAATTCAGAATTGACTACATTACACAAATACTGTGAGTTTCGATGAGTAAAAAAATGAGTTGGAATCATCTGCAAAGAGTATATAGGGCAGAAATTGTGATGAATTCGGAAAATAATTTATGTATAAAAGAGACAAGGGGGCCGAGTAAAGAGCCTTGCAGTACTCCACAGGTAACTGGTCTAATATTTGATTCACAGCTATTAACTAATGCATATTGTCGGTCAAATAACAATAATGCATCGGTCAAATAACTTCTAAACCACCTTAAGGCTTTCCCTCGCACACCATAGTGCGAATGTTTATACAACAATATGTTGTGATTAATTGTGTCAAGGGCTTTTGAAAAGTCTAGGAAGATTCGAATTGTTTGCAAGTGGTTATCAATTACCTGGGCGACGGTATTAGCAAGTATGAGTGAGGCTGGTGCAGTTGTATCATTCTCACAAAAACCGAATTGGGAGTCGCAGAGTAGATTTTATTGAATTATAAATCTCTCTAGATGAGTATAGGTAACTTTCTCTAGCATTTTAGAAAATTAAGTAAGTAAAGATATTGCCCCGTAGTTTCCTAATTGATGTCGATCCCCTTTCTTAAATACTGGAATAACTTAAGCCACTTTCATTCTTAATGGTACAGTGCCATGTAGCAATGACAAATTTAAGTTGTGTGCAAGAGGGGACAGTTTCCATAATAATTAGTTTCCAAAGGATATTTCTAATACCTTCATATCCTCCGTTTTTCTTTGTAAATTTTTATCCCCCCGGCATATAATGCGGGGGGATATAGCGATCAGTGTGTCTGTCCGTCCGTCTGTAATAAAATCGTTTTCGGACCAGAACTCGAAAACTATACCACTTACAAACACCAAATTTGGTATGGAGCTTCTCCTTATGGTCTAGTTGTGCCTTTTGGGGGGTTTCGGTCCGTCCGTCTGTCCACACAACCTGTAGGTTACACAACCTACAGCCGGGGGGATCCGCCATTGCCAGATGGCTCTTGTTAACTATATCAATTACTTCTGCCTCTAAAACAGGAGTGACAAACAATGAATTTGGGTTAGAGTTTTCAAGATAGGTATAAAATGGCTTCTGTGACTCTGGGATATTTTGGGCAAGATTTGGGCCAATGTTTACAATGAATTTATTAAAGCACTCGGCAATTTCAGCAGGATCAGGAACAAGTACATTTCCATTTCTAATCTCATGTACAATGGGTTGTTTACTTGTTTTAAGTACATTATTTATTGTTTTCCAAATAGCAATAATATCATTTTTATGAATTTCAAACTATCTAACATAATAATCTTTTTTTGCCCAGTGTAATAAAGTGGTAAGAACATTTCTATATTTTGTGTACTTTTGCTTCACCTTGTACTGATAAAAAAGACGATTTTACCTGTTGATGAATCTTTTTTTTTAATTTTTATATAAATTTAGCATCTCCAATCCCACCTGAATCTGGAATGCCCAATTGGTGATCTATGTACAAAGCTTGCTCGTGTGCGACCCCCTGCTGCCAACACAGGATAGTGAGGACAGTTCACGGCTCTCCTCCGAAGCACGTGCCTGTCAACTACTGATTCTTATACACTCATTGGTCGAATCCTGTAAGTACAGAACGAGGGCGGAGGATACCCGGACATGAACAAACCGAGAGTCTTCCTGACGAGCACCCTTCTGGCCAACAGGAGGCGCTGGAGCAACGAACAAAGCTGATTATGCATCCCAAATCCGGCAGTCCCTTCCCAATTTGAAACCCTGTAGCGCGATGGCCGATTGTGCGCTACTCTGAAAAAGCTGCTGACCCCTGCCGTTGGGTACGACCGGGGCTCGAACCTGCAACGTGATCGTCATCTCTGCACTGCAGCGCAGTGCCTTAACCGAGTGAGCTATCCAGCAGAATTCAATGATGACTTAACTCCACGGTCACCACGGTTAACTTTCTTGTAGTTTAATCTACAAAAACTACTTTAACATGGTATTTCTCTATCATAGGAGTAACTACATTTTTGCATAAACAAGTCAAATGCTTGATCAACATCATCATTCTAAAATACCTACCCAATCAATAAGATTGAGACTAGTTTTATGTTTGAGAATGTTTTTTTTTTTTCTGTCAACATACGGTAACCCTAATACTGGTTCTGCGATAGTTTAATGGAAGTCTTAATGGGTACACACGAAAATATTGGGAAATGGTCACTTATATCTGATATAAGTATTCCAGAATGCGCAAATGGAGGAGAACTGAAAAATAAATTATCAATGACAGAAGCTGTTGAATCCGTAATTCAAGCATGTTTATTGAGAGGAATAAAGGAACATTATGTCCAAAAAGTCTTGACAAAATGAACCCTATTCAACCTTTAATAAATCAATGTTAAAGTCACCCATTATACAAAACCCAAAACCAGTGAAGTTGGCACGTTGTGTAAATCGTAAATAAAAACAGAATACAATGATTTGCAAATCCTTTTCAACCAATATTCAATTGAATACACTGCAAAGACAAGTTACTTAATGTTTGAACAGGTAAACTTTGTAATTTTTTGCAAATATTACCTCATTTGGAATTTGATGCCTGCAACAAGCTGGCACAAGTGGCAAAAAAGACTGAGAGAGTTGAGGAATGCTCATCAGACACTTATTTGGAACATCCCACAGGTGAACGGGCTAATTGGGAAGAGGTGGGTGCTATGATTGGGTATAAAAGCAGCTTCCCTGAAATGCTCAGTCATTCACAAACAAGGATGGGGCGAGGGTCACCACTTAGTGAACAAATGCGTGAGCTGATTGTCGAACAGTTTAAAAACAACATTCCTCAGCGAGCTATTGCAAGAAATTTAGGGATTTCATCATCTACGGTCCATAATATCGTCAAAAGGTTCAGAGAATCTGGAGCAATCACTGCACGTAAGCGACAAGGCCGAAAACCAACACTGAATGCCCGTGACCTTCGATCCCTCAGGCGGTACTGCATCAAAAACCGACATCAGTGTGTAAAGGACATCACCACATGGGCTCAGGAACACTTCAGAAAACCACTGTCAGTAACTACAGCTCGTCGCTTCATCTGCAAGTGCAAGTTAAATCTCTACAATGCAAAGCGAAAGCCATTTATCAACAGCACCCAGAAACGCCGCCGGCTTTGCTGGGCCCAAGCTCATCTAAGATGGACTGATGCAAAATGGAAAAGTGTTCTGTGGTCTGACGAGTCCACATTTCAAATTGTTTTTGGAAATTGTGGATGTTGTGTCCTCCGGACCAAAGAAAAAAAGAACCATCTGGACTGTTATAGGCGCAAAGTTCGAAAGCCAGCATCTGTGATGGTATGGGGGTGTATTAGTGCCCAAGGCATGAGCAACTTACACATATGTGAAGGCAACATTAATGCTGAAAGGTACATACAGGTTTTAGAGCAACATATGTTGCCATCCAAGCAACGTCTTTTTCATGGACGCCCCTGCTTATTTCAGCAAGAGAATGCCAAGCCACATTCTGCACGTGTTACAACAGCATGGCTCCGTAGTAAAAGAGTGCGGGTACTAGACTGGCCTGCCTGTAGTCCAGACCAGTCTCCCACTGAAAATGTGTGGCGCATTATGAAGCGTAAAATACGACAACGGAGACCCCGGGCTGTTGAACAACTTAAGCTGTACATCAAGCAAGAATGGGAAAGAGTTCCTCCTGAAAAGCTTCAAAAACTGGTCTCCTCAGTTCCCAAACGTTTACAGAGTGTCATTAAAAGGAAAGGCGATGTAACACAGTGGTAAAAAGGCCCCTGTGCCAACTTTTTTGCAATGTGTTGCTGCCTTTAAATTCGAAGTTAATGATTATTTGCAAAAAAAAAAAAAGTTTCTCAGTTTGAACAATAAACATCTTGGGCTCTAATTTCATAGACCAGGCGCAGGTGCGGCGCAGGCGCGGTGCATGGGGGTGCACCGCGCCAACGGGGTGTGTCCAGGTGTATGTGGCAATTTCGTGCCCGGCGTAGCCTGGCGCAAGTACTCCTCTGTCCCGCCTCTGCCCCTCCTTCCAGTTGGCAAAGATGGCGCGTTTGGGTATAACACAGCCGAGTCAAATCTTGCTCACTGGCAAGAGAAACGATGGATAGCGTGTTCCCATTAGTTACAAACTGTTGCTGCTTTAAATTTTGGGATTAACATGCATGGACAACAATGCAAGATACGTGACACATTTATTTTCAATATGTGATCTTAACTCACGAGATCATAGCAATCAGGCTGTATTCCTTTCCCCCACTGAAGACGATAAAACCTAAGTGACAATAATAGTAGCCTAGTATTAAGCCGCTTGCACACTGGACGCGAAACAAATTTTTCGCTCGACAGATTGCGTCTTGTGTCCGAAAGTCTGACAGGGTTTTAATAAATCTCTGTGTCCGACAGTCTATTATTGTTTTTAATTTCTTCAAATCTGCTGACTCTTTTAGATATTAAACGTGAATGTTTTGATAAGAGGGCTCAGTTCTTCAAGATGAGTACCGAGAATTTCAATCAATGTTTCTGTTTAAGCTCTGCTCAATAAAGTGGGTCGACACTGGCGCGAGACAATGTACAATGCCTCCATGTCTGACAGCCAAAAAAAAAGAGGACGATTAGAACAGATTGATAACGAAATAAAGAATAAAAAGAAACATTTTAACAACAGAACATCCAATGAACACTGCAATTTATTTATTGGCGGGTCATCTTTGTTGGATATCCTGTTTGTTGGTTTTTATTCTTTATTTTGTTATAAATCTGTTCTCATATCAATAGGCCACTTTTACTTTTTGCTGGCTGGTGGACATGGAGTATTTTGCATTTTGTGTCGGACAGTCTTGATCATGCATGCGATAATTTCTTCACACTGTCAATGGTCATGGAATTGATTTGCTCACTATTTTATCTCTGCTGTGGAAATAAAGCGTGAATCTGTTCGGTCCATCTGACTAATTTTAAAAAGAAAGACCGAATAAAGACTGCCGTCTATCTTCAACGAAAAAAGACGAATAGGCTAAAAAGACCAAGAAAAGTCGATAGCTATCAATTTGCATTTTGTGAAGGTCGAACACCAACATAGCCAAATTTGCACGTCTAATAATTCCTGGAATACTCGGAAAAAAACACGGAGCTATATTAAAACCCTGTCCGACTATCACGTCTTTGCATTGACTTTGTCTGTAATCAGTCGTGCGAAAAATTCGTTTCGCGTCCAGTGTGCAAGCGGCTTTACTGAGCATAGAAAGCAAGCATTCGATATATATATATATATATATATATATACAGTTTGTGGTTGGCTGAGAAAGATGTGAAGTCGTTAGTTTGCATCACAGATTCAGCTGCGTTGATTAAGCCAGTCAAGTTTCCATTACGCGTGGCAACCGCCTTTAATCTGACATCAGGACAATCGATATAGATACTATAATTTATGTCCTTATTCAGATAGTTACATTAAATAGTGCTTCCAGTAATTATTACTTGCATTGAAATGTGCCTGACATTCTGTATAACTGCCTGTGAGATTTCGGTGACGTGTGCACACTCTGCGCCGGTCAGCCAAATTACCACTGCACGGAAATTAAACCAGGTTGGAGCTGGCGAGTTTTCTGCGCAACTCCAGCGGAGACTTTTTCTACGAAATTGTCACTGCGTCTTGATGAATATGTGACACCTCCCCCTACTACGCCGCCACACCCATCTCGGCGCGCCTTCATCTACCGAAGGCTGTGCACCTCACAAAATTACCACCACGCGGGCTGCGCCGTACGAAATTACCTCTGCGCGGGCTGCGCCTCGCTACGCCACCTGCACTGCGCCAGGAAATTAGAGCCCCTTGTCTTTGCAGTGTATTCAATTGAATATAAGTTGAAAAGGATTTGCAAATCATTGTATTCTGTTTTACGATTTACATAACATGCCAACTTCACTGGTTTTTGGTTTTGTAATTATTTTAAGTGCAACTGTTTTCAAGCACCTTCACTGTGTAATTATGTCCAGTGTAACAGGTCTATTTTTAATATTCAACAACATTGCTATTTATGCATTTTCCGGACACCGACAGAAACTTACTTGCATACAGCCAATCAGCAACCTTGTGCCGCACCGCTGAAGGAGTGTCTCGAGACAGTTAAATTTTTCTCTCTTCACTGGTCTTGCACTTTGAAGTTAAAATAACCGAGATCGCGTCATCTTATTCTAGAAAATATGAATGCTCTGAACAGATGATTTTTGTCTAGCCTAGCTGGAAACATTAAAAACGATTGGCAGGTTTGGAAACGGCCACCGTAATTTTCTAATTAAGGACACGAAAATGTAATAATTCAAAACCTCTTTTAAAGTATAAAATCATAAGGCTGAATCACAACCCTCTGCCTGAGTATAGCCGTCTACTTAAAATTAGGGCCTATGTTTCTATGATGCAGAAAGAAAGCACCATAATCAACCTATATTAACAGCCGACAGCGAAGTACGAAAAAAATTCATGAACACCACTTGCCAAACCTGCCGATATGTTTGTAAGGTTCAGTTGCTAGGCTAGATAAAAATAATCTGTCGGCCCACAAAGCATTCATATTATCGAAAATAAGATGACGCAATCTCTGTTATTTCTGCTTTGTATTTATCGGATTTTGTTCTGTGTCACTTGCCATTTTATTATCAATATGCCAGATCAGTGCAGGATAAAAAGCGGTGAGTTGGGTATCGCAAGACTACATTGATTGTAACCAGCTCATTTTACCAGCTTCAAATATTTGAACAACTACATTCATAACAAATTATTAATGAAAATGGCAGGCTAGATGAATGATTTGGCGAACAGTTATGTTGAGAGTAAGGCTGGCATTTACGATGTAATCGCAGAATTCTGGGCAGCGAATGGACTGTATGCAAATCATTTTCTGTTGGTGTCCGGAACTCTAGTGGGGGGGAAAAAAATTCCCTTCCCGCACCCCGCACCCCCCTGCAATTGCTCTGCGCCCCCCTAGGGGGCACGCCCCCCACTTTGGGAACCACTGCGCTCAAGCATATTAGCATATTAGTCCAGTGTTGTGTTCTTCCCATCGAGATTTGTTTCCTGTTCTCACAACCAATGCTCACTACACTCCGGAATTTAGAGGCTAACTCTAACATAATTTCAGTAGTTAGTGGGCTGACAGAAATAACGCTACTAAGGTTAGCTTGCACTGCAGTTAGCCAGCACTGACCTAATCAACCGTGACGTCTCAGCAGGGTGGATTCGGGGCACAGCAGAAAAGGGAGGACAGGAGAACCGGAGTGCCAAATTTGAATGAGGGAGGGAGGTACACGGGAGCAGAAAAGGGGTGCATCTCAAAGCGCAGACTGCAGCCTTCGAAGGCTGCATTTTTAGGGGTCGTCACTTACTTCCATCCACCAAACTAATATTTAGGGTAATGGATTTGGTTAAAGTTAGAGTTTGGTTTGGGACTAGGTTTGAAGTTAGGGGTAAGAGTTTAAGTTACAGTTAGGGAAATCAATGATGACTCCCTTAAACCAAAGCTGTTTAAGAGAGATGAAATGATGTCATGCCATGCAGATGGAACTAAGTGACGATCCCTAAAAATGCAGCCTTCGAGGGATGCAGCCTACGCTTTAAGATGCACCCAAAGAGTTGCGGAACCAAGCCAGGGAAACACGTATTCGGCCCAAACGATTCCTATTGGTCGATTTCTTTGTGTGCCTGCAGCCTCCAGAGTGAGTGGATTTTTTTAGTTCCTTTTGCTATGAGTAATAATAATAATAATGCATCAATTTTATATAGTGCTTTTCTGGGCACTCAAAGACACTTCACAATGGATACATTGTTCATTCACTCACACATTCACGCTCTGATGGTGGTAAACTACATTTTTGTAGCCACAGCTGCCTTGGGGCAGACTGACGTAAGCGTGCCTGCCAGTATGCGCCTACGGCCCCTCCGACCACAAGCAAACATTCACTCACAGTCATACAGGAGTGTTCCTATATTGCATGTTTTGTGGGCGGGGGAAACCGGAGTACCCACTCGAACACGGGGAGAACATGCAAACACCACACAGATAGGCCCCAGGCCAAATTCGAACCCACAACCTTCTTTATGTGTATTTCCTTAACCTCTCCTGGAAGACCCCCTGTCCTGCATGCTTTAGATCTCTCCCTGCTCCAGCACAGGTGATTCAAATTACCAGCTTGTTTATCAACCACTAAAGCTTATTGATGACAACCTGATCATTTGAATCACCTGTGCTGGAGCAGGGAGAGATCTAAAACATGCAGGGCAGGTGGGCCTCCAGGAAAGGTTTGGGAAACACTGGTCTACCATTTTTTCTTTGGGGAGCACTGTCGCAGACTGTAGCTTATTTGCTGATTGCTGGATTGGTGTGTAATTGATAATGTGCACTCTGGCTCGAAAGCTCTGTTAGTTTATATTTTATTCTCTTGTGTAGCCAGGATTGTCTGCAGTGTTGCTGACGCAGTTCACTTGCTATTAAGTACACGAATCGCTGTAGGTTTGTGAATCAATGGAGGCATTGGTAAATACTTATCTGAAACTTACTTTTGAACAAAGTGTGTCTGGATTTTGTCTGGACTGCAGCTATCCATAAGGCACATTCATCAGCCCCATCACTGAATGATTCCGCCCCACCATAGCACCAGCAAGAAAAAATCTCTGGTGCCGCCACTGGCTCTGTTGCTCGGTCTTGTGTACCCACAGAAGCCTGTCAATTTTGATGGCGCTTGCATGTTCAGTATGGCCGCCACAGCCCCCATCTTGAATTTTCTATTCCGCACAATGACTCGAAAATACCTTTGTCAGTCTACACCATTTTTGCTCTGTTGCTTGGTTTTGTGTACTTACGGAAGCTGTTGGAATTTGACGGTAGTTGGATGTCCGGTATGGCCGCCACAGTCACCATCTTGAATGTTTTATTCCACAGGATTATTTGAAAATGCTTTCGTCAATCATTCCAAACAATCCAGGGGCTGAGCGGTAATGCCTGCTGTGTGGGGCTATTTTCACAATAGAGCCATTTATATTCACTCAGGTTTGCGATTAAGTTGCAGTTTGAGGCACTGTGTGTGAATTAGCTTAATCCTATTTATTTTATAATTTCTTTGTTAATCATACAGCAGCCTCCATGATTATTGGCAATTTTCAGTGTGATTATTCAGATTATTTCTACAATTTTCAGTGTGAGAGTATGCTTCTGCAATAAAAATTGAATTTATTTTAAGGCTTTTAACACGTCTTAACCAGGGGTACCAATAATTATGGAGGACGCTGTATATTGGGTCATTTCATATAAAATCAACAAGTGCCTCCTACCTGACCCCCTCGGAATCAGCTGATTTTTCTTGTCCAATAACTTCAGTTTATGTAATTAATCCCTGCCGAATTTTGTTCTTGTGAACATTTTTGAGTTACAGGCTCGAAAAGTATAAAGGGGTTGGTTGAAATTTTGTGCTTTCTTACTGGCATCATTTTTTCTAGCTTTTTTTGAGCCCATATAACTTTGTGTATGAGAGATATCTTTCAGCTCTGAAAATTTCATTTAGCTATGTTGGAGCACTGACAAAAACTGCAATTAAATAAATTGTATGCCCATTCCAGTTGTCACAAGTTGTCACAATCTGTTCATCGGAGGAAAATCTTTTCCTCCGATGAACAGCTTCAGGAATGGAATCTGCTATTCACTTGTTGAAATGTCATCAAGGTAGGGAGAGTTCTTCTGCAAAAACAGATAGGCTATCCATTTTCTCAAATCGAGAAAAAACTTCATTCTCAACAGAAAATGCATAGCTGAGATTGTCCATAAAATATATCTATCAACAAGGCAATCTGAGATGGCAGACTTCACCTCATTCACGCAAATATTGGCAAGTGCGGAAACACAGACAGACAAACAAACAAACTCACAGAGCCGCTAAAAACAGTACTTCAAGCCCACTCCGTGAGGTGAAGTTATAACAACAAAACTGTTGCACAACCCTATAATCTTTAGGAATCCCAGCTACACCTGTATACTGGGGGGAGGAGGGGGTACAAAACTCGAAAGAAACTCATTTCCATTGCAGCTTTCATGGTTGTGCGGCGCGCATGCAGTCAACTACAAAATATTTAACGTTAGTTCTACAGGATGAGATGACAATTACGACAACGGAGATGCCACTTTATATCATACCATACAACATTGTTCAGTAGCGTCAAGTCGACACCTATGCCAGAAGGCTGGCTAGGGCCAGCGGCGTCTTACAAAAGTTACGGTCACTGTCAGTGTTTTAATTGTCAGCTTCTGAGGCATACGGCTCAAACAAATACATTAAGTTTCTCACCATTTCCTCCACGCTCGCATTTCCATCAGTGTCTGACGTCTATTTCATATGAACTTTCTGACACTGACAAAATCAAACTTTCTCAGCCGCTCGAGCCATTTGTCATTGTGACCAATGGTTCATATTGCCTAGGAGTTCTTGCTGTGATGCTGCTGCGATTAGTCGCGCTGTGCTGAGGTTACATGGTTGAAGCTCTGCTACTTAATTTTAGAATTAAATTTCTAACATTCTGAATTATTGTGAAAATAGCCCCACACAGCAGGCATTACCGCTCAGCCCCTGGATTGTTTGGAATGATTGACGAAGGCATTTTCAAATAATCCTGTGGAATAATAAGCCAAAATCTGGATTTTCTTAAACAAGATTTGTTCTGAAACCAACTTCAAGCTTCAATATCATGGGAAGTATGGAAGCTTCAATAGCAACACTGCGCCGATCTAATAACTATGATATAGTGTAATAAAACCAAGTATTGGAACAATGGATATGACGTGTTTTCTTGTAATTCACCATGAGAAAACATGAAAAAGTGCCTGTTAGGAAAACTCAAAAGGGTCATATCACCATGTGGAATATGCGGATGATCAAATTAAGTTATGGCATGTTAAAGATGTGATTTTGGTCTACATTTTGATTCCAGGCTCATCTAGCCATGATTCCTTCGGTGTCAAATAATTTTCACTCTGTGTCGAACTACTGCCAGTGCAGCTACCAGGTGATAGAGAACTGTTACGGTAAAGCCAAAAACCATCAACTAAGAGCTGATTAACCAGTATATTATTAGACTATGCTACAGTTAGTAGTTTTACTGAACAATTGAATCCTAAATGGCGATTTCCCTCTTGTGCATTTTTGTTCATTATCTTGTTTTTTGTATTAAGTAACGATTCAGTCATGGCACTAGGACCTTGGGCCTAGAGAAGTAAGACTCAAAAGCCAGTCAGTAAAAGAACAGGAGTTTTAATTATAAAATAAAACAGGACAGAACACAGCCAAAAAACAGGAAGCAGCACAAATCCCCACTTGATTAAAGAAAAATGCAGAGGCAAATTGGGACTCTACATGCCAGCCCTATATACTCTGCAATCACCTCCAACTTAACAGGCTGCACCTGTTGCCCCTCAAGGTGGAGGTGAAAGAATATGACAGGGCAGGGGCTGTAAGGCCAAACCCTTGCTCTCTTTCCCAACCTCCTTTCAGATGGGATCACAGTGGCCTCATGGTCGTAAACGCTGTTATCCCTGGCTGCTGTGAATCTGTATTTTTAGTAAGCAAGTTTCCTCTCTGCTTAAACAGCATATGCTGATGCATCGTATGGCGTAGGTCCTTATTATCTTGGTGTCAATGACATAAATTCTCAGTCCATAAAACCAGCTGTGAAAGGAAATGGAACTTAGTTTGCTATGCTTAGCAAGTAAGCCATATTTTGTTCTAGTCTTCTTCCCAGAAATTTGACATTCGCTTTAGTCAAGTAAAGAAAACCAAAATCCCGAAAAACAATAGATGAATTGATTAATTTATTAAAGTAGCAAGATTACTGGGTTACCACAATAACTGAGTCACCGGCCATATACAAGTTTAATTATTGAAAATCTTTTCCTCCGATGAACAGCTTCAGGAATGGAATCTGCTATTCACTTGTTGAAATGTCATCAAGGTAGGGAGAGTTCTTCTGCAAAAACAGATAGGCTATCCATTTTCTCAAATCGAGAAAAAACTTCATTCTCAACAGAAAATGCATAGCTGAGATTGTCCATAAAATATATCTATCAACAAGGCAATCTGAGATGGCAGACTTCACCTCATTCACGCAAATATTGGCAAGTGCGGAAACACAGACAGACAAACAAACAAACTCACAGAGCCGCTAAAAACAGTACTTCAAGCCCACTCCGTGAGGTGAAGTTATAACAACAAAACTGTTGCACAACCCTATAATCTTTAGGAATCCCAGCTACACCTGTATACTGGGGGGAGGAGGGGGTACAAAACTCGAAAGAAACTCATTTCCATTGCAGCTTTCATGGTTGTGCGGCGCGCATGCAGTCAACTACAAAATATTTAACGTTAGTTCTACAGGATGAGATGACAATTACGACAACGGAGATGCCACTTTATATCATACCATACAACATTGTTCAGTAGCGTCAAGTCGACACCTATGCCAGAAGGCTGGCTAGGGCCAGCGGCGTCTTACAAAAGTTACGGTCACTGTCAGTGTTTTAATTGTCAGCTTCTGAGGCATACGGCTCAAACAAATACATTAAGTTTCTCACCATTTCCTCCACGCTCGCATTTCCATCAGTGTCTGACGTCTATTTCATATGAACTTTCTGACACTGACAAAATCAAACTTTCTCAGCCGCTCGAGCCATTTGTCATTGTGACCAATGGTTCATATTGCCTAGGAGTTCTTGCTGTGATGCTGCTGCGATTAGTCGCGCTGTGCTGAGGTTACATGGTTGAAGCTCTGCTACTTAATTTTAGAATTAAATTTCTAACATTCTGAATTACCTTTTTGATAGTCTTTTGTTGTCTAAGACTAACCTAAGAATAACCTTTTGAAAGATTCAGTAATTAGAGCAACTGGAAATGCGTGACAGATTCACTTTAAGGAATTCCAAATCTGCGTTCGATTTGTGCCTGGAACGATCGTCATTTTATAACTATTTTAAAAAGTGTACGCTGGGTTTTGCTAGGTTTTAACCCCCCCCTCCCAAACTACGCTTTGTACACTCGTGAAATTGATGAAAAAAATGGAGGACCCTTAAATAGGTCTTTAATATACATTTTATTGTCAGTCCTACATTGAACCAACCCAAGTTTATAGTACGCATAAAGCAGTCAGACAAAAAGTGGGTAGCACTCATATATAGGTTTTTGCCTAATGAATGTGGGATGTTGCCTTGAAAAATAAGCTGTGAGTGTGGATATTCACATGAGGGGTGGAACAATTCTCACAAACCAGTATGTGATGTAGGAAGGGGAGCCAAGTGTGAATGGCATGCCGAATGCCATGTTTTATGGAAAGGGAAGTCCTCAAAAAATTGATTGGGTTGTATTATTTTGCAGTTTGTGGGCTGGTAGTAACTCATGATCCCAAAATGTGTTTGAGCACGCATTGAAAGAGTGAGTTTTTCATAATATGCCCCCTTCATCCCCCTAAATACTCAGACTGCTAATTTACCAAATTTAATATATAATTTGATTAAATTACATTTGGCAAACACAGGTTGCGTACTGCCTGCCTTGTTGATACTAAACAGTGAGAATCAAAGTGAAAGCCATTATCTCAAAATGGAGAAAACTTGCAGCAGGAATTTTCTGATTCCTGATGTTCTCCTTGTCTTGTATCACATTTTACGTACATGTTCAGATTTAATAAGACCTTCTGATGTGCAGAACTTTTTAGCATATGCAAAACCACTTAGCCAGTGAATGGCGCAAAAACAAATACCCTGGTGAGAAGTTGCCTTGCTATTTGTTTCTTATGTGCTAAAAGGTTGTTTTTGGTAAATCTGGCCCCCAGTTTGACAAATACGCAAAATTAGAATAAACCATGAGGGGGCGAAAATAGTTTTACACAGCACTGTATGGTTTAAGCACAGATTGTTTTAAGAAGGGATACTTTTCCATGTTGGTGTCACCATGTTGAAGTTCCAGAACTTTTTACATGTGTCTCCATTTCAGAGCACTGTTAGGTTTTGAACAAATGTTTCAATTGGTCTGATAAATAATTGGTTTTCTCTGTGTTTTTTAGGATGATGAGGACTTTGGTTTTGGCCTTTTTTCACCGGAGCCGGATGAGCTAGGTTACCCCAAATTATTCGACAGAACAGTGGGGATCAAAAGTACAGAGCTTATGGAAGTTACCAATGTCACCCTGGGGCCGAAACAGTCTGCAGGAAAAAAAAAAGGAGCCAGAGGCGGCTTCTCGTTTTCGGCCCTAGTGCCGGTGCATCCCCAGGACATTGTTCCTTTCATGCCAGTCCTTGCTAAGACTGCATCCTCCAAGAAACGACGTAGATGTGCTTTGAGCAGGACCTGCCAAGCTGCAATTTCACCTACTTTCTATGCTGCACCTCCTGCTCCTCCTCCTGCTGTTTTAGGTGCCGCTCCTCCTCCTGCTTTAGCTGCCTCTGCTGTACATGCTGCTGTTCCTCCTGCTACTCTTCCTGCTGTTTTAGGTGCCGCTCCTCCTCCTGCTCCTCCTCTTGCTTTAGATGCCTCTGCTGCACGTGGTGCTGTTCCTCCTGCTACTCTTCGTGCTGTTTTAGGTGCCGCTCCTCCTCTTGCTCCTATTCATGCTTTACGTGCAGCTCCTTTTCCTGCTCCTCCTGCTGGTTTATGTGCCGCTGCTCCTCCCGCTCCTCCTCCTGCTGTTTTTGGTGCTGCTGCTCCTCCTGCTGCTGGATTTGGTGCCGCTGCTCCTCCTCCTGCTGGTTTTAGTGCCGCTGCTCCTCCTCCTGCTGTTTTTGGTGCCGCTGCTCCTCCTGCTCCTCCTCCTGCTGTTTTTGGTGCCGCTGCTCCTCCTGCTCCTCCTCCTGGTGTTTTTGGTGCTGCTCCTCCTCCTCCTCTCGTTTCTGCTGTCGCCCCTCGTTCATCTTCATTTGTCTCCCTTCCGAAAGCACCAGGATATTCTTATATTCCCTCATGTTTCCTTCCCATGTCCTTTATCCCGCGACAAGATGATGTAAAGCGCCTTTCTTCTGCTTCCGCTGTCCCTGCTCCTCGTCCTCCTGGCAGCGCTCTTATGGCCCCTCGTCCTCTCTTAAGGCCCCTCTCCGAAGTTGCTCCACAAGTCATGTCCGAAAAAAAAAAAAAGTCAATGTTTTGCAAATTACCTTCGAAAGTGCTCGACCTGGCTATTCTTAATTCTGGCTCCCCTGAAGCACTAGATGATGAGATTCTCCCGGTGAGTGCTCAGTTTGGGATGCTTAACAGTGGAGACTACATTTCCTCAGAGTGCTCTCGCCGTATCATGACAGACAGCAGTTCATCCTCAGAGTCTATGTCCGAAATTGGATCTCAGGAAGAGGCAGTACTAGAAGAGGAAACTTATTCAAGCTTTTACAGACTCTCATCCGCAGAATTTTCACATCCTTCATTTGAAGCAGTACCATCTCTTAAGTACAAGTAATTAAACTTCCTCATTTCAGCATAACTGTTCTAAGAGTGCACATTCATCTACGAACACAGCCAGAATTCTGAAACAGTTGGCACATTATGGAAAATGCATATAAAATCAAATTGGACTGATTTAGAAAGTTTATTCACCATCGACTGTATTGAAAACACATTATATGATGTCCTAACATGAATTAAAATGCTTGTTGGAAAAGACCATTTTGATGACTGCAACAGAGTTCAATAAAGTCGGCCCAGTAGACTGTTTACCACTGTGTTACATCATTATGTAGTTATAATGTTCATTTAGCATTTTAGCATTGAAAACACCCTCTGGTACAATCTAATCATTGGAATTTTCCACATTCCACTTTTATGCAGGTCTTCAGCTCATCAATTGTATAGGACCTTCGTCGGAGTGTATTTCACTTCATAATTCACTATACATTCTCTCTGTGACAGATCAGGACTGCTGGCTGGCCAGTCTAGCCCCGCTTATTCAATCATGCACTTGCAATCGGTGCAGAGTGTATTTTGGCAATGTCTTGCTACAGAATGTTTGACTTTACTGGAACAGATGCCGTCCAGACAGCAGCATGTGTTGCCCCAAAATTTATACATGTCTTTCAGCATTAATGGTGCCGTGACAAATGTGCAAGTCACCCAAGCCTTGTGCACTAACACTCCCCTCTCATGCCAAGCGTACGAGCTTACGCTGGACCCCCTCCATCTTTTAATCACATTACGCACTGCAAAGGGTGAAATGCCCAAAATCTTATGAAATTATTTATTTATTTATTTATTTATTTTTCCCCGGACCAGTGTTCTCAAAGTGATGGATTATATGCTTCTCTGCTCTGAAATCGCTCTGTCTTGAGTTTATTTGCATTTACCATAACTTGCCAACTTTTTCTTGCCAACCCTTTTCCTGAAAAGCATTGTATATCCCATTTTAGAAATACATATTTAATACAGTTTTTAGAAAAGTGTATTCAATTGATTATTTTTGGTGTGTCCATAGGTTTAAGAGTGTTGCACAGTCTCTGATCAGTGCAGTCTCCAGCGGGGACAGGTCACATGTGCTGTCTAGCACAGAGCTGTTTGGACTCCAACATCAGGTGAGCCGACAGACCCTTCGTATCAGGCCATCTTCAAATGTTAACCCTTTTGAGCGCTGTGGGCAACTGATGTAAGAAATCAAAATCAGGCGCAATTGAAAACCCTGTGGGAGCTCTTTTAAACAAGTTTCCACATGATAGCTTTTCAACAGGTGAGGATAACTGCATTTTTAATTCCTCGAAAATGTATTTGGAGCTCAAAGGGTTAATCGGGATGCCTGTTCACTGAGTAAGCTGTATTTCAGGGCGAATGCGGAGAGTGAATCTTGATTTATTGAATGTCGTTGATTAGGACGGTTACTGGGAATGCTCCGAGAAGCTGGACTCCATTCTCAACCTGGATTTGGACTTTTTTGCCAATGTCTTCCTGAAAGAAAAGGGAATTGCCTCCCTAGGTAATGGCCATTTGTATTGAATGTTGTAGTGAACCAAGGCAATGAGCCATGATCAACCAACCTTTAACTTCTGTCATGTGGAACGTGACTTCAATTTGTAATGAGTGACGGCTGTTAATTGAAACAATGGGTCCAAAACAATTCCCTAAACGCAAAGCCATCATACTAAACAACGGAACCCCATAGTTTTTTAATTTTATATCAACCTTTGTGTTGTTTGTGAACTTATGAGTATATGTGCAACATTTTAAAGAAGTTTTACTCTCATTTCGCGCTAAATTATTGAGCGATCATAAATAGCACACCATGTTTTTCGAGAGAAATCTTTGTGGCAATTTCCTAGGATTAGTACATTGAATTTTGGGCATAAACAAACATTCTGGAGATATTTTGATGCGACGTGGTGATATTTTTGACAAAAAATATGAAATTTTATTTCGTGTCTCGCAGGAGAGAGAGCTCGGGCCAACATTCTGAAGCTGGTGGCTACTCTGCTGGTTCTGCAGCTGCTGAGAATCATGGGTCTTCCTGAAGGAAAGCTCCTGAAGACACTTTTTCGCCTGAAGGATGGCAGTGCTCCCTTGTACGTTGCCCTTTGCTTTATCTTTATACTGTGTCTTTTGCATCCTACTGTCCACCATTTCCCGTGGTGATTTTTTTCTCTTTTCTTTACAGTAATTAGGAGGACAGTGCCTCACTTGACAATATTTTGGACCATAGAACTCCGGTCCAGGAGGTCAACTTGTTAAGCTGCTCGATTGCTGCATTGTCATGGTGTTTTCCTAATCACATTGTGAGCCTTACCTCACATGCACCTGGAACACTATGGAAGGCTGATCCATTTGGCTTGTTTTCTATAGTAAAAGCCAGGAAAAAACTTGGAACGTGGAAAAAAAAACTCTCAGAAACAAACAAACCTACAAGGTTCTCCACAAACCATTAAATTCAAAATTCATTATTATGGTCTTACATGTAATGCGGGGCAATTCAACATTTTCCAGCAAGGGCCAGTATGGGTGCAGGCTTTCATTCCAACCAAGCACTTACACACCTGATACTACTCATCAAACTCTTTAGCAAAGACTCTTGGGGTTGATTAGTGGTGTCAAGTGTGGAAGTGCTTGGTTGGAATGAAAGCCTGCACCCACACCGGCCCTTTCTGGATAAGGTTGAATATCCCTGATGTAATGGCTCAGATTTAGGAATAAGAAGGTGCAGCTCAACACAAAGCACTGATTGCTATGCCTGCCATAGCCCCACACCTGCAAAAAATTGATCTTCGACACCTTACAATCAACTGACCTCTTTTGACCTTGACCTTTGACCTGATAACCTCCAAAAGCTAATCAATTCAGCTACCCTCAATGGGGATGTATGATTTGGTGAAAATCCCAGCTCTCCTTTAGTAAATATAGCATGGACAAATATATTTGTGACGGATGGTGTGATGGATCCAAGCATGGACAAGCAAACAGAAATCAGTATGCTACCTGCCCACCGTATGATGCAGATCCATGATAACACAGACCTTTTTGTTTATCGTATCAATGCTGGTTTTACTGGTAAACCTGCTTGACATCATAATTTTGCATAGCTCCTTATATTAAATCTTAACTTTGTTCAATGTCATTTTTATTGCGGCCTATTATTTAAGTTGAGTGTAAAATGCTGGACTATCTCAGGAGTAAAAGTAAGCTGTGTTATTCGGCCGTCAAGACTAACTGCTCCAGATATTACAAGGCAGCAATTCCATTCCTGTTGTTTTCTAGCACGGACCATTGACTGTATAAAAAGATGGAAGTAGCTCCCAGGTCTGAAAAGTGAAGCCCATGCGGAAATCTCAGCAGATGGCGACATCGGTGGTTGCAGAAAGAAGTTCAATGCTGTTGAAGTATATGAGAAAATGACCCTACTTTCCAACCTGATTTATTATTTCAACAAGGCAGTCAGAGATAGCAGACCTGGCCCCAGCCACGGGCTGACAGACAGGGCTGACAGACAGAGTGAGTGACAGACACACACACACATACAGACACGATCATACATACAGCACAAACGTTCACAGAAATTTGACGTAATGTTCATTTCGCAAAACATCCCAGGCAGCTTGCTAGCTAGCTAACTCTTCTTGTAATATAAGTGAAATTCATTCATACTGCACAAATGACCACAAAAATGCTTAGCTGTGTCCAGCTAGGTAAAACAAAATGCTAACTAGACACAGAAGACGATAGAACACGTTATACAATCTTTAAAAAAAAAAAAAATCGGTGATTTCAGCAAGCCCAGCTGGCTGGAAAGCGGACCCCGTTTGCTATGCGCAATTCCATGCAAGATCCTATCCGCCAACAAAAAACGGGTAGTATGCAGCGAAAGTATGCGGAATAATGCAACGCAAATAGAAATAAAAGCACAAATTCAATCGTAACATCACAATCGACACATTTCATACAATTAGGAAACATAATTATTTAATGCAAACTAGCATACTGTTGTATGAAAATGCATTGCGATTATGGTTCGCAGGGGTTTGTGTCACAACACGGAGCTCCATGTAGCTAGCTAGCATGCTAGCTACTCTAGCTACACACGCATGCTAGCTACACACTTATAACGAAATAATTACATACAGCACAAACGTTCACAGAAATTCTACGTAATGTTCATTTTGCAAAAATAATACAAAAATTACCTAAGCAGACATAGAAAACAATATAATACACGACAATCCAGGCTCCTCAGGCATCAAGCAAATAGGCCTACGAGCCGCAGCGGCCTCCATTTTAATACGAGGACAGACGAACAATGCGCTGGTCCCCGTGGCATGGCGTAGTTTATCCCGGGCAGCTAGCTAGCTAGCTAACTCTCCTTGTAAAATGAAATTAAAATTGCTTAACCTGGCTCCCCTTTGGGGGGGGGGGCAGGTAATGGCCACGGGCTGACAGACAGAGTGACAGAAACACACACACACACACACACACACACAGACATGATCATTGCTTAACCTGGCTCCCCCCCCCCCCCCGGGGCCAGGTAATTATGATTTTCCACATTATTTTACGGTATCTATCACAAGTTTCAAGTCTCCTTCGATATACGATGAGGTTCATTTTTGTAAACTTTGGTCCCCAATAGACTGGAATAAAGGATAAAGCCAGACATGCTTTATGGGGTAGGGCTATCCTCTGGTCCTCGTCTGATACGGTCAAATGCACATGTAGATCCACCCCTCTGGATCTTCAATTCACGTTCTCGTCCAATAGGAATTACATCTGGTTTCAAAATGACAAAATTGCATTGTTCAAATTGCCAAAATCGAGGCTTCCTAAATGGCATGCTGAAACCAACAGGTGACGTCACGGTTGCTTCGTCCATCTTTTTATACAGACTATGACTCTTCCTGACGAGCTGCACTGGTCCCGCTGGGATAATAATGTGGCACTCTGAATTCTGTTCTCCTTGTGCGAATCAGGTCGCAGCGAGGGCAGGCAGTGAAGAGAGCAGTGGAGTGGGTACTGAGGGCGGACAGGCAGTACCCCTGCGTATGCACGAGGCTAGAGTTTGGCCGGGATTGGGAGTCTGCCACACGCCAGCTGTTGGGTGCCGACCCGCTCCCCCCACACTCACCACTTCGCCCTGTGCTGGAGAGGACCGCAGGAATTTAAGGCTCAGCGGGGTAGGGGCCAAAGTTCCCATACTTGGGTCTCACGTCCAAATTTTGAAGAAGTTATTCCATATACCCCTGACAGTCCCGTGTCTACTTTGGTAATCACATCTCTGGATACCTCCCTCAGCGCTGCACTTTGTTATCAGCTTAGCATTTCCCTGTATCCTTCAGCAGCCCAAACCTGCTCATCCTCAGGGCTTTTCTAATCTCCGTAAAGACACTTTCACACCGGGCGCAAAATGAATTTTTCGCGCGACAGATTACATTCAAAGTCAATGAAAAGACACGAATACATGCATTTTCGCGTGTATTCCCATCTTTGCATTGACTTTGAATGTAATCTGTCGCACGAAAAATTTGTTTCGCGTCCGGTGTGAAAGCAGCTTAAGGCTGTCAGTTCTCTGCTTCAGAGTTTTGCTTTCAACATACTGGCGCTATTGCTGTTTTGTATTTTATTTGCTCTGCAACCATCAAGCCAGACTAGAGCATGTGTAACACCAGCTCCAAACGGGAAAGTTTTTAAATCAAATGGAAATTTTTTAAAAAATGATCAATGACAAGGCCCTATTCTGCAAAGTTGACCTGGCTACTGCTATTCGAGAAAGTTGTAACCAGGAGTTGTAACCCACCTGACCCCTCAGAATCTGATGATTTTCCTAATACAGTAACTTCAGGATATTTAATGAATCCTCGCCAAGTTTTACGTTGGTCTTGTAAATATTTTTTGAGTTTCAGGTTCTAAAATACACAGGTTTAAATACATAGGTTGAAATTTTATGCTTTCTAACTCGCGTCATTTTTTCCAGCATTTATGAGCCGTCGTAACTTCATGCGTATTAGAGATAGCAGAATGAAATTTTCAGAGCTGAAAGTCATATCAGAGTACTGTTAAAAACTATTAATTAAATCAATTAAATCAATTTTATGCTCATGCTAGGTGTCACAGTCTTAAGCAAAATTCTGGATTTTCTTCAACGTAATTTGTTCTGCAACCGACTTCATGCTTTAGTATCATGGGATCTATGGAAGTTTCAATAGCAACGCTGCACCAGTTTAATAACTATGATATTCTCCTCTTGCGCTCTGTCGTAATCGACAATGACCTCCTTCAGTATAATCGCTTAAAAGCTGCTCTCTGGCCTGCAAGGGTCTGCCATGTCTTTAAATCAACCTTGGGTTGCCTCCCTAGCTGACTTGACACTGTCGGCAGAAGTCTGAATCAAGCAGCGCAGTCCTTGTTCGCCCGGGCGACGACCCGTATGGTTAACGTCATTCTTGATTGTCATGAAGGTTGCTTACAAAGATAAGGTAGTTCCAATAACTTTTGCTGGTTACGAACAGCACTCTCTCATGGCTGTAGTGATGGTTTTCCATCCGGCAGGGCGAAGCAAGGATGGGTGGGACCCATTAGGCCCTACAGTGACTGGCCAGAGGATGTTGGGAGCTCCAAAACAGCAACTGCCCTCAGTGCTGTCACAGTGGCATGCATTCTCGATCAGGGTTTGCTCCCCTAGCCTTTGATTCTGACAAGAACCTGGACCACAATGCAGTGGTTTATAGACTATGCATGGTCTGTCTTGCCTAGCTACCAGAGGTACCCGAATACCTAAACCATGGGCGTAAAAATGCGTATGGACGCTATGGACGTGTCCATACCAATATTTTGATGTGTTTAAAATGTCCACCATACCAATTTTGAATGGGGCATTGCACGGCATTCGGGACACAAAAGGTTAAATTTCCCCTCCTTAGTTCCGCCTCTCAAAGACGGCGTGTCATTGGTGGGGACAGCCTTGCTATCTGTGATTGGCTCCCCTTCCTGTATCCATCATCATGACTGGGTTGTCATTGGTAAGTTGGTAGGCTACGCGGTGAAAATAAAAAATAACAGCGTAATAACAGCGTCTACTGTCGCTGGCTCGGGGAACCATATCTGACTCGGGCAGGAAAAGAAAAAAGGCGGACATTAGACATTATTTCACCCAGTCAATGGCAAGTTACTCACACAAAATAGTCTTGTAAAAACCTGTTCAGACCGCGACGCATTTTCTCTTCCAAGCGCTCGATTTCATTGTTTTTCCAGTGGCACAGTATAAATCTCAACATGCAGTAGCCTAATAACTTCCGTGCTTCCCATTCCCATGCTTGTCGTTTCGGAGGGGGTGCGTTGCAGTCTGACACGGATTCTACTGAAACGATTAATCATGCTAAAAGTCTCTTAGAGCGGAGTGATATAAGAACAGAAAATCTTTACATAATTTTTAGAATCCGCTCATCTTTAGCCCTATTCGGACGAGAGAACAGAACGTGAGAGGGGTAGATCTTCACGCACGCGCTGTTGTGAGTTGTGACAGTTGTCACGTGACCGCCATCTCCACAATGCATGTTGATGCATCTGAATGCATTTTTACCCCACGTCCCCCCATAAAACTAGTCCCGTCCTAATAGGGCTTTAGATGGAATGGTTAGATGAGTAATAATATAGAAGGACAATGTATTATTAATGCAATAAACAGCCAGCCAGCATAAAATGTATTATTATTATTATTATTATTATTATTATTATGCAACAAGAGACAAAAATAGGTAGTGTTTCTTGATCATAAATTTTGTTTTACAGCCACAACACAGCAGCTCTGCAGATCAGTCTCCATCAGGCTGACAGGTATATTTCATGTGGAAATTAAGCAACACACTGTATTGCTGATTGATGAGGCTGTATTTTGGGTAGGTTAGGTCATGACATAGGGAGGCATGGGAGGCAAATTATGTCCCCACCAATGTCAGCACCATTATTACGCCCTTGACCTAAACTATGATATAGTCGAGTAAAAACAAGTATTGGATCCGTGGATGCGTCATATCTTTTCATGTTATTCACCAGAAAAAACTTAACTGTGCGTTAGGAGTACAGTACTTCAAGGAGTCATATCACCATGTGGGATAGGCTGATGATCAAATCAAGTTATGGCATAATACTGATCGAAATTAGATCTTTATTTTGATACCATGCTCTCATCTTCTAGCCATGATTCCTTCTTTGTCAAATAATTTCCAAACTTGTCAGTGTAGCTCTTGAAGTTTTCTTAAGTTCATTCTACAGCACAAGCAATATATCACGTACGTAAATGTAGAGACTACAGATTCTGACAGTTTATCACTCTATGACCAAAACTCATTGAATTAGCCACCTAAGAAGGGCAAAAATGAACTGCACTTCATACAGGCATAACCGCGTGTTATGTCTTACCTCAGCTGTCTTGTGATGAAAGACGCGTTTGAGGGCATAAAAATGCTGCTTATATTTACTCCAAAGTCTCTTGTTTGCTTTGAAGCGATTACTGACAGTTCTTAAGTATTTTTACATGCACCCTGTGCTAGACAGTTCTTGTGAAAACGGCGGCCTATCAACAATTCGACTTCACAAACAGGGCTTCCCGCCCGAGAACCAAAGATCTAATTTCACGGCTCGTTAATTATTTGAAATTCTATTAAAATACAGGTATCAGAGTGCGTACAGGAAAAACACAAGAAAATTATTTTATAAGGTTTTTTTTTTGTAATTTCACATCTCCAATCCCACCCGAATCTGGAATGCCCGATTGGGGAACTATGTACAAGGCCTGCTCGTGTGCGACCCCTTGTTGCCAATTTAGGAGAGTGAAGACAGTTCGCGGCTCTCCTCCGAAGCACACGCCTATCAGCCATTGCTTCTTTACACTCATTGGATGAATCCTCGCAAGTTCAGAAAGAGGGCAGAGGATGCCTGAACATGGACAAGCTTAGAATCTTCCTTTAGAACACCCAGCTGGCCAACAGGAGGTGGTTGAGCAACGAACAAAGCAAACATTTTATATTACCCATCCCAGCAGCCCCTTCCCAATTTGCATCCCTGTAGCGCAATGGCCAATTGTGCGCTACTCTGAAAAAGCTGCAGACCATCGCCCGTTGATACGACCGGGGCTCGAACCTGTGCTGTAATAGTCATTTCTGCTCTGCAATGCGTTGCTTTAATAAAGTCAGCTATCCGGCAGCTCCAGATTAAAATGTTGCTCATATGGTGCAATTAATTAAAATGTTGCTTATATGGTGCATATGGCTGACGGGTACAGTTCCCCTTTAAATATGAGGAGTGAACATTCACGATTTAGATCGAGAATACAGGACGTCAGTCACGCAAGAACTTATTTATTTCTTAATTTTTCTTTGTTTCCACATTATTTTGGATTTTGGTTAACACTTAGCAAGTTTAAAGGAGAACACAAATTTCGCTTTCCTGTTGAATTAGTGTTACCAATGTTGGCATGAGAATCAACCATGTGGAGTGTGTTCGGTACCACCTAATTGTGATTTGAAGTGATTGATAATTTGTATTTGGGAGTTGTTATCTATTACAGCTCATGCAAAATCCTGTTTAAAGTATGAGGGAAAGGTTAAGATGCTGTGTCTTTCAAATATTATGTAAAAACAAAATGTTATATACACTTCTTTTGCTTTTTGTGTTAACGTACTGAACTACAGAGAACTTTAATTGAGAAGTAATTGATGTAGTTTAATGTCTCATTTCATGAGAGTCTGACCAGACTGGATCCAGAGACAGTAGCTGAGCATCTTAATACACTGATCTTCTTCTTTGTTTGACCCTGGTTTGGTCTAAAGGTGTGAATTGTTTTAATAATCTCTTGTAATTGCAAAGGGGTTTGGTGAATCAGGGTGTTGGTAAAATTGCTAATAAGGAAACCAATATTTATTCCAGACGATTTAATTACAGGTTTTAATGAAATATATTTTTAAAAAGCATCGCCCGATTAGATTGTCATCAACGAAAACCTAAAAGGTTTAACTTCAAAGGCGCAACAAACTCAAGACTGCTATTACTGCGACAACAATGGTCACAAGTTAGACTAGCTGAGGTGTTTTCAACCAAGAAATCAATGACATATTGTTTCTGGTTGGCCTATATATAGTGTACTTGGGCTCCTCAAAAGGGTTAATGTTGTGATGGCCTAGTGGATAAACACGCTGCATATTGTGTTTTTGGTTTGTTGATCATATATCTGTATCGAATCCCGGGTCAGGTTTCCTCTCCTGTATTATTATTATGATTTTATTTATTTATTTATTTTTTTTTGGAGAACAAGAAAATAAAAATTGATTTTTAAATTGTCATCACAGCTTGACAACTCTCAACAGTCAATCAACTACATGAATTGGATGGATGGATGGATGGATGGATAATGAGTAAAATAGGATTACAATTGTTAAGGCAATTGCACGGACAGCTAAGAGAAGCGGAACATCTGCTGTTGCTGTGAGAAAGACACAACTTTTACAAACCCTACTTAATAATAAACATCACCAGTTAGCAGGGAAACCAGTAAATTTGTAACAGACTTTCCACAACTCTTTGGGCCTCCTCTCTACGGAGAGTTGCATTTACCCAAAATCTTTGCTCTGGGAATCCAAATTCCGCTGTCGTATGAAAGCCTGTATGGCTTAGGATTTCCCCTAATCGTCAAACTGACGATTTTTTGCAGTTAGTTTTGTTTTTGAGTGTTATGATTTAAAAAAAATAATGATTCGGGTTATGTTTTTGAACTTGGTTTACCCAAATAGATCCTGAGAACCATCGGTATTCAGTATTAGGGTATACCTTAATTTTGACAAAAGAATTGAAATTTAAGTTTGCTCTGATCTGTGGTTTTGAATCAGAACAGTGTAATTGGATGTAATTGAATTGTAATTGTAATTCAGTGCAATTGAATTTGTGCGGCAGAGTTAATGATTCCACTTGCCATGTCTATCTCTGTGATATTATGAATGTATATTTGCACTGAATTATAAGTCATTTGATTGTTTCATACTGTTATTTACTTTATTTTACTGTTTATTTTCATTATTTCTGTGATTATGATGATATTACCATGGAGACTATATTAAATAACATGAGCGCCACTGCTGGGCTCCTGCAGACTTGAGGGTAAGCCCCAAACTTCATCAATGGGCTGCAAATGCTGTATCTGTGCATTTTTGGAAGCTTGTCCTTCTGAAACTTACGCTGCGAGACCTAACGGTTTTTTTTTTTTTTTATGTCACCAGAAAAATAAATGGCCAGTTGGAGCCAAAGACTGAAGGTGTGTGCTTTGTCATTCAGCACAACGCAAGAGCGAGAGCACAACTTGCTGCATTCGCATAGAATGTTGTAGAATTATATTTTACTAGCTTGGTAATAATATACATTCAAGTAAACATGTTTATGTCCATACAGGTTTTAATTTTCAAGTGTGTTTTTACAGTTGAATATAATTTTCTTGCCTGTGATATTGTATCATTGATGACTCATGTAATTTAACAAATAATCGTAACCTGGAAAATTGTTTGCTATTAAACCATATTTGTTTCACCTTGATCAGTTCAGAACATTATTTTGTGATCTCCTGAACCCAAGCTGTTTTTTTTTCTTCATAAATTTCACACTAAACATGTGAAAACACTAAAAAATTCACAAACTGAATCCATAGAAATAGGCTAGATTGGAATTAACAGAACAAATAAGGATGATCAAATAAAGAAAGATCATAAGATGCTAATTGTCTCAGGGTTGTCAAAATCAGCCATTGACCATCACCTGCAACAGCTCCTTTGGGCCCAGCGACATTGACTTTTTTCATAACGAAAATATTATGTCAAATTATGTAAGACAGATTTCATCAAGTGCTTAGTGCTTACTTAACATGCACATCCCAGGGGCAGCTGCTGTATTTTTGCAGATTATGCACTGCATAACAAAATAATAGATTAATCCAGCCATCCATTCTCTATACTCACTTTTTCCTCACTAGAGTCATGGGGCAGCCCGAGCCTATCCCATTTGATTATGGACGGAAGGCAGGGACCCACCTTGGACAGCTTGCCAATCCACCACAGGGCGCACACACCATTCGCACTCTCACTAATACCTATGGGCAATTTAGCATCTCCAGTTAGCCCGGTGTGCATGTCTTTGCACTGAGGGAGAAGCCAGGGAGAATCCATGCGAAAGCGAGTTGAACATACAAACTCCACACCGAAAGGCCGGAGTAGTAGATCGATAAAGATTACAAATTTATGTTGAATTAAAAACCAATACAATGTTTTTTTGTCAGTGGCATATTGGTTTTTTTTTTTTTTTTTTTAATGAATGATTTTTTTTTTGTTACAGCTCTCGTTACTGTTTAATAAAATAATTAGAAAATGATTGTTTAAAAGTGATGATGGATGGCTTTTTTGTTGTGGTAGAATTACTACTCAATCTAAGTTTTGTGGCTGCCACTGCCACTTGGACTGCTACCACCTTCTATGATTTTAAGCACTTTTGGTCCTTCTAAAATGCACTTTGTGTGACAAGCTGCTCCAGGTAAGAGTCTTTGCTAAATGCATGTAATGTACTGTAATGCACAAGATGATAGACAGGAAGTGCAAGCAATGCAATATTAGTTAATACAGTCCACAGTTCAGCAATCAGCTGTATACTTCCGTGCTTGTTAGTCAGACAACTTGACCTTTGCATTCATTTTTTATTGTGTCTGTGGTTATTGTGGTAATACTATGAACAGGCTGATATGGTAGCTAGTGAATTTTGAATCATTGCCTTTTATTTTTAATCAGTTTTAAATTCTACTCTGCATATTACTTGCTGGATAGCTTGCTAGCAAGCTAGCTACCTCACTCGTATTTGAATAATGCGAAAACTGTTGTGGTTTCTTGTCAAGATGTTTACATATTTTTGAGGTTGCCTTGCTCGTGAATAATTGGAGAGAGAGACAGAATCTTCAGAAGCCATCTTTATTCCCACGGTGAGCCGTCCCTGGCCAGGCAGTGCTAATACGGCATTCTTTACAGAGGAATATTTATAGGAAAAACTCAACCCAGTTTGCTCCAATCAAAATACATGGATTGTAACCATCTCATATCTAACAAACTTTGCTCCAATCACAATTAATGGGTTGGAACCATCTTATCTTTTAACTTATTTTACCCTCCAACTTTGTTTTATTAAACCATGGTAGAAAATTTTCAGTATAGGACTTAAAATATAAAAGGAATCTATACTAAAATGGACTGGAAAATTACAGTTTATGAGTGGGAAAACACTTTCAGATGAATTAGATACAAGCAGATACATAAATGATTCAATTGATTTTGTTTTCAGTAACAACTAATGATTTTACTGAAGAAATATTGATCAAAGCTACGGAAAGTAAATACATCCTCTGATTATGTTTTTGAATCAACTAAACAGAAGCCTGCTTACTAATCAAAGCTACAGAAGCGCGCTGCTTATGTGTGTGTGAGCTGCTCATGCATGTGTGAATTGAATTGCTTGTATGTGTGTGTGTCTGCGTGTGAACTGTTTGTGTGTGTGTGTGCGTGTGTGTATATGTATGTGTTCTTGTGCTGCTTATGTCTGTGCATGTATCTGTATGCACTGCCCATCCCCTCCCTACGTGTGTGAACTGCTTGTATGTGTATGTGTGTGTGTGTGTGTTATGTGTATGTTTCTCTGTGCACTGCTCATGTGTGTGTGTGAACTAGTGTGTGTGCGTGTGTTATTTTATGTGTGTGTGTGTTACTGCTGCCTACATAATATGGTTATTGATTATGATTATTGATTATGGTTACTCAACATGGCAATTGATATGCTGATTAATATGATGAGAAATATTGAAGTATACTCCTCAACAAAACAAAATGTAGTGAAAAAAATTCTGGAAACTTTATTTAACTCTCTTAATCACGAGAAGTTTGAAATTAAGGGGTCTTCAGGGTAAAGTGTAGAAATAACCATAATAATGTAAAAACTAAGAAATAAACATGCTCAACAATTTAAACCTCATAAAATGGAGTATCATAAAAAATTTACATGGTTGCCATAAAAATGGCGCTTTAATGGCAAAATCTGAAAATATTTTGTGGCTGTGATATTTCAATAACCCATGGTCAATATTACTCAAATTAGTCTCATGAAAAGTTCAAGATAGTTCTATGAAATGACATTGGATTTTTTTGTTTAGAACATTTATGAATATGAAATGAGCTCTGTCATATAACCATAATGAAAATTGCCATCATCAACTTGCTTCATTTTCAAAATTAACTCCCTAGGGATGCTCCTATCTAGAAAATCCTTTGTCATTTCATAGATCTCCAACTTCTGTCCAAATTAAATCAATCAGATGAATATTAATGATTTTATGAATGCTACAGGGTTGCAAATCAGTCAAAATTGTGATTTTCAGTAATTTGCATTCAAAGGCACAAGTAACAATTTAGGCAGAGAAAAACATAGATTCTTGGAGTTTACTGGCATCTCACTGAATTCCTTTATTTATTTTAATAAATATTGAAATTTTTACCCTGAAGACCCCTTAAAGCTGATGGTTGACCAAAACCATATTGCCTGTAATCTGTTGCAGAAAACTTTGTGCAGAGAGGTTTCCACGGAGCTGCCGGCATGCATTATTGACAGAAACTTGGTCAAGTTTGTCAGATAATAAATAATCCTGGCGTCATGCCACATACAAATACTCGGCTGCAGGAGAGGTGGCAGGATTGGCAGTCCCGGTTTCTGGCACCTGCCCCGCCAGTGTGCTAAGACCGTTTGCTTTGAATTACGCCCTGCCTGACTCCCTTGGAACCCATGGCAATTAACTGGGCCCAGCCTCCACAGAAGGATGGTGACAAATCCAGCAGAATCTTTGTATTTATTGCGGAAGCACAAACCATAGTATTGCTGAATGTCCTGTCTGGCAGCCCTGTCCTACTTTTGGAAAACAGAGCTGTTTAGTCTTCTCTGCCGCTTTTTCCCCATTTGCCTGACATGGTAGTCTAATCGTTTTACGGTTTGTCTCATGCAATCGATGCATTGTCTCGTCTCGTCTCCTCCTTTGCGCTCAGGTGTTGTCATTTGTATGTCTCGCCCCTTTTGTGAATGTCCCGTTTTCATAAGTTCATTGTGGAGTCAGTGTGGTTACTGTATTGTCATGGTTCATGCAATTCTAGGCCTTGCACTCAGTTTGTGTCTTCTAGTATTGAGCCAAGTTCTTGCTTTGTGTGTTTTCAGTAAATTAACGATAAATATATAATTACATAATTACTCTTTGCAGTCTTATAAATAGGGACAAGCTTTCAAGCCTTTACATCGGTCTCCAGGATTGGGACCACGTTCTTGTTATTTTTTTTGTACCTGCCAGTTTCACTGGGAATACCTTGCGACCCTTCATTGGTCTTTAGGATTTGGACTGCGCTCCTGATTAACCCTTCGGTTTTCCTGTGAAGGAGTCCTGCCTCTGCGAGGGGGATTCACCACTTGGGCCCCGGGCAGGATGGCCACTGGCCCGGACGGGTACATGCCCCAACCTTCTCCAGTCATTTTCGACTTTGGTTGAACATTTGCGATTACATTGCGATGTCAAAGAATGCAATTTAAAATTACGAAGGCTGCGAGGTTTCAGATGAACACACGCTATCCAACCCTCATGTGACATTCTGGTGAGAGCACCTGCTTACATGACAAGTTTGAGTTTAGCCATAAGAATTTGATCCCATTCTTGTTTAATACAGGCTTCCAGGTGCTGGAGAGTTTTTGGTCTCCTTTGACTGACTTTTCGTTTAATTATGCATCAAATGTTTTCAATCGGTGAAAGATCAGGACTGCAAGCAGGCCAGTTCAGCACACAAACTCTTCTACTATGAAGCCATGCGGTTGTATTAGCTGCAGTATGTGGCTTTTTTCCTGCTGAAAAGGCCTTTCCTACACAAGGCCTTTCCTGGGATAGATGTTGTCTGGAGAGGAGCATATGTTGCTCTAAAACCTCTATCTACCTTTCAGCATTCATGGTGCTTTTTAAAGCATGCAAGTGTCCCACACCTTATGAACTAATGCATCCCCATACCATTAGAGATCCTGGCTTTTGAACTGAACGCTGATAACAGGAGGGGTGGTCTTCCTCCTCTTTAGCCCGGAGGACACGACGCCCATGATTTCCAACTAGAATGTCAAATTTGGACTCGTCTGACCACAGGACACTTTGCCACTTTGCTACAGTCCATTTTAAATGAGCCTTGGCACACAGAACATGGCGGTGCTTCTGGATCATGCTCAGCATTGGCTTCCCTTTTGCATGAGAGTTTTAGGTGGCATCTGTGGATGGCACGGTGGACTGTGTTTCCAAACAGTGGTTTCTTGAAGAATTCCTGGGCCCATTTAGTAATGTCAATGACAGAATCATGCCAGTGAGTGATACAGTGGCGTCTGAGGGCCCAAAGATCTCGGGCATCCAGTAATGGTCTTGTCCCTTGTCCCACAGATATTTTTCCAGTTTCTCTGATTCTTTCGATGATGTTATGCACTGTCGATGATGAGAGCTTCAAAGCCTTTGTAATTTGAAGGCCTTTGCCTTCACAGGTTGGAGAGCCTCTGGCCATCTTTACTTCTGAGAGACTCAGCCTCTCTAAGACACCCCTTTTATAGCCAATTGTGTTACATACCTGATGCCGGTTAACTTAATTGCGTGCTAAATGTTCTTTCAGCTGATTCTCTTATATATAAATTGCTTTTTCAGCCCTTTTTTGCCAGAAAATTTGATATAAGCTCATTTTGTGGATAAAAATGTTAAATGTCTCGGTTTGAACATTTGAAATGTTATCTATGTTCCATTGTAAATAACATATTGGCTCATGTTATCTGAAAGTCATTGCATTTTGATTTTATTCACAATTTACACTTTGTCCCAAATATTTCGGAATTGGGGTTGTAGTATGGTTTACATAGTTATGCAAATATACGGTTATAATGTCTGTAGAAGACTAGAGCTTAACAACAGGCTTTCAAAACTTTGCATTGAACAAGTGCGAAGTTCGCATTTATACAAAGCAGACAATAATACAAAGAAAAATGCCAAACAGATGCGGGTGATTGAGGAGGAGCGTGGAATGCAGGGCAGGTCTTAATAGACCAGTGATTGGGAGCACTGGAGGCGTGGCATGACAGTTCCCCAAGGAAGAAGGAAAATCTTAACTCTTTTGTTCAACCAAACTCAAAAGGCCATGAACCACCTCGTACAGTGAGCTAATAAGAGAGGATTCATGATCTTTGGCTCAAAGAGCAAGATCCCTACTTAAAGTCTTTCCATGTATGATTGTCATTTGGAAAAAGTCAAGTTTTTTGAAGTCCTGGATGCCAGTAACGTGCCGTCGGAGGTCAGTGAGGGGAACCAGAATCCTCATGGTTAAACAGACGATAACTCTATTACTATGCTGGATTAGCAATCTGAGGATTGATTAACTAATTTACAAGACTAAACATACAATGACGTGCCAGTTCCATCCATGACATTATTACTCAATGCACCGAACTTAAAATTCTCAGGAGACAGCAAGTTTGTTCATATTTGCTTAGAAGACGCTAACGCAATGCCATAAACAAATATTAAAACCTTTCTTGTGCCGCGTTCAATGTGTGGTCTGTATGTTTCCGATATTTCCCCCTTAAACACGTTTATAATGCCATTTTCAAAAAATTGGAAGTTTATTTTCAGTCTTCTTTCATTATCCGATAAACAGAAGATCAAAACGTTACAGGGAATTATTGAGAGAGTTCATGTTCTTTTTCCTAATTAATTATTAAGATTTACTTCCTTGCAGTCTCGAATCAAAGCCTATAGGTAAATTAATCTTTTTGTCACTATCACCTCTTAATCATTAATAATTATGCTTAATTGACCAGAAAAAGGTCATATTGATTAGTTGACAATCAGGCATAGTATGTGGAAACAGGTTGACAAAATCTAGTGATAAAACATTTTATGGGCCAGGTGGAGGGTAGAGGGGTCAAACCTTCCGAAAGTGTCATTTGTTCTGATTCTGCAGCTGCCTTGTCTGCTTTGAAAAATGGGATCTCAAGGCTTTGCTCTGACTTGGTTCATGAGATTTTGTGATGCTTATTTAGAATCGTATGTCGTATATAAAATGGTGAGTAAGGTGAACTGCCTGTAAGTTTTACTTACATGATTTGAATCAACCTGATATTTACAAACATGCGCAATCCTTATAAGTGTGTTCGTTTTTTAAAGCCCCGGCTGTTTTTATAACTCCGAAATCCGCAAAGAAAGTTGCGCATGCATCTTTTCTGTGCGTACGCACCATTAATAAATGAGGCACCAGGTCATGCAGGAATTGAGGAAAATGAAATTGTGGAGAAATTGGCCAGGGAAATTCGGATCAAGGGAACTGTGGATTTGAATATTTTGCTTAGAAAATATGAATGCTTTTGTGCTTGCAAGGAAAAATGGAAGCTACAGTGGCGGAATTATACTTCACAGTGTAATAAAAATGTGAAAAGCAGAAGAGGACGAGGAGTCCTTGTACTACCAATGTTGATGATTGGTTCAACAAAGGTTGGAATTCCACGCCCTCTCAGACAATTTTCCGCCCAGTTTTCTCCCCATCCCAAAGCGGAGGGGAGTGTACCTTGTGGATTGTGGCGGGTGTTTCGCGGAGTCGATGAAATTGTTATAGACAATAAAGAAGTTGTTATTACGCGATACAGTCTAAAGAAACAAGACTATAAAATGAAGGATACAGCGACTGGGGCAGGAAGGTCTGAACCTGGAGATGGCGAACAGGACGGGGAGGATGTGTACGAGGTGGAGAGTATTGTTGACATGCGTGTGGAGGAGGTGAGTAAAACCGCTTTCATACTGGTCGCGAAACGAATTTTTCGCTCGAAAGATTACGTTGAAAGTCAATGCAAAGACGTGAATACACGCGTTCCGTGTATTCGCGTCTTTGCATTGACTTCGAATGCAATCTGTCGTGCGAAAAATTCGTTTCGCGTCCAGTGTGAAAGCAGCTTTAGTCGCAGGCTACCTTGGAGGATTGCCCGATTCTGGAAGTTGCAGCTGTAGCATCGTTCGACTGAGACGCGTTGGCCCTCGTGGCTTGGCGTCTTGGCTGACTAGTTGAGAATTCAGTCACTCATAAGCGTGCCTTCCTTTTAACTGCGGAAATCTGTCTTCTATTTCAGCTTTTATATACATCATTTGTTAAGTTCGCTGGGTCGTCCAGTTGACCGATGCTTATGAGGACTTTAGTTGCAGATCAGCGTAAGAGAAGCGTGGCCACTATCTGTAAAGAACTACAGCCGGGGGATCATGTGCATATGTAGCCAGCTAGCTAGTTTAGCTTGGCCAGCAACTTGATTTGCGAGTCAGTGTTTAACCGTTGATTTAACTTACTGAGGCTTCATGTATTTATGCTGTTGGCGAAGTAATGCAATACAACGGCTAAAGCTGCTAACAGCGTATAGGTAATGTAGCTACACGACTTCAGTTTGTTTTATTGCAGTGGCTGGCTCGCCGTGAACGCAGCCTGCAACAAGGGTTAATTTATACCGACAAAGCCCGTTTGGATAGGTTCATGGCTTTTGAAACCTGCACTGAAAATCTAATCTCAAGATAACGTGCTGCAATCAGTTGTGCGTTGTTCGCCATTTCTTAAAGTAGCGCTGCTAAAACGTATCAAACGTGTCACTCGGATAACTAGATAGTTGAAATTCATGAGGCAGAAGTTTGCTTGCCAAACGTGTCATGAATAGTCATGCTCTAAATGCATTGTTTTCGTTTACGCGCTTTGGGCCTTTATAATATAGCTCTGCAATAAAATATTGCGTTTTAATGAAAAAAAAAAATTGTAACCCTCCGAGCATTCATGCAATGTCCGCATTATAACATTGCATGTAGGGAGCCTGGATCGGTGCCTGTCGCCTGGTGCCGTGAAGCTACGCCCTCAAATATTTTAATCAGGGTTAGGGGCGTGGCTTCACGGCACTAGCGTCCCATTCATAGGCTGAATCCAAAACTCCACGCTTCAGTGCACTTGTAGACTCGCGGACTTTGCGTGCGCGTTCACGGGAAGTCTGGGAGTGATGAGGGCTGTCCTAATCCACAATTGATCCAGTCCTCAAGGGGCCTCAAGCCGACTTTCTGCGGACTTCCAGAGTCTCCTCATAGGGTGCAGATTTCACAAGTGTAATTACCCATAATACATTGCAATACGGATGTGACGTTTTAATTTTTCCAAATTGCTGACAGAAGAAAAGCACATTCACACATGCACAAAAACACAAACTAATTAGAAATGTATAATATTAAAGGGGGCTGCCAAGCTGTCACGGAATTACAGTCCCACTACATTTTGGGTTGTAACTGTACAACTAAAGATAAAATCAAGTATGATGTGTCATATTGAAGGTATTAACTTGTTCTTTAATATAATTTGGTGAAAATATATTTTTTGAGAAATTTTCATTGAAGAAACAAGCCAAAACTACTCCGTCACGGAATTACACATAATTGACGTGGTTTTTTAAATGTTGTGTTTAAATATTCAGAAAATGATGTTCCTGTCATAGTTAAGTTATGTAACTTCAATATTTTCATATTTAAGGTGTTTTTTGTTAATACTGTAAGTTATAGAAACAAATATTGACTTTAACCCTGCTTTAGGGGCAAGAAATTTCAAAAAGTCAATGTCACGGAATTACAAGAGGCAAATTGTCACGGAATGACAGCAATAGTATTAATTAGTTTCAATGTACTTATTTCAATATATTATACATGTATACATAATTATTTACATTTTTACAGTTAAGCAATATATTACAATGAGTTTTACACTTATAATGACCAATCATAATACATACTTAAAATTTTTTTTTTTTATTCTCCATGTCAACATTGGCTTGGCGGCCCCCTAAATCGTTACTTCAATAACGTAGGCCAGATGTAAAATTCAACATCATCATACAGAAATACAGGCTACAGAGGTAATCAATATGCATATGCACGGAAACGAGTGAAACAGACTCGAAGCTTGTCTATCAGCTCATTTTATTATGCTGCAGACTCTCGCTCTTGCAGACTTTACGTGATGATGGTGAAGACGTCTCATTACATACGCCTGAAGTCGGTGAGGGCTCAGTCTGCAAGTCCAGAGGGTGGAGATTTGGATTCGGCCATAGATGTATATACTTAGAACTCTAGATTGCTGATGATGTCATATTTACATTATCCAAAGTGAAGCACCCGGCCGCCATATTGATACACCCAACTTCATATAAATGAATGGTTTCCTATGAGACCAATTTCGGTATAAGCGTTAAAATGCCGAGATGTGCAGCTGTCTTTTGCAGCAATATTCATTTGAAGGGCTGTAATAATACGTTTTGTGTGTGTGTATGTGTATATATATATATATATATATATATATATATATATATATATATATATATATATATATATATATATATATATATATATATATATATAAAATGTCCCTGCCACTTTTAGAAGACCTATGGGTCATTCCAAACTGAACGGGGCTCCCAGCCTTACCCCCTCCGATTTCCGTGAAACCTATTTTAAGAATAGCCCTTAGGACCATTAGTGAGTTTCTAAAATTTCTGCACCAACCGTGCAATAGTTTTTCAGATCCACGCCTTTGAAATTTGCGGACCACGCCCACAGTACCATTTGGTAAATGGTAATGTCGCGTTGACGTTCTTATTTTCAGACAGAAAAGGTTTTATCCTACCTTGACATGTTTCGACGGGATACTCCCGTCTTCTTCAGAAGAGTCACTGATGCTACGAGTGACGTGTCTTTTATCAGCTGATGTTAGCGAGACGTGGCCACCCTGTCAGATTTGACAGGGCGGCCATGCCTCCTGCTATCCGGCCACTCCTCCAAGATGGCACTCCAGGTGTGGGAAAGCGTTTATGCCCCCTCATCCCGGTTCATGGTGCTGTGGGCCCGCTTCCTGATTTCAATTGCCTCCCATGATCCAGCGTTCATGTCGGTTGTTCTGAGTGCGGATGACTTTGGCCTTGTCCCAGTCCATAATATGATTTTACCCCTTGCAATGGTCTGTGATTGCTGATTTAAGGTTTACCTGTAGTGCTTGTTCTTTAACTGAGTGTGTCTGTCTTACTGTTGTCTCTTTCTCACATTTTTTTTGGTGTTCTTTTTTACGTGTGTGAAAAGGTCTACCTGTTTCCCCAATGTATGTTTTATGGCAAGACCGGCATGTGATTTCGTATATGACGTCACATTTTTTACAGTTGTCAATTCGATCTTTCGAGTGTACCGGTAGTTGTCGTAATTTTATGTATGGTTTTACCGGGGTCTTGATGTGGAATTTTCTCATGGCCCGTTGAATCCGCTCTGTGACGCCTCTTATGCATGGTAACGTAACGACTCCTTTTTTTGTTTCTTTCTGAATGCGCCGGTATTTGGCTTCTGCTGTACCTGTAGTTTGCCTGTGTTTATGGCCCATAGTGGGTACTGGCATTTCTTCAGTGCATTAGTTATATGTTCCTCTTCCTTTTTCTTGTCTGTGTCTTCTGTGATGATGGATGCATAATCAAACAGGGTTCTTACCACGGAAAGTTATGGGGCGTTCAGATGAACAAAGCTGGTATTGATCACTGTGGGTGGGCTTCCTGTGTATTTTAATTTTAATGTCTCCTTCATTAGTGTGATGTATATTTATGTCCAGAAACCCTATGGTTTTATCGGTCTCTTCTTCGTGTCTGAATCGTATTTTCCCAGTGCGGTCCATACTGTTTAAATGATCTGTGAGTTGTTGCGTATGTCCTGATTTTATTTTTTCGAAGATGTCGTCCACGTATCTTTTACAAAGCATGGGACGATTACTTTTGGGTGCCGATGCAATAGCCCTCGTATCTAGGTCCTCCATGAAAAAAAACCACACATGATGGCAGACAGTGGGTCATGGGGAATCCTTCTTTTTATATAAATATTATATAGCGGAATTTGAAATAGGTGGATGTGGCGATGAACTGAGAGATTTGTGCGCTTTTTTTAATGATCTGTCAGTTTCCAGTCTGCTTTCCACAATGTTTAAAGTGGCATCTACAGGTGTGCGAGTGAATAAAGAAACCGCATCATGCGATATGAAAATTTCATCTGCCCTCTACTTTGGTGTCTTTGAGTTCTTTGGCTAACTGTTTTGAGTTTTTGTAGTGCCTGTTTGTTTGTCCCAAAAGGGGTTGTAATATTTCTGCGTGGGATTTGGATAGGTTGTAAGTTACTGATCCTATACTGTCTACTATGGGTCGCAGTGGAGCTCCCTGCTTGTGGATTTTTGTTGTGCCGTATATTCGGGGGGTTACACTTGCTGTGGGTATAAGATGATTGTACGTTTGTTTGTCTATTTTCTTTTCACTTAGTTATCGTTTTATGATTGTCCTGAGTCTATTTTTCTTCTCCTCCATTGGGTCCTTTTATAACACTTCGTATGTGTCTGTATCTTCCAGCATTTTCATCATTTGTTTTTCATTATTTTCTGTGTCCAAGATGACCGTAGTTCTGCATTTGTCTGCTGGGAGGATAGCGATTCCTTAACCAAAATCATCCACACTTTTTCCATCATTCGATCTGCATTTTTCAATTCAAATGGGATTCTTTACATTATGGGTGGCAGGTGTAACATTTTCATCTCTGCAGCGCAGATTGAAGTGGAGATGGTTCTTCTGGCGCCCGTTTTAAAATCAGGTGTTCGAGGTAGCGGAACTCTCTGACACACAAGATTGTCCAAAGTTTTCGCGTAGTAGTCCAAAAAGGTTCATATTGTCTGTAGTAACTAAATAGCGTTGACGTTCTTATTTTCAGACAGAAAAGGTTTTACCCTACCTTGACATGTTTCAACGGGATGTTATGAGTAACATCAGTGACTCTTCTGAAGAAGACTGGAGTATCCCGCAGAGCTGTCCGGTTAACTGAAAAACCAACTCTGTCTCAGTTGTCTGAGAAAACCGGAAGTCACAACCGAGTGTGCGCACAAACAACGGTACTTTCGGTTTCAGTTCACATTTTTTCAATCACAACATAGCGTCACTCGTGGCCGATGCAGACGATAAACATTAAAGCCCAATGGGCAGTGTTGCCAGCTTTCCCGTATTTTCCGGGTGTTTTAGTGGCATATTCATGTTCCCGTGCCATAGTTAGCAATTATTCAACCAATGCATATTTAAAAGATTCTCACGTGGAATTGAAGTCCTTGCGCATGGAGGTTTATCAACTTCATGTGTGTTAAGACTGATTTCACCACTAGTAATATGGAAACTGATTATGACTCCAGGCTTTTCGCGGTTTTCTTTTTATCATAGTCTTGAAGCTCTGCATGGGTTTTTTGGCAAGATATGTTGGTCGGAATGTTTGTTTATTTAAATAGTTTGAATGATACAATACTCTGTGAAACATCTTTAATTGCCTCCATCTCCTGAGTAAAGAAAATAGTGAGAAGGCGGGAGTCATGGGGTGCGTTCGAGCGCGTCAGCAAGTATGCTTACACACCCTCGAAAATACACATAATCGATTACCATAGTACTCGTGGTTAAATCCACCTTAACACACGTGAATCTGATAATCCTCCTCGCACAAGGACATCAATTCTGTATGCGGACCTCTTTAATACGCGTTAATTGAATAAGCAACAGGAACGTGAATATGCAACAAAAAGTCCCGTAAAATTCGGGAGAGTTGGCAGCATTGCCAATGTGTCTATATTTTTAGAAACCGGGAAAAACGAAAAATATGCAGTCAGTAAGTATGGGCCAAAGGAAAATTGCAGCACAGTATGGCTACACCAGCAACCTCACCATGTTGAATCAACGCACAGGCCGAGGCAAAGGAGCTAAAAAAAAAAAAAAAAAAAAAAAAGCTCTTGAAAAGCTGCACTCAAACGTAAAATGAAGGTAATAGATGCTTGTTATAATTAAAATGACTTGCGTATTTGTATATTTTGTTACGAAAATTTGTTTATAAGCATCAATTGTCTGTTTGTTACTGTGTTTATAATCCAGGGTTTCCGCTACATGTAATTGATCGTGGCGCACTGCCGGGGCAAAATAAAAACCGCCACGCGGCCTATGTAAAATGACTTCACATAAACTCCAAATTCCAAGGACAATCAGGTGTCGCCAGTTCTCCTTGTTGAGTTAAAATGAGGACTAATAATTCTTGACCTGTTGTCAATCATTTTGCTTAATGAACACGTTTTCCTGTGAATGAAAATTAGCAATCGGCAGTAAAACGCCCTGCTTTCTTCTTAATGCAATGTGTGCAAAAGAGAAAAACTATTTTATTCACTTTGTAAAATGATAAACTATGATGTTAACTTGCGTGTTTGCTGTGGGCACATCCTGCTCTACCTAACTGTACCTTCATGATTATTTAATTCCAATTCCGGAGTCCGGAGTCATAATCGGTTTTCATATTACACATGAAATCCACCGTCACGCATGTGAAACTGATAAAGCTCCGTGCCCATAGACTTCAATTATTACATCGCCTACGTGCTGATTAATGAAAACTGGCCTCAACTGTTAATGCTGAGTTTTGACTCGACACTGAAGCCCTCCGCCACAGTTTCAAAACATCCTGGAGGAAACCCTGTAATCAATCCCTTCTCGAATTCACGCTTCCCGGGACTAGGGCCGCAGAACTGTTTACTATTTTTGGGCTGACTTCAGCGCACACTTCAGCCCCGAACGAAATCCGATCCATCGAAACCAGCTAATTTGTGCCACTTTGTTATCAAATCTGTAACCAATGCCATCTGTATGTTTTGCAACAATAAGGTTGTGAAGGTCTTTAGAGAGCTCTCTACTTTTACCCATCATGAGATGCTTCTTGTGTGAGACCTTGGTAATGAGAAACCTTTTTTTTAGGCCATCAGTTAGGACTCAACCAGCTGATATTAATTTGCACTGATGGGGGACAGGATTGCTTTCTAAATACTGACAGATTTCAGCTGGTTTCATGGCTGTCCATGCCTTTTTGCACCTCCTTTCCTTCATGTTTTCAATACTTACTTCCTGTGTCAATCCACTTTATTGCACATAATTTATTGAGTTACTTGTTTTTATTACTTTGTGTGTGTGGATTACTTGGGTTGTTGCCAACATCTGGTGAAAATTTTATGTCAATAGCCCCATTCAAAACGCATTTACTGAGAAAAATGTTGACACATTTAATACTTATGTTCCCCGCTGTAAATGCACCTAATTAGGAAAAATTAACAGATTGTTAAAATCCTACAATTGCAGCTGTGTTCAGAACAAAAACCAGCATAAACAGGAGTGCCCCAGGTCTGGGTTTGGAGAATCACTCTATTGATGTGTTGATGGCTGCTGGGCGAGACTCCTCCCCTCCTTCTGAATAAGTAATCTTCTATTACTCAGAGAATACGAAGGGTCCATTAAAGGCGTGGTGGCAGTGATGGTCATTGCATCCAGCTTGCAGTATAGAAGCAGCGCGCTGATGTAGTGCTAATGATGCTTGTTGGCATAAAGTCACTGCAGGTGCAGAGGGAGGGGAATTGATGAGCAGTGGGAATAGTAAGTCTGTGGCACAAGCAGCCTGGTGCTCTGAAGCTCTAAGTGTAGCATCAGCAGCTTGCAGTGCTGTGTCCGGCCGCCACATGCACTCAGATTACCGTGAATATCCCCCTCTCCCATCGCGACTGGGTCAGATGCAGCACTACCATTTAATGTCAACAGTCTGCTAAGCACTGTGGATGGTGTTCAAGAGAGGAGAGCATGCATGCAAGACCTTCTGTGTGCTTTTGCTTTTCTCGAGAAAGAAATAAAAATGGGTGCGTGATCTGCACACCTGCGCGTCATGGGAGTACATATTATGGTGGTTTGTGTGGTAATGTTTTTGCTACTGCATTGATAAAGCAGTGAGTGTTTGTGCGTGCGTGCGTGAGTGCGTGCGTGCATGTGAGTGCGTGCATGCGTGTGTGCCTGTGTGCGTGCGTGCGTTTCATATTTGTTTTGTGTGCATGCGCGTGTGTTTCGTATTTATGCATGTTTTTATTGTGAGTGCATGTGTGTGCACCTGTGCATGCATGTGTGTGTATTTGCATGTGTGTGCAGACTTCTTTTGTGTTTGTGTGGTTCTGACATATATTTTTTTTTACGGGATGTGTGGAGTTATAATTGCGTTTTTGTGAAGTGTCTGTTTGATGCGGTAATGGTTCACACAGACAGGATAATTACAGGCTAATACCCCCAGCCATTCATGGCTCTGCTTGGGAATCTTCAGAATCTGCCGAGGATTCTTTGGCCTTTTTAAACAATTGATAAGGGTGGAGGAGGTGAAAAGGGCCTTCTTGGAGGGGCAGTGGTGGTGGTGTGAATGGTTAGATTGCATTTTTGGAATTGCCTGTTGTGGACACTCCACACATTTCAACCTTGAGAAAACTGACTGACTGTTTGACTGATTCTGCGGTGAGGGAGTGATCCTTATTGCTGCTTGATGGATGCAGCTCATTGTTGCATGAGTGTGCCATGGGGACTAGGTGGTGCCAGCCCTGTTTGATTGGCAGTCTGTGGCCTGTCAGTTTTACAGAAGCTACTGCATGCAGGCTGAGACAGATGAACAGGGTGGATTGGGTAAGGGGGTTTGGTGGTAAGTGCTGCAGGCAGTTTCTATGCAACAGGGCAAATGATATAATTGTCTATTCTCCCAGGTAACACCCTCAGGCCAGATGCGGACCTGTTTCGCGTCCTAAGAGCTGCAGGGAGATTTCAAACATGGCTAATTAGGAGGGAAAGCGGAAACGTTGTTAAATGCCTTTTCCAGTATTCTGCTAGGTGCTATGCTTGTGCATTCACCACAAACAGAAAAAGTAAAGGCTTTTTGTTCTCATCAGAAGCATTGGATCAATCGGTTAATCTGTAATTGGTAATGCTTAAAATCATTAGCATGTGACCAATATGCCGCTTATCATTTTATTTTTCAGAATGTAACGACAGCTTTTCCTGATTTGTGTACCAAACTCTAGAATTATAGTGCAAAAATCACTAATGTCCTCCTACCAAAAGGAAGACGTTTTTGGCTCTGGCGTCAGTTTTGTCTTTAGAATTTTTGTTTCCAGAGCATAACTGCAGCACAGGTTATAAGCCCGACTCCTCTCAGATTTGGAAGTATCTGTAACCCTCCATGTTAGTGGACCTGAAAGAGACCTCAAAAAATTTTAAGTAGGCGTCAAGTAATTTTCTCCGCAAATGGTTTCTCTCATAACCCATAATCTCTCATAGTTGTTTTGTATGTCTAATGGACATTTAAAGCCAATTTTCTTTGCTCTGAACATAGCAGCGGGGCTACTGCTCAGGGCTCTCGATGTCCAGAGGTCTCGGGTCAAATATGCATCAAATCAAGGTTTGATGCACGATAGAAAATTGTAAGAGTCAGTGCGACGCACGAATTTATGGTACTTGAGTCCACATCATGAATGAATGATGCACTGCAAAGTTTTCTGACCCTTTTCCAGTGTTAACTTTGTGGCGATTAGGAAATGTTGCACAAAATTGACCAGCTGGAGTCGGGGAAAAACGTATGGCAAAACAGCGCCGTCGAAGCAGGCCTGGCGCTAGAACAGGAAATTGGGGGGCATAGACATGTCCCTTTATGACAATTAGGATAGTCCTAGCCAGTTTTCAATTATTTTCCTTTATTGACGCATTTTCCAATTATCGTAACTGGCAACCGAGTCCACGGTTTCTCTCCATATGCGATCTAACAACGATGAAATCATGGGGTAAATTCAGTCGAACTGAGAATTGGGGTGGAAAACATCTGTTTTAAACCATTATTAGTCCTGACCTGTTCTCAGTCATTTTCACGATTAACAAAAGGTTCACTCGTTCTCCCCGATTATGTAGGGCGACAATCATTCATCTGGACACGTATTTGCTGACTTTAAATCAATGTTATTCAAAATTGCACACCTGCGCAAATAGCTTGAGCTGCACGCATTTTATAGCCTATTTCACTGGCGAATGCCACTTTTTTCACCGATTTAAATGAAGCAAATTTGCGTCCAGATGAATGAATGGCATCTTGCCTAATCGAGGAGAACAAGCAACACCCTTTGTTTGGAGTGCTTTTGGAGTGAACCTTTTGTTAATCGTGAAAATGACTGAGAACAGGTCAGGACTAATAATTGTTTAAAACGGATGTTTTGACCACCCCAATTCTCAATTATACAGAATTTACCCCGTGATTTCATCGTTGTTAGATCACATATGGGGAGAGAACCGTGTCTTCAGTTGCCAATTACAATAATTGGAAAACGCATCAATAAAGGAATATGATTGAGAACTAGGCAGTACTATCCTAATTGTCATAAAGGGACATGTCTGTGCCCCCGTCAATTCCCTGTTCTCGCGCCAGCCCTGCATCCAAGTATAGCCTGATTCCACGGGCTCAAATGAAAGTTATTTTATGCAGCATAGTCCTCCTGTGCAGCGTCTATCAGTCCTGGCATTATAATGCAGCATGACTTGTGTTTTGTCCACTAATCTATATATAAGAACTGGATGGCTGATGACGTCATAATTTTGAAGTAACCGTGCCGCTATATTGGTATGCCCTACTATAATCTCTCAGAACATTACTCACATTGAACACGTTGCAGCCAACGATATAATTAATTGTGAAGATATCTTTTCACAGACACGGAAGAGGCGGTATTTTATGTTTCCTCCTCAGATCAACCTGACTGTATTAAAAATGTCTCAAGGACTGCAGATTTAACTTCGGTAGGCAGCAGTTGTATGTGCCTTTTAACATTTTCAATGGACAATATCAGCATTTGACAGTACGACCCATGAGTGCGTTCCATAGGAAATCTATACGGATTTTTCTACATCTCGCCTGAGTGGGGCAGTGGTGCAACAAAATTGAGGTCCAAAGTTATTGAGACTTAAGAAGACAAGACGTCAATCCTGCATGTATTACTATTATTCTGTGGGAGGGTTTAAAAACTTCATGAAAAATATGAAGTAGCTGTAAGCTCGCATCTTGTCAACCGTTGTCTTTATTTTAGAAACACTGGGTGTGAGATTCAATCACGCAAAATGCATATAACTCCCTACGGATGTCTTGTAGTGAGTTTTCTCTTTGCGCTGTCTTCACTCAGTAGCTGCCATGAAGCTAGGCTAATTTTCCTACGAAGCAAAAGTGGGTTCGCTGAAGAGAACGCAATGTAAACTTATCAAGGTCGCTAAATCAGTGTTCACATGTGAAGTGAGTTGTGCGTTGTGGAGATGTATGTAAAACGGCCTGCCATTCTTTGTCGATTGTGAATCACATTATCTATTTAAGTAGCTCTATCGTTACATCCTCAATTGATAACCTGGCAGAATTAAATTTATCCGTCAATGGTAATTGAGTGTCAGCAGAACATTAGCCTTTTTTATTGCTGGAATAAATTTGCCTTAATGATTAGACCAGTCAGCACCTGGTTTTTTTGCCTAGTTAGTCTGGTCTAATATAGACAGCATTACTCAGCAGTTTTATTATGCCATGTGACATTGATTGATCTGGTTAACTTCAGTAATCTAGGTAGCTTAAGGATAACCTGATGGATCACGTTAGCGAACATTAATTTGAATTTTTCCAATAATAACCGTGAGCTGGGCGAACATTGACACATCTGCCGTTAAGGTAGATTGCCAGCGGCTAATAATAAGCAGTATATTAATTGAAACGCATTTATGTGTATCCGTCTTCACTACAGCCAGTGCATTGTGCCACATCCCCCAAAAAATGTCGCTGCGCATTGCAAGGCTGCACATCAGCGCTTCTCTGCCATAGAATACTGTAACGGTTGCTTACTACTGGGCATAGTGAAATGGCCGCTCGACCCCTTCCACTTGCTACAACCTCCCAACGCAGTTCTGCATCATGTCAGCAATCCAGTTATTCTATATAGATCAGTGGTTTTGTCAAATTTTGCTCACTTGATGCTACCGTAAAATGCTTCCGCAATGCATAGCGATTGTGAAGTCTTTGTTTTCGCCTCGATATTGCAATATCAATCAGTTTACAGTAGTAACTTTATTTGTTAGCTTATTATAACATAATAAGATAGGTCAGTTCAGCGCCGAGTAGGTGGTTGCACGCAGGGATATTTTGTGGTGTGGTCTGCCTCAGAATTAGTGGTGGGCAGATCGATCCAAATATCGATAATGTCAGACACCATCCTGGCTCTAATTGGTTCTTTTGGTTGGTCCGAACGATTCTTTTAAACTGCAATAGCAGCATTAGGTGGGTTTAAAGGAGCCTTTTTTTAATTACTCAGCACTATTTTCATGTAATACTGTCTGTACACAGTGACAGTTTTAGCAAAAATGACAAAAGTTACTTTTCTAAAACTTACCAACTGCAGCTTTAAGTGCTAGTCCTGTCACGGCGTGGAGCTCACACTTTGCTCCTCCTCCCCGTCTTGTGTTTTGATGTTGCACTGTCACGTGTCACAGCGGCACCAGGCAAACAACATAGACTGTATAAAAAGATGGACTCGGGTCTGAAAACTGAGCCCAATGCGGAAATCTCAAAAATTTGCATTCTATTTAAAGGTCAGCAGATGGCGACGTCGGTGGTTGCAGAAAGAAGCTCAATACAATGAAGTCTATGAGAAAATGACTACTTTCCCACCAGATTTATAAATCATGACTTTCCACATTGCTTTATTGTACCTATTGCAAGTTTCAAGTCTCCTTCGATATACCATGATGTTCATTTTTGTAAATTATGGGCCCAAATATTTGCGAAAGTCATATTAATCCTACACCTTCAAAGAAATTCAAACAAGAATGTTGAGGTGATTTTCCTCTGGAATGATCTGGAAGTATGTACTGGCAACATCTAACAAAGACTATGAAGCACACGTTGGCAACGAAAATAGAAAAACAAGGGTCATTAAAGAACCGTGTTTTAGTTGTGCTCCGGAAACAAACCAATCCTGCGACTGAGTCCAAATCCATGTCGCTTCCATTGAAAGGGGGGGGGGAAAAAAAATTTCAGAAATTTGAAAATATGAAAAGGCACCACTTCAGTACTTGGATAATGCACATGCAAAGTTTCAGAAAGATATAATGAACGGTTTTTGAGTTCTGCTCTGGAAACGAATCCATCTCTGGACAGAGTCCAAATGCAATTGTCAGAAATCTGAAAATATCAAAAGGCACCACTTCAATATGTGAGTAATACACATGCAAAGTTTCAGTAAGATATATTGAATGAATTTTGAGTTTTGCTCCGGAAACGAACTAGGCCTGATGTACACCAAGTCCAGATTTGTTTCCATGGAAACAAATATAGGAATCTTGAAATTTCCAAAGGCACATTTAGACTATACAAAGAATAAATGTACTGAGTTTGGTGCTGATTTCTTGCATAGTTTCTGAGTTCTGCTCCGGAAACAAAATGATTACAGACGGACAGACAGATGGACGAGGCGATGCCTATATCCCCCCGCATTCTATGCCGGGGGGATAATAATAAAGGATAAACATGGCTATCCTCTGGTCCTTGTCTCATACGGTCAGATCCACCCGTAGATCCACTCCACGCTTCTCCCCAGATATTCAGTTCACGCTCTCGTCCAACAGTAATCACATCCGGTTTCAAAATGACAAAATGGCGTAATTCAAATTGCCAAAATTGAGGCTACCTCAGTGGCTCTGAACAAAAAGGTTTATCATGATGATAAAGTATTTTGTAGTCACCTGTAAACTTTGCCCATATTCTGTCCTAGGTTTTTACAAAATCATCCAAAGGAAAAATCACAGAAACACCTAAAAGTCAGTAGTTTGATGATGCATCAACCTTAGAAATTAAAAAGTATCTGTATAGGCAATACTGGCTCTGTATTTACTTTGTATTGTATCGATACCAAATCTTGCAGTATCGCCCACCAGTACTCAGAATACAGTGGGTTACAGTGATTTTTATACCACCATGGAACGCGGCTCAGCCAATCAAATTTAAGGATGGGAAGCACTCGTTTTATAAAGTCGCATATGATTCGAAAGTTGCTCGCAACTATCCTTCGGCAAACGTAACTAGCCACGTAACCTCCATTGCTTAAGGCTTACAACGATGTCTGTGGACTGGAGCCGATTTTTGTTTTCTAATAGAGAGAAGCTATATTTGCACATGCAGTTGTGGCAGCCTGAAAGGGAGGCAAACCACATAAAAAATCTGCAACTGAGTTTAGCTAGTTACCCCAGTTGAAGTAAATGTGAACCTACGCATTAACAATGTACCTCGCTACAGCTGTTGGGCTGTCGTATTAAACTTCATTTTTGAAAAAATTAATACTAACCAACTAACTTTCAGCAAACGTTGAGTTCCCAAAACGGAGAATATTTAGCAAACTTAATTGTTAAATTATTTGAAGCACCATAGCCGTTGATATTGTGAGGCCCTCCCTCTTCTTGATTTTGCTTCTTTGGTAAGAGAGAAGCGAGTTCACGAGTTGACGAGTTCAGCGCTGTTCCAAAAGCGCCGTGAGCGGAGTGGAAAATAAGCTGAAGGTTCACCGTGTTTTTGCGTCAAGAACACTGAGCACTTTCACCGCTGAACTTCATTGAATTTGCATATAAATTAGATGTTTCTAGCTTCCTGTGGACACAGGCCCTAAAAACTACTTTTTTTGAATTGATAAATACTGAATGGAATATACAACCATCAGTGTAATATTTTCTGTATGGCTGTGTGCATAATTCTTTTCACGATCTAATTATGCAACTCTGCTATATGGACTTGAAATGTGGGTTTCAGCTCTCTTTGTTTGTTATTGGAAACCTCATCCTGTGAGCCTACTGAGTGACATTAATACTTACCTGATCACCCAGTAATCTAAAGATTCGTTAGTGTGGGGCAGGAGAAGTGCGTGCCAAAATTAAACACAATGACAATTTAAACTCAACATTAGAAACAGTTAGTTGCTGGTTTTATTTAAATCTTTGAGCAAACCAATGCTAAACCCAAGTCCAGCTTCAACGACTCAGTTTTAGCCGCTACAGTGTGAAACGGAGTGGTCAGTCACCCTCTTACTCTTTAGTAAATCTTGAAGCTGTACTCAGGTTAATTGAAAAAGCAAAGCACATGCAAAGGCAAAGCAAACTGCCATAGAAGTGAGGAAGTCATTATGAAGACAGAGGGATAAGTGCGTCCATATCTTACCCCAGAAAAGAAGTGAAAAAACATTTATGATCCCTGAGTTCAGAGGGTTGACCCCTGAAAAAGTCACAGGAGTCACTGACCCTTACACTCCATCTGCTGTGGATAGGTTAACTCCTGCCCACTGCACGCTTTCGTGCTCTTTCATAATAATGGCCACTTGCTCACATGATCACAACCATCTAATCAGCGCACTCATCCTGCTTCAAGCTGAGAATCTATAACATCGTTTGTCATTGGCTCTGGGCGACCCACGTGAGGGGGTGCCTGGCCCTGGGGTGGCATGTTGCGCTTCCAGCCAATGTGATTCTGTTTGCAGTCCCTTAGCTGTGCGGCCAACATTGCCAGTTCGCGCTTGTAATCACTCTCTTGCTGCATGTATCTGCTACGAGTTTTATCAAATGTCATCAACTGATTATGACAGCTGCAGCAGATGTAAATCTCTCGTTTTAGTGGAAACACGAACTGCCAGAACCATAGATATATATATTTAGAACGCTAGATTGCTGATGTCGTCGTATGTACATTATCCAAAGTGAAGCACCCGGCCGCAATATTGATACATCGAACTTCTTCATTAAAATGGTTTCCTATGAGGCCGATTTCAAATAAGTTGATGTAAGCGAGAAAATGCTGAGATGCGCGGCAGCCTTTTGCAGCAATATTTATTTGAAGAGCTGTAATAAAACGTTTCATGTGTAAGTTAACGTATAAACGCAAAGTAGTCACTTTAATAGAAAAAAATTGCGTTTCGTGCTAGCTAGCTAATCAAGCCGTCCCATTGACTTGAACAGACCGCTGACTGAAAGCGAACGCTAGCGAGTGACAACAATCACCAGCGAGCTGCCTTGGCGTTGCGGGGACTACCTTGACTTAGTGGTAAATAAAATTAAAAAGGTGGCTAACAAGTTAGCTAGCTACTTGTAATTGATAACGTAAACGGACATTCATCGACGTTTCTTTTAATGGCGATAACTTCCAAGCAATTATCTGATGAGAGGTAAAAGCGTCGGTCGCGTCACTTCTCTGCTGTAATTTTAACGTTAACACGGAATAACATTTCGATCTTCGCTTTAGAAAGTGTGCCGCTTTCCATCCTCCGAAAAGGACATATTTAGGGAGACAAAATGTTGCTCAGCCAGCGATACCAAATTAACTCCGACTCGCACACAAGTGTTTTTGAAAATGTAATTTTAAATTGCGCGAAAATGAATGGGAGTCTATGAGCGAATTTTACTTCCGGGTGTATAAGCTCGTAGAACAGATGCTTCTCTTGAGCGTACCCTATCAGCAATCAAGTGTTCTATATATTTCCATGGCCAGAAGTCGTCCAAGTCTGTGTCCACCCATGTCAAAACTTGTCGCAAATGACCGTTTGCCGGCGATGTCACTCATCGTCTTCCATGTGCGAACATGGTTCCTAATCTTATATTGCACTGACATACCACGCACAAGCATGAAAGCCTTTCGGAACAACGGTATACTGTTTTTTTGGGAGTATTTTCTGCCAAGATCATCGCGGATTGTTTACCGTTTACATGTTGTTTCCGCTATTCCATCTGCTGCTGGCGACGCATTTGTAAGCTCGGCGCTGATTGGTCCTCAGTGGTCGTCGACTTGCGGTTGCCACCTAGTGGCCATTTTTATGAAAGTGTACGAAAGGGTGCAGTGGGTAGACTGAGTTAACCTACCCACTGCAGATGGAGTGTACTGACCCTTGACTCCAAAAAAAACAGTGAGAGCTCTGACTGCTGAACAGTAAAATAAATATTCCTGAGCCCCCATCTCTGCCCCATAGGGTGAGATCCTGTACCGGGTCCGGTGGAAGAATTACACCGCTGATGATGACACTTGGGAGCCAGAGGCTAACCTGGAAGACTGCCTGGAGGTGCTGCTGGCCTTTAGGAAGAAGCAGACTGAAGGCAAGCCCAAAACGGAGCCGCCTGAGGTGAGTCTTAAAGCAGCGGGCCTCCTGGTGGGGGATGGGGGTCGGGGGGAAACCAGCAAGCCTGGAGAGCTATCCTGATTTGTCCCCTTGGTCTCCATTTGTTGCTGTTTATTAGTGTTTGCAGGCGCCAACTGCTTGTGGACCTGTTCAGGCTGAAGCGATCCCTTTTGCTGCCTGTATGAACACCTGACTGTGTAGAGTCTTCAAAATGGAAGCTTTGGAGCTGTTGGTACTTATTGTTATAATGGTTTAGTGGAAATGTGACTGCAGTTTGAAGTTTGTGAAGAGCTGCTGCAGGCTGACCTAAGCTTCACCCCCCTTGCTGGCCCAACATAACCCAGGCCTCAGTCCCATGCTAAGCCTATAAATTTGAGCTGAGGCGCTGGTCATTTCGGATCTTTTCACGTCGACCGTCCTTAACCACGTTAAGTGTCTGCAAACGAAACGCAGGTGGAGGTGGCAACGCAGGAGGTCGGCACGAGTGCGATGCAGGCAGTGGTGTCCAGTTGCATTGTGGGAGCCAAAGAGGATGAGGAGCAGGTACAGGTGACTGCCACTGGGCTGCCGAGGGACCTGGTGCCCAAGGTAAGCAGCCCTGCCACCTGTGTGCCCTTCCCCGACGCCTGCGCGTGCCCTTCCCCGCCGCCTGCGCGTGCCCTTCCCCGCCGCCTGCGCGTGCCCCTCCCCGCCGCCTGCGCGTGCCCCTCCCCGCCGCCTGCGCGTGCCCCGCCCTGCCGCCTGCGCGTGCCCCTCCCTGCCGCCTGCGCGTGCCCCTCCCTGCCGCCTGCGCGTGCCCCTCCCCGCCGCCTGCGCGTGCCCCTCCCTGCCGCCTGCGCGTGCCCCTCCCTGCCGCCTGCGCGTGCCCCTCCCTGCCGCCTGCGCGTGCCCCTCCCTGCCGCCTGTGTTTGTCCTTCCCTGCCTCCTGTGTTTGTCCGTCCCTGCCGCCTGCGCGTGCCCCTCCCTGCCGCCTGCGCGTGCCCCTCCCTGCCGCCTGCGCGTGCCCCTCCCTGCCGCCTGCGTGTGCCCCTCCCTGCTGCCTGTGTTTGTCCTTCCTTGCCTCCTGTGTTTGTCCTTCCCTGCCTCCTGTGTGTGTCTGTCCCTGCCAACTGCGTGTGCCCTTCCCTGCCACCTGTGTGTGCGCTTCTCGCACAGGGGTTGGAGAAAGCCGGCAGTCAGTCTGAGTTGTGTAACTGCAGTTTGGTGAAGTGAAGCGGATGCTATGGTATGACACTCCAGGCAAATTAAAGGCCCTAGAACTGCGATATTTGCATCCAAAGACCTCTGTTTATTTATGCTCATCTCTGAAATGGGTTCAGGTAAAAGGTACAGTGCTTAACAAATTTATTAGACCACCTGTCATAAAAACGAGAAAAAACAAGTTTTGAGAAATTTCTCAAAACTTGTTTAAATCTAAAAAGTATTTTGTTAATTCTTTGGCAAATAACAAATTGAAACAACTAAATAAGTTCTTATTCACAAATAAAAACCAAAAAAGCTTAATATTTTGTATGGCCTCCTTTGCGCTCGTGTTCAACCACTAGAACTAATTTTTATGTTGAAGAATGCAAGTAAATAACTGTTATTTGGTTTCTTAATAGAAAAAATAGTAATGAGCTTAACTATTTTTTCAGCTTTTATGTAAAGCATTGAATTTGAAAATTTGTGTATAAAAACAATTATATTTTAGCATTAAAAATATAATTTCAATTAAAGAGCTTTTGCTGATGGATTAACCATTAGAGAAACATAAAAATGATTTCGGTCATGACCAATACCTCTAATTTAGGGCAGCTGTGGCATGAACCTTACATTGTGTGGTGGTCTAATAAATTTGTTGAGCATATAAGCGCTGTACATTTTCATCGCAGCTCTGCTTCAATTCAAGATCTGGTAAATGGGCAGTTCACCAAAAACATCAAGCTCAGGATCAAAACTGAAAAGGCTTATCTTGAGATGGCTTGGAATGTAGACTGAGAGGACATGGTGTAATGATTCTGCAGCCACAATTTTTCTTATGTGTGACACCCTCCTTCATCAAATTAACCCTTTTAATGTCAGACTTCAAGTGGACGGAAATTTTTTTTGCCAAGTGCTGCAATATTTGGAAAAAGGATTGCTAAACTAAGGCTTCATTAAGAGTCCAACTTTGAAACTGTAGTGTGAAGTTTTTGTATGATATTTTGTGGTCATTAAGTAATTTCTTATGACCAATATCAAATATGTTACCTTTGTTACTTTTTTGTTTAAAAAAAAATAAAAAAAGATTTCTAAGCAATCTGTGCTTAATCTCAGAGGCAACTAATGTTTACTCTTAGGCTCCCATGGTTTTGCAGTATGAAAAGGAGAACAAATATTGCAACACGAGACATGGCAATATGCGTGACCTGACCAACGGATTGCAGACGAAAACTACTTTGCATTATTTTTCAAGCTTATTTTGTTAAGTTTGCTAATTTCTAATTGATGGCTGTAAGAACAGTCCATCTCTTTTTGTTTGAACTCTTTCAGGGCAGATGATGCCTGGTGGTATTTCCGCAGATGATGCTGTGAGGTGTTTTTGAAGTGAGCACTTGGAATATGGCAGCCAGTTGTGTATCTGGATGGTGGTGAAATGGTGTCGAGAGTGTTTACCTGCCCGACCTTAATACCAATCAATCATTGAATGCCTCAGCCTACACACGTCTTTATGACCACAATTTGCCTATCTTAAAGTGCCAGTAAATACCTTGCACGTGTTTTTTAAAAAAATTTCCAAAAGTCAAGCTATCTGTAATATGGCCCAAAAAGAATTATAAAAAATATTTAACCAAAAATAACCTTAGGAAATGCAATTTTTCAAAAAAGGGTTTCCCGGTATAAAAATAGATCGGCTAAATTATTTACCGCGCAAAGCATTGTGGGTCGAAATCGCGCACTGTAGATGGCGTCGCGCGGACGAAAAAGAAGACAGACTGGAAAGTTTTTGGAGAATGTGGAGGCAAACACGATAAGCAAAACATAATTCCCCCATTCGAGGCACACTACCATTTACGTTGTATACTTTTATGAACTTGAGTAGCGCGAGAAATGTTGCTAAGAAAAACCAACACGGTATTTCAACTTACTAATCCATCAAAGTTAGGGCCAACTCATCATTGTCAATGCCCAGTCGCTCTCTCAGACTCTTCCACCGATCAATAGCACTCCCAATATATACTAGGGATCGTCTTCTTTTGGCATCGAGGGCAATTTTCCGGCGTTTTCTCTCCGAGGCTGTCAACTTCATTCTTTACGCCATTGCTGTTTTGTGTGCTACGTCACATGTCACGTGGTACACAAGAAAGGGAACTTACTCTAATGACATCACATTTTCGCTCGCGCGACAGTTTGAGGGTTGAGTCAGTTTTTAACATCAAAATCCATATTTTTCGATGTCGTAAAAATTTGTATAACATATCGATGTGAAGATGAATGATTTCCCTACCTACTGATACCATTTTTATATGTTGTCACAATTGAGATATCATTGAAGACATGCAAGGTATTTACTGGCACTTTAAAATGCTGGGGTTGGGAATGTCATAGAACCGAGAGATTAAAGCCAGCAGTCTTTTATCCAGTTTATTGTATGAATTAATTACGAAAAAGTGGTTGAACAATACAAATGAAACCCAACTGCTGAAGTCTGGCTCTGTCTGGTACCAACATAGCAAGAGGCCCTTAAGATGGAGGCCCAGAGATTTATCCTGAAACAAGGTGGGCTAGGGCTTGTGAGGGACTTTAAAAGATAACAATGGAAGTGAATTGGATGAATAGCCAGGTACAGACCGAGAATGATGGCGAAGGGGGAGGAGAAAAGCACCACCTCCTACCACAGGAACCTTACTCAGAAAGGGCTGGTATGTGCAGGGTCTCTTTTCCCAACCAAGCAGTGGCACTCCAAATTATACTGATGATTATCCTCATAGAGAACTCTTCATGGTCAGTTAGAGTCTAGTGGGTCACTGTTCTTATGGAACAAAAGCCTGCACCCACACTTGCCCTTTCTGGAACCATCTGGATGATGGTTCTCTACCTTTGGTCTAATGGCTACCACCAGCACGATGATGCACTGCGTCAAAGAAAAACTCCGTCAAAACCGGTTTTATGAACAATTAGTCAATTAGTTTTGAGCTTTGAATTGGCCTCCTTAGTTGTTGTGTTTTTTTTTTTTTGTAGATCTCAGACATGGTTGCAAACGTTTGAAATGAGTAGTGATGTACTAAGATTGTGGTTAAAGTGCATTTGGCACAATATATATTTTAAGAACTGTTGACCTTAAGAATGGGGTGTTGTTATTTTTTCTCGGTCCGGTAGGAAACTTTGAAGAGTGACCAGCTGAACGCAGGCTCCGAGAATGATGCTGTCAAGCGGGATGCATCATCCCTGAGGAAGAAGAGAAAGAGTTTGGCTGAGGACCTTTTTTCAGAAATGCTTACGAAAACGAATAAGAAAGAAAAGCGAAAATCTGGCAGGCAGAAGGCGCAGCCGGGGCCAGAGTCTGAGGGTATTGAGACGGAGGAGGAAGTGCCAAATACAGCCCCACTTAGTCCCCACGTCACTGAAACTAAACGGGCCTTGGACTCTGAGGATGATGAGGCCATGAAATCCAAGAAAAGGAAGAAGTCGTCCATGGACAGCGAGACGCCAAGGAGAAATGAGGCCAAAGATGGTGGAAACTGCAAGAAGAGGAGCCAACGGGGGAAAAAAAGGAAGGAACACAAGGACAGGGTGGATTCCAGTGAGGAAGAAGTTGAGATGGACAAGGGCAAGTTGAACAAAGATTCAGAGCTGCAGCCCACCAAAGCCATTAAACCAGCAGGAAAGCACCAGAGTGCCCTGGAGGACGAGCCGAAGACACCGCAGGTCAAACCGAAGCAAAGCAGGCCAGGACCAAAGCTGCAGAAGAGCGAGGAACCCCCTGCTCCAGCCGGTGAGAAGGAGAGCACCCGTCAGAAGCTAAAGAACCTGATGAGGAGGAAAAGCCAGAGCGCGGCCATCAGAGGCTGTGTGGAGGACGAGCCCAGCCACCATTCCTCTGACTCCAGTGATGCAGTCATCTCTGTGAAGAGGAGGAGTAGAGTTCTGGAGACTTCCATCCTCACTGCATCATCCTCACCCTCCTCTCTCTCTTCGTCCTCTCCCGCAGCGGGTCAAGTTGCTATGGAGGATGAGGCCAGACTGCAGGGCGGCATGCCCTCCTCTGTGAAGGGCGAAGCCTCATCGTCGGCAAAACTGGAGGACGGAGGTGAGAAGGACTTGCCCACCTCAACTAATCTGTTTGAGAAGTTCCTGCTGAATTGCGAGGCTAAGGACAGGTTACCAAGAAAGCAGAACGCCCATCCCACTGCCCCTGAGAACCGAGCCGAACAGACAAAGGCTACGATGCTAAAGGTACCCCTCGTGTCCTCACTGCGTCCCTCAAATGACAGACTTATATAACCACTCATCTCAAAGTGATCTGACAGCATGCAGCTTAAGTTGACAAACTTGATTGAAGATTCTGAAGTGATGTTCTCTGTTCTGGTTCTGTTCTTTGTTTGTTTAGTAGCACTTGGCAGAGTTCTCATTCTCCGTAAACCTCCATCACCACTGGTGACCAGTGATAGCCAGGGAAAGTGTGATGTGAAAAAATGCTTTGCTGTTCATGCAGACCTCAAAGCCTGGGAAGAAAACAAAAACTTCAAAGGACTCCCAGGCTCAGAAACCCCAACCCGACAAGACTGACAAGGCCAGGAAGGAGCAAAAGGTCCCAGAGGGTGAGTTGAGGAAGTAACATCACATAACATGAGTGGTGAGAACAGGCCGTTTAGCCCAACTAGGCTCACCAGTTTCTTTTAACTATTGTGAATATATCACTTCTGATGTGGTATCTAGCTTTAAGTCAAGCCTGCTCTTGAAAATTCCCAAGGTTTTCTGCCTCAACAATATGGTCAGGCAAGCTTTTCAACATCGAAATTACTCTGGGTGAAAAAATATTTCCTAGTATCAGTGCTAAATTTACGCTTGGTGACCCCGAGTTTTACTAACAGAACATGACCGAAGGAATCCTACATAATTCACTTTGTTCATCCCTTTAACATATTTAAAGACCTCAATCAGATCACCCCTGACTCTCCTTTTCCTAAGACTAAAGAGATTAAGGATCTTCAGCCTCTTCTCATAGCTTTCATCTTTTATACCTGGAATCAGCTTAGTTGCTCTTCTCTGAACTTTTTCTAGAGCCTCTAAATCTTTCTTAAAGCATGGTCCCCAAAACTGTACACAATACTCCAGATGTGGTCTGAGGAATGTGTTGTACAAGAGCAGCATCACCTCCTTGGATTTGTATTCAATTCTTTTGGCAATGTATCCCAGCATCCGATTGGCTTTGTTAACTGCTGTGGCACAATGGCTAGATCCTGTGAGGGTTTGGTCAACAATCACTCCCAGATCTTTTTCATGTGGAGTACATTCCAGTTTTAAACCTCCCATGAAGTAATCCTGTTGAATGTTTTTATTACCTACAAAACCCAAAACCAGTGAAGTTGGCACGTTGTGTAAATCGTAAATAAAAACAGAGTACAATGATTTGCAAATCCTTTTCAACCTATATTCAATTGGATACACTGCAAAGACAAGTTACTTAATGTTCGAACAGGTAAACTTTGTAATTTTTTGCAAATATTAGCTCATTTGGAATTTGATGCCTGCAACATGTTTTAAAAAAGCTGGCACAAGTGGCAAAAAAGACAGAGTTGCTCATCAAACACTTATCTGAAACATCCCACAGGTGAACGGGCTAATTGGGAACAGGTGGGTGGCATGATTGGGTATGAAAGCAGCTTCCCTGAAATGCTCAGTCATTCACAAACAAGGATGGGGCGAGGGTCACCACTTAGTGAAAAAATGCGTGAGCTGATTGTCGAACAGTTTAAAAACAACATTCCTCAACGAGCTATTGCAAGAAATTTAGGGATTTCATCATCTACGGTCCGTAATATCGTCAAAAGGTTCAGAGAATCTGGAGAAATCACTGCATGTAAGCGACAAGGCCGAAAACCAACATTGAATGCCTGTGACCTTCGATCCATCAGGCGGTACTGCATCAAAAACCGACATCAGTGTGTAAAGGACATCACCACATGGGCTCATGAATACTTCAGAAAACCACCATCAGTAACTACAGTTCGTCGCTACATCTGCAAGTGCAAGTTAAAACTCTACAATGCAAAGCGAAAGCCATTTATCAACAGCACCCAGAAACGCAGCCGGCTTCGCTGGACCCAAGCTCATCTAAGATGGACTGATGCAAAGTGGAAAAGTGTTCTGTGTTCTGACGAGTCCACATTTCAAATTGTTTTTGGAAACTGTGGACGTCGTGTCCTCCGGACCAAAGAGGAAAAGAACCATCCGGACTGTTATAGGCGCAAAGTTCAAAAGCCAGCATCTGTGATGGTATGGGGGTGTATTGGTGCCCAAGGCATGGGCAACTTACACATATGTGAAGACACCATTAATGCTGAAAGGTACATACAGGTTTTGGAGCAACATATGTTGCCATCCAAGCAACGTCTTTTTCATGGACGCCCCTGCTTATTTCAGCAAGACAATGCCAAGCCACATTCTGCACGTGTTACAACAGCATGGCTCAGTAGTAAAAGAGTGCGGGTACTAGACTGGCCTGCCTGTAGTCCAGACCTGTCTCCCATCGAAAATGTGCGGCGCATTATGAAGCGTAAAATACGACAACGGAGACCCCGGACTGTTGAACAACTTAAGCTGTACATCAAGCAAGAATGGGAAAGAGTTCACCTGAAAAGTTTCAAAAATTGGTCTCCTCAGTTCCCAAACGTTTACTGAGTGTTGTTAAAAGGAGAGGCGATGTAACACAGTGGTAAAAAGGCCCCTGTGCCAACTTTTTTGCAATGAGTTGCTTCCTTTAAATTCTAAGTTAATGATTATTTGCAAAAAAAAAAAAAAAAGTTTCTCAGTTTGAACATTAAACATCTTGTCTTTGCAGTGTATTCAATTGAATATAAGTTGAAAAGGATTTGCAAATCATTGTATTCTGTTTTTTATCTACGATTTACATAACGTGCCAACTTCACTGGTTTTGGGTTTTGTACATGTACGACTTTACATTTTGCTACATTAAATTTCATTTGTCACATTTCTGCCCAATTCTAGATCCTTTCCAAATCATCCTGAATCACCTTAGTGGAGTCTGAACTAATTGCCAAACCTCCCAATTTAGTATCATCTGCAAATTTAACTAATATTACTATCAAGGTCATTAATGTAGATGAGCAACAGCAGGGGTCCCAACACTGATCCCTGAGGGACACCACTCCCCACCATACCTAGCTCAGATGAGATTCCACTGACCACCACTCTTTGTGTTCTGTCCTGTAACCAGTTTTGAATCCACTCCAGAATACCACCTGTAACTCCAATGGAGCTCATTTTAAAAATTAGTCTCTTATGCAGTACTGTATCAAATGCTTTCTGAAAAAAAAGTATATGATGTCATAAGCCCTGCCCTGTTCATAAAGTCTTGGTGGCCTCTTAAAAAAAAAATCCAGGAGGTTTGTCAGGCATGACCTCCCCTTACGGAAACCATGTTGGCTATCCGTCAAGATATTATTTTGTTCAAGAAATAATTCCAGTTCGTCTTTTATGATAGATTCCAGTATTTTGCATGCAACGCAAGTTAAAATGACTGGCCTACAATTTCCGGGCTCAGTACGGTCCCTTTTCTTATACACTACCACTCTAAAGTTTGGGATCACTTGCTAATTTCTTTATTTTCCAAAGAAAAATACATTTTCATCCATTTCACAAACATTTTTTTTTCCATTTCACTACATTTTTATCCATTTCACAAGTGATTAAAATTAATCAGGTGATTTTCAAAGAATGATCTACATTTTTGCAGAGGTCTATTATCAGCAACTGTCAGTCCTCTGCATCAATCTCCTGGTATGGATGCTAATCCGAGTTAAGCATTTTATAAGGCTAATTGATTATTGGAAAACCCTTCTGCGAATGTGTTGCACAGCTGAAAACCATTGAACTAATAAGGGAGTGCAAAAGGGAGCATGGCATTCTTGAGGTTGGTTTAGCACCTGAAGCATCAGCAGTTTTTTGTTTACAGGCTCAAAATGGCCAGAAAGAAAGAACTTCCTTTAGAGACCCGTCAGTCTACTGTTGTACATAGAAAAGGCGGCTATTCAATGCGAGACATTAAAAACTTAAAATCTCTTGCCACACTGTCAACTACTCCCTTCAGAGAGCAGCACAAACTGGCACTAACAAGGACAGAAAAGGAGGGAGGCCCCGATGCACAACTGTGCAAGAAGACAAATATCTGAGAGTGTGTAGTTTAAGACAAAGACGCCTCACAAGTTGTCAACTAGCAGCTGCGCTAAATAGTTCCAGTCAAACACCAGTTTCCGTATCAGCAGTGAATGTGGGGGTTTTTTTTTTTTTTTTGATGAAGGCAAACTTTGAAGTACATATTCATCATTTTCCATTAAAATCATTATTTCTTACTCAGACAATGTCAGCATGTTCTGTTCATTTGCGATATTTCCTATTCAGACTAATTTCATGTGTGTTTCCATGGAAAACAAGAAAATTTTGAAGTGATCCCAAACTTTTGAGCGTTAGTGTATATTGGTATTTTATTGCCTTGTTTCAAATCATTGGTATTTTTCCAGTTTCTGAAGACCGTCTGAAGATAGCGGAGAGCGGTTTCAAGATGGTCTCACTAAATTCCCTAAGTACTCTAGGATACAAGCCATCAGGACCCGCTGCCTTATCTGCCTTTAGTTGATGCAACTTGTCTAATATTTTATTATTCCTAACCTCAATTTCCCCAAAATAATCTTGAAAGTTTAACATGCCCTCTGGCCGAATAAAAACCCGCTCAGAGGTAAAATTCTCAACAAAGTAAATGTTTAAGGTATCCTCAATATCCTTGTTATCCTATAGCAGCGATCAATTTTATTCTTTATACACTTAACCTGCTCTTTAACTTTCCTTTTTCTGCTACAGTACTGAAAGAAGCGCTTAGGATTAGTTTTTGCCCCTTCTGAAATTTGCGTTTCATTCAGTCTAGCATTCCTCAGCTCTTTTTTGACCGCAGCTCGCATTTTACAGTATTTAGCCTTAGTGTTCTCATTGTTATCATTTATGTACGTCTTATAAAGATTCCTCTTATCCCTCAAACTCTTACGAATAGCTGTTGTCATCCATGGAGGATTTTGCTTTTTTTTGAACAGTGCACCAGTGCAGTGTACTATCTGAACAGTACACTGCGCTGGTACACTATCTGAACAGTACACTGCGCTGGTACACTATCTGAACATTGCACTGCACTGGTACACTATCTGAACATTGCACTGCACTGGTACACTATCTGAACAGTGCACTGCACTGGTACACTATCTGAACAGTGCACTGCACTGGTACACTATCTGAACAGTGCACTGCACTGGTACACTATCTGAACAGTGCACTGCACTGGTACACTATCTGAACAGTGCACTGCACTGGTACACTATCTGAACAGTGCACTGCACTGGTACACTATCTGAACAGTGCACTGCACTGGTACACTATCTGAACAGTGCACTGCACTGGTACACTATCTGAACAGTGCACTGCACTGGTACACTATCTGAACAGTGCACTGCACTGGTACACTATCTGAACATTGCACTGCGCTGGTACACTATCTGAACATTGCACTGCGCTGGTATACTATCTGAACATTACACTGCGCTGGTACACTATCTGAACATTACACTGCGCTGGTACACTATCTGAACAGTACACTGCACTGGTACACTATCTGAACAGTGCACTGCACTGGCACACTATCTGAACAGTGCACTGCACTGGTACACTATCTGAACATTGCACTGCACTGGTACAGGATCTGAACAGTGCACTGCACTGGTACACTATCTGAACAGTGCACTGCACTGGTACGCTATCTGAACAGTGCACCGCACTGGTCCACTTTCTGAACTGTACACTGCGCTGGTACACTATCTGAATATTGCACTGCACTGGTACACTATCTGAACAGTGCACTGCACTGGTACACTATCTGAACAGTACACCGCACTGATCCACTTTCTGAACAGTACACTGCGCTGGTACACCATCTGAACAGTGCACTGCACTGGTACACCATCTGAACATTACACTGCACTGGTACACTATCTGAACATTACACCGCACTCGTACACTATCTGAACAGTGCACTGCGCTGGTACACTATCTGAACTGTACACTGCGCTGGTACACTATCTGAACTGTACACTGCGCTGGTACACTATCTGAACATTGCACTGCACTGGTACACTATCTGAACAGTGCACTGCACTGGTCCACTTTCTGAACAGTACAATGCAAATGAATTGATCTTGCATGTTTTTAACCCCTCAGCCCTAAAGGCTGACGGGGTGTTGCTATCCTTCGTGCGGTTGGGCGGGTGGGTGACGAGCGGGCGGGCAGGCGTCTCCAAAAACTTCGACATCGGGCTGAGGGGTATTCCGTGCATTGCACGCCTATTTTTTTTTTTTTATTTTTTTATTGAATTTGAAACTGCTTTCCTCGGCGAGGCTTGACTGATGCGTTTGCTGCTCCAGGACCGACAACGAACTCTTCCGTACAGGAGGCAGTAGGAAAGCGGGAGAAGAGCGAGAAGGGTGATACTCACACCACAAAACAAGAGAAAGGCGGCAGAATGACTGACAGGAAGGAGCGGACAGAGGCTCGGGTGGAGCTGAGGGCAGAAGAGACGGCTGAGTTCACAGCACTAGCAGAGGTAGCGGAGTGTAAAGTGCGGGGGGAGGAGCAGAGAGAGGGGACTGGGAACCTGTCAGGTTACCGGTCGGAGAGGCCAGTGTCGGAGGTGCCGTCTCCCAAGCCAGTGGACGTGTCTGCACCCAGGAGGACGAAAGAGAGAAGGAAGCGGGAGGACAGTGAGCCACGCCTCTACATCGCCTGTGATGACAATCAGGACTCTGAGGAACCACTGCGGCGCACTGACAGGGGTAAAGAGCTGACCCCTGCAGGTTAGTTGATCATTGTGTCTTTCATGAGGCTTTCAAGCAGTTTACACTATTGAACAGACACTGTGTTGTACACATATCGACTGCTTGGAGTGCGAAAAAAGGTCAAGTGCATTTTTTTTTTATTTTGAGAAACCGCAATGGAAAAGTATGATTTGCATCCAACTTACTAGTTTCTTGGCAGGTAACGGTGTTTAATAATCATTTATAATTTTGCATCAACAATTTGACCAAAAGCACTTTTTTTTCAGCAAAAAATGCACTTTGTGTGCTCCCAGCGGTCGATATGACGTGTAACGTGTGAGAGAGAATAGGAGAGCTGAAGTATTCATAACTCTAAAGGAAAACGTTTTTCACTACAGATATGAATGGGGAATGACCAGTAGTTGCGAACACTGTCCCTGCTGCTACAACTACAATGGTCAAAAGGGGAACATTTTTTATGCCAACAAACATCATGCCCCATGAATTGCATGTGAACCTCTTAAACCCAATCACCATGTAATGTTTGCCCTGGCAGTAGAGGATTATCATATGTCAATCATTTTATTCATTTCCTAATATATAATTGCTAACATTGATGTTTTGCCAATTAGAATCCTTTGAAGATATCCATTCTTGATTACCAAGTAAATAAAGGATTAAAAAAGAGTGAATAATTGCCAAGATTTTGGTTCCCTTGCGCATTTATTGAGGGTGAGACACCACTGTCTATGAACAAGAGCTTTTACTTATTTTTAGGGATTTTAAAAAGAAGTGAATCTGAGTAAACAAAGATAAACGAAGTCCCTAGACTTTTTGATTGATGATTTTGTTACAGACCGGGAGCAGACTTCTCTGGATATCGGGGTTGAACTCAAACTGGACTGGATGACCTTGGAGGACTTCCAGAAACACCTTAATGGAGAGAATGAGATTGTTTCTGCTGCGGTCTTATCTCCAAGTGAGTTCCTGTCCGACTCAAACTGTCTACATTATGAACAACCAAAATAGGAATTATGCTTCAGTTGAGTTATGAAGGAAAATTAAACATGTATTCCTCTACTGCCCATACATTCGTAACATACAACGATGAGCCAACAGATGAAGCAATTAACATCCCGTAACAACATCGCATGTCAGGGGCAACAGACAGACCTTAGATGGTATTGGTATGGCCAAAGGAGTGGGTCAGAGTATATTCGAAACGGCAAGGTTTCTGGGGTGCACTCTGTCAGCAGTGATGAGTACCTTCCAGCAATGGTCCAAGAAGGGACGTGCCATAAACCAGCAACAAAGTGTTGGGCGCCCTAGGCTCATAAATACACAAGGGCAGGGAAGGCCATCCTGTCTGGTCCAAACTGACAGAATGACCACAGGTGTCTACTTGACTAGACTTCTCCCTCATTATGCAAGAGGTAATTTTACGCAGGGAAAAAAAATGTAAGTAAACCAGCTTAGTGTGGTTTTAGAGGAGTAATACTAACTGACCCAAGATGGGTAATGTTTGTTAGGATTGATTGTAAAAACTGAGTTCAAGTATATGGCTTGGGTGTTTTGTAAACTCCCGACTTCAACTGTACATCCTAAAAGACCCAATTGTCATGACCTGTGGGGGAGCATTACTGCATGCAAATGGACAACTTTCTCCAATTCTCTCACCCAGGTGAACTCCGAGATGCAGTAAAAAGTGGAGACTACCTCGCAGTAAAACTTGCGCTCATTTCAAAAGAAGACTACAATTTGGACCAGGAGGTAAAGGCCCAGAAATCCAGCAGCACACTATACATGAGTTGTACATGTTCATGCGTTGTGAGGGAAATTTATTGAATAAAAAATATTCAACCCCTATATGCAGATGCCAAATCAAGCCAATCCTTGCCATTGTGTGCATGACCCATATTTGAGGCTTTAAAACTCAGCATTTGACAGTCAGAGGCTGGAGAAATTATTTAAATGAAGAAAGATACTCGCGTCATTTGGAATTGGAACTAATTTCTATTAATTTACATAATTTTGTCACATACAGAGTGCCGCAAACGCAAAGAAAATTCATGAAAATTCAACAATTTATGCCCTGTTTACACCAAAATACGACTGAAATGGCGACAGCTGCGACTTGTGAGATCACAAGGATGTGATGAACTCGCACAAGTCTTGTATACTCTTGTATACTCTCCAATCTAATCGCTAATTTGCGTTCACACCGAGCTTCCAGTGGGACCACATTTGAGATATATTAATAAAAATTAGGCGATCTATGCGACATAATTTACGACATTAGGCGATCTATGCGACATAAATGCCAAAACCTAAAAAAAAGTCTCTTGGTGCCGTGACCTAGACTCTACAGGAAGTCTGCCATTTTTAATTTAATTTGCAACTTTTTTGGATTTTTTGCCTTTCACACGCTTCTTACTTTAACGAACTCCTCCGAGAGATTTTATCCGATCAACTTAAAATTTCGCATATAACATCTAAAGACCTTGTCGATATTAAATCGCAAAGCTTTTTTGGATTCATCGAACTTTGTATCCGTGGCGTTGCGGCGAATTTCGATATTCCGCCATGAAACAGGAAGTTGGTTTTACGCGCACATGCTTTGTAAGATTTGCGCGAAACTTTACAGGCTTCATTAGAGTCTACTTCCAAGTAGACTTATATGTTGATATTACATTGGGTGTGGTCAGGTGGCTCCACAGCGCCCTCTTGACACGGCCATGTTGAGATAAAAGTGCTTAGATGTTCATGAAATTTGGCGTGATAATTGCATTTGTCATGTCGGGTTATGTTAATTTTTTTGAAATTTTTTGGCCAAACAGGAAGGGAGCTATGAGCCATTTTCTGCGTTTTTCCAAATTTTATAAACACACGTTTGGAAGCTTTAGAATACTCAAAATCTTACAAAATTTTGCACAAATCATAATTGTCCTATTTTCTTCAATTTTATACATCAATTTACACTAAATTTGGCACAATGGCACCATAGCGCCCCCAATCAGATTTTTAAAAGGATTGCCCTTTTGAGGGTCTCAGCATCTTCCAAAACTCACAAAAGTTTGTAATTGTATATAGACCATCATTCGTATTACTCTGACAAAAAGCTTACAGATAGGCATGGCAAAAATGTCATTATAGCGCCCCCTGGAAAATTTCAAATAAGCAGCCCTCGCAGCCTGGTAAACCTACATGTATGAAATTTGGTAGACATGTGGAATATGCCGAGACTTAAAAAAAAGTCTCTTGGTGCCATGACCTAGACTCAACAGGAAGTCCGCCATTTTTAATTGAAATTGCAACTTTTTTGGATTTTTTGCCATTCACAGGTGTTGTACTTTAACGAACTCCTCCTAGAGGTTTTATCCGATCAACTTACAATTTGGCAAGTAATATTTAGAGACATTGCCGATGTTAAATTGCAAAGCTTTTTTGGATTCATTGAACGATTAATCCGTGGTGACGCGGCGAACTTCGATGTTCCGCCATGAAACAGGAAGTTGGTTTTACTACCACATACTTGGTGGGATTTGCCTGAAACTTTCCAAGCTTCATAAAAGTGTCCTCTCAAGTATAAATATATGCTGATATTCGATTGGGAGTGGCCAGGTGGTTCCACGGCGCCCACTAGCCACGGCCATGTTAAGATAAAAGTGCTTGAATGTTCATTAAATTTGGTGAGATCATTGCATTTGTCTTGCAGGGTTATGGTAATTTTTTTTTAAATTTTTTGGTAAAACAAGACGTGAGCAATGAGCCGTTTCCTGCGTTTATCCAAATTTTACATATACATGTATGAAGGCCTTAGAATGCTCCAAAACTTGCAAAAAGTGGCCCAAATTGCAACTCGCTTATGTACTTTGATTTGCTACACCAAATTGCACTTAATGTGGCACAATGCATCTGTGGCGTCCCCTAATCATTTTCTCAAAATAAAAACCCTTTTGAGGGTCTCAACTTGCTTGAATATTTCTAAAAATCCAGAAACTCATGAAATCCGATATTACGATTATGGTATACGTTTTGCAGACAGGGATGCCAAAATGTAATCATAGCACCCTACAGCAAATTTTTGCACTCCCCTTAGGAAAAAATATTGTATAAAGTCTAGAAGTGTCCGATGGCTGTGAATGGACACCTGCACCCATCAACATCTCACCCCAACGTGCGAGGGCCCTTTCAACGCTGCTTGCAGCTTTAATTTTACTTTTGCTGTCTGTCGCTTAAAGCCAGTTCATCAGTCATCAGTGAGAACAGCTGGAAATGTGATGCTAGTTAAAAACCCTCTCGTTTCTCAGTGGAGCAGCTGATGTCTCATTAAGAGTGCTAATGAACAAAACATCAGTCACGGGTAATCAAAATCTTGCGAACATCATTCGTGGTTAATTAAGCCAAATCCTAGGAATAACGGCGATGGCTAAAATCACATATCCGGGATGATATACCTGTCATCTGCTCAGCATCTCAGAAATAGACTGATAAGTGACAGAAGCAAACCGTTAATGTTGAAGCAACCTTTCGTATTTCAGAAAGTACTTGACACCATCTTGTGCCACTTGCCAATGGGTCATATTGAATGATCTTTTGTCATAAAATAATGGACTGGGACAATCACACTTTCCAACACAGTAACAGTGCATACCTGTGGGTGAAGGGCGACGGTTCGTCAATGTCATGTGACCGTTGAAGCAGACGACAACTAATTAGGGGGAATAAAACCTCATTTATCTCATCTTTGAAAACAAAGATTCCACATTTTTACCCCTCTGCCCTCAAGGCTGACGGGATATTGTTATCTTTCATGCGGTTGGTAGGGCGGGCGGGCAGGCGTCTCCAAAAACTTTGACATCGGGCTGAGGGGTATTCCGTGCATTGCACGCCTATTTTTGTATTTTACAATATTTATTTACTAATTGTGATATTGTGATGTGTGTATAAAACAGCAGTATGATTTAGCCCTGAGTACCCCTTTAATGTAGTCACATACATATGAGTATTTATTGCTTTATGTTGTTTCCATATGCTTAGACAATTTTTCCATAACAATATATATAATGAATTATTCCATGGTTGCTCCTGTAGGTAGATATGCGAGGTTGGTAGCTGATCAGGCTTTATGAGAGATGTGATAAATGAAATGTCTCTTCCACTGCTCTTAATTCTCTCTTCTCTCTCAAATGGTTTTAAAGTCAGAAATATTTTTTTATAGATGTATAGTGGGACAATGTTACATACTACATACATATTCTGTATCTGCGGGTTGCAGCACTTCAGTGAAGTCGCATCATGCTTACATTGTGAGAAATATTCAACCCAGGATGCCATTTTTTTTTTATCGCCACAGCATTACTCCAAATGGAAAATATCCCGATCTTGTGCATCATTTTATTCACATTTCCCTGTAATTTTGCTGGACATATTTTGTGTCGTTGGAAACCTTGGGATCTCTATTAGGATTTAGACTTGGCCTGTAGTTCCACAGGTTTGAATTCAGCTACTGCATTTGACGGACGCATATAAGCGCAGCTTTTTTGGGGTTAACTCAGTGAACACATTGTTTTGAGTTCAGATGAACGACAACTTGTTTTAATTAGCCTGTCTGCCCATGTCTGAGGGACTTTGCCTGTCCTGTGACGAGACGGGCAGTATAGGCTAAGCTTAGCCTTGTGTCAGAGTGCTGGGCGCGCTTCTGTTCAAGCGCAATCCTTCACTGCAGAGCTGGAGATGATGGTTGAGTATCAGTGAAGTGACTGGTGCACCCTCTGCAGGACTCGAGTGGAATGTCTCTGATCATGTTGGCAGCAGCGGGGGGTCAAGATGACATCCTGAGGCTGCTCATTCGGAGGCGCGTTAAGGTCAATGGTCGGCAGAAAAATGGCACCACTGCGCTCATGCATGCGGCTGAAAAGGTACCATTGCTCTATGTGTGTGTATTTTGAGTTTCGTGCAGTTTTTCCCCAACCTGTCACAAGTGTGTGTGCATTTACTCTCCCTCTAGACTGTGTTTGCGGATGATTATGGATGCACTTGCGTGTTTGTGTATTGTAGCTTTTGTACATTTTTGTGTTCGTGCGTAGATTGTTAACTTGTGTGATCCTGTTTGTGGCAGAATTTCCTGACGACTGTGGCGATTCTCTTGGAGGCAGGGGCCCATGTTAATGCGAGGACACTGGGCGGGGAGACTGCACTCATGAAGGTGGGTGAGGATGATCATGGGAGATGTAGTTTCACTGCTCCGCACAGCTTCTGCTGAGAGAGCTGGAAAGTGCTTCTAAGCAGAATGCATTAGCAATTGGAAGTGAAATATGAACTTCAGATGTGCTCTGAGATGTGTGGCCTAAATGTGCTTCATATCCTGTTTTCAGCCTTCACCACTGAAGTGAGTGATGCGCCAGTGTAGGTGGGAGGAGTGGTTGTAGAGATTGTCGCAAGCATAGAGCACTGAGCCATTTTTTTGTTAAACTTGATACTTCCTAACCAAGTTGTGGTACCGCTTCCGCTCTGAGCCTCTCTTAAACCAATCAGATTATACCTGAATGGCATTGTAAATCAATCAGATTGTTGGTAACCAGAATTTTCCCTTAGTTATGAAATATAATGTGGTGCCCAGGCCCTATTTCACAAAACAGGACTGCGGAGTTGCACCGAGGTCTCTCAAATGTGGAACATGGACTGAAATATTGAAGAGCTGTTCTGGGTTTTACTCATAACTACTACGTGGGTCACTTTGATATTGTGGTTTGTGTAACAACCCCTTCTCCTGAAGACCATTAAATCCTCACCGAAAGACACAATTTTCTGTGAATTCTCATGGTCTGCAAGATCTCGTCCCACGTAATGAGATAGTTGTGCCCTCCAAGAATTGTTCTGTGAATCCCCTGCTCATGGGCTGGTGTCCATGGCTTGCTCTCTCATCTACAGTTATTGTTTGCAGGCATGCAAGAGGGGGAACACGGATGTGGTGCGCCTCCTGCTGGAGCAGGGCGCTGACTGCAACATCCTGTCTAAGCACCAGAACAATGCTCTGCAGCTGGCCAAACTCAGCAACAACATCACCGTGTATGACCACGTCAAGGACCACATGAACCTGTGAGCCCACGGGATTCGCCTTTGTGCTTGAACACGCATATCGCCATCTCACTGATGGGATCAAACTGTGTAATCGGGCATTTTGTGAATTGCCTGTGACGTATACGCACACAGCTGATTTCTCCTTGGGTTGATCCAAAGCTGTGATTTGTTGTCCTGGCCTCGTATTCTTAAAGTAATGGAGAAATCAAGCCACACCTGACCAGCCTGATGCCTTCATTGACTCTTTGATGCCCAGCTTTTACTAAACCAAAACATCACTGCTCTGCCCAAGATGATTAAGACCAGATCTCAGATATGATCAAAGTGTTTATTAAATTCTGAGTTACCAAAACATTTCATGGCGTGTAATTAAATGATGCTCATATATTTTGGCGCAGGTTGGATACATTTATTTAGAGCAAAATGTAGCAGATTTTACATATTGAGGGCAAGTATTCAGAGATACATGATCAGTTTGATTTTGAACCTTTGCTTGAAGACCTTGATTACTACAATCCAGTGCATAACTGCTTAGTTCGAATGAAAGACTGCTTCCACACCAGCCGTTTCTGGAGTAGAATGAGGACCCCAAGGCAATTGAAAAAAAATTCAGATTTGAAAAGAGGAGTCCATTAGCATTATACCAAAATTTCTGTATGCGGGCGTGAAAGGGTTAATTGTCGTTTGCTAGGAATGATTGATGTTCATCAGGACACTTAACCCACAAATGCTTATACAACATGTTAGTAATTCAGCAAGCAGTTCAGAAAGTTTTAATTGGCTCAAATACTCAGCATTTAGTCTGATTGTGGCCAGTCAGTCATTGACATCACCTCGAGTGTGCGAATCAAATTACTTGCTGATGTGATGGGTTCCTCAGCAGACTGGACTTTTAGCCCTGGTGGATGGGAATGTATTTATTGACCTTGGGACCTCCCTGTTCCCACAAAGGCTATCCAGTGTAGCGCAGGATACCGTACGGGCGTACTTCGAGTCCCAGCTGACCCTGCAGGAGCCCATCTTCCCCCTGGCCTGTCATCGGCTCTGTGAGAGTCCTGATTTTTCTTTGGAGTTCAACTACAAACCTCCCCCACATAGCCCCCAGGAGGGTACGTACATGCTTTCATGCCCACTCGCACCGACACGAGGGTTAGATCCAAAACCTTTGCAAGCATTATGGACAGAATCCACTGAAATTAATCCCATCTAAAATTGTGAGTTAAAATTAGGTGGTGTATACAGGTTTGATGCATGTTGGGACACTTCTGCAGTATAATCAAAAATAATCAGTGAGGTTGTTTATAATCAGTCTGAATATGAAAATTAGTGTGCATCATGGACAGAATCTGAAAAATTATCAATTTTCACCAACCACCATGGTGATTTACTGCTATAATTAAGCAGTATGCCTCAAGAAATAAACAATTGTTTATTTTTGTTCGCGAAGCCTTAATTGTTATTCTTCAGGACTAAACTGCCACAATCAATAAATACGATAAGGCTGGAGATTGACAGGTTTTGTATATGAGCCACTGACGGCCTTTCACTTGCATGTGCCAGTCTGTATAGTAACGCAATCCAACTACACCATCCCACATGCACTCTGGAAGATGGATGTTTTGGTTCGGCTGTCACAAATAATATCATGCCTGCTGCGAATGTCATTTTTGACAGTGTTAGGATGAGCATATCTGTTAGATCTTGTGCGCACTCAGTTAAGTTTCTGGTCTGCTGTCACTGGAGAAGCTCACTGCAGTGTATTCATTGATACAAAAGCAAAATGTGTAACCAGCACAATGTTATGTGAAAATGGACCGGCTCTGCCAGTTAATGGCCGATGTGAGCATGAAAACAACATGTTTTGATCCCAAGCCAGGGCATGCCTCACAGTGATGTCTCTCTCTCCCCATTAGGGTCAGGGATCCTTCTATTCATCTTCCATGCAAACTTCTTGCGCGAGATCACGGCGAGGCTATGCGGCCCCTGCGGTGTGCACGCCGTGGTGCTCAACGACAAGTTCCAGCTACCCATCTTCCTGGTATGCAACAGGGCCCAGTACTCGGTCTTGAGCTTGATTTAAGGTGCTAACACTCAGAGGGACAGCTACCTGTATGACACACAAATGGCAGGTGTTAACTAGGTACACGGGGAATAGTTTGTTTATTGTCCTCTTGTGTGGCTGTTCTTGTGATATCAGTTTGCAAGTCATTTATTATTGTGGCAGATCTTTGGTGTGGACGCGCACTTGGGTGGAAAACAGAAGGCGCTAGTTTGTCACATGTGAACCTGTTGAATACTTAGAGGGGGGCTAAAGATGTAGGTGCTCCTGTGAGAGCAGCTGATGGCGTTGGTCAGCCAGGAGCCTTACAGCACCCTTAGTGAAGTAATCTAAGTTCAGGAAGGAGGCTCCACCATCAGGCCCTGGCTCATTTGATCTACGTGTGGTAGAAATGCTTAGGATTTGATAGTGGCAGCGGGTGAACTGAAAATTGAGGAGAACAGGAGCATGCGTTAAACTAAATGGCCTAATCATTCATTTAAATTAATTTAACAAGCTTGACCTCGCGTCAAGACGAGAAGTAAAACATGTCATTTCTTCTTTAAATTGTATCAATGTTATTCAGTTGTGGATACTAACTGTTCATCTTCATTTTCTTAAATGTAATTTAAACTACCATGAAATGCCGGTTATGTAGCCAGCAATTACATGATAGATTAACTGCAAAGGCTGAGGTTGGAGGGTAGTTTTATCCTTTTTCGCAAAGCAAATGAAAAATTTTTCTGAATGGAATTTAGCATTTCATCGCTGCTTAATTGCTTTATGAAGGTAGCCAGGGGTTTAACTGTGAATGGAGAAATTGGAGTCATTTTGGTGGATCAAGGCTACACCTTAATTAACAGGTGTTTTTCTATCCTCCTCTAATTTTAGAGGAGCAGCCGTCACTCGGTTATGAGTCCCTTTTGATCCAACAGTGTGGTGAATGGAAGCACTGTAATATTCAGCACCACCTCCATCATTGCTTGCATACATCAACTAGGTTTTACATTATGATGAGGCACTGTAAAGTTCTGACTCTACAATTGTTCCCCGCCCCCGCCCCCACCCCTGCCAGGACACCCACTTCATCTACTCCTTCAGCCCTGCACCAGGAACCAATAAGCTCTTCATACGACTCGCAGACTCCCCCACAGCCAAGGTGAGAGATTTGGGTGCAAACATGATGTGGCAGCCATTGGTTGCGTTTTTGTACAGTATTATGAGTTTCCCTAGAGACCTAGATCAGAAATGGACATAGGATAATTTGATCCTTCCCATCACATTCTTTCCCTGGGTGAAATCAAAAATGTGATTAGATTTGTGCTTTACTGAATAATTAAGCTCCCATGACATTCACTGCTGGTAAATAATAAGCTATAAAGTTCAGAAACTTCAATTTAGAGCTGCTGTAAGTGATTTTTTTGCTTTTAAAAAGGGGTTAAATAGCTCCACATTCCGACAGATATCGTTTCTTAAGAGTACCTGGTTGATAACGCTGGTCTCTCAGTTAGTCTTCTGCAATAAAGCAGTAAATAAAATTATGGAGTCACTGACTGCCTCTATCTAATTAGGCGAGAGAATGCCATAAAGACTCGTTTCTCTCTGCTTGTGAATGCGGACAGCTGAATCTGCGTTGTTGGTGTGCCATTTGCCGGAAGAAAATCATTAGAAGATGGCGAAGATAAATCTGTGTTGTATGCAATAGCAGACCAGGGGCCTGTACCATAACACTGGATTAACATACCCCAGGTTTCTCTTAGTCATCTGGCTGCACTAAACAAGACTTCAGCATTCCTGGTAAGTGGTACCACGAAGCCAGTTATCAACTCGGTCACTGATTGGTGATAGCACTGATTGGTCAGTAGGCGGTGCTTTTGCACGCTGTGATCAGACTCTAGAACTAAACCTGCTCCAGAGCAGGTTAGCCGTGCAGCTTCTGTTGCCGCGGTGATATTCCTCTGTTAGAAGTGATCTGCCTTCTTAGTACAGAAAACCCTGGGTTAAACCCAAAGTTAAACCCAAATCCAGCTTTATGGTACAGGCCTCAGATGAAGCTTCCGATCCCAGTTCTAGGAGAGACGGCGTACACCGTTAAACAGCCAAAGCACCAAAGAACGGTAGAGGAACAAATGTAATTAAGCAGGAAAAATATGAGCTGGCCAAGAGCTGTATTTGTCAGGCCTCTTTCAATGGGGAAAACTGAAGGATCAAAGGGTTTAAAAAGCGATGCACAGCTAGCTTTACTGCTACTGGACAGGTAAGCTTTGTTTTACTCTGTTGTAGCTACACAGTTTTATCAGCTTCAGATAATCCTGTTAGTATCCTGCTTGGCTGTGTAATGATAGCATGTGTGGGTATAGGACACTAGCTAGTTTCAGCCTACACCTTCAAACAGCCATTCATACCGAACTTTCTGCATGGATGTAATGTGTCGCTGGTCCATTTTTCAGTGTGGCTTTCACACCACAATCATTGAGTGTCTGTTTATATCATACTTTTATTGTTAGAGGTATAGAAGAGTAGCAACTCTGTCAGAAACCGATGCCAAGTTCCTGTGCCTGGCTTGGGGGCGGGGACTGCTTATCTAGGCTTCGGGCAAGATGAAAACGACCACATCAGTTACAAAGTAAAGCTCCATAATGTTTTTTCTTCAAAGGGGCTGAGGAGGGGGTGAATGCTTTATAGCCAGTGGCTTTGCTTCGTATGGACTGTCTAGAAGATTGTTCTAATGTATTTGCACTTGCCCATTTGCTTAGTGAACTGCTTTGTGACTTCAGCATTCTCTAATTTCTTAATGTGCGCCTTCTTGCAACGCCCATTGCGCAGGAATTTAATCATCTGTACTCCTTCCGCAGGTCAAGTTGTTGATCTGTGCATACAATGTACAGGTGCAGTGATGCACAGCCCTGAAGATCACAGGTCGCATTCTGCCGAGCTCACCCCAAAACACGACATGATCCACTCCCTTAGGAGGTGGTCTGCTGAAGAGCATTGACGGGTTGCCAGCCTTATATTTTCCCTTTTCCCTAGCGAGGTTTTGCAAGGATAGAAGCCACATAACTGGACACAGTGGCGTAGCAGGGTACTGAAACGGTGTCCATTGGGAATGCTGCTCATTTCCAGTTACGGACTTTCTGACAGTTAGGAGCTGCCTTTCTAGTGAACCGTAAAAGGCATTGTGATCTTGTGCACAAGTGTGGGAGTGGGAAATGCTATGAAAGCAGCTGAAAACTCCGGGACCATTAAGTTGGGACTGTTTGTCTAAAGGACAGTCGTGAGTCTTCAAGATTTATTACCTCAGTCATTGCGGTTTCTCCCGCTGGTCCAAGGGAGCAACTCCAGGCAGCCATGAACATTTGTCAGTCTGACAGAACACAACAGGTCCACAAGTTCCATTCCAAATGTTTTACTTGGTGTTTTGAAGCAGGGTAACAGATGTTTGTAATGGCACCATCTCCTTTTTGGTGGTGCGTTTTGATTTGAGCCCCTGTAAATAGTGATGGATGTGCAGATTAATCTGGTGATACAATCAGGTTTTCAAAGGATTGGGGACCTGAATATTTCACCCCAGTCACCTCTGCTGGTTTGCTAGACAAGTTTTTTTAAACTGATGTCTGACTCAGATTACCCAGGAAATAAAAACCCTTTGGCTGACTGCTGTATGGTATGACAAGAGCAGGAGTCTAGATGTTGATTTTTAAAGTATTTATTTGTATAAAAGAACGCATCAGTAACCATTGTTGCCCGTTTGGTGATATTAAGGGGTCACACACTGGTTCTTTGCTTGTGTTGAAGTCCCACTACCTCCACTTCATCTTTCATTGTTAACAGACCATTTCCAATACTGTAGAGCCATTTCTTTCAATAAATGGCTGGTACTACGTTCACATTTCAGACTTTGTTGTTAGATTCCAATTCTTAATCTTCTATTTATGAAGTGACCTGCATCTATCTGTAATGTGAATGCCCTCTGATACGTTTTTGCAGGAGTCATCTGCGTCACCAACAGCAAAAGTATTAGTGCAATATTAAAACCTGTTTCAGACTGAGAAAACGCCCATACATGAAGTAAATGTATGGATGGGAATTTGCCCCGGAGAACAGCAATCAGTTTGTCAGCCAGATGAGCAGCTTTTTTGGGTTTTAACAGTGCTCAGTGCATAGAAAAAGCCACATGGATTCTTACGTGATCATGAGATATGAATGAAAACGGTATCAGACGTAGGACCACATATGAAAGTGGCTCAATTTTAATTTGAAGATTTAATGCCTGTGTGGACACAGAAACGTCAGATTTGAGTCACTTCAGGCTCGTTTTATAGTTATGTTTAAAATATTCATTAAAGGCCTTCCATGCCAACAACTGTCAAATGCAGTCCTGAAAGTGTGGTGGTTGGTGCTGCATTTTCTCAGCCACCCACTATTTTCATAATAAAAACACATCCAAAATCACGTTTTGGAAAATATTTATTTGGAACTATGATTTGTACAGGAATATTTTATTTTGCTTTATGAGGGGTGGGGTACTTACCTGGTTAGACTGTGAGAGTCCTCAGGGTCAGTACATGGGGGATTTGGGAGACAGAATTAAAAAGCTTTTATTGATAATGCAGACACTGGAGTCACACCAATATGATTATGTGAAAGGGAACTGACGTCAAGCCAGTATCTAGGTGACAAATTAGGCTGACCTCAGTTCACTGGTTCTCGATGTCAGACCCCAATGAATGTTGGTTTTTGTTCCAACCACTAACAAGCTGCATATCATGTGTAAGCAGTTATTTACTCATAATTCATATTTTGACAGATAAAGCTATGCATGCAATGAAGGATAAAATACCTCAATGTCATTGTGCTTTTCTTCCAAATTGCACATCATTTTCAACCATAAAATTAAATAACCTCCAAATTTGGTTGCTGAACAGAAGTGCTGTATGTTGATCTAAATTGCTGTGCTTGAACCTCATGGCATTAGCATGATACAAAGCAGGTTGGATTCCACAATTTGCTTGAATAGTAAATGATTGGTTTTTGCCAATTAGAAATGCATTAATTCCATAATTTTACTGATCAAATTCGTGCCCATTTTTACCTCTGCTAGGAGGTCTTGATCATTTGTGTTGGTGATAAAATTTGCAGATGAATCCAGATGAAGATTCTGCAGCTGGGAGAGGTATGTGTTCTAGCGCCCTTTAGTTATAAAGATGTTTTCAATATATCACCATGTGGAAATGGAAAGCACCCAGTTAAGACAATTGCTTTTTTAATTTCTTGTTCAAAATTCAACAATTGTAACTGTGGTTGGTTGGTTGGTTGGGGGGGGGGGATGCAGAGACACTGGATGCCCAGGACTGAGAACTGCAGGTGTAGGTAATCTCTTACTGTTTGGGTCGTGCCACATTTCTTGTTTTTGCAGGAAACTGCTAAGTGGGGACAGTACCTTCGATCTTCACTGAAACAAAAAATGTGACATTTACACTGTTTCCTGCTGGGGTTTCAAAATTTTTAGTGCATGTACTTGACTTCCATGAAAAGATGACTTCTTTTTTACTGAAGTTTGAAAAACACATAAAAGCTCCAAACAAAGGCTGATACCCGTGTCCTCACCACTCTTCTGAAGCGGGACTGGCAAGATCTCCACTGTCATCACCAGCCCAACATGCACCTGTGGGGGGGGAAAAATTGTATGCTAAACACATTGAACTACAAAGACTGGTCTCAACCACAAGAACACCAAAATGAGAATATTAGACCATGCTAGAAACCAACCAAATATGAAGAAAATGTCTGAACCACATCCCATGCCCTGTGCGGTCAGAGGAGGGTTTCAGCATAGTAGTCGTGGCCAGAAAAAAAAAATAATCACAGAACGTGAAGTTAGCACACTTACCCGGTATATTGTCCTTAACACAAGCCCAGACACTTAAACATCAAACTAAGGAATTTGGTTCTGTGGTAGCTACTACAAAAACTGCAAGACTCGGAATGAAATTTTTTTTCACCAGGGCGCTGAAACTGTACCAAAACCAACTAGCAATTGTCCTTAAAGGATCCATAACCAGGAAAACGCATTTTTCCCCAGTTATTGCGTGTAGTCATCCCTCACTCTGACAAAATCTGAAAAGTTTAGGAGTCAAAGCAGCTTCCTTTCTCTCTTTTTCCTCATCCAGAGGCTTTCTACTCTGAAGGCATGAAAATTGGAGATTTCAGTTTGGGCACCCTGATGACATTTCTCCAACTTACGCCAGTACAAGCTGGCTTAGCTAAAAACCTGCGCCTCTAGAAAGGTATTGTTCCAACATTACGGAACCCCCCATTTAACATTGTCTATAAATGTCAACTTTCGCATTAGCTGACAACTTTGTTCCACCAACTTCAATATTATCATTAAATTACCATAAGCTGGTATGGAAGCCTATAGTGGACAGTATTCAAATGAAAATGTAATCGCATTATAATTTTCCACTTATGAATGAGTTATTTGAGACTAATATTAAATTGATAATTGGATTAATGCATTTTCACATACACATATGAGTATATTCAAATGATGATAAAAAACTCTGACATTTCATTTTCAAAGTCATGCTTCGCAATACAGTGGACAATATTCAAATGCAATGAGCAAAACAGCACCCCAAGCCTATTGTATTTACATTAACATGTCAACATGCTCTTTTAGGGTCTACATGAAAATGATATTGAAAACGGCATTCAACATTTAAGAGTCTGTCTCAGGTGCTGATAGTCACCACCTTCAATTTTGCTTAAACTTAGGGTAGGGACATAAAACCACCAAACTAGAAAATTCCCCAAATTATTTGGCCATACCTGCACTGGTTTGGGTTTTAGGGGTTAATCAAGTGCAGGCCGAAATGGGGCCTAAAATGGCAGATTACCAAAATTTGATTATTGAGTTGCTTATATTCACTGCACGAACTTTATCCCAAAGTTGGAAAATTGAACTAGGCCTACGCCGTCGGAGGCCGGCAGCAAGGGGTATATCTCCGCAGCCCCCTTTACTAGACCTACAATATGAGGCAAAATTGAGGTCTGTGTAAGTAATTGTTCCAGAGATATGGTTAAAAAACTGTTTTTTTTCGATATATAGCGCTACCTGGAGGCAAACTTGCCCAAAATCTAATCAGTTCATCCTCTCTACCATATCTACCCATATGCTAAAAATGAGAAGCCAGTATGAAGTGTTTGGTGAGTTATTGCACTAACAGCTAAAATCTGCGGACGCGGTGGCAGTGGACACGGCAGCGGCAGGGGGGTGAGGCGAAACCATGATATCCCCAAAACTTGTATTTCGGGGATATGATTATAGGGGGGATGGTCAGTGGAAAGAGTGATTTTCAGCCTGGGATCTTCTTCGCGCAATATATAGGGGGCACTCCAATATGGCCGCAATCCATTTTCGTCACTAGTTTGCACCCCTTATACTCTGTGCATGATCAGTGCAACAGAACTTTAACAGCTGCACCACACTGGTATGTAGTTAGACTATATTTTAGGTGAGAAAAAGTTGGGATAATGTATGTGCACACCAACAGGTGGTGCCGAACATGGCAAAATGCTAAAATTTGGCGTATTTCAGCACCACTTGGTGGCGTGCACGGTTGATTGACAAGGGAAAAGGTTTTATGCATAATGAAGTATAGAGGTCTCCCTTTTAGTTTTTGAAAGCCATTTCTTGGGATAAGGACTAATGTCATAGTAGAAGACGCTTTACGAACAGATGTTAGTACACACGTGAAGCAGTATCCACTCATAATTGCTCATGATTGGTCCAGCTGAAATGCGTGGTGGAAATCTCAAGGAAATACTTTTGTATGAGATGTCCTTCACCCTTAAACTTGCAGTTATTGCATAGGGAACGATGGGATCATGACTGCGCAAGTCAATACAAGGGGTGCTAAAATGCCGTGGTACGTGAAGAGTTAAATATAGCAAACAAGATTGTTCTTTTGTAAAATCTTGTTCTGAACCACTTAAAAATGGAACACAAGAGCCCAAGCCTAGTCTGCATGCAAGTCTATCAACCTGAATAAAATGGGCCTGTGACTATACAAGAAGTTGTTTTTTGAAAAAAATGCCAGTTTTGTATACATTGGGAATGTTTGCATATTCATCCAAGCCAGTTCTGGCACTTCACTAAAGGGCCTTCACATACATGGATGATTCTGGATAAAACCTCAGATTGAAAAAGTGGCTTTTCAATTGTCTGAAACAATGGAGTAAATAGGAGGTACTAGTGGGGCCCTAAATCAATAATTGATGTAACTAATGAAACCACACATGCCAGAGATGATTGAAAAAATCAATTATCATTACCTGAAATAAGGTCAAGTCCATCACAGGGGCTGTTCTATTGGGACACACCATCGAAATGCACCTATAGCAGCTTATATTGACATGCACAAAGAATATCCAATGATTTTTGTAATTGGAATTTTATTGATAAAGGAATTTAGGAAAATATCCAAGGGTTAATGACTGCGCATTTCATAACTTGACCAATCATGAGCAATTTGGAGCGGCTATAGCTTTAACACGTGTACTAGACCACCCGTACATCTGTTAGTAAAGCGCCACCTATTGTGGGAAAAAGACATGGCTTTCATAAACTAAGAGGGTGATCTCCATACTTCATTATGTTACAAAACTTTGCCCTGTAGGTCTACTGCGTACACCAACAGATAGCGCTGAAATACGTCAAATTTTACCATTTTCGCTATGTTCGGTGCCACCTATTGGTATGCGCATACACTATCCCAAATTTTTCTCACATATATTGGATAGTCTAACTACATACCAATGTGGCGCAGTTGTCAAAGTTCTGGGGCACTGATCGCACACCGAGTATAAGGGGTGCAAGCTAGTGATGAAAATGGATTGCGGCCATATTGGAGCGCACCCAATGTTGCGCAAAGAAGATCCCAGGCCGAAATTCGCTCTTTCCCCTGACCATCCCCCCCATAATTCAATTGTCCAGCTTTTACTTTGTGATATAGCTTGCGCTGTGAATAAGAGTGACCTAAAACTAAAATTTTGCTAATTCGGCATTTTAGGCCCCATTTTGATTTGCATTTGATTGACCCCTAAAACGCAAACTGGTGCGCGTAGGGCCAAAAATTTTGGGCAATTTTCTGGTTAGGGTAGGGACATAAAACCACCAAAGTTTCAGCAAAATTGAAGACTGCCACCACCTGCCTGAACCTTACAGACAATGGCTCTTAATTTGCAAAGACTTAAAGGGGAACTCCAGCGTGAAATTGACTTGGAGTGTATTGAAACATGATAACAACTAGAGCACTGGGCAACCGAGTACATGTATCCCCCGAATGCCCCCCAGTTGGGCTGAGATGGTCCAAGACTGCCAAAAATCAATAGGTGTCGTGAACTTACCATAATACATGTCCCTGCAAAATTTGAAAAGAATCGGTGCACTTATGTGGGCTGGAGAGCGTTCACAAGAAAATCTCTGCGGACGCGGACGCGTGACGAGACCAAATCCATAGTATCCTCCGAACTCGTTCGGAGAATACAATTAATACCCCACCTTCATACGCACCCCAGATTTCGAAATACAGGGTTTTTTAGCCGAAGCTCCCAACAGGTATACAATGGTAGTGAATGGGGCATAGCGTGGCTATGCAAAGAAATCGCCATTTTCACATCATCAACAAGGCTGAAAGTAGATTCACACTTCATTGGTAGAATTCTGAGGGCCCTGACATTTAAAACGAGGCACTGAGGACTTGGAAAATGCACAGGTAGTTTATTAAAAAAAGACTGTTTATGCAGACAGTACCTTGAGGTAGTTTCCGGTCGCCGCCATTTTGAAAGTCACGATTGACGAGCACTAACTAATAGGTATGATAGGGGAACAGATTGCAAAATTAATTCTGTGGCTCGTTCTACCTCTAGGTACTGTCTGCATTAACTATGATTTCATTATCATTTGAAGATAGTTATGGATTTCAGAATAGCGCACAATTGCCTATTGCGCTACAGCATTTCAAATTGGGAAGGGACTGTCGGGAAAGGGAAATAAAATAGCTTTGTTCGTTGTTCAAGTGCCTCCTGTTGGCCAGACGGGCGCTCGTCAGGAAGATTCTAAGCCTGTTCATGTCCGGGTATACTCTGTCCTCGTTCTGAACTTACGAAGATTCAACCAATGAGTGTATAAGCAGTTGCTGACAGGCACGTGCTTCGGAGGAGAGCCGTGAACTGTCTTCACTCTCCTGAATTTGGCAACAAGGGGTCACTGTAATGTGAAGAGAGGCCACTAGATGGCAGTATTTACCTTTTTTTGTTAAGCCCAGACTGGAGCTAGGTTTGGGCATGTTTTGGGCATGTCTGGGACAAGTCCTAGAGAATTAAAAAAGAGAGATCTAAATGTGGGAGGGGTCTGCAAAAGAGTATATAAAGAGGAAAATTGAGAGAGTAAAGTAGTAGGAGAAATTGCAAGGAGAAGGATACATTTTGCCAGACCTGTCACTTCTTTTCATGACCTGTGAAGCTTTTTGTGGAATTTTGCCTGTATTGGGGTGTTTTCCTCACCTAGGACATCACCAAGCAACCCAACCAAAGGGACTGTAAATATTTTTTTGTTCTTGTGTTTATCAATCTTGGTCAGTAAAGTAGATAGTAGATTAGTTAAAAGTGTTTGTTAAATTAAATGTGTTTAAGTTTTAAAATTGTGTCTGTCATAAATGTCATAACAAATTGGGGCCATAACAGTCACAAACGAGCAAGCCTTGTCGAAAGTTCACCAATTGGGCATTCCAGATTCGGGTGGAATTGAAAATGCCAAATTCATTTAAAAAAAAAAAATAATAATATCTTCATAGATTTCCCATATGTGTATGTGAAGATGAAAGTAATAATTGAATAAATGCATTTTCAATTTAATATTTAAACAGACTAGAAACTAGACAACCTAAGGAATCTATAGATGTCAAAAGCGCTTTGCTATGATGTCGGCAAGCAGGTAAAATAATGCTCCAAAACATACACTAAATTTCTGCTTGCAAAAAGCTAGCGTTAGCTAGCCAAGTTAATTTAAGCCAGCAAAAACCGTGCACATTGTTAATTTTCTGAGAGGTTGCTGCAGCAATATTGTTGTCTTTTCAAGCTGTCCAAACGCAGTGTGTTATTCTTGATTTTATGATCATGGAACTGAGATGTACTAACTAGATGTAGGTTGTACCCAATACTGAAGGTATGATCTGGGGTTAAATGAAAAATGACACCAGGAAACAACTCAGAACAAGAGACTTAAGTGACTATATCCCCTGCCGTTCGGTCACCAAAACAGACTGGTGTCTGCGCATTCCCAGTAGGAAGGTTGGTACCAAAAAGAATTGAAATACGTTGACTTTTTCTTGATATCGCGCTGACAATGTTCAGGACGGACAGACGGACGTACGGACGGAGCTGAATACTATATCCCTAAAGAGGTATATGTAATAACCACCAAAAAAGATACAAGTTGGCATTTTTCTGTTTATGCAGTTGCCATGGTAACCAAGCAAGCTCGTTAAATATGCAGAAAACTTCTGGCACCAATTCCTCTTCATGATTGAATTCAGTTTTTCTTTCTTCATTTAAAAGCCATTGCTAATCCAAATGCAATGACATAGCCATTCTTTGCCCAATTTATCAGTTTTGTGATTTTGGGGCATTTTATAGAGGTCGACCGATCAATCGGCTGACCGATTAATTATGCATTTTGGCTTAATCGGCATGGCCGATGCCAGCCCTCACAAGGCAGATTAAAAATGACTGCAACTAAAAACTGCAAAAAAGCAGATTTGGTCCAAAAAATGCCTCTTGGGCCAGGCCTATTCTCTCCACTCCGATCGACGGAAGTGGGTCTATTGGGGGCACTGTACTTTATGAATATGCAAGATGGCCTGTGGAGGCCAAATGGTTGCAGATAGAGATTAAATTTGTATTACTGACATATAGGAATATATGACTTATATTTTGGCTGTGTTAAAGTTGACCTCAGATGACCTTGAAAGATCAAACCTGAGATCAAGCAAAATGTTACAATTTTTAAAGGTTTGTTAAAGGTTACCGCTTCAGTAAAACTAAAATCTTGGACAGGTGTACAATAGCTTCCCGTATTTACACTTGAGCAGACATGGTGAAACTATTGGATCTTCAGTCACAGACTGACGATAAGCATGAAGGTCTGACAATGTTCTGGGTATTGTCAGTCCGTCTGACCAGGGGGAAAAAAAAATCTGTAAAAATTACTATTATATCCCGCCAACATGACAACCAGAAAGTCATTTCATTATGCTCAATTTCATTGGTCAGTCTAATGTAATTCTACAAATCACAGCGCTATTAATATGTTGGTAAAGGAAATAAAAAAATTGAGATGCCTGGATGGAGACTTTTAGAAAAAGGGAAAACCAAAAAGGCATAATACATTGGGCTGTAAACCTTGGAAGAAAAGGTCACCCAGCCCAATAAGACCACCATGTACACCTTACAGTATGTATTCTTTAGTCCACAATCAACTAAATTCTACAACTAATGCATGGCTAAAAAGTAATGAAAGCAAGTCAAATATAAGGTTAGGTCTAAGAAAAGTAGTAAACGTGCAGTTTCATTCTGACAAACCTAGGTAAGGTAAACAAGGCCAAATTAGATCTATTAAAGATTGGTAATAGGGCATTTTCATGCAGGGAAGCAGAGGTAAGGTGAACAAAGCCAAGTAACCTCTAGGAGAAAGAGATAAGTGCACTTTCAGATATAACAAGTTAGTAATTCGGTACGATTGACATAAATGGCATAAATCCTATGTATGCAAAGAAAATTGGCACAGAATTGACCAATCTTCATATATGGAGTGGACAGGATGGCGGTCTAATAAACCACTTCACAACCAGATAAACTGGTAATCAAATGATGTTGGCTTGAAAATAAAAAACAATTGCAATTGCTTTTTTCATAGCAATAATATGAACACCATTTCCTGATTTGTTAGACAGGGCCTGACTGGAATATTATTGAATGAGAAAACATTGTCACCATCTGACCGTCTGCCTCTAGACTGCATTGCAGTTTTTCCTCTCCAACCAGGATCATTTTCGGCTGGAGACATGTCGTCACCACATGAACAATGTTTAGTGAGCATACGTACACATAGGTCTGTATGATGCAAATACCTAAAATTAGTCTTAATATTACAATTAATTAATGCGTCTTAATTGCTTTTTTAAAACGAGATTACAGGATGCAGTATTGCGTAAATTTACTAAGATACTTCGGTCATGCCAGGGGCATCTCAGTCATGCCAGAGGCTTTGATAGGTTGAGGGCTTCTCCGATTCTGCAGCTGGATATTTTGCACACATCCTCCTCAGCCATGACAGTGCCCCTTTAACGATCACTAGACCGTTTTGTATTTATTACACAGTAAAATGTCAGTGCTGTAAAAGAAGAAAAAAAAAAAAATAAATCCCATCTTCCATCCACCTTCGCACCTAGTTATTAAGCTCCAACACTATTACAGTTAGCTTAAGCCAGGGTGAGAAGCCCCCCTTAAGAATGTCTTTTAAAATATAAACTCAATATCAATATTTACACAAGTAGTATGCTTAACTAAACCCATTTAGAGGGTAATTAAATCATAACAGACCAAAACTTTTTTTTTTAATCATTTTAAGAGCGGTTTGATTATTGCCAATTCATTTTGAATAGATGGGCCTAGGACAACTGATAAATGGAGAGACTTGTCACAACTTATCATTGATAATTAAATTACAGTCAAACATACTGTTAGATAAAAGTAATGCACATGTGAACAATTCACAAAAATTATGAGAATACCAGTATTACCTCCGCCAAAGGTGGTATGTTATGTTTTTGCCTGGGTTTGTTTGTTTGTTTGCATTTGTTTGTCTGTTGGTTTCCAAAATAACTCAAAAAGTTATGGTCAGATTTTGATTAAATTTTCAGCAATTGTACAGATTGGTATAAGGAAGGAATGATTACATTTTGGAACTGATCTGGATCTCCTTATGCATATAACTCCATCAAAAATGGTCAGGGCACTTGGAAAAAAAATACAGGACAAGTTTTGAACATGTTCTACAATATATCAAAGACTGATCCTGGAAATGGAATAATTCCGGATACTATGATCCAGAATACGAAAGTAGGGGACCTTCGGAACTTTCATTATAGGAAGAGAACAAATGAAGCTACAAACATGCGACAAACACCATTATATAGCCAAGATATTGCAGAATTAGGAAGGTGTCACCGGATTTACTGTATCTTCAAAAGCCAGGGAACTACATCCAGAAGAAAACCACCATTACGGAAAATTTGATTTTCGTAAATAACTACTGAACTAATATTGATATCATAATGAATTCAGTTGCTAATGGTATGTTTTCTAGGTCAGGGAATCTGAAAAAATAGATGAAATAAATGTAGGACTAACATTTATGTGTAAATCACAACATGAGGGAAATGTTGCATCGTAAGAAAAAAAAAAAAACAAATGAAGCTAGAAACACGCAACATACATCTTTAAACAGCCAAGACGCTGTGGAACTAATTGATATAGCATTATGAATCAAATTGCCATGTTTTCATGGTCAAGGAAGTCGCAATATGGAGGGAAATGTGCTTGGCGAAGGTCTGCGCTCTCCGAGTGCTTTTCTAGTTTTCAATATTTTAAATAAATAAAACACAATCACAGACACAACCAGGTGTACACAGGCTACATTCTGTCACGTTACTACAGATGCTTCATCTAGACTAGCAAAAAATTTAAGCTGGAGGTCAGCCTTTCGCTACAGCAAGCAAATAATACAAGCCATAGCATTATTGTCTAGACATTGTGAGCAAGCTAACCATTCAGACTGATAATAAAACAGTTATTAGCGTTGGTGAGACATTATCTACTTGTGTTAGATTGCAGTGTACACACTTTCTCAGAAATCGAACAGCAGCAAGGCATAACTATTCAATATCATGTATGCGACAGTGGGGCTTCTTGGCCCGTTGTGGGGTGTTTTTCCCTCAAAAATCTCTCTCTTACACAAATCCACTGCTCAAAAAAATAAAGGGAAGACTTAACACAATGTAACTCCAAGTCAACCACACTTCTGTGAAATCAAACTGTCTACTTAGGAAGCAACACTGATTGACAATCAATTTCACATGCCGTAGTGCAAATGGCATAGACAACAGGTGGAAATTATAGGCAATTAGTAAGACACCCCCAATAAAGGAGTGGTTCTGCAGGTGGTAACCACAGACCACTTCTCAGTTCCTACGCTTTCTGGCTGATGTTTTGGTCACTTTTGAATGCTGGCGGTGCAATCACTCTAGTGGTAGCATGGACTCTACAACGTACTCTACAACCCACACAAGTGGCCCAGGTTAGTGCAGCTCATCCAGGATGGCACATCAATGCGAACTGTGGCTAGAAGGTTTGCTGTGTCTGTCAGCGTAGTGTCCAGAGCATGGAGGCGCTACCAGAAGACAGGCCAGTGCATCAGGAGATGTTGAGGAGGCCGTAGGAGGGCAACAACCCAGCAGCAGGATTGCTACCTCCGCCTTAGTGCAAGGAGGAACAGGAGGAGCACTGCCAGAGCCCTGCAAACTGACCTCCAGCAGGCCACAAATCTGCATGTGTCTGCTCAAACGGTCAAAAAAACCGACTCCATGAGAATGGTATGAGGGCCCAACGTCCACATGGTGGGGGTTGTGCTTACAGCCCAACACCGAGCAGGACGTTTGGCATTTCCCAGAGAACAACAAGATAGGCAAATTTGCCACTGGGCCCTGTGCTCTTCACAGATGAAAGCAGGCTCGCACTGAGCACGTGACCGAGTCTGGACGTTCTGCCGCCTGCAACATCCTCCAGCATGACCTGTTTGGCACTGGGTCAGTAATGGTGTGGGGTGGCATTTCTTTGGTGGGCCGCACAGCCGTCCATGTGCTCACCAGAGGTAGCCTGACTGCCATTAGGTACTGAGATGAGATCCTCAGACCCCTTGTGAGACCATAGGCTGGTGCGGTTGGCCCGGAGTTCCACCTAATGCAAGACAATGCTAGACCTCATGTGGCCTGAGCATGTCAGCAGTTCCTGCAAGATGAAGGCATTGATGCTGTGGACTGGTCCGCCCGTTCCCCAGACATTGATCCAAATGAGCACATCTGGGACATTATGTCTCGCTCCATCCGGCAACGCCACTTTGCACCAGACTGTCCAGGAGTTGGCGGATGCTTTAGTCCAGGTCTGGGAGGGAATCCCTCAGGAGACCATCCGCCACCTCATCAGGAGCATGCCCAGGCATTGTAGGGAGGTCAAACAGCGACGTGGAGGCCACACACACTACTGAGCCTCATTTTGACTTGTTCTAAGGACATTACATCAAAGTTAGATCAGCCTGTAGTGTGGTTTTCCACTTTAATTTTGCGTGTGACTCCAAATCCAGGCCTCCGTGGGTTAATAAATTTGATTTCCATTGATACTTTTTGTGTGATTTTGTTGTCAGCACATTCAACTATGTAAAGAACAAAGTATTTAATAAGAATATTACCTTCATTCAGATCTAGGATGTGTAATTTTAGTGTTCCCTTTATTTTTTTGAGCAGTGTATTACAAAAAAGTATTTGTTAATCTTAATTCAAGCTAACGGATCGCCCTCCATATGATTCTCAGTTTTTAAAAAAAGAGGTACAGTGTATATAACCTTGTGAAAAATTTTTTTATTTTGTTCTGTCAAAATGAATTGACTTACCTCAAAATCACTTGATTTTCTCTGATTTTGATGGAATTCAAAGATTAGTAAGGCCACTATATTCTAAGAAGGAGCTGTAATAAAAATTTGCTACATCCACAGGTCTGGAGGGGAAAGGGGGGGGGGGTTCTGCTTCTTACCCCAGGTTTACCCTCATCTATGTAACTGAAGTTTTCGTTCCAGTCTTTAGAAGGCTAGAATACATTTTATTAACAAAGTTCCATCTTGTATTGAGGAAAGACGCGTATTCGGCTATGTGCAATCATTTTAGTAGCAGAGCCATTTTCATCGCAGTGAAGTGATTGCCAACTTTTTGTTTTTGCATGATTTGGCTTTAAAAATCATCTTGCAAAGTTTTCCGTAAAAGATTGGTTAATGAGGAATACAACACGTTAAATGTCAATGCAAGGCGTATAAGTGAGGTAGAGGAGAGGAAAGAAATGGTTGAGTCAGTCAAAAATAGATGAGGCAGGCTAGTTGATCCATGTCTCTGAAGCCATTTCCCATAACATGAAACATAACGCGTTGCTGAATACCCCTCGGCCCGAACAAGATTTTCTGCCTCAAGGTCATAGCACTAAACATGACCTTGCACAATCATGTGTCAAAGTGAGTTACTATACCAAATTTGGTGAAGCTGTGAGAATTAGTTGCAGAGTACTGACCCGGAGAACATTTCCAGGGTCAAGATCAGAGAGCTAAGGTCAAAGGTCAAATCCAGCAAAAAACCTGATGTTGAACATGCATGGGTCATAGTGGGGTCACCTTACCAAATTTGGTGAAGCTGCAATAATTAGTTGCAGAGTAGTGACCCGGGCAAGATTTCTGAGGCGAAGGTCAAAGTGCTAAGGTCAAAGGTGAAATCCAGCAAAAAAAAACGCAACGTTGCACATCTACGGGTCATAGCGAGTTACCATACCAAATTTGGTGAAGCTACAATAATTACTTGCCAAGTACTGACCCGGACAAGATTTCTCGGGTCAAGGTCACAGAGCTAAGGTCAAAGGTCAAATCCAGCAAAAAAACGATGTTGCACATCTATGGGTCATAGAGAGGTATCATACCAAATTTGGTGAAGCTGCCATCATTAGTTGCCAAGTACTGACCCGGACAAGATTTCTCGGGTCAAGGTCACAGTGGTAAGGTAAAAGGTCAAATCCAGCAAAAAAAAAAAAAAACAACCTGACATTGCACATCTATGGGTCATAGGGAGTTACTATACGAAACTTGGTGAAGCTGCGATAATTAGTTGCAGAGTACTGACCTGGAAAAGATTTTCAGGGTCAAGGTCACAGCACTAAGGTCAAAGGTCAAATCCAGCAAAAAACCTGACTTTGCACATCTATGGGTCATAGTGAGTTACCAAACCAAATTAGGTGAAGCTGCGATCATAAGTTGTCGAGGACGGACGACGGACACGCAGGTGACAACAATACCCCTCCGGGCAGAGTCGGCCGAGGGGTAAAAACTGCAGTGATCAACAGGTCAGATCATTTCAAAGTACAGTGGTATGATGCCAAATATACCTTTGTTGGTTCGTTGCTTTGCCGATGGCCAGTACTAGCTAGCTAGCCCATACACTGACTGTGGATAAGTAGGTAGCTAGCGAAATCATACAATCCTACTTTAAACACTCAAACTAGCTAACCTTTAAAAATAAGGTAAATAGAGTCTATGAATAGACTACTATAATAGGTTTTAACATCAGCTCTAACTACCTATCTCCCCAGGTAAGGGTGACCCTACTGCATCTTGATTTACTAATGTTAATTAGGTAGCTAGCAAGCTATACGTTTTGTGATCACTTATGCTAGCAATGAATATAGTTGGAAGAAAGCTCATTGCTGTGAACATAACATCACTGCAAACAGGAGCTACATCATACCATGTTCAAAGTAAGGAGCCTTTAACCACCAATTTCCATTTCTGTCAACTGTGACCTATTTCACAATGTAGCTAAACTAGCTAGCTTGGTATACGTTTTGTATGGTAGCATCGCTTCAAACAGTACATGACGCTATATTCAGAGCGAAGACTGTTTTACAATCAGTTTTTGTCTGACTTGCAAATCACTATGGGTTATATTCAGTTGTACAGGGACCTTGCAACTTATGCACGAGTAACTTAAACAGTGCATCTCTTATTGATATTCATACTTCAGCTCCGTACAATCCCCGGAAATAAATCAACAGGCAACAACTTCTCTGAGATAAGTTGCCAATCAAAGCTGTCAATCGTGACTTTACACCCCTTTCCTATAGTATCAAACTACTAAATAAAGCACAACTTATTTGAAAAAAATTGACAACTGAACATATCAGCATGGTAAGAACTACTTAAAATGAAAAAAAAAAAAATCATCTGAAAAACTTCTTTGATGCTTACCAACATATTTTGGAGAGGCCCATGTTCCCATCCACTAAAATAGAGGGGGCGGGCTTATAACTTGTACTACAGCCAGCCATTGGTTAGTAATCAAGATGTTTTGGCTTCACTTTTAGGAACTCTTAGATTGTCCATCTTTTTATACAGTCAATGCTGCACACCAATTCTAGAAATATTATCCGGAAAATAAACCAATAATTTATAACTAGCTCATTCACAGTTAAATTTGGCAAAATAAAAAAAAAACACATTTGTTTTTATACAGGTACATAAACTGTACCATAGAGGATGCTTGAAATATGATTTGTTCTGGTCTTTACACAGCTTTTACGCATTCTAAAATGTTACTTTGTTGTCCAATGCTTAATCTTTCAAAGGTTGAAAAATGCTAAAAATGAAATTTGAAAAGGGTTGCACATTACAAATTATCACTACATACAGATATTTATTCTCATTTAAAGGCGACATGAAAAACTTACTTTGCCAGTTCTTGTGCACATACATTGAGTTGGGAAGTACCAGACACTGCACTAACCATAAAGTAAATCAAGCCAGTCATTTTTTTGTAGGTTGAAGGCCTTCCCGACATCTGACGGCACACCACTTTACTCCATGAATTCATCTGCGAATCTTGCCGTGGAGCGACTGAATACGGCCTGCATCGCAAATCTAAGGTTACGTTACCCAGCTGGCTAACTTAGTGTTGTGACCATCGTTCATTATTGCTAGCAAACGTAACAGGAAGCCAGCTTGGTTATAATAAAGCTTCCGATAGGTTAGGGAGTTAAATTTCATGAATCATTATGAAATAGAAAAGTTGTAGTTACGCTATGCAGGTCGTATTCATCAGTCGCTCCCATGTACATCAACGTGACAATTGACAAACCGCTGAATATTGCATCTTTTTAAGCGAGGAAAAAAAAGGTTTTATGGGAAAATAATACAGCGAATTTGCTGTATTTGCCGTTCTTTCCTGCCCGTCCTGTGTTAATCAGCCACTTCTTTCTCAGCTTGGAGTCCTTTGAAAAATTATAAAAGCTCAATTCTTGATTCCTGTGAAGGTTTCTGTAGCATCCAGGCACGTGTAACCAGGTATCCTGAAGCTCCGGAGGTACAGATAAGGCACTGACTGGACCACTGGCTCCACAATCACCTTGTGCGAGCAAAAATCCAATATGGCGGACATGCAACTCCCATATTGACTGAATTTAGAAGCCATTGCTAGTTCAGCAAGAAGCAAATGTGCAAGAGACACCAATAGAAATAGATACAATGGGTGAATATTTTTAATCAAATTAAGTCTGTTTTAATTAGAGTACCTAGCGCAGTGAATGGATTACCATACATATGCTCGCTACTGATCATTCTTGACGTTAGAGACTGAATTGCAAGTAAAGCCATTATGGTAACTGCTTGTTGAGCTTCTTTCAATTAACATCCATGTTTGCTTAGCAGACGTTACCTTTCCATACTCATTATGTGTAGTTTAATGGCTAGCAAGTTAGCTAGCTATGTATTCAGTCATCTGAATTGACACTTGCCAGTACCTGGGGGATTATGACACATTCGCTCTCCGCTAACACATTCACTGGACAATGGGAAGAAAGCTCACTGAAGGTTGTAAAAGAACGCGAGTTGCAGCAGGCGGGTGCTATAGCATGAAACCAACGAGAAAGATGACCCCTTCTATTTGGGTTCACTTGAGAATGAAAAGGTCTCGTTAACTCTATATTGCCTCTGGTGGATTTATGCTTGCTACAGCGGAGGTGCCAGGCGTTATAATTTGCATTCTTGCCTGGACCACATTTCTGCCCCAACATGAAAGCAGTAACCCTGAGGTATAGTGGTCTTCAGTCCACAAAATGTAGTTACTAAGTGAAAGATTACCTTTGCCGCACGTACGCACGCCCACTTTTAATGATGGACTGTGGAACCACCCAGGTATGCTCGTATGATGAGCCATGCGGAACATGAACGAAAGTTCAGAGTGTCTGTCTAAACACAGTAGCTAAGACAGTACATTTTTAAAAAGGCAAATCCAAGAAAGTCAATAACTGGGGGGGAAAAAAAAAAAAAAACATATTATATATATATAAAACACTATGATGTAGCAATAACATTCTGGAAAACAGATTTTACAAACATGCAGAAACTTAACACAACCAAAATGAGTAGACTACATTTAAGCGCAATCACAAGAGTATGAGTATGAATTTTATTAGTTAAACCTAGAACACTATTGCTAAAATTAGTAACACCATCACTAACACCGGGTGATTTTTCCCGATATAGTAAAATACCCAATAAAAAGTACTACTTGTCTTCAAAATATGACAATACATGACAAATTAGAGTAGTGTTCTTTTATTTTCAACTGTGCCATGTCTAACAAAATTAAAAGAGACCCATAGCACTCAGACAAACGCAACATAATGAAAATCACGTAAACACGTTTGCTCGGGTGAAAATCAAATCAGGATTCAAATCAATCCTGTTACAGCTTTTAATCCAGAAAGAAAATGTCATCATTTATAAATGGCTTAGTAAGGATTCTATACCCATTTCGTTTCAGGATTTAGATACACATTTCATTCACTATTCCAATTTAATTAAATACATTGACTTGGAACATTATTCAGAAAATGAGATGTGTGAATATATACAATCCAAGCAGCATCTTTTTTTTTTTTTTTTTTTTTGGGAAATGAGGCAAAGAGCAGAAAATTAATATTTTATTTACATGTATTCAAGCTGAACTTCTTTTTCAGCACCACATGCCATGTTAAAAGAGCAACGAGGCCTCAACAGTAGGTACCTGTGCAGCAGACATCTTCTGAGTCGACAGGGATGGGGAGATGTGCGGATTCGGGGGATTTCACAAGAAAATAAAATCGGGCTGAAACAGTTTCATGATCATTGAGGTCAAACTGAAATTGAGGAGACCTTTGATGTCTAGTTCCACTATGGAGGGCCCAAAAGGACATCAATCATGATGACTGGTATGTGTAGCTCATGAAATCAATTTTTGCCCATAATGATGGTAAACCCTTGTTCGGAACATCCAATCAAGGTTTCAGATGCTTTAAAAAAAAAAAAAAGAAAATCTAAGTTAAATCAAAGATTTGAGACAATTTTTTTAATCAATGCCCGGCAGTAATGCTGATCACATTGTAACTGTACGTTGCATGAGAAAAACTCAAGATGAGAAACGTACATGCCAAATGATTATGTAAATATTCATGCAGATAGCAATTCTTCTCAATAGGGCTCCAAGCATGAAGCGCAGGAACTTGACTGCATTTCTTCAGATAATATTTTTTTTTTTGTTTCCCAGAAATGACCAAGTAAAAGTATCTGATTCTCAGATACCACAATACCTTCATTTTCCAAGCTTGGCAGATTAGTTCTCAATGGCACCTACAACTCCAGTGGTTCTCAAACTCAGTCCTGGGGTACATCTGTGTATACTGGTAAATGATCAATAATCAATTAAATTAAAGACTGAGGCAAGTCAGCAAGCTGTTAACTGGTATGTGCACCGAGCCAACAATCCTAACCATTTTGAAGATCATTAAGAATTCAGTAACAATAAAAATAATGAGGCCCACCTGTCTTGCGTTGACAAAGTAACCCGTTTAATCATTAAGTTGGCCAATAATCTCATTTTTGTCACCTCTTTACTTGATTTCTTGCCAATAGTGCAAAAAGCACCATAGAATAGCTGTGCACTGCCCCAAGGATTATCTATGTTTGGCACTCTATGGATTAAGATGGTAAATTACCTCTCTTAACATCAAAAGCACCTAATTATGAAATACTAGTAGCTTGTTAATATTCCGGAATTGCAATTGTGGTAGGACAGAAGACCTGCATACACAGGGGACCCCAGGACCAAGTTTGAGAGCCACTGTACTACTCGGACAAAAACAGTATATCAACTGACGTCACGGTGGTGCTACAAGAACAAACCTTACTTTTTGGCCAATAACTATTAAAGTTGCAGGTCACAGAAACACTTTTTCTGGATTTTGTGGGAGCAGATGAGCTTCGGTATATAAGCCACGCCCATTTGTGTATGGATAGATTTATGCCATGATAAATTTTGTCCAAAACAGTTTTTACTCCCCCTCAAATTTTGAGCAATGGCCACCACACTGACATCTAGCACCTGACTGAGTAGGAAAAAAAGTACTGTCAAAATTTTTTATTTTTTTAAAATAATTGGCTTGACTAATTCACTCAAATGCTTTGGAAAAGGTTTATTCCATAAGAGTGCAAGATCTCCTGGACTCCTCAACCATTTGCCAGAAACATTTGTAAAATGTACCTCTGAAAGCTTATAATAGTCCTTCCGAAGAACATGAGAAAGAGTCATGGCTGCTATTAGCCAATTAGGTAACACCTGTTATTTGACAGGCTTACCGATGACAAATTAACATGGAACTAGATAGGTATATTTAGCCCTTTAGTATGCAGTGCCATGCAAAATTTGCAGTGAATGGGCCGTTAGGAGGCGTTATGGTAAATTTCATATTTCAATTAATGTTCGACTGGCTGTAGGTGAAGCCAAGTCATATCACATACACCATTAGATCCAACTCCTTCTGCTTGCCACAAGGATTAATACTGGTATTCGTTTTTATTTTACACTGTTTTAAATTTTGTTCTAAACTGTTTTTAATTTTTTGCTTTGTCCACAATTTTTGAGCAATCCCCCCTCATTGTTTTAAGCATCCTTGTACCAAGCCAGAAAAAAGTACCAAGTCAAAATTCTGATTCTCCATTTGCTAGAATTGGCTGTCAAAGGATGTGGCCATGGTCAGTTTTATACAAAACCCAAAACCAGTGAAGTTGGCACATTAGGTAATTCGTAGATAAAAACAGAATACAATGATTTGCAAATCCTTTTCAACTTATATTCAATTGAATACACTGCAAAGACAAGACGTTTAATGTTCAAACTTTTTTTTTTTTTTTTTTTTTTGTGCAAATAATCATTAACTTAGAATTTAAAGGCAGCAACACATTGAAAAAAGTTGGCACAGGGGCCTTTTTACCACTGTGTTACATCGCCTTTCCTTTTCACGACACTCTGTAAACGTTTGGGAACTGAGGAGACCAGTTTTTGAAGCTTTTCAGGAGGAACTCTTTCCCATTCTTGCTTCATGTACAGCTTAAGTTGTTCAACAGTCCGGGGTCTCCGTTGTCGTATTTTACGCTTCTTAATGCGCCACACATTTTCAATGGGAGACAGGTCTGGACTACAGGCAGGCCAGTTTAGTACACGCACTCTTACTACGGAGCCATGCTGTTGTAACACGTGCAGAATGTGGCTTGGCATTGTCTTGTTGAAATAAGCAGGGGCGTCCTTGAAAAAGACGTTGCTTGGATGGCAACAAATGTTGCTCCAAAACCTGTATGTACCTTTCAGCATTAATGGTGCCTTCACATATGTGTGAGTTGCCCATGCCCTCGGCACTAATACACCCCCATACCATCACAGATGCTGGCTTTTGAATTTTGCGCCTATAACAGTCTGGATGGTTCTTTTCCTCTTTGGTCCGGAGGACACCACGTCCACAGTTTCCAAAAACAATTTGAAATGTGTACTCGTCAGACCACAGAACACTTTTCCACTTTGCATCAGTCCATCTTAGATGAGCTTGGGCCCAGCGAAGCTGGCGGCGTTTCTGGGTGCTGTTGATAAATGGCTTTCGCTTTGCATTGTAGAGTTTTAACTTGCACTTGCAGATGTAGCGACGAACTGTAGTTACTGACGGTGGTTTTCTGAAGTGTTCCTGAGCCAATGTGGTGATGTCCTTTACACACTGATGTCGGTTTTTGATGCAGTACCGCCTGAGGGATCGAAGGTCACGAGCATTCAATGTTGGTTTTCGGCCTTGTCGCTTACGTGCTGCGATTTCTCCAGATTCTCTGAACCTTTTGACGATATTACGGACCGTAGATGATGAAATCCCTAAATTTCTTGCAATAGCTCGTTGAGGAATGTTGTTTTTAAATTGTTCGACAATCAGCTCACGCATTTGTTCACTAAGTAGTGACCCTCGCCCCATCCTTGTTTGTGAATGACTGAGCATTTCAGGGAAGCTGCTTTTATACCAAATCCTGGCACCCACCTGTTCCCAATTAGCCCGTTCACCTGAGGGATGTTCCAGATAAGTGTTTGATGAGCATTCCTCAAATCTCTGTCTTTTTTTGCCACTTGTGCCAGCTTTTTTGAAACATGTTGCAGGCATCAAATTCCAAATGAGCTAATATTTGCAAAAAATTACAAAGTGTACCAGTTCGAACATTAAGTAACTTGTCTTTGCATTGTATTCAATTGAATATAGGTTGAAAAGGATTTGCAAATCATTGTATTGTTTTTATTTACGATTTACACAACATGCCAACTTCACTGGTTTTGGATTTTGTAGAAACCGTTGTAACTTGTTAGACTCTGTCCAAAGTTGATGATATTCAACCCACTTACAGTTTGAGATTCCATGCACACATGTGAATTTGCATCTCATGGTGCAACAAGCCCCAAAAATGCCTTTGCATTCAACAATCCATGCAATGAGCAAAACATGTCTAAAAGAATAAGGCCACAAGCTACTTGACAGGCTGAGCAATGGCAGAGTATCAAAAAAATTGCAGGGCAAAAAAAATCTAAAATAATTATTTGCCATGAACTGGAAATTGTCACAAAAATTCATATAGTGCTTGCCCGTACAGTTCCAAAATTCAATACGGCCTCATGTTGCTCAGACCGAAATGCCATTCCATCTCAAATGGACCAGTAGCCTGGACATTTGTAACCACCATCTCTCAGACTGCCCTGATTTTTCTACCAGCAGTTGCTATATGAACATGGACAAAAATGCCAACTGCCAACTCCAACTGGTTGCAAAATGGTAGCAATTTAAAAAAAAACCTTTTACGTGCATTGCAACGTGCCCTCCCACTTTTTTCAAACCCTTTTTTCGCAATAAATCAAAAACTATAGCACCTATTGTCACTTTTGTGTAATTTTTTATGCGGATTCTGAATCTGCTGCCAAATAAATGAGGCTCCAATTGGATGAACACCGTTTTTGGGGGTACCGAACTTTGGCCCCCCTTATCTCAATGCTGCCACCTGAAATCAAAATGGAACTTTTTTAATGCTTATCATCATCACTTCAACTCTATAATATCAAAAAATTAGAGAGATATTCTGCTTTGTTTTGATGTACTCCTCCAAAAACATAAAAATAGATATTTTGTGAAAACAAATGCACATTACACAAATGTTTAGAAACTCATACCAATAATACTTTTTGTCTAGCTTTTTCATGGAAACTTGTCCTGTGTACATATCTGCAGTTATGCTCCTCAAAGTCAAATGTGATCACCATTTCACCCTCAAGTCACACCTTCTCCGTCAAAGTGGATGTAAAATTACTGAAGCATTCTTCCATCGGTTTTATTTCGGAGTCCTACAGTTTGTATTGGCATCCACTGCTCCCTGTTGCTGAGGGAACTGACACTGAAGTCAAAAAATGAATGAGAGGGACCAAACAGACCTCTTTTCTGGCAGGCCAGAAGAGGTGGCCACTGGGCTCCCTGCAATGCATGAAGTTGACCAGTAAATCCTGCTTTTCATCACATTTTTCTTCAATACACAACAGGATCAGTCATGCACATTGATCTCAAAATCAGAGCCAACTGTCAACATGGGGGATTTGAAACTGGGGCAATATGCTGCACTGGTATATGACGCAAAGTGGTATATTGTGAGAACTGAAGAAAAATGATAATTTTTGTAACCAGTAGGAGTTGGCAGCCAAAATTTTGGAATTTTTGTCCATGTGCATATATAGCAATTATTGGGGCAAAAAATCAACTAAACCTGTGACGAGGTGGTGTCACCCACTGGTCTATTGGAGCTGGAACTGCTCAAATGATAGCTGCTCATGCTTATTATTTCTAAATAATAATTTCTTCTCAGGAAATAATCAAACCACACTTGAAACGCATGAAAAAATACGTAAAGAACTTCAGATATTTTTACCCAATATTGTGCGTTACATTCAAGATCGGGCTTTAGCTTTTTTTTTTTTAAATGGTATAATGAATTTTACTTCAAGATACTCAAAGAACAGCTTGAGCCGTCTCAGATAAAATCTGGTTGCTGCAACTCATCGTCACACAGTTCAAGTAATTTTTGGCCATTGAGACCTGCTCAACCTCGAACTGGTTTGAGCTAGACTGGTTTTATTTTACAGTAATTGCTTTTTGTACAGCAATCGAAAAGTAGTTTTGACATCTTTGGAAAGGTAAACTTTTGAAGTGCTGGGGCTCTGAACTGCATAAATCTTTAATCAATCCCATGTCAAAAAGACCCAACTATATCAACTACAGGCAGCACAGCACCACTACTCTTATTCATTAAAATTGCTTCCCATTCTGACAAGTATACAGCGTCCGGTGCTCCGCAGCTCTTCTGTTGTGTATGGGTGTATGCCATCAGGGGTAGTTAAGCTCCCACAGCCCAAGGGTTAATATCAATTCTTTTGATTAATCAATATTGTCCATCCAGAAATGAACCTACTCAATCCTGATCAGAATTTCCGCAGGGCTGGAGCCCATCTCACCATCCATCCATCGAGAGTAGGGCTGGACAATATTTCACACCATTTCATCACCATATTCTACACCACTCCCCCCCCCCAAAAAAATCTGTATTAATATGTGTTGTCATCTTAGTGGAACCTTTTCAGTCTAGAACCGTTATACCCTGAATGAAAGCAGAGGGTACCTGGTTGGATATGATTTGGATTAGAATGACAAAGAACACAGGATATTACAAAGAATAGGGGTAATTCTGTGCAAAATCACCAGATTTCAGAGAAAGTTCCCAACTGACAATATCAGGTTTTGTTCATTTTTTTTTTTTTTTTGATGTACTTGTTACTAATAACTGCTGTGCAAAATTTTAGGCCAATTTCTCCACTAGTTTTAGAGATATTAAGCCTTCAAAAAGGGGACGTGGCCCCATATTTAGCATAAAAACTAGTACTACATTCAAACATCCATAGTTTGATGGCTAATAACTTTTGAACTGTTCACACTAAATGGTTCAAATGTTAACACATGATTCTTTGATATAAAGCTCTGTACACAGAAGGAGAGCTTTGTATGTGACATATTTGCAGAATGTGCGTTTGCCCATGGTAGCAATTTTGGCTCTCCATATCTCCAGATTTAATGACACCAGATGTCTGATTCTTTTTCGTAGACAAATACAAAGCTCTCCTCCTGTGTACAGAGCCTTATATCAAAGAATCATGGGTGAAAATTTGAACCATTTAGTGTGAACAGTTAACAGTTATTAGCCATGTTTGATTGCAGTACTCATTTTTATGCTAAATATGGGGCCCCCTTTTTGTAGGCTTAATATCTCCAAAACTAGTGGAGATATTGGCCTAAAATTTTGCACAGTAATTATTAGTTACAAGGTCATCTAAACAAAAAGTTATGAAGCAAATCTGAGATGGTCAGTCGGGAGCTTTCTGCTGATTTAGCACGGAATTACCCATAGTATAGATTCCAAAATGTCTAATGCAGAAAAAATATCAATATAATCAATGAACTAAGAAATAACAATCGAAATCTCTACACATCCAAAATATTTTCCAAGTGTTACAAATAAAACACAACACAAAATAAAAATTTTAAATGCAGGACATTACACCATCAGAAACAAAAGAATAGCAAATTGAAGATAACCTTGTGTTTAGTCAAATTCTGAAATGGCATGATGTCATTTTTATAATTTATGAGTCTGCAGTGTCTGCCAGGTAAGGCGTGAAAATCACACGGAAAGGTACAGGGGGTGCGTTTCTTGTACTGGCTTAAATGTGAAAACAAGGTTTCATCTGTGTAATCCAGCAGACAGCAGCCACTTCAGAGATTTCTTGATATTTGGTGTTCATCAAGACTAAAGGCCAGTACTTGTTCTCTCTCAGACAGCACTTGTTCATGCAGAGGAGGAATTCAAAGATTAAACACCATTGACTGTGAAAGCTGGAAACTGTCCAAGCATGGTAACCAATATATTTTGGGTGGGTGTTTCAACAATCTTTCATCTACACACACTCAATTTCATACCAGGGGCAGCTCTCTGGATGGAGCAAGAAGCTTCACACCATGTGTAATGACTGCATGTCAAAACCTGCATCCGCGCCTGCTGTTCCTTCTTGCTATAGAAAAAGGCAAGTGATGCCGGCTGACAGAACATGTTTATTGCAGGCAACCTGTGCTGACAGCAAGTCACAGGCAGCAATCAGTGCAATGGGCCGAGACAGACACGCCACGTCACAAATGTTGATCCTAATACTAGTTGTAAATATCAAAAAAGATTCCATATTAAGATAAGATTAAGAACTTTCTCTGTGTTGAAATTTGTGTCTCTTTTTTGTGTAATAAATCCTCAGAGTGAAACAGCATGTCAATTGATATAAAAATGACCAACCACCCCAGTGACACTCACTGATTTAAAATATTTTGTTTAGCAATAAAAATTCCTTTAATAACAAAAGATCATTTTAATGACCCAGATAAACTGAATAATCTCTCTGAAATCCCAGCTCCCCCCAACTCAAGAACAGCAGCGACTTAATATTTATGATAAATACAACCCTGATTCCGTTAAGTTGGCATTGAAAATACAAAAGCATGAAATACCCAGATCGCCCGCCATGAGATGATCGATATCTGGCCTTGAAACAAGATGGTGTGGAGGGATGGACAGACAGATGGGAGAATGGATGGATGAGTGAAGAGGCACATCGAGACAATAAGATTTAGCAAAGTATGAAATTTTGTTGGAAAACATTGAATGGTTTAGGAGTTTTGGCCTGGAAAAGAACAGTATGGATGATATCTAGCCAGGGAACAAAATGGTGTGGAGGGCAGACGGACAGACAGGAGGATGGACAGATGTAGGAAAAGGCCTATCTTCACAGCAAGATGTATCCATGCATGAGCTTTTGCTCAGAAATATTGAACGGTTTAAGAGTTCTGGACAGATAAGCGGATGGGCTGATATCTGGCCTGGAAAGAAAACGCAGTGAAGCGACAAACGGACAGGAGGATGGATGGAAGTATGAAAAGGTACATTTACATTTTAAGATGCATCCAAATAAAAAATTGAATCCTGGCCCGGAAAAGAATAAGATGGCTGATATCTGGCCCGAAAACAAAACACAGTGAACAGATGGACAGTAGGTTGGGTTGAATGTAGGCATGAAAAGGCACATCTACAGAATGAGATTCATCCATATATGAAGTGTTGTTAAAAAAGAATGAATGGTCAAAGAATTCTTGCCTGGAAAAGAAGCTTGACGGATGGACAGGAGGGTGCGCAGAAGGACAACACTCTTGCGTACATCGCCCATCCACTTGGTGATGGGGGATAATAATGTGTTGTAGTGTGCAATATAAAGGGTGAATGAATTTTTCTAATCGCTATTGGTTTTTTTTTTTTGCTTTATCCATCATGTGGCCATTTTTTTGGGATTGAGGTAGGAATGAAAGTATTGGAGGCCAGTATTTTGGTTGTGGTTTTGAATTATTGACTAAAAATGGAGCAATTAACACTTCAGCTGAAATCAACACTGGCAGGGGTTTGTGGCTACTTGTGCTAAACATTATTGTGGCCTCACATGATGTTCAGATAACTGAAAACGGATGGCGCTGCAGAGGGAAGTGAGCTGATCTGCATAAGAAATTGCTGAGTATGTTTTCTTCCAGCTCTTATTTACTTCTAATTCTTGACAATAAAACATCATGAGTTATAGTTTGTTTAACAACCTCAATGATGACTCCAGACATTATTCTCCCCGCCTCCAATCTCCCCTCCTGCCATTTCGAACGAAGTCAGCCTCCCTCAAAGAATTAATCACATTACTCCAGAGTATGTGAAGAGGCTATGTAAAATTTGGTATTCTGTTGAAATGCACTACGCCCTCAGTTTTAGGTAATGGGAGATACCAGCCACAGGAAGTTTTCCAGAGTTTTTGTGGGCCAGGCAGTCAAAAAAATTGCCGACCATTTTAGACTACCAGAGATATGACATGACATTAGACGGTTCATGCTCAGAGACTCTCCGATGTGGCTGGATTAAAACAAAACAGCAAAGAAGACTGAGCCAAGGGTGGCAAAACTAGTTTTTAGGTTTAGGTGGTAATTTTTTTTCCACAAGTAATACAGTTTAGAATAACTGTTTGCCTTCAATAAATAAACCGATCATTTTGCTTTTACTCACGCGGTCGTCTTGTATAAAAACCGGATGCACCGATACATATAAATACGTATGACAAAAACAAAGAGGAAATCAAGAGGGGGCCCATTGTTTTTTTACAGCACTGTCTCGCTTCAAAATGCTAGAAGACCAAAATGCCTGACAGAAATGAGAACGTCGTTGACGAAACTAGATGCTGACTTTTTTTTTGCTAAAATTAGAATGTAACCACTAAAAATAAATTTTAAAAAAGAATATAACTTATATATGCATTTTTGCCAAAAGACTTAAACCTCAAAGAAAATCAGGAGCCAAAATTAACACTAGTAAGCACCAGTTTGAGTTTTGCTCCAAAGGCAAAAGAACAGCCATCTTTAAGCCATGACACACAGCATTTCCAAGCATTGTGGCATGTCATGGGAGTTGTGGAGAGGAAACATTTCTTTACCCCCTAGATGGTTCAGGGCTCCTCTCACCATTAATCTGATATACTGCTCTTAACCATAGTCCGCTTCGGATGAGGCTGTCCAGTGTCTGGTTAGTTACCACATGCAACACAATCCGACTGCCAACACAGCAGATGAGGTACCAGTCTGATTGCGAGGTTAACTTAAGTGAAATAAATGACCAAAATAGTAATGAGTTTCCTTGATAATTGCTGCCTGCCTCCTTCTACTTACCAACTTTATGGATTACCTAGCAAGTAGAAGGCAGGCCGTATCTATTCAACACTAGCAACTCATCACTATGAAGGTCACGTTCATTTCACATAGGTTTACCTCACAATTAGGCAGGAACCTCATTCATCTTCGCTTCGTCACAAGATTATTTTTAGAATGTCTTGAATAAAAGGTTTGTGCAGTGACCATCAAGAGTAAAATCCCTAATATTTTTACTGGTGACATTGTTTCTGCCACTTAATTGCTGAATATCATGTCTATATGGTTACAGGCCAACAAATTTCAAACATAAAACCTGGATGCGAATATTTTCAGAGTATTCTCACAGCTGTCCAGACATACAGCAAAACCTTTGCAAGAAAACAAGAAAAAAAAACTTCAAACAATTGATTTGGAATTATAAACTGGAAAAAAATAGAATCTTAATGGGTGTAATTTGTATGGATGTTTGTCCGTACAAGCAAAGCTATCAAACAATAAATTTGGAAGCATTTATGTTCAAACCAGAGAAAGATGTATCAAAATCGTATTGAATCGTATAAGAAAACCGCATTGATGGTTTGCCAATCCAATGCAGAATGCACAATCACAGGTATACAGCCTTACGCATTTATGGGCAATTTAATTTGGCCAAAAATGCATGCCTTTGGACTATGGGAGTAAGCAAGAGAAACCTGCGGAAACCCCACCCCCCCCGGACACTAAGAAAACAAGCTATCCCACACTCATAACCAAAAACAAGACAAAGGTCCTTTCTGCTGTGAAGAAAGAGTAGCTACAACCTAGTGGACTACCCATCAAAGGGTCATTACATGAGATAAATAAAGCAGATTGATGGACCTTGGGAACTGTATAACATCAGTGAGTAAAGTGCTTAGAATATCCAGTCTGATTTAACCCTCTATTAACCAGCGTAGCATATTTGCTACATGAAGTAAAAGGGTTAACAGCCTGGACACCCTGTCGGTTTTACTTCTTATTGCCAAACATTTGAGAATAACTTGAATGGTCCGTCACTTTAATTTTTTCATTCGCATTATGACCCAGTGTAGCAGATTTGTATGAAGGACGGTAAATGACAAATAGAAATAAATAAATAGATAAATAAATACATAAAAAATGAATAAATGTAGAAATAAATTAATAAAAAATATAATGAATGCAAAAAATAAATGTAAATTTTATATTTTTACATGTGCTTTATTATTTATTTATTTATTCCTACATTTATTTATTTATTTATTTATTTTTACATGTATTCATTTATTTCTGCGAGACTTGTCACCCAGCAATGTAAAAATGTAAATGAGCTGGGCGGCCCAGGCATCTTGCTGAAACGCGATTGCTCAGCTTGGAAACACAGACAAAAGCAGTTGATCTCCGTGAGAGCTACCATAAACTCCGACGAGCTATCCTCGTCAGCATATTGGCGGCTGCTGCGATGACTTTGAGTGCGAGGCCATTGCCGGACCGCGACTGCCCGAATCGCAACCCAGTTTAGACAAGCCCGCGCCCACTTCCGCATATGACGCTAGCCTCGCCTGCTGCTTTCCCATGGAAACCGCACGAGAAGAGACGCCGACTCACTTAAGTTCCCTTCTACTAGCTAAGGAACTGAGCTAGCTAGACACAGCTGTCGCTATTATCCCCCACGAGACTTTCGTCCCTTATTGCGCGTCAATTTGCGTCATAATTAACAAAATAAGGCCACAGTTGCTTAGAGTCTTACTCGCTAGCGAGCTAGTTGGCTACCAAGCTAGCAATAGTATAGCTACCGCGCCAAAGTATTTAGCTACATGGCCAACTGGCTAGCTTGCTAAAAAGACTACAGTTCGCTCACAATGGAATACTCGCGAGCGAGCTATTTGGCTTGCTAGCCAGCAAGATAAAGAGACATCGATATCTATAGTGTTATAGCTAGCATGCCAATGTATTTAACATCCTAAAGTCGCTTTCACACTGAACGCGAAACGAATTTTTCGCACGACATATTACATTCAAAGTCAATGCAAAGACGCGAATACTCGCGAAAACGCGTGTATTCATGTCTTTGCATTGACTTTGAATGCAGTCTGTCGTCACAAAAATCATTTCGCGTCCGATGTGAAAGCGCCTTAATTTTCCTCATTTCAGGAGGGCATTCACAGTAATTATCACTGGGATACATGGCTCTGAGTAGCAGAGGATCCATGCACACCGACACAACCAATCGCGTTTTAGCCAGATGCTAGGGCCGCCCAGCTCATTTACATTGTTGGGTGACAAGTCTCGCAGAAATAAATGTAGAAATAAATAAATAAATGAATAAATGTAGGAATAAATACGTAAATAAATACATCAATGTAAAAATTGATAAATACATATATACATGTAGAAGTGTAAAAATAAATGCAGAAATAAATAAATACATGCATGAAAACGCAAAAATAAGGGAATAAAAAAATTAATAAATGAATAAATATAGAAATCCCAAAATAAATAATAAAACAAGTAAAAATATAAAATTCACATTTATTTTTTGCATTCATTTATATATTTATTAATTTATTTATTTCTACTTATGTCATTTTTAGTCCTTCATAGATTTGCTACAAATGTGGGCCAAATGTCTACCGTTTTTCAAATAATGGCCCAAAATAAACATTTTTGCATAGGGAAATAATCTTAAAACAACTGGAAATGGGTTTGGTTAATAGAGGGTTAAAAAAATGAATAAATAAAGCGGTCTTTGCAGACTTTTTTTTTTTTCTCCAATGCTATCCCAGCATGTATGAAGAACGAAAAATGACATGAGTAGAAATAAATAAATAGATAAATAAATACATAAAAAAATTAATAAAAATATAAATGAATGCAAAAAATAAATGTAAATTATGTTTTTACATGTGCTTTATTATTTATTTTAGTATTTCTACATTTATTCATTTTACTTATCTTTTTATTCCCTTATTTCTACATTTCATGTATGTATTTATTTATTTCTGCATTTATTTTTACAGTTCTGCATGTGTGTATGTATTTATTTATTTTTACGTTAATATATTTATTTACATATTTATTCCTACATTTATTTATTTATTTTTACATGTATTAATTTATTTCTGCGAGACTTGTGTCACCCAACAATGTAAAAATGTAAATGAGCTGGTCGGCCCAGGCATCTTGCTGAAACGCGATTGCTCAGCTTGGAAACACAGACGAAAGCAGTTGATCTCTGTGAGAGCTACCATACACTCCGACCAGGTATCCTCGTCAGCACCTTAATTTTCCTCATTTCAGGAGGGCATTCACAGAAATTATCACTGGGATACATGGCTAGGGCCGCCCAGCTCATTTACATTTTTACATTGTTGGGTGACACAAGTCTCGCAGAAATAAATGAATAAATGTAGAAATAAATAAATAAATAAATAAATAAATAAATGTAGGAATAAATACGTAAATAAATATATTAATGTAAAAATGAATTAATACATACATACATACATGTAGAAGTGTAAAAATAAATGCAGAAATAAATAAATACATGCATGAAAATGCAGAAATAAGGGAATAAAAAAAATTAATAAATGAATAAATGTAGAAATACTAAAATAAATAATAAAACACGTAAAAATATAAAATTCACATTTAATTTTTGCATTCATTTATATATTTATTAATTAATTTACTTCTACTTATGTCATTTTTCGTCCTTCATAAACATGGACAGCATTTGGAGCAGTAATCAATGCATTTCTGCATTCATGGCATCAGAATCTCAATATTACCATGGTGTTTATCAGGACACTTTTTGTGACGAGTGACAGATCAATGTTTTCCCCCCAAAATGTAAATCAAACTCTGACGTGTCCAACCACCATCCATTTGAAAAGCTTAGAAGCATACCCACCTTCATAAACACACAGCGCTCAAAAGAAAGACTGAACTACTCGCACCTGTTGGAGAATATTCAGAAATTTTTTGCTTGACTGACCATTTTTTGCTTGTCTCTCAGAGATGGCGTTCCATGCTGCTGTACCATCTTACATCCCCCCCAAACAAAAAAAAAAGAAAAAAGAAAAAACCCAGAGATCAAAATATTCACCAAAATTTAATGCCCTGTCATTGAGGCAGGAAAACCGTATAAGGACTTAAAATCAGCCATCTAGTTCATGTAAATCAGCCATCTAGTTCATGTACCCGTCTAATACTGGTAGCTGCAGTCAGCAATCAAGGATACTTAGTGCATACCCAAACAAAAAATACCCAACTCCTTAAAGCTTTTCACATCCCCTTTTTCTGAAAAGAAAACTTTATAAACCATCCTCGACCTGTATTAATTTGAAAAATGTGCCAAGAAAAGATATGCGCTTCCTTCTACACATCAGCTTTTTTGGAAATTAACCCTTCTGAATTTTATGCCCACAAAGAGCTCCAGGATAGTCGGGAAAGGGCTGTGTTTCCTTTCAACTTCCCATTTCATGAGGACACCGAGGACACCAACAGATTGATTTTTGAAGTATTATCCTCCCCTACTCTTCCTTGATACACTGTCATGAGGATTTCAAATGTAGGGGGTCTTCACTGAATTTTGCACCACTTACAGCACTGCATATTTTAAAGACTGGTCTGGACTGCAAATAGACCACTCTAGCAGTCAAACTCTCAGATTAGGAACCAGACTGTTGTAACACCAACAGGTCGTGGCTTGCCATGGTCTTGATGAAATAAATTAGAGCCGGACCAAACCATTCACAGGAATGCAAAGCCGCCATTAGCTGAGGTTGTGGCTCTGACAAGTAAAATCACGACAGCTTCCAGTTTTTTCAAACTTGTTCCAAATGAAATACCTACCTGGTAAATGGCAAAAACTGCGAAATAAAATACAATTTATTGTGAGGTGTGATTGCTCAGAATGCTAAAATAATGTTTTTAAAGACCAAAGTGATAACATAGCTACTGAAGGCCCCCAGATTTCATGGTCATTGCTGAATGACCAGTGCATAGTAACTTACATGTTCAATCTCTAGATGGAAAAGATAGTTCACACAATTGACTGGAGAAGTCTATTTCATCAAAACCCAATGGAAATGACCCTGATGTATTTCTGAGAGGAGCAATCCCAAAATATCATAGCAAAAAAACCACAGTGTGGATCATCATTACTTCATCAGCAGTATCAACGCACGCAACAGTATGAAGAGTGTTCAAATCATTTGGTATGAAAAAATTGACATTGTTCATCTATCTTTTGAGCAAAATATACAGACGATACAGACGAGCACGATCAAAACAAAAATCACAAATCACTGAAAATAATGTCCAATAATAGGACTGTTAGATTTATCATGATTTTGTACCCCTACTTGTCCCCTGTTTGGAATGCTGAATTGGTGTGTGCGTCGTCATTAGTGCAGCTTTGAGAGATTACAGCTGAAGTGAAGCTTGTACCTTTCACATTTTAGGGCTTCATGATGCGCATACATTTACAAGCACATATATCCTGAGATTCAAATATATATCCAAAAGCACCATTTCCAACAAGTTGTGGGTCCAATAAATAGCATATTTTGCAAAAATACAAAGAATAGAGCATACTACATAAAATGTAGTATAAGCCAAAATTATTTGGTTAAGTGGACTCCTTTTTGGGAATGTAAACATTGTATTCAGAATATTCACTTCAATCCATGACAGATTGAAGGACCAATGGCCATTGGGAGTTGTTTGTAGTCAACACTGCTTTTACTCGGCTACCCACTGGATTTTAAACATTAGCCATAAAGGTGTTTTGCTCTTCGTGGGGCCTTCCTGTGAATTATCAAACTTGGAAAAAAAATTTATCAAAAAATATAAATGAGACATCTGACCATTTTACACTTGCTTGGACTACGCAAAATTGTGTGAAATGTGAATACTTAAAGATCATCAATTTCACAGAGACGACTTAAATGGCTTACTTGGTAAACCATCTCAGTTGAGGGGGAAAAAAAATTTTATTCGAGACCTGTACAAATGCAAACACTTCATCCAACCAGGTGAATCTGGCAGACTCGCATCATTCCATGAGGCACAGTCACAACAGGAGTTCCTCACTATTTGCAAATCGGCAGTCCTATGGACATGGGGTTTCTAACTGGTTTTTTGTACAAGACACTTGAGATGCTAAAGGTCAATAGAGATGGTTATTTATGGCTCGAACACTTATGGAGCTGTCATAACACGGTCAAATAAGAAATACCTTCATTCTAAATGATCTCAACTGAAGCAATTGAAAGCTCAACTTAGTAGAAATAAACATAACATCTTCATATTTATAGGGGATGCGATGTACATACGGGTTTTTCATCACCATCATCATTGATATTCTGGCTGCTGTAGTATCATTGCCCACTGGCAAATACCATGTTAAAAATTTTGCACTTGGTCGATTTAAATTCATCAAGTTTATGCCGGACTAACAGGGAAATTTAGACCGAACTCCCCACTTCCATTGAAATAAAATGCAAAACAAAATCTATGATCTGATCAATAACTGACTGGTTTCCATAAAGTAAATTTCATGAGGAGATTAACAGAAACCTTTTTTTACCAACTAAAAGACCAAAATCTTTGAAATTAAGCAATTTCCATGGACAACGTAAGTGCTTATGGGCAAGCACAGCCCATAAAACCCATCTAGACGCACCACACACGCACAGGCACACGCACACACATATACATGCGCACACACAAGCAGAACATTGAAAATATCCTAAAATATAAACCATCATAGCACAGGGTGAGCATTTCAATTCTGTTTTATTACGGGTGCCAGAATTGTTGAGAACACAACATGAAGAAAATTTCACAGTTAACCTATAATCATATTAGAGGGAAAAGCATTGGCATGCAGGTTAATACTAATAATACTAAGGGACGAGCTATGGCCTAACAACAGAATGCTCAGATTTTTCAATGGCATCAATTAAGGAGAAGAAAAGCTAAAGGACACACTACTCCACAATACACCAGTATTATCTATGGCAGTAACTTATGCTTACAGTGTTATGCTGAATTGAAAAATTTAAACATTTCACATTCAATGTATAAGCAGTTCAGCCCTGCAAAATTACCCCCCTACCCCCACCCCCTCCACACACACACACACACACACACACACACACACTACAATTCTGGTGTAAATGTGAACACAGTGAGGCAAATTGCACTGTAGGTGTATAGAGTGATTGCAAAATCTGCTTTGCATGCTTCAGTTTTCTGAGGACTGGCTCCAAGTAATATTTAAATCCCTCTTAATTTAAAAATAACTCAGCTGCTAAAGGACTGAGTCGGCTCGTGCCCATCTGCACATAAAGCAAACAGAAATTAGCCACAAACGTGTGTAAGTCCTAAAATAAAGCCCATGACATGAAATGTGAGAGAAGAGAGCGAGACCGGTGCTCTGTTAACTCGGGGTAAGGATGTTCAGCTCAGTATCTGCGGCGTTTGTTGTTAGGCCCATCAAAGTTGGCCCCGCCTTGGTTGCCTCTCCCGAACCCCCCGGGCCCACCGCCGCCCACCCCCACGCCCCCAGGGCCCACTGCCACCATGGGCGGCTGCTGCTGCTGCTGCTGCTGGGGCTGGGGCGGCTGGGGCTGCTGAGGCGGGGGCTGCTGCTGGGACTCCATTCCAGGTCTGACGCTCATGGGTGAGGCCAATGCAGGAGGGCCTCCACCCTGGGAAAACCTATCGCTGCGCTACAGGGCCGCATTTCATTCCAGACAGCGCACACACAGTCCAGTCCATAAGATATTGTCCATAGTCATAGGGTACGGATTTTTTTGTTTGTTTTTTTTTTTTTTTTTAAAGACACACCACAGGTTGGTCCGAACGATGCGGTCAGGAAGAATGGAGTGCAGAGGGGTCCCGGAGAGAGGCAGGGTCGAACATTGGAGAAGGAAGAAAGGAGTGTTTTTATTAGAGATCTGTTACAGTACTTAAGCCTCCCACCATTCTCACTAATGTCTCCAAACCAGAACAAGCCCTACCGACCTAAAAGATAAGGAAACCAGAGGGCCTTAGTCACGACAAGTGAGACTGTGCACAGCAGATCCTGCAAATACACAGGCTGCTGTACCTCACTTTTAGAAACATTGATGAGTGAGAGGAGGTTTCCTTTACTTAATAATTAGGATCTCACAATATAATCTGATTATAATTAAAAAGGAAGTACATGTTTGAACCTGCCACACTAAACACCGGTTTTGTGTAAAATCTGGTCCACCCCATGTGACTTCCGTCATGTATTGCGTGCCAAATGACGTGTCTCATGAGATTATCATATAGCTCACTGTTGAAATGGCGTAGAATTAATTGAACTGCTGCTGCATGCATGTGGTACCAACTGCAGCCTTATTAGCAAACTAGATAGATAGTTAGCTAGTTGGCTAGCTCAATACACTGATCTGCTTGCTATTCATTAAACAGTTTGTTATCACTTTAGCTGGCAAGCTAGCGGTAATTACAGTGAAAGCGAACTGTGGCATTATTGCCAAGCAAGCTACCTTGTAACTACAGGATAAGTGAACGACTGTCAAACGTACGCCAATGTCTGAACTAATCATTGAATTGAAATGCTATGAATTGGCTTATTCATTTCCAAGAAGACTTTGTTACTACGCAAATCACAGAGTTTACTCAAATGACTATTTGAAGCAAATTGACCTGCAATATAAAACGGAAGTCATGTGGGGGGGGGGCAGACCAGAGTTTACACGACACTGGCACTTTGAGAGAAGACTTCTTCTAAACGATCAAATACGACAAAATTACACCATTAAGGATTGAGGATACCCCTAATGTTTGGTAATACCACTGATCTGTGTAAATTAACTGGATGATGCAATAGTAAACTGCGCTAGAATGCTGAAGCAACTGAGCTGCCATATTGATATGCCCAGTGGTAATCAACAATTACATTGAATCCTATGGCAGGGCTGACCCCGAGTACATCTCGTCAGTGCAGCAAACATTTATCAAATTATCTGGCAAGACAATTCACAGGGTGTAGTTACAATGGATATATTATGATCAATATGTTAATGTGAAATGGCTATTATCAATCTACCTCAACAAAACACGTTAATGAGCTATAATCAACATGAGTCAAGCTGGTCGTCTCTAGAATAGCCTACTTAAAATTAGTACTAATTTAGCACTAGTCTAATTTATACAAAAGGTTTCACAGCTGCATCTGACATTTTTTAAACCAGCATCATTGATATCCAATGCTGTTTTATGATAGACTAGGTTCACAAAGCTGCAAAGCTGTCGTTCAGGCACCTAGCTATAAACTTGCATCGCTAACACCCTACACTTCGTGAGGCTACAACTGACCTTGCACTCTTACCCATTTCATATTTATCTGAGGTAAATTAATGCCGCTACCCACTGAAATATCACTCCAGCTAAAATACACATTAAACTGTCTTGCTCAAAGAAAAAATCCATTCTTTCATCTAGTTATTTTATTCAACATCAAAGCAATATTGCTGCCACTCATTTTCAGATTTTTGAAATTATTACGGCGCGACAGAAAGGATGATGAGGCTTCACTGTTTCCTAACCTTGTGAAGGTCATTACTTTTTTCAGATATTAAAAAACGAGAAAGTTCTAGTAGCAAAAACACATTCTACATTGAAGCTAGCTGTTTTGTCTCCATCCATACACAACCATTTGAAAACAATCCTTGGAATTAAGCAAATATGAGAGTGTCCAAGTTATGTTTCATAACATGAACCTTATGAAAGGTTAAAAATGCACCATATTATGGTATATAATCATGTATCCTCACAAAGCTCATGAAAATGCTGTAAAACAAAAAAGATTGGGTTGTAGATGCGGTTATTGGCCCATTTATGAAAAGCTTAACATCCATTGAAGAGTGCGCTGGGGAGAGGCATGCTGCTTCCCTATGAGCGATATGTGTAACACCGAAAATCTCTATTTTCAAGCTAAAGGGGGGGGGAACAACATACTTCCCACCATACATGGATTGCATTTTTTCTACTTAGCTAGCTATAGGTCAATACCAATACTTCCTGTTATGCGTACGATCGTGAATATACTGATGTTTAGAAAGTACAACTGGTCCATATGCTGACAGATACTCCAAAGCTAGGCCAACGTTAGGCACTCACTGCTCAAATTTAGGCAAATTTTAGCCAGCACAAACAAGACTAACATTATCTTATCATCCAATTATCTGACTAGTTTCATTCTGCAAGGTTAACAGTGGGAACATACAGCCGCTTAAGTGGCACTAAATGATTACTATCCATCACAAATACCAGACAGTTTCAGCTAGTTTCCTTTCAATGACACACCGCTTACCTCACTTCTCATGTGAACGACTTCTTTATTATGCTATGCTCAGCTGATCTAACATCTTTACTGAGCCCATTTGCTTCCTACGACTGTCACCCTGGCTTGTCAGCTTTTGAGTGATAGCTAGGACCGAAAAACGTAAACGTAATATAAGACATACTGCGGGACAAAAGTTGCACACGATTACATGTCACACCTATTGTTTCAAAAATATTTCTCTCATTTTTAAATATATTTTCTGTGTCTGTGAAGGGATGTTCCCCCCATAATGATACACCAATATGGCTGCATGGTTACTTCAAAATTATTAAGTCATCAGCTATCCAGTTATTCTATACAGATCAGCGGGTAAGACTTAATATTTTTACATAAAATATTAAAATGCCTGCCACATGAGGACATTAAATAGCAGTGCTTTTTTTTTATAGTCCAAGGAATTGTACGAGTCTTACTGCAACTCCCCAAATCAAGCTCTCTCGCACCATTTACACTCAGTTCTTAAAAAATGGCTTCTTTAAATGCTGTGCCATGTGTCTATAAAATGCTTCCCGCCTTTGCACACATCACAAATGCAGTTCATGCGCAGACCACGTTTCAGTTCTCAATGTCATCTTTCGCTTACTTTTCTCTTAGTGGAATTACATCCTAAACTGACAAAAGTGACCCAGTTGTATGACAAGCTCCCATAGTTCGCCATTGGTCCAACTACACTATGCACAAAAGTAGCCCCACTACTACAGTAACCTACAGGAACCTAAACAAAAACAAATTTTTTTTTTTTTTTTAAATGCTTGGATTGGAGGTGAATGTTTGTAACTCGTGCACTCTTTCTAGCCTCACTGAAGCAAAATACATTACAGGAAGGAGCTTAGTACCTAAAAATCAGTAGAGGTGACAGGGGGTTGCCAGTGAGTACACCAGTGGAGTGCAAAGGCCAAATGATGAGGGGGGTAATTATGATGCACTTAAATGGCACCCTCTACAGAAAGCATGTTTGAGACATATAGAGAGCAACAGATTGTGGGCCTGGTAACCTCCAGCATTTTAATTTCACTCATGGGAAAGCACTCTCCCCTCTGGAAATCCTCAGCAGTTGCTTTAGCAACAGTGCGGCAGCCACTCCCATAAAGACACCATGGCATACAGCAGTACGGCTCCATGGACCGTATTCTCTGTAGCCATATGAACTTGAGGATGCAATGGTCACTGCATTACTGAAATCTATTATTTAAATTCTGAATTTCCATATTCAGCACTCCTCAATTAAGACGTAATTTAAGCATAACAATCCTTTAAAATGATAGTCTTTCTAAGCAAAATAAGATATTGGGTTATCATGTCAATGCTGCTTATCAGCACTAAAGTTACCCATGTTTTATCCGATCCAGGGCTTTCTAAAATTTTCAAAAATTTTTTTAATTAAAAGTTGGCTCCAACAAATTTTACCTTCAAAATAATTTCCATTCTTTTTTCTCACTTCTACAACCTAATTATACTAAAAAATCATCATCATTGCCTATACCTCCACTACTGTCATTATTTCTAGCAGATAAATGCAAAGGATAATGGTAATTCGTAAACTACACAATCTGAGGGAAGTCTTACAGTAACCAAAGTAAGTCATTTACAAAAGTATTTGAATAGTTCGAGAAAAATCTGATTGCAGACAATACAAAGTAAGTTGAAAAGTTAATGCTACGAAGCCAGCCTTGAAAATCCACTGTTTCACCACTGTTATTCTGACATAAAACCATCAAAGAATAATAAATGGCCATACAGCAGGAGTAAAATCACTGAACAGCTAAAGGCCAATCCTAACAGACTACACAATAGTAATAAAATAACAGTTAAGGTATAATACTCATTCAAAGAAAGAACCTTTCAATACAGACAAAAATACTGTAAATGGGTCCAAGTTGGTGCTGAAAACATAAAATTTTAGATTATGATGCAAGAAGAATACCATTTTGTTGAGCGAACCGAAGCAGAGGAATTTATAATCCTTAATCCAGGAAATAAGTAGACTTAAGGTTCGGCCAACAGATCGGAGATTTCGGATAGAAATCATGCCCACAAATAAGTTCATATCAAAAACATACTGCTTAACTACCAATATTCACTTACTATGGTCTGCGGGGATACACAGACAATAACTTCATGCAAGAGCGAAGGTCACTGATGCGCTGAAACATTAAGGATAAAGGTGAAGACAAAAATCAAACGGCTAGTTGAATACGTTACCATGGCAGCGTTATCCGGCATCATTGGTGTCCCCATGTTAGCCGTTCCCTCAGACCCCATGGCTCCACCGCGGTTGGTCATGCTCATGCCCATCATTTGAGGGGGCCCCTGGTTACCGCCAGCAGTCGCTGGGTTAAACGAATCTACGCAAAACAATGTGGTGGTTTGCTTTTTTTTTTAACGCAAGACAGGCTGCGCGTGCGGCAGCAGGAAAGAAACTTCATTGCTGTCAGTCAAGTAGAGCATAAGGAGACGAGCTGTGTGAGGCTCCTGTCTGTCAATGCTGTATTTACATTTCTTTGAAAAGCAACAAACAGGACTTGGCAGGATAATTATTTGGGACTGCATGATACCCAGTAGCGCAGATGAATAAAACAATAAGCTACAGCACATCAAACCCGCATTAGTCACATTAGGTACAAGAAAAAAGCAAAATATCCCACCCCACCTGCCCACTGGTTAAAAGACCACAATACCAATGCATGACCATAAAGAGAGATAATTCATGACCTTTTAGTGAAGTCAAGACATTACAAATGCCTTATATCTTAAGTCCAGGCTAACAAATAAAGCTGCTTTTTGGGTCATTATCAACATGCCGATTAGCATGCACAAAGATCTATCGACTTTTAACCAGCCAAAATTTGACAAGAATTGTGAGCAAATACTCTGGATTATGGGGGCCAATTTACACTGCAAGCAAATCAGAATCGGCTAATTTCATGGTAAACCCGTGTAAAGACATGATGTAGTGTGAATATGCCAGTACGCATCTAAGGTGACAGTAAACCATCCGACTGCTGTCATAGACGAACCAGATGAGCTGTATAATGGCAATTATTTTGTTGAATTGCCCTTCACTTAAGAAAGGTGGGGAATGTTTCAAGGAACAGAAACAAGATTTCTGACTTCTGAGCAAAACTCTGACAGTGCCAATGCTAACAGAAGTAAGCATTCAAATAATGTGCAACTTAAATATATACTTTGATACTATTAATTTTTTTTGCTCGGTGATGTGCTAAATAAGCGCTTCAACTCATAGAACAAGTTTTTAACTCTGCCAATAGGGTCATGTTTTTGCAAGTTTGTCTGTCGCTTTGTCTGTCCGTCTCTTGGTCCATCAGCAACTTATCACAAAAAGTTATGAAAGTATTTTGATGAAATCTTTTGGAAGGATAAGTCAGAATCCATCCAGAATCAGAAATTTTTTAAAGGATTATTCACCATTGCAGGATTGCAATATGGGGCCATAAATGCCATACACCTTAAAATGCACTAGATGGTAGTAAGTTTCATTACAACACCACTTGGCCAAATGTGCAAATATGATAGTTGCCCTATGGTTTGCGTATCCCAGAAGAGGAGCCTATTGGCCTTAGTAAGGGTCCAAACTCCCCCAGTGTCTCAAGTTTCTCAAAGTTTGATATTACTCAACCGTTCTGGCCAGCCAAAGTGAAAAAGGATAGTGCTGCTATGGATTGAAAACCAGCGCAAGACTCCAAGGATCATACTGATTAATAGAAACGGTATGTTGTAGCAGACTGATGCATATTACACAGGAACTATCCCAATATTTTTATAAAGTGATTTACTCACACCATACCTTTGTATGCTTTCGAATACCACCATCACCCTCACAGACCCATCACAAGCTTTTGCACCCAGAATGTTCCATAGAAGATAGTCACTGACAGGAATGAGTCACTTTTCGCATTGCATTGAGTTGGACAACAACAAAGTTAACACCACATCAATTAAAAATAATGGATTTTGTATAGATCTACACCATGTACTAGCATACACATGCTTCTAAAATGCACCAAGTGGTGATGGCTATACATTAGGAGAAATTTTAGATCACATAATGATACGAGCAATACTTGGGAAAATGCTGATAGGAAATTAACTGCAGTACCATTAGTAAGGAAATGACAAGTTGCTGTTCAGGTGAAAGCAGTGAGAGGTCAAAATTTCCGAGATACACGCACCATGTTGTCAGGCGAAAATGGTCCCCTATATACGATTTGCAAAATACAGCCATGAGGCAGTCCACATACTCAAAGCTCAGCCTCAACATGCAACTCTCCTTTTCAAGTTTTGCTGACACAGGTAAAACAAGACAGTTCACACCACATTTTCAAGGGTTATAATCAAAACAAAAGACTATTGATGCTTTCATTCAGGTGATATCAACAAATAAAATATAATTAGAAATGAAGCACTAGAATAGAACATATGCTTAATTAATGTACAGTACAAAAATTTGTGCAACGAACCCTGAACAATACTCATATTGGATAGTCATGTGAATGTTGCCATTTTTAGAGCATTGCACAGTGCATGAAGAACACTTCAATCGAATGTAACCTGCCTCAGGTTGAACTCAGTGATAAGATTCAAACTTCAGAAGATTCTCAATAAGGCTGACAAATATGAAACTTTTCTCTCAATGAATAATGAGTTAAAGCAAAGCAGTTGAACATGCAGCCACATGTGCGAATAAGAGAAGATTTTTGAATAATGAATGCAACCCACACAGATATAAATTCAAATATGGAAGGTAAATCTAAGGATATCCGCAGCTGACCAAATACACGAGTAGATATTTCAGACACAGGAATAGGAAATTCAGTTTGAGCAGAGTACAAAGTCCAACGCACGCCTGCGAGTATCATGCAGTCCCAATGTGACAGATGTTCCAGGAGCACCACACAGTCGAGCGAGTCCACGGCGTCATCATGACCCTACCTCCCATATTTACCGCTCCACGTGGACCCATATCACCCATTCTCATATCCTGCTCTCTCTGGAAGTGAAAAGAATTTGGGATGGGTCAACTAAATAAAATGAGCATAAAAATAAGGATAGAACCACAGCATACTTCAGCCACTCTGGCCCCAAGGAACACACCCTTACTGTTAATAATAAAAAGGGTGCGCGCGCACATACAGAGACACAGAACATTTTCTTTTTTCTTTCATGATTTGGCTCTGCATCCATCCATTTTATAAACTTTGTCCTCCAGGTCAGGGTCATGGATGGCCAGGAGCTCACCACCACGTTAACGAAATGCACGCGCACACACACACACACACACAAGCAATGCGCCGGTTCATCCACTGACATGTTCATATCTCCAGGAAGAACTTGGGATAACATGCACACTTCACACAGGACAGTCCCATCAGATTCAAACAGAAAACCGTTCTTCCTGAGAGGCAAAAATGGTACCTACTTCTTCTCTGGGATTCCACTTTTTTTATTTATTTATTTTTTTTTTAATTCTTCAGATAGGCCTTCCAGAGTACAAGGCAGTATTAAAATGGCAAAGCAGGATTATGGCTGGTTTCATTTTTTTCAACAAACTTTAAGATGGTCAGATGTCTTTACCATAATCAACAATTACAGTAAAGAAGAAGTGACACACCTCTTTACCGTAATCAGTGTTTTCGGCAAATTGCACTGAGGAAAGGAGTATCACACTTCCTGCATGAATCTTTTGGTTATTCAAACATGTCAAAGGCATTGAAAGGTTCATTGTTAACTCTTGTCTGAGTGTGAGAAGGCATGTCTCCACCTTTGCAGTCCGAACATGCACTGGCTGGAAAGGGTGAGGAATTTTTGCAGACTGTTATTTTGGGGGTAGGGCCCAAATGCCAATTTAACTATATTCCAACATGCCCCTGCATAAATTTTCTATACTGTAAAGAGCAGTAAATTATGTTCCAAAATGGTCAATTTTGCCAGAGCCTTAAATATTTCACCCTTCACGATCAATGCATGTGTCAAGACAGTGAATATACAAGTGAATCAATATTCTGCATAAAAAGTTTATTTTGAATAAATGCAAACTTGAAACAAAAATTTTTAACATGGAGAACAGTAGTATCATCAGGACTATAGTCATACATATGTAACTGCAGTATATATAGTAAGTAGATTTTTTTTTTTTTTTAGTTTTGGGAGCAGAGTTCAAATTTGAGAACCTTTCTGTCACGGGAAGATCATGTTGGACTCCAATAAAAAGAAATTTCCACATTCCAGGATTTTTTCCCCACTTATACTGAACAACAAAAGAAACGCAAGTTAATTAAAGGCAGACTGGAAAATAAGTTTGCTCGTAATTATTTTAGCAAAGCAAATTTATTACTAGCGCATGCACATTTACACTGGTTTCATCAAACTTTTCTTTATTTTGCAGTCACTTTGCTGAGTAACCATAAGAGTACACTGACTAACTAGCTAACTTGCGTTTCTTTTTTTGCTCAGTATATATACACAACAATGGATATCTTTGCAGGGCAGTTGATTACGGTAAAGATGCCAGTAAAGACATATAATGCAGCTCCATGGAAATTTGCAACCGATGTGAGGGGTGAAGTTTCCCTTATTTCCTAGCTCTCTGAAAAGGTTTCTAATCAAGCATAACTTCAAAGAAGCAATAGATACAAAAATATATTTTCATGATTATGGCAAAGACATTCAATTTGTGTGACAAGTAAAAATTTGAATACTACCCGAGCCTTGGCACTCAGCACCCACACCCAATAGATTTCAAAATGGCCTCCCTTTTGTGTTGTTGTTGGTGTTTTTTGTTTTAGGGCAGGATTGACATCTGGTGGACAACTGCAGAACTAAAATGGCTGACTGAATACGGTAAAGACAGGGAAAACCAAACATAAGGGCTTTTGGTCAGGGGGAAAGGGTTAATCCCTTTTTTCCTGAACCAACAGCTTTTCTAATGCAACTTGAAATACTAAAGAAGACTTGTTCATGGTGGCGAGTCTGAGTCATCAGTGAAAAGGTTCTGATTTTCGACTTCATTTTCTGTTGGCTCAATTTTGAATGATTACGGTATGGACATTAGTGTCATATTCTGACCTTGGATGTCAAGGACAATGGAATGAGTGTCCCGTTAAAAGTTGCCCCTAATTGCAAATATCATGACCAATATTACTAGCCCCCAAATGAATAGGAAAGCTAAGTTCCATTGTCAAAAAAATGGGTGGACCGTCTTCACCGTAATTGTGCCCTTTTCTGTAGAAATACCCTTATAATCACGCATAGTAATGCAGATTTAGAGCTTGTGAACTGAATGTGTTACCAATTCTACTTATACCATAAAGGAAACTGAGCAATAAGTATGCATAAACCTCTACTGCTTCAGCGGTCTGTATAAAATAATTGTTTGCAATATGGCAATGCCCCATCCAATTAATTTAAAAACATCTGTTTAACCCCAGGCAGGCAAGAAGCTTTTGTAAACCAGAATTCATCATGTGATCACCATCAGCAGAGACATCATTAATGAAGGCAATGAGCCAGTGTCAGAGGTAGCCACACAGCTAATAAGAACATCATCTTTAAGACAGGTGTAGTTCACCACAGTTGGTCCAATGTCAACTGCAGAAGCCTTTCTGAGCTCCCCAGGTATTTTGCTATTCCTGAGCTCATCAAACACAGTCTTTCTCCTTTGTGATATTGATAAAAATTTAGTTGCCATTTCTACAGCCCACAAATTAAGTACTGCAGTAGGCTTGTGCTACATGGCTTTTCCAAGCAATGCACCACACAGTCTTGCAGGGTACCGAACACTCATCCGAAGACATGCACACAATGTTTGCGCAACATTTCTGCTATAGGTGGATAATTACTTAAGTCATGATGTTTTATTCAAGTCTACAGCCCCGAGCAGATTCTGGAGACTCCCTCCTGGGTCCTCAGTGAGGAGAACCAGTGATTTGGGCTAAACGAGTCAAGACAAGGTTCCTGCTGAGCACCTTCAATGACTTGGGCCCGCATGAGCCCCACGATCTTTGACTCATTTTCTACACTGTTGGCTTTTATTCCAGGAGCATAGCTGCTTCCAATATGGCCTATGAGCACACTTTAACAAGTATTAGGGAAAAAAAGGCTGTGAACATTTCATTGATGAAATGGTAAATGCAAAATACCCTAATTTCATACTACACTCTGCGAAAGGCTGTGGCCTGCAAATAATGCATTAAATGAGTCCACACATAAAGAGAACTGTTAAAATACTTTCAGCATGAACAGAAGGAATGCACTGCGTGAAATGACAGTACCATAAAGAACCTCTTGTGTACATACAAGTAGAATGCTTAATCTGAGATTACTCAATGTAAATGAACAAAGACAGAAAATAGAACTGTATAAAGAAAGACGTGCAACACATAGAAATGCTACATTTGACATTGATTACCCAACTCAGGAAGCATGTACCATTCTGAAAAATGCAGCAGTTTACAGGAACATGAAATATGCCATTAAGAATGCATTAATCAGAGAGGTGACGGCTCAAAGTAAAGAGAGAGCGGAATACAATAACTACACCCACACAAACAGAAATTGTGAAGTACTCATACTAATCCAGTGATGCTGAACTCCTTCAGCCTCCATCATGTGACTGAAAAAAAAATATTCAGTTGGATTATTAGAGTGATTCTTTAAATGGATATTCATTCTTGTTTTTTTTCCCCCCCCTCACCCATGTATGAGAGAAGTCTAGTCTCCAATCCACCCAACATAAATGTTAGTGTGCTCTGGGAGTAAGACTGAGCAGCAGAAGTAAACCTACACAAACACAGGGAGCACGTGCAAACTCCAGACAGAACAGATTCAGACCGGATTCAAACCCACACCCTTCTTGCAGCATGGAAACCATGCTCCCCACTGCATGGTCAGGAGTACAAGTACAACCCCAACTCTGAGGAAGTCTAGACAGTATGGACAAGGCTCATAAAAACAGAAAGCAGTGATTTTTTTAACTTACTTGGACCTGAATTCCATTGCAGACAAGCATGAAAACAAGATATTAAATGTTTTGTCTGGTCAACTTGATTTTATTGGTAAATATACATCCATTCCAGCCATTCAGACCAGTGACAAATTCCAAAAAAGGTCAGGACGGGGCAATTTAATACTAGTAATTCCATAGAAATTTTAATAATTATGTGATTTGAAATCATTGATTCTCAAGGTGATTGTAATCATGATTCGGAACAAAAGCAGCATCCATGAATGACCTTGTCCTTCGGAGGTTAAAGTGAGCTGCAGATTGCCAATCCGCCCACAAATCCAGGGAAAAAATCATTAAAAGGTTTAATTAAAATGTTCCTAAAAGAATGGAAAAAAGGATTTGGATATTTCACGCTCCACACAGCATAAAATTCTAGGGATTCTATAAATATTGAGAAATTACAGTGCTTGAAGGGCAAGGGCAATCATTTATCCGCACGTAATAGGACCACATGGACTTACAATTACAAAACATTCGTAGTTATATCCACAAATACCAGTTAAAACTCAACTGAGAAAAAAGGAAGCCTTATGTGAAGTGTCCAGAAGGAGCATCGACTTCTCGGAGGCATCTGCAATGGACCATCACAGTGGAAACATGCACTGGGGTCAGACAAAACTACATTTTTGGTATTTTCAGGAAGAAATTTAAGCCGTGTGCTCCAGACTAAATGAAAGGGCCATCCAGACGGTTATCAGCAACAAGCCTAAAAGCCATGCTCTGTGATGGCATGAGGCTGTGTCAGTGCCCGTGGCGTGGGTAAACTGCACTTCTGTGAAAGCACCATGATGCTGAAAAGTGAAATGAGATTTTGGAGCGATATAAGCTGCCTTCAAGACAACATTAAGATTTCTACAAGACAATGCGAAACTGCATTCTGTATGCATTGCAAAGGCTGCATAAGAGCAGTCTAGGTGCTGAACCACTCTGCCACCATTCCCATCTTGTCCCCAATAATGGGTTGTTCTGAAATGTAATGTGCATTATATTTTTTTCAAATGGACAGAGGTGTAATCGTGATCAAAATTTCTTGTGCTTGGTCGCACCGGGGACAGATGCGCAAGCATTAAACTGCAAGTTGTCGCACATTTTCAGCATAGCTGCCAGCAAGGTTTCATGTCAAATTTTCATGAACTAGCTGTGTGGTTAGTTACCAGTGTGGAGAATGGTGGACTCCCACTTGGAAAGCAGATGAGACTGCTCGCGGGAATTCTCTTTCATCTATGCTTTTCTGGATGTAGTTTCATTGTTTAAGAGGCAAGAACTGACCAGCTTTCTCTAGAACCCACAATGGTTAACAGGAAATCCGGTCAAAGAATTTACAAATCACTCTTTTCATATTAAGTTAACATACCATTTCAACTTTTTCTGATTTGGGGTTAAACTACCAAGTCTATTTCATGAAGAAATTTCATTACTTTAGAGATTACATGTTGATTGAAAACATACTGCCCTGCCACTGAAATTAAGAGAGCATGTTACAGAGTTCAGAATGTGGCTTCTATTGCAGCAGACAAAACAAGCAACTGCAACACAAGTCAAAATCAGCATAATGGAAAATAACTACTCTGTCTGGGTTTTTTTTTTTTTTACCAGATTAGTGTATAAAGAAAGATGCCATACACTTTAGATCACCCACTTCAGTTACTTTTTCAGCTTTTTCTCATTACTGATGAGAAATCGCCCTTGATTTGTTACATGTCCTCAGATGGCTAGTTATGAACAAAATATCAAATATTTCCCTAAATAACATAGCAAATTGTTGTAATTCAACCAAGTGTCACTCAGTTGATGTACTGTAAATGCTAATTTATTCATGAATGCAGTTTTTTTTTTTTTAAATTGGGCATCTCCAATCTCAGCTGAATCTGGAATGCCTAATTAGTGAACAATGTACACAAAACTTGCTCATATGGGAACCCACGTTGCCAACTCAGGAGAGCAAAGACAGTTCGCTGCTCTCCTCCGAAGCACTGCTTCTATTTGCACTCATAGCTCAAGATTTCACAAGTTCAGAATGCGGGCGGAGGATACCTGAACATGAGCAAGCTTAGAATGCATACTGACAAGCGCCCGGCTGGCCAACAGGAGGCGCTTGGCGCTTGAGCAACAAACAATGCTGCAATTCAACAATCACAATCTGGGAATCCCTCCCAATTTATTTCCCAGCAGTGCAAACGCTTATTCCGAGATCAAGCTTTCCCGTTTGATTTTTTAGCTTGTTACGGGGTACTATCTGTAAAATGTCACATAGTAGGGTAATTTTGATAGGTGTGTTACATGGGGAAGAGCTGACCAAAACTGACATCAAAAAAACCTTCAAATAGGTTGAGAATTAAAATATCTCAGTTTTTGTGTCTCAAAAAGGCTGTTTTTGGAGCGTTACGGAGTCTCAATCAAAAATTCATTATTTTTGATTGCGTTTGTTCATGCCTAGAATAAATCTATATTTTTATCATCGTATCCAAACATAATCAATAAATGTTTCTTATGATTTTTCAGGTATTTTCAAGAAGTATGGATGCAAACCATGGTTAAACATTTTAAAAATGATTCCGTGACGGGAATTTTTTTTTTCTTGCCTTGTCAATTATGTGGTTCCCAAACCTGGGAAATCACACCGAAAGATAGATATTTAGGATATAAGGTAAACTCAAAGTCTAGTGAGAATGGCAAATGATGGATGCAACCTACTACAAAGCACCAATATCGTACAGTGAATTTTAAAAGTGAAGCCGATTTTTTGTAGTGTCCGCCCCCTTGCCATTTAGTCCTATCAGGGTTGTCATGAATGAAAAGTGGTGTGTCAATTCCAAGATGGCTAAGAAAAAACAGCCATGAATCAATAGAATTGGACAGCTTTATATTTTACAAGGAGCACTAAACGTGGTGTAGTGTCTGTCCAGATATATAGCGTCCGTCTCCCTTTCAAAACCAATTTGCTTGAGTACCCAAAGGGGTGTCCCAAAGAACCCCATTGTTTTAAATTTGTTTTTATTATATGTCATTCGAGATGAATGCTCCATTCAAAGTCATTGTTTAGCTAAATCAGTGAAAAGAAATCTTATTTTTATTCACAAGTTTTAAAAAATAAACTACTAAATCTGTGAACAACATAGATTCTTATCAAAATGGTTGCAGGAAACATCTTTCAATCAGTTGTTTTATAAACCCTCAAGTGTGTTACAGTTATTAATGCAATTTTATCAACAAAGATAAACAATCATTGTAATAACTGTAGCACACATTGTTGTAATGTAGAGGGGGCATGGACACTGCAGAATTGTACTCTACATCGCCTCATGAAATCAGAAAGCTTATAAAGCACCTCAGCTCTCCATTCTGTGACCAGAATGGTCACATTTGCGACCAAGATTTACATTTTGCTTCTTACATTCGCACATCAGTCGTGCACTGTGCTACCAACACTTCATGCACTGTGCGCCTATTCTGGGCAGCGATTCACTCCGTAATTATCAGCCACCAGCAGATTCTTGTTTGATATATGAGTATTCGTAAGTTTGATTACATTTTTGCAACATACCTACATATAACAGATACATTTGTAATGGAAAAAAACCTTGATGTAATGTACCAGAAAAGTGGGAGTGACCCTCCCCCTTTTAGAGCTTCATTTGGGGAGGGGTTAGCATTTTCATGTTGTATAATCTTATTCCATGGTAATCTAGAGGGTTTGTACCCCTTTATAATGAGAAGTTTACTTCTTATGTTCTGTCACATCAAGTAATCATAAATGGAAAGGAAGGTAATGCAAAAAGATCAAAGAGGTGTAAGTGTAATTGTATTCATTTAATTGTGTAACTGTAAGCTTGTTTTAGAAATAAATAGTGAAAACTGTGTAAGACATGCTTGTCCAACATGTTTTTAAAGAGCATTTTTCACAACTTCTTTAGTTTTCTGTAGTGTCCGTGCCCAAAGAAGTTGTTGTCTTCACCAGCCTATACAGAGGAAACTGAGCGTTTTTGTGCAAATTCCTATGAGATCAAACAGCAAGATTCCTTAAAAATCATTCTAACATATAAGTTTGCAAAAAGGAGGGAAAACAAACTGGGCCTATCGTGAGACAGAAAAGGACCCCATGATCTCGAAATAGGCAAAAGCTTATTGTGCGCTACTCTGAAAAGGCCAACCACCGCCAGCTGGCATTACAGGGGTTCGAACCCCAGGTCGTGGTGGTCACCACTGCTCCGAAATGCAGCGCCTTAACTGAGTGAGCTAACCCGGAAGCCAAAATCCATATAAATTCCATACGTGAATAACGTACGTTGAAAATCTAGGATAAAACATTTTTTTAATTCAAAATAATCAATGTATGATAATCATTTCTCTGAGTCTCTATAACACATTAGCTTATTTTGATCATATATTTTAAAAAATGGTAAGAGATCGATATCAGAACAAAAAAAAATACACAATCATTCCAATGCTTATAAAGTAGATAAAACTCAAAAAACAAAATCCATTGGACAACCCAATTATGAAGTATCTGCTTTTGGTGATGGTTAAAAAAAATAAAATAAAAAAATAAACTATTACGCATCATTACACTTATGAGGATACACAGATAATCATGAAACAATACAGCCATTTCCTATTGAAATCCAGAAAACGCAATGACAAATGCTACAGAGGTGGATCTGTTTGGCAAAATACGGACATGGAATTGCACCATCAGGAATTCAGGACCTCTAGAGCCATGAGAGTTACCTCAGTAAAAATGTAAAAATCAGTCTGCACTCCTGAAATTGAGCACTGCTTCATCCATAAAGAGGATGACCATTCCTTCCCTTTTACGAGATCAGAAAGTAAACACATTGCAATATGATTATACTGTTCCATTAATAAACACTTTGATTCCATACATGGCCATCATTCAGTGCGGAATTTAAGTGATTTAAGGTTCAAAAAGTTAATAAACAAATAAAATGCTCATAAAATCAATAATAAAGCAGTAAATAAGTAAATCATGAACTATGTTTACATGGACAGCAATAATCCGACAACTGGCCATATTTAAATAAGAAATTTCGATTAAGGTGTTTAAATGAGCATCTTATAGAATTTTCCATTCATATTCTCGCTTACATATCACAAATGCATGCAATGTCCTCCTCCATTCAGTCAGCAACCTATTTAAAATGTCTGCATTGCGATGTTAGCGCCCATCCAAAAACTGTGATATTAATTTCCTTTAGAACCAGTAGTATATAGGTAGTTTCAGCCTCTCCAAAAATGTTGGGACCTCTTTTTGACAGCAGAAGTCAGTGTGAACCATTACGTCAACGAACTAGAAGCTAGGGATATGTCGTAAAGTTTGACTGCCGTACGTGTTGTTAAGTTTGGCTGCCGTACGTGTCGCAAAATGCTGAGAAAACTCCCACAAGAACTTTATGGTGTGAATAAGGTGTATACATGCCAACAATGCAATTCAACAAGGCAAATGAAATCGGAATACTCCGCATGCCTCAATCAGATCACTGCTTACTCAGACTACCACCTTATTCTAATTAAAGTTATCAGAACATGCCGTTTACACAGCAGTGTCATATCCGGAGTATAGTCATAATCGTATTAATATTGGATTATTGCTTTCCATGTAAATTGTGCTCAATGATGTTCCGCAAGTTTAATCAACAAAAAAACAAACAAAAAAAAAAAAGAAGCTAATGTTACTGTACCTATAGTAAACATCCCAAATGTAAAAACAGAACAAAGAACAACTTACCTCTTTGCATGTGACAACCTTGTCTGGAGTTATTCAAAAACGAGTCTGTAGGTAAACACCTCTGCATATACATAGCCACACACAGCAACACTCCCACGCTCATTTTTTTTTCCCCCAAACATTGTAAAACGCACCATCACGCCCACCAACTCATGCGCTCAAACACCCAAACCATTATAATTAATAGACTTTCATGAAAGATAACATTCCATTGAAAATGCCACAGGTGTATCTTCCTGGTGGAATGGGAAAGCCTTGAAAGGATAAGAGAAACTTGGTAAAGTTACACAATCAAAATAAAATACATAACATCTGCCATCTAAAACGACAGGCCAATTTTTTTTTTTTGCACTGTGCAAGCTGCATGTAAATGCGTTGGGTACCAGACGGCGAGAGAAGCTGCCATATTCAATCAGCTTGAAGAAGGTGCCAACGTCACCTGGGGCGTTAGCCCTTTTGTATTAAAGGCAAAATGGTGAAAGGTCACGACAGTCAGGTTCGAACCCCCCGTTTCATTGACGAGGGTTAAATATATTTCCAGCAAAGATCAGTCATAATTCAAACAACTCGTATCTCTCAAAACACTCTTAATAATCAACAGATATACTGTGACCCTGTACACTCAAAAGACATACCTCAGTGGATGAGTCCTCAGTGGATGACGAAGTATTCATAGGATTTTGAGGGAAAAGAGGAATCTTTATAAGATTTACATAAAGGATAACAATGAGAATACTAAGGCTGAATACTGTAAAATGCGGGCTGTGGTCAAAAAAGAGCTGAGGAATGCTAGAAGACTGCATAAAAGAGAAATTGCAGAGGGGGCAAAAACTAAACCTAAGCGTTTCTTTCAGTACTGTAGCAGAAAAAGGAAAGTTAAAGAGCAGGTTAAGTGCATAAAGAATAAAAATGGATCGCTGCTATTTGATAACAAGGATATTATGGATGCCTTACAGTTACTTTGTTGAGAATTTTACCTCAGAGGGGGTCTTTATTTGGCCAGAGGGCATGTTAAATACTCAAGATTATTTAGCAGAAATTGAGGTTCGGGAAAAAGAAGTATTAGACAAGTTGCATAAACTAAAGGCAGATAAGGCGGTGGGTCCTGATGGCTTATATCCTAGAATGCTCAGGGGAGTTCGTGAGATCATCTTTAAGCCGCTATCCACCATCTTCAGGCGGTCTTTAGAAACTGGAGAAATACCAAATGATTGGAAACAGGGCATTATTATACCAATATATAAGAAAGGGGGCCGTACCGAGCCAGGAAATTACCGGCCAGTCAGTTTAACTTGCATTGCCTGCAAAATATTGGAATCTATCATAAAAGATGAGCGGGACTTACTTCTTGAACGTAACAGTATCTTGAGGGATATCCAACATGGTTTTCGTAAGGGAAGGTCATGACTGACAGACAGACTTTTTGAAGAGGCCACCAGGACTTATGACCAGAGCAAGGCTTATGACATCATATACTTGGATTTTCAGAAGCATTCGATACAGTACTGCATAAGAGACTAATTTTTTAAATTGAGCTCCATTGGAGTTACAAGAGGTATTCTTGAGTGGATTCAAAACTGGTTACAGGACAGAACACAGAGAGTGGTGGTCAGTGGTATCTCAGGATCAATGTTGAGGCCCCTGCTGTTCCTCATCTACATTAATAGTAATATTGAGAGCAGATTGGTTAAATTTGCAGATGATACTAAATTGGGGGGTTTGGCAAATAGTTTAGGGTCCACTAAAGTGATTCAGGATGATTTGGATAGAATCCAGAATAGGGCAGGAATGTGGCAAAGGAGATTTAATGTAGCAAAATGTAAAGTTGCACATGTAGGTAATAAAAACATTAGACAGGATTACTTCATGGGAGGTTTAAAACTGGAATGTGCTGTACACGAGAAAGATTTGGGAGTGATTGTTGACCAAACCCTCACAGGCTATAGCCATTGTGCCGTGGCAGTTAAAAAAGCCAATCGGATGCTGGGATACATTGCCAAAAGTATTGAGTACAAATCTAAGGAGGTGATGCTTCTTTTGTACAACACATTCGTCAGACCACATCTGGAGTATTGAGTGCAGTTCTGGGGACCGTACTTTAGCTCATCATTGCAGCGCGAATGTTATAGCTGTTTAATCAGCACTTTATTTAATGCTTGGGGGACTTCGAAGAAAAATGGACAATATTGTGAACTTTATTATGGAGAAAAGGCATGTTTTGTGTTTGGAGAGGTAACTGGCGACCAATGATGTTCAAATGCACTGATATTGATAAATTCATGCTAAACTCAACCAGAAAATCATTAGTTCATGCTGAATTTCATGCCCCAAAAGTTAATTTGTGTTAAATATATGATTAATGTATGATTAACAAAGTGAATTATGAAGGATTCCTTTGACCAAGTGTTGTGAGTAGAACTCGGGGTCACAAATGGAAGTTGACAAAAGGTAAATTTAGCACTGATATTCGGAAATATTTCTTCACCCAAAGAGTAATTTCAATGTGGAATAGTTTGCCGGACCATATTGTTGAGGCTGAGACCTTGGGGGTTTTCAAGAGCAGGCTTGACTTAAAGCTAGATACCATTGAGTCACTGAGTTTCTGAAGGGATATATTCACAATAGTATAAAGAAACTGGCGAGCGGAGTCGGGCTGAAAGGCCTGTTCTTGCCATTCATGTTATGTTATACTCAGCCCTCATGACATCACAGAGTGATCTGGGCAGAATACTTCCTGTTGGATTGGTCAATTCTACAGTGGCGATTCTATGGCAAGTTTCCAGGATTATGCGATGTTTGTACGCAAACACCACAGTGTAAAAAAAATAAATAAATAATGGCTAATCATTTCAGACAGCAGATGACATTATGTAACTTATTTGACAATGAAAGTTTACCATAGATTTTCTGATTCTTTAATTCAATTTATTGATTGGGCTTGACCGTAAAGCATACTGAAGTTTGGGAAATGACAAATGGCCACTATGGAGTTCCGCAGTTGCAGAAGTCAAAAGAAACAAATAAAATTCAGAATAGCTCATTCAGAGGAGTGTGCATTTAAAAAAAAAAGCTATGCGCACCAGCGTAATGAGCTTTTCTGAATGCACAAAAAATAGAGGAATTAATGCAAATGAATGGCACAGGAAATGAAAGGGTAAGAGTGCCACAACTTCAGGGACAATCAGTGGCAAATAAAATGAAAATGATTCTGTAATACAACAGAGAAAATGGTCTGGGTAAACTGTTGAGATGGCATGTTCTTAACCCAAGACAGCTTCTGCCAATACAGAAAATTACTGAATGTGTCAGGCAACCTGATTCAGTATGAAAGGATGTACATGTCACTAAGAATGACAAATTTAACACTGAAGAACAAATATAGTTTACAGGACCTGAGTTTAAAAAGATGAAAAAAAAAAAAATGTTCTGGTTGCAACTATGGAAGGCAAAAAATATCCTTTAATTCCATTTACTGTAGTGTAGCCAGGGTTATTCATTTCTTTTTTTAAGTCTATGAGAAACAGCCACGCAGTTTTTTTTTCAAATTATTTTTTATTTAGAATTTGGCAAGTCCAATCCCAACCTTACTTTGGGACAGATGAATATGTGACCCATGTCTAGCATGTTCATGCACTGACCTGGCCAACAGCTAGGAAGAATAAAGACTAAAAAATACTCCTTTGAAAAAGACACCTGCTCGCCAGTTGTTGCCTGCAGGTGCCAGGTGCCAGCTGCCAGCAGGTACAAATGGTCCACACGTAGAGCAAGGTAAAAGGAGACACATTCATATGCATGTGCAGAGAGAGCAAGACATGCATGAGTGCAGGACCACCAGCTGGAGAACATGTTCTATCCCTAAGCTTCACTAAGCAATTTTAAATTATTTATGCGCCATCAGTCGGGATAACATTCAGCTATGACAATTCAAGACTTGTGTGCTCAATGGCAAGTGCTGTTTTCACCAAGTGAGCTAACTAGCAATGTACTTCGTAAAGAAAAAATGAACCCAGGTCCTGAAGTTTTGGGAGGAATGCACAAAAAGCACTTGAACAGGTGTGGTGCTTGGCAAAATAAATAAATATTCCCATGGATCTCATTGATCAAATACAAAATAGAATTCTACAACCAATTCGGTTGGATACTTTTGGATGCGTTATCATTAGCATAAAAGAAATACTAAATGTCCAGGACAGGTATAATAGAGGGCAAAAACTATAATTAAGACCAATTCTCAAATCAACCCCAGCTACATGCTAAAGAAATCATTATAAATGGCCAGAATTCTCAAAATTGAAAATACCCATTTTCCCTAATCATCAAAATAGCAGTCAGTGACGTCTTACCTTGCGGGAGGATGGCCAATTGCTGAACGATGATCAAAAGTAAGGATGGATTCAGACAATGTTAATCATAATTCCCTTTTACTTAACATACAAAAATTGTGGACACGAAAGGTATGGTCCCGGGTATCAGCAGACTCATAGCGGCAAACAGGAAAACTTTCGATGCCGACAAAATTTGTGCACAAAGTCATTCTATAGGATGTGAAAAATTGCTAAATGGACACGTATAATCAAAGAATAAAAATTTCAAAAATTAAAAATAATCAAAAAAAAACTTTTAGAAACGGTCGTGATTTACTAGACAAGACATGATTTTTTAGCATTTGAGTTAATATTTTTCAAAATTGATGGAAATTAGCTGTGAAAAAGTTGGTTTATTGGCGTAAGGAAAGTCAGTTTTTCTGTGGAGTAGCATTACATTTGAGCAGTGCCACCAACTCAAGACCTGCCTGCCGTGGTAACATTCGTTAGCACAGCGGACAAGTCAGGCAACGACCGTAAACCCGTTAATTTCAGTCTGATATCGTCCCATGTTCTGACCAGAAAAGTTCTATAACAAAGTAGAATTTATTCACTGGACTTTGATTATATAAACAACTTATGGGCAAATGCACATGACACTTATTAATTTCCCACATCCTTTTTGATAAAAGCTTATTTGGGTATTCTTATTTAAGCCAAATATCATTTTAATTACTTTAATTTAAAAAACCTACTTGGGTTAAAGAGGTAGTTTTATCCTCACTATATCTCGTGTTTATATCTAAATAAAATTAACAAAGTGAAAGCAACAATCATCATCTGATAATAAAACTACAAATGGCAACTATCCCTGAAATCTCTCCAGTATTGTGAAGACAGATATACAAGATTTCTTTTTTTGCATTTCTTTTTTGTTCTAGGTAGCTGGTGAATTTCCTTGGTTGTAGACTTTGTGAATGCCTTTGGCACCATCAGATGTAGAAGCATGACCTTAACCACATTATGTATTGCTTCCACATAAAACCAAACCTATGGTATACCTATATCTGAGATTGTGCTCTTGTAGTCTTTCCGCCATTAACTTGATATTGTAGACACCACAATCACAAGTAGATAAAGTAGAAATTGCCACATTTACTCCATTCTAACAATCAATGTCATTAAAAGTAATATATTTGTCCAGTCTCAAGACTGAAGTAAAAGCAGGAGAGGGGTCACAGGTAAGTACTTGGAAAGTATAATAAAGTATATACATTGTACATGCACCATGATGATTCCACTCCTATAATGTACTACAAGAGAGATAATGTGGGTAATGAGGGGGTAGGAGATAATTAGGGTATAGGTACGCAGTAAACAAGATGCAGAGTTAAAAAATAAATAAATCTTCAAAATTAAAAAAAACTCATGCAGGTCTAGTTATGAAATTTGATGCAGTGCACACTTTTTTGGGTTAGATCTACAGATATATAAATTTCTATGAACAACAGTAACAAAAAAAAAAAAAAACATATCACAAAAAGGATGCTCTTACTTGCAGTCATATATACACAAACTGAGGATGAGCGCAGTTTCTAGTTATTTTACCTTCAAATTCAATTTAACTGTGCAGCAGGTGTCTTCGTCCTCTTCACCTCGTGCTTTGGGACTGGTATAAAAGCGTGCATCAAAAATAGACAACAAAAAAATATTTTTCTGCTTTCTTCGATCTTATATCGTGGCCAAAATTAGCGCGTGCATATAATCATAAAGCGTGTTAAACACGCCAAGATTAATAATATTTTCACATTGATAAACAGGAAAATCACTGTTTTCGTGATATACCTGGGAAGTACGATATTAAACAAGACTGTTGTTTTGAGCGAGAAGCGTCCAAATTGAAAAATTAAAATGTTCAATTGCAGAAAATGTTGAACTCACAGGAAAAAAAATAAAATAAAATAACTTCAGATCTGAATTCAGCAAACTCAAATTAGGTAAAAACAAGTGCTGGTATTAATGCAACAAAAACTTTGTTCCCCAGTGTAACTCACTGGCTCTACCAACTTTCTTTATTTCCAAAATTACAGGAGTATTAGCCATTTGGCAACCATTATTTGTAGACTATGAATAATTACTTCACTTAGTTAGCTCAGTCTTCATGCAACTATTTGTCAGAAAACTAGCAGCTCCAAACTGTCAGTAACTAGTGGCATTATGCTAGCTAGGTAGCCAACTGAGACTTTAGCCACTTCTTAAAAAAAAAAAAAAAAAAAATGGAGTTACCGAGTTAAATGGTCTTAAATCACTTTCCGTTGCAAGCGGAGATCTACTTCATTAAAACTTGCCGATCAGTGCGTACTGTGGTAGGAGGCGGCACTCTCTCCACCCCCTTACCCATCATCCTGTCTGTACCTGGCTATTCAACCAATCCAGTCCCTTTGTTATATTTCGAATGTCCCTCCACCCCCCCTCTGTTGATCATTCATTGGTTTTATCTGCCATTTGTCCTTTTGTATCCAATCAGTTCAATCTTTACTGTCAAAGGCAGCCTGCCTTGTTTAGTTTAAAGCTCTGGGCTCCATCTTGAGGGTCTCTTGCTTGCTGATACCAGACAGAGCCACAGATTTCAGCAGTTGGTTTTCATTGTCATGATTCACCATTTGTTCAAAATTGTAACAGTAAAATAAACTTGTTAAAAGACTATTCTCTCAGTTCTACGACAGTACCCAATAGTTAGAATATTCATATACAAGTGCAAGAATGGGCTTGTTCGCGTTAGAATTCCAACAATATGAAAACTGAGTCTGGTTAAGCTCTTCACAATTGCTGTAACTAACATACTTAGTTTGAATTGAGATCAGCGAGTTAGGAGAAATCAGGGCTTGCCAACCTGATTCGCCACAAGGGGCCCCTCATCGGGAGCTATTGGAGCACTGACCAGGGGTGGTCTATAATTTGTTTACGAGCGGTTTAAGGGGGTTTTTATTTGTCATTGCACACCATGCCAACTAGAGTGGCCATTGCAGACCCCTTTTTCCAAGTTTTTTCTTTGGGGAGCCCCAAAATTTGCTTGGTTTGCCTCTCCTGACTGTGCGCCTCTGAGGCTTTCAGACAATGAACAAAAAGGAATTGCGGATGCACATGACTGTTTTCTTTGCATTTTGTTCATATTTCAGCGCCCTTAAAACTGCCTCCACAGCATGCAGAAGATTTGCATATTTGCTTACTTTTCTGCTTTGATGCTCATTTCCAAAATGGTCAAGGCGTCAACACGAACCCTGTAGATGGATTGAGTTTTCTAACACAATGTTGCCTTGAACACCTGGTTACAAGCCAAAGCTGATAACGAAGCAGGCACAAAGCATCCCTTTAAACCAATTCTGAGTCCTGATCTGTTCCCAATCATTTCCACTCATTAACCCTTTAACGGGCATTGTTACCGCACGGTCAAGCTATGTTCGCAATCAAATTTCCATAATAAAACCTTGACAAAGTCCCTCTTTAGCAATTTTCCCTCATCCCCCTAGTTGACTAGTGTGTGTAATGCCAATTACATCCATTGAGTGTCTGTGTTGTAAAAAGACATCCTTGTCTGAAGGTATGGTGAAACCGGAAGTTCAGAGACGGCTATCACCACACATTTTCGCTACAGAAGACTGTGAAAATTGAAGAAAAAAAATCAACGTATTTTATGCTCCTGACATCGTATTGATTATGTTCTTGTTGAATGGCAGAAATGTGACTATAAAATGAAGCGCTGCGATACCCTGGAAAAAGTGTTTCACCGCTCGGTTGAGTTGCCTGTTCAGAGTAAACTGAAGCTGATGCTGACGAAGCGTATAAACACAGAGATAAAAAACGTAATCGTCAATTTCCTTGCTAGACTGCATTGTTTGCATTTTACCTCCAGATCGGCATATCTATAAAGCCATTTACTTTTTACATTATAAAATAATAATGAGATCTTTACATAAGAGAAATGATAAGCTAATGCTAATTACAAGATGGTTCTCATTTATTTTGCCAAAACCATCATAGCTGAGCCATGTTGAACTCAACTATGCATGGAATAGTCATAGTTACCGCTATCTAGAAAAGTAGCTAACTATAAATATAAAATTTTACAATGGCAATATGAGGCTTTAATTGAAGGGATGGTCATTGTAGCACAGTAAACATGAATCTCAGTCTCTTGTTTTCTATGTCAGTTTGAATTGAAGGGATGCATACAGATAATGTATTTGCTTTAGTAACTTGATGTCTTTCTTATCTATTGCATCATCCTGCCTAGGTTTATGCCACAGCTGCCTTAAATGAACAGTGTTGGTAATTACCAAAGTAATTTTTATTATTCTGTAATGGTGAATCCACCAGTATGCCAAGCCGAAATAGTATTTTTAATGCAAGAATATAATTTTTGTTGCTATCCATGAATTTTCGAATTTAGTTTTACAAAAAAGCTGAAATAAAAATAGTGAAGCACATTATTTATTGCTAAATGTTGCTAAATGTAGAGTCAGGAACACAATTTTACCAAAAAAATTTTTTTTGAAAATGTATTTCTTAGTGTGCCTGTTAAAGGGTTAACATATTTTCCAAGTACAAGAATAATCCATTGAAAATTTGACACAGCTAATTAATGCAACTCAAATGCGTTGAAATAATAAGCTAAATTCAATTCCGATATGCACTCACTGAATAAAGTTTATTAAAAAAAAAAAAAAAAAAACAATACATTCTGGAATTTCAGTATAAGCTTTTCAGCACAATCCGCAATGCACGCAATCCAACCTGTGCTTCATGGATGTCTGAATTAAATAAAAATTAACAAACATTTAAAAGACCTTCACTAAATTTTCTGAGGAACAGTGATTGAAATGCACCAATTGCTTGTCAAAATTAAGCATTACATTTCTGATCTTGGCTTTAACATGGCCAGTGAATGAAGTGGGAGGCAGGTCAACCCTACATTCACAAAGGCATTCAACCATAGATGTGTAGTACAAGTTTACTTTCTGGGTTTTCTGCCGGAAATGATTTCATTAGCAAAATTTTTAGAAGTATAGAGCATACAAGAAGATCAATGAAACTATGAAACTTGTGTTGCACCGCAAGAGTAAAATGAGAGTTTTTCAGCATATGTTTCCATATAGACTAGTCATTTTGAAAACAGGAGCGCCATCAACCTCAACAAGACTGAATAACATACATTGGGTTCATTCAATGTTCACGTGGAGGCATTGGTATGTAATCAGCATTTTGTAAGAAACTGAAGACAATATGGGGTGAGGAACTGACACAGAAATAATTTTGGGGGTGAAGTACTCCTTTTGGTTGATTAGCACACAACAATGACACCGACTCAGCTAAGAATTATCTAAAGTTTTTGACCTGATCAATCAGTTTTCACGATCGGCAACTACAAAAAAAAAAAAATTTATCATGATCTTCCAATTGTGTATTTTTATGAAACAACGGCTGATTGTAGAGCCATCATTTTTGGCGATTTTCCCTTCCTCCAGAAAACCTTTTACACAGTGGATTCGCGTTTCTTATTAACATAAGAAGGGTTGACAGAGAAGTAGATACACTATTGATTCTGGAGTTCCACCGTCAACGGCTCAAAAGGGCAAGCATTACAGGTCCATGACTGATTTCCTGGGAACAGTTTGCAGCTGGTGCAAACTTATCAAATGAAACTAAAAAGAATGTGTCAGGAATTCAAATAATTGTGAAAGGGAATTTCTGCTTAAAAATAGATCTGCCCACTTATTATTGGACGTTACATCAGATTTACCATTGTGATTACTTTCTGGAAATACAGCAGCATATGTAGTTCTCTACAACTTTTCGGTGGGTCTTCAGCCTTTGTCGTCAAAGACGAAATGAAAAGGGAAAGAAAAGCAGGTCAGGTCATTGAGAAAAACCAATGCAAGCACAGAACACATGTACGCATTCAACAATAGATCCAGATTGAAATCTGAGTACACCAAATGATGAAAATCTTGATTTACTCAACCAAAACAGTGGGGGGAAAAAGTAAATAAAATAAATATGTAGCAAAACAAATTAAGACATTTTCATATCTTGTGAAAATGAAATGTGACCAATATCTATCCTCAGCATTGACCACAACAAGTCATGGGTGCTCATGATTCAACTGACGAAGTCAAGTTCTCATTTTGAGGCCAGGATCTAGTAGGGGACAGTGTGAAACAAAGTTGCTGCTAATGAGAAAATCTGGGGATGAGTTCCTCACAGTTTTGGAAAATGAACTTGGTATGGCCAGAACTATGGATAAACCAGCAAGGCACACCGTCCCTTAGATGTCATTACTTTACGCCGAGAATGACAACTAGGTTGAGGGCTCCCAACTCTGAAGATCTAGTAACGTTACACGCAGTACCTTAATCTGGCCAGGCCTTGCAAGGTTGAAAGAGGCCTATAACATGACACCATGAATAAAAATAATTTGGGCCGTCATGAAGATTTGCAAAGATATGCCTACAGCAAGGGTAGGAAAACCCAATCCTAGGAAGCCATGGCCCTGCATGTTTAACACACTGGACTGAAACAACTGCTTCGTTATCAAGCTGTTGAGAAGGTGCAATCATTTGAATGAGGTGTTTAGGAGTTCCCTACCCATAATCCACAGCATGAGAAAAATAAAATGATGGCACCCACTGGCTTATTAAGCGGTATTAAGTATAAACACACAAGCTTCATATCGACCAACTATTAAAAGCCACACTTTTAATTGGACAGATATAAATTCCCAAATGTATATCTTGGTATGGGATTAATCATAATATTCTGCATTTCAAGTTTGGTGCCTGTACATTTTGCCTTTCAAAATTTACAAGAACCCACAAGAACTTGAAAGGAATAATTTTATAAAATTACCATATTTTACTGCAGATGTAGAAACTAGGGTTTTTACAAAGCTTAATTACACAGTTTTATACCAGTAGGAAAACACAAGAATAAACTATGGCAAAATCACTCATTTACGACTCATGTAGTAATTATTTGGGATGTGAACAACATTTGCACGAAACAGTATTTTCATCTAGCTTTACAAGATCATTCCAAACGACGCTCATAGAAGACAGAGCCATTTTCTTGATTGAAAAAAACTAAAGTGATTGACAACAAGCTTCGCCCTCCTCTTAGATGATGCATTCAAAGTAATAGCCGAAAGGTAATATATGCATCCCGTAAATGATGAAAAATTGGCATGATAACACCCATTAGATAAAGGCTTGGTATTACAAGTGTAATACAGCTTTCTCACATTGTGATTGGTCAGATTCCCTCCATTGGCAAACACGGCAACTTTACCCATGCTCCCGCTGATAACCATTAACCCGTAGACATTCGGTCTCGACTGAACTGCACCATTCAGAAGTCGGTCTAAATGCTACCTCCAAAATTCGGTCTCGACCCTGGGTTGAGTCAAAACGAATGCATTGATATTCTGCAATTTCTCTATACCTGTGGCTCGCAAAGCCTTTGTTTGCTTCTCTAAGGATAGACGGCACGCAGCGCAAACATTTAGTACCAAACACGAATGGTGTTCCAATAGAAATCTGCCGCGCAATTTTCGCTTGAAAAGTGCCGATTTTTGTGAATTCAGGATGAATGCGGACCAAGTACTTGACAAATTATTTGCGATGAGGACTCATGGGATGAAGATTTCGGCTCTGACCAGAGTGACAATGAAAATAACAATGATTCTGGCGATCAGTCACGATAATGTTAAGCGCAATAAAAGTAACTGCCTCTACGGGGCAGACAGACAAGCTTGATTGCCTTTTCTTTGCCACGTAACTTTATTCTAGTGTTGAAATAACATCAGAGGCCATTTGAATTGCTTCCGGGAAGAAAAGTGCAATTTGAAGTCTGCTAATTACCAGCCAGGTTGGACAGCCTCCATCGCCTTGGAATCATTAGCTTACCTTAAATAATTTCCCGTGTACTTTGCCTAACTTGCAATCCAGCCACTTATTCAGACCACTGACCAATCAAAAACAAAATCTGGCCAAAAATGATTAAGAAGAGAGAATGTGAAGCAGACAGACCTAACCAGGCTGCCATGTTCGATCGAAAGAATGTCAGTAATCTGGATAAATAGCAAACCTCTGAATTCTGCTTCTCGTGGTGAAACTTCAATGTATTTTAAAAAAGATTTCTTAAAAATAAAATCATGTTAAGATGGCCCTGGTTTTAAGCGTTTAAAAATATACGCCAAGTGGAAAACATTGGATGAAGCAAATCGAACGTGAATTTTTTTTTCGTATTGCAAGCAATGGACAAATGCACCGAAGACTAGGCAAGCACGTTCAGGCAAATCTGTGCTGCAAACTTTTAGCATTTTTTATTCAATAATTGAAATTGATTCATTTGAAGTAAAGTTTTTCATAGCTCTTGATTTTAGTTACTTTTGAGTGTCTAAATAACCTACAGTGAAGGTGGAAACATTTTGTTTTAGCGTATCGAACGTGACATGTAAATTATCGCATTCGCACACAATGGCCAAATGTAATAATCTAGCAAACACATTCAGGCAAATAGCGTGCTGAACCAAGCAAGGTTAAGGTCTTCAAAATCATCATCCTCCACTCGAAAATTGCTTTCACCCCCTTACCATTGGCTTTGCTCAATTTGCTCAATTAACAATTTAAACTGGTTGGCAGTCTAATTTAGTTCAATATAATTTTTGTTTGTTGCATTTTGAAATTTAAATGGCCATGAAACATGACAGAGTTGCCTGAATGCGTTTGCTACATTATTTCTAGTTTCACATTTGGCCTCTGTGTGCAAATTCATTAATAATTTACATGTCACGTATGATGCGCTTAAAAAAAATGTTTTCCACCTTCACTGTAGGCTATTTAGATGGTTAAAAATAACCAAAATCAAGAGCTATGAATTACTTTCTCAGATTAGTCCAGTTCAATTATTATAACCTCTTCCTAATCATTATAGACCACATTTTGGTTCTGATGAGTCAGCTGGCTGAATAAATGGCTTAATTGCAAGTTAGGCAAAGTACACTGGAATTGATTTAAGGAAGGCTAATTATGCCAAGGTGAAGGAAGTTGTCCAACCTCAATTTTCTTCCCGAACACATTTCAAATGACCTCATGATGTTTGCTCCACACGACATTAGTAAGAGAAAAGCTAATTAGCAGGCTTGCCTGACTGCCCCATAATGGCAGTTACTTTTATTTCACTTACAATTATCACGATAGATTTACTGCCCAACTCTAGTGGGCTCTGTTGCATTTTGTACACATTCTCATTCTTTTTACCCCAAAATGGTGGGTAGCATACCAACATAATTGGTACCCTCTAATACTATGGACAATTCCCTACAAACTTTTCAATTACTGTAAGATGATTGGACGTATGGTTTCAGAGCTACAGGGCTTCAAAAATGAGGTGCATAAAATCACGGAATTACTTAAAACATCCTTGAATTCTTAAGGTACCACTACGTAAAACATGCTTGAATTCTTAAGGTACCACTATGTAAAACATGCTTGAATGCCAAATGGTTAACCATCTAGTGTTAATTTCTAGTTTGTGGTTTATTCAAGTCAATGGGATGAATAATTCACAAGCTAGTACTCGAGCGCTTTTTGCTATAAAAGTAATAAGTTAAATAAGCAACTTATAGAACCTTGAACTTATTAATTTACTGGCGAAAAGCGTTAGCATGCTAGATAGCCAATTATTCATCCTATAGACTTGAATAGACCGCCAATTAAAATTTTCCAAATAAGACAACTCAGATATTTATGGGATAAATAGGATCTTGAATGAGTGTGCCTGAGATATCAAATTTATGAAACTTGGGTGGTAATTTTGTTAATTCCTCCCTGAAGGCTCAGAATAAATGAAAATTACTACTCAAGTCATAAATTTGATATCTTGGGCTCACTCATTCAAGATCATCTATACATAACACTATATATATATATATATATATATATATATATATATATATATATATATATATATATATATATATATATATATATATATATATATATATATATATATATATATTCGACGATGGGGCTTGAGAAAAACAAAAACACGATTTTCAATGATCGATTGCATCCAATATTTGACACATTGTACACATCCCTAATAATTGTCCATACACTAATACCCAAATAATATACAGTTTCCCACAATGCAAGCACTGTCACTGGATGCCTGCTTTGGAATAGTTTTTTTATGTAACCCATATTTGGTCATTGGATGAGAGCCCTATGTCGCTCACAATTCTCACTGTACACTGGGAGAACTTTAATTATGGCCTGCAGAATGCAGTGTTTCAGGTGAAACAGTTCAGAGGGTCACCAACAGCACCTCAATTGCAGCCAGCATTGAGGAGATAATAAATAACTAAAATGATGCGGTTATAACTTGGTTCACTGTTGTCGCGGAGGCATCATGGCCCAACTTGATTAGACCTGTTCAAAAGCAGCACTGTTGTTGGTACCTTTCATAGGATTTTTCAGTTCATTAACTGGACAGAGTCCTCTGGAAGAGGCACAGACCCCCGACCCGGTCCCATGACTGGAACGGTGGAAAGATGATGATGATGATGATTAACATCAGGGCTCGAAATTGCGACCGTTTTGGTCGCATATGCAACCAAAATTCACAGTGAATTAACCTTTGAATTAAAATAGTCGCACCTGTGCAACTGCTTTTCCCCCCAATGAAACACCTCTTTTCGGGTACATTTGGAAGTCAGAAGGCATGCCAACCGCTGCTGCAGCTTAAAAAGAGATGGGCGTTTGTCTTGGAGCAGTCAGTGCATGAATCCACTGGACATGCCGCAGCCGGGCGCACCGGTATAAGAATGGAGCGCACCCGATGTGTTCCCTTGAGCTGACAGTGACAATTCTAACCAATTAAAGGTGAGCTTGATGTCCTAAACCTCAGTACTGATTTATGGTTAATATTAGCCGTCAATCAAAGAGCTACGGAAGATGTTTTTTTTGGGTGCCATTACCGTTCAAAAAAGTCGAGTCGGGAACAAAAGTTACTGAAACAGAGAATCATAATGGTGATTTGGATGAGCCGGCGGTGAAATCAGTTTATTATTTTCGCGAACGAAATTTTGAGTGGCTGAGGAAATAAGAAGGTGAAGTGCACTGTGTTCATCGTAAAGATAATGGCCCGGATCTCGCAGGTAACAGCGCATTATCTACAGAGTCTAAACACTTTAAAGTGAAAGTCCTTCCATACATGGAGAAGGAAAGAAACACAAAAAATACTGTGACAAATATGCGTCAACGAGTAGGTCCGGTGTCCTGTTAATATTTGCAACCTCTCAAAATATGCTGCCTCGCGGTTCTGCGCTTGCGCAAAGCAAAAATCTTCATCTCGTTTTCTTCATTCATATCTTCAGTAGTCTCTGCAAAAATCATAAAAATACATTTTTTTTCAGCGAATCTTTAGACCAGTAAACGTTTATATATCTGCATGTACACGCAATGTTTTCCTGAGAATGCAGAAATTAGATGACAATGGCGTGTGGCATACTATATCTTAAAACAAACGTATCCAACTCATTATAATATCTGCTTGTGTTATAATAAGCTAAATAGCAAAGTTACCTCTGCGAACTGATTCATGTTGCAATAGAGGCGACAACAAGGACTTCACGACTTTACGTCCGATCTGCATTTAACCCGCACACAATTGAAGATTTGATTCGGATCAGTGAGGAGGGTCCTCTGGACATATTTGATGCCTCACAGGCAGTGAAGAGATGGATAGAAGGGCAGAGAGCAAGGAGACCCAATTTTAAATCCTGGCCTCCAGATATGGCATTAAGCCAATGCAGTGGAAACCTTTGTTAATCAATGAACTCAGGACTTTCACACTGTTTAATAACTGCCATTTGTTGGAAACAGGTGTATTGTTAATGTGGAGTGTTGTATTGTAGTTTTTTAAACATTAAAAATATATATATTGGTGCTTCATAGATTTCGGTCTGCGGGCTCCCAAATTTACTCCAAGGCAAAAAAAGTTAATTTTGAGCCCTGAACATCATTCGAAATATTCCATTTCAACCATATGAAAGAGTTGCATTCCTACACCAGTTTGTGTCATGTGAACTTGCTGTTAAATAAATGAGGAATACAATTTTTGTATATTTTTGCTCTTTTAAATAAGGAGTGCTGTGTGATTTACTACAGCCTCAGGTAACCTTACACATAATACCAACAGCATCAATAATCAATGAGAATGGTAATAGTATTCAAGAAATAATAGCTCTGGTATTACTTCAGTAACCATTAACTGGGAAATATTAGAATTCAGGTATCTGAATTGGAACTTGGCTGATCAAGAGTGGCTGCAAGAGAGCGATTGGGCTGACAAATTTTAACAGGCTTAACCCCCAATACCTATAGCGAGGCCGCGCCAATTGTTAACTCACCCATGCAGACCTCCAGCCATAGCCAGTAATGGTGGGGCTCACTCAAAAACATGACCACAGGGCTTCAGGGATCATAGATTCTTTTCTCAAAATAATATGGATCATTACGGCTCACTGGGGATACACATTATTGTAAAAAGCACTTTCCGTCCCCCATTTTTCCTTAAAAATATCATTGCGTCCTTGCTACTGTAGACTGCAACGAGAGACTACCTTTTAGAGATATTTCAACTCTAATGTCCGAGCCAATCCCCCTGATAATTCATAATAGCAGTTAAATTCAGCCCTAATTTACTACGACGTTAAAATACAGAGTTGTTAAAAAGTATTTCCCCCATCCTGACTTCTTCCATTTATGCATATTTGTCACAGTGAAATTTTTAAGATCGAACAAGTTTTCATAGTGGACAAAAATAATCCAAGTATACAAAAAGTGCAGTTTTTAAATGATGATTTCATTTAATTGAGTAAAGCTATCCCACCTCACCAGGCCATGTGTGAAAAATTATTTGATCCTTAAACAATCTCAATGGATAATTGGGTTCATTTTCACTCGGCACAACCAGGCATGATTTCTGCCAGCTGTTTTGAATCTAGAAATCACTTAAATAGAACCTGTCCGGCAATGTCATGTAGGCAAAAAGCAGCACTTGATGCTGCAAACAAAAGAAATCGGATGAGAAAAAAAATTGTTGACATCTATCAGTCTGGAAAGGGTTACAAAGCCAGCGATGAGACTTTGGAACTCCAGCAAATCAGGTTGAGGCCCGTTATCAACAAATGGAGAAAACGTGGAACAGTGGTGAACCATCCCAGGAGCGGCCACCCAAGAAAAATTTCTCCAAAATGTATCGAGGACTCATCCAGGAGGTGACAAAAGAAACCTCAGTAACATCTACTGAACTGCAGGCCTCACTTGCCTCAGTTAGAGTCAGTGTTTACAATTCCACAATACTGGGTAAAAATGACATCTGAGGGAGAGCTGTCAGGCAAAACCCACTGCTGAGCAAGAACAATACCGAGTTATCACAGTCATTTCATCGGCAATGTTGCTGCCAAGGGTGACACAACCAGTTATTAGGTTGAGGGGGCCAATTATTTTTGCACATGGGAGACTAACATTTTGAATAATTTGTTTCCTTCAATAAATGGTCTTTTAAAAGCTTCATTTTGCGTTTACTCATGTCATATTTGTCTCGCATTATAATAATTCGGATGATCTCAAACATTTACAAGACAAATAAGCAAAAAAGGGAAGGAGCAAAGACTTTCTCTGCAGTGATGTACTTGTGTGGACAGAGCAAGTAATTAACATTTGATTATATGAATAATTGTGCATATTAGTGGCCACCTGTTCAAATTAATGAACAGAACTATGATAAAAGCAATAAATACATATATTCCCATTTCAGTAACAAACAACTACTGACTAGGACTAACAGAAAACCAATGAGCAGGGTGCTTCTGATATTCCAGCTCAAAATATACAGCTTCCCCCAGCACCAAACAGTAGTTGTAAGCACCTGGAATTCAGGGATTTAGGGCATCAGTAAGAATCACAAAATCTGCTTTCTAATAAAATGACCGTCATAGGAAAAATCTTGTAACATTCCCAAGAAGAAAGACTTTCACAGTCCGTTCATAGACATAGCCCTGGTGATGCTGCCACCTGCAAGTTGTCAACAATCTCATGTGTGAAGTAGAAGCTCGTGTCTTCTTGTTTACATAGCTCAGAGTGACTGAACCTCTAGGTCCAGATGTTGGGACAGTCAGTACATGGCATGACAGCACCCTTTGCACAATCTTTGCAGAGAAACTATTATTGCTCTTTTTAAATTGCAGCAGTGATCAACTCCATCGTCTGAGACATTTAGATCAGGGTGCAACCAGACAAACATTTGAGTGAAGCAGAACAGAGTGCAACTTTCAGTTGTACTGCAAGCATACACAGTTTTATGGAGCGTTATAAACAAATGTAGGGCGACATTCTGGAAGTACCACGGATCCTGCCATCTGGACCGAAATGAAAAACAGCTTTTGCAATTAGTATGACAAATTGTTATAAGAGGCAAAACGGCCAACGGGCATATTGTTGTCGAGATAAAATTTCACTTTAACGTGTTTGTAGACTTTAAGTCAGCTCAGACATGCCAAGTTAAGTATGCTTCCCCATGCTGCTGTGGGAGGGCAAATACTTAAGCCAAGCTTTGCTAATGCAGAAAATGGGAATTCACAGCAGCATAGAAGCACAGCACTCCAGCATGAACAATTAAGGCAGATTGTTACTCCATGACAACAGGGCTGGTTCCAAGTTCCATTACTGAATAGCTACAATCAGCAATAGGCACAGTGGCTTCAGCTGCAGATTCCAATAACTTGGTTGAGCCACTCTGAGAAATTAGCCATCCTGAGCAAATGATAAGCCTTATTATGGCAACTTTTCCAAGTCAATTCCTAAAATGAGGCCACTGCCATTTCGGTAAACCTACTCAGAATTGTGAATACCTCCATATTCGTTTTTTTTTTAATTCAAGGATTAATAAAATATCTGCATTTGCACAGTACAAATTTCAAAAAGTGCCCTTCTGATAGCAAACCAGTCCTTCACAGTCTCACGTAGAGAGACCATGTGAAGAATACTAGGCGCTTGCCCCCTGGTGATAAAGCACTTCAGTGGCTCCACGTGCACCACTAGTCCCCTCAGTCAGACAGTGAACAGTAAGAAAGCGTCTGGGCTGTACTCACGCTATCCATGTAGCTGGGCTTGAACCCGTCGGCCTGACGTCTCATCTCCTCCTGCTCCCGATATCGCATTACCTCCTCCTCCCTCCTCCTCCTCTCCTCCTCATGCCTGTGGAGACACCAGCTAGGTGAGAAAGCAAACATGACAACCACTGAATACCAGAATAATAGCAATTAAAGGGGGCCTGTGATGCTTTCCCATATTTTGTGTCTTGAATATAGTGTTACAATAAAAGATTTTCATATTAATTGTGGCCAAAGTTTCAATAATGGAGACTAACGTACGATGATATGCATACATCTCTGCCATCAAACACCTCCTCCAGCATTCCTACAACTCTGGGGCCTTATTTATAAAAATTTGCTTGGATTTCATGCCTTAATAATACGTACGCACAAAACAAAATTTGATATTTTATGGAAAATAACCTAATTTATAAACATATGGATAAAATAATCATTCTCTTGAAACAGGAGCTCTTCCTACAACACTTAAAGAAGCAAACATTAGCTTGATTCTTAAAAAGGATAAACCGCGGGATGAATGTTCGTCCTATCGGCCCATTAGCCTGTTGAACACAGACTTCAAGATCCTATCTAAAATTTTAGCTTTAAGGCTGGAAAAAATCCTTCCACATATTATTAATAATGACCAAACAGGGTTTATTACTGAGAGGAACTCATGTAATAATGTTAGAAGACTACTTAATATTATTCAACAGTGTCAACAAAACCATCTGAAGGGTATGGTCGTGTCGTTGGATGCAGAAAAGGTGTTCGATCGCATACAATGGGATTTTCTGTTTTTTACCCTCAAAGAATTTGGTTTAGGTGGAAATTTTATAGACTGGGTCAGATTGTTATACCATAATCCAATGGCAGCCGTTACCACAAATGGCAAATGTTCCCCATACTTTGCACTGGGAAGGGGCACCCGAAAAGGATGCCCCCTGTCACCACTGTTGTTTGCGATTGCAATCGAGCCGCTAGCGGAAACTATTAGAACTCATCCAAATATTCATGGCATATCAATTAATCAAAAGCAGCATAGAATTTTGTTGTATGCAGATGACGTCTTATTGTTTATTACAAGACCAGAAATATCTGTTGCTTCAGTTCTTAATGTTATAAGTCAATTTAGTGAATTCTCTGGATACAGAATAAATTTTAATAAGTCAGAGGCAATGCCACTGAGCCAAGTACATCATACTTTACCTCATGGGCTGTCACCCTTCAGATGGGCTACACAAGGCTTTGTCTATCTGGGTATCTTTGTTACTCCTCTGCTTAAAAACATGTACAAAAGCAACTTCCAACCTTTGCTTAAACGCATTCATGATGACTTGGAGAGATGGGCCTCTTTGCCACTCTCTATGCTAGGAAGAGTCTCTCTGATCAAGATGAATATCTTGCCCAGACTACTTTATAAATTTCAAATGATTCCAATCCTATTAAGTAATAATACTATTAAGACAATAAATAATTGGTTCCGAACATTTATTGGGAATCATAAGAGACCTCGACTTCAATTTGTAAAGTTGCAATCACCATTACATCAGGGGGGATGGCAGTACCTAACATTAAATTATACCAGTTGGCTTCCCAATTTCGGTATTTGGTAGATTGGATAAGGAGTGATCCGGACTCCGTCTGGTTAGATATCAAAGCATTCAATCTGGGCAAGCCGCTAGCACTGGCTAGTCTCCCTTTCATTCTGAATCGGAAAGATTCAGGGGTTTCAGATGGTAATTTAATCGTCAAATTTACTCTAAAGACTTGGGATCTGATTAGAAAGTGGGAAAAGAGATCCAAGGTGCTTTCACCAATTACCCCAATTCTAAGAAATAGAGATTTTCCTTCTGGGATGACAGATAATGGGTTTTCTCTATGGGAAAATGCGGGTATTAAAACTTTGAAGGACCTATTTGAAGGTGACAAAATGGTGTCATTTGACCAGCTGAGATTGAAATATAATCTACCTCGAGCACACTTTTTTGGGTTTCTGCAAGTGAGAAGCTTTATTCAGAATCGGACTGGGCGTACATTTAATTTGGAAATGTCACCAATTGAACATTTACTTAATAAATTATGTAGTACTAGGTTCATAGTAAGACGCTGTTATGAGGCCCTTTGTGAATCCAGTAAAGCAAATGATTCAGTCCTGCAAATGTGGGCCCAAGATCTTGGAGAGGAGATAGATGAAGCTACAGGGATCGGTATATGGGAGTGTGCTAGTAAAATCTCTATATGTAATAGAGCAAAGGAACTGCAATTTAGGATGCTACATCGTCTTCAGATATCACCTCAACTTTTACATAAAATGGACCCGACGAAGTCAGATATGTGTGTTAAGTGCAGTAAGGAGATTGGTAGTTATATACACACTATATGGAGCTGCGCCCATATTCAGGAGTTCTGGGTAAAAATAGTTTCAAAACTGAATCTAGTCTTCAAAAAAGACATGAGTCTGGACCCCTGCCTACCTCTAGGAATGCCACACCCACAAGTCAAGGGGACTTATAGACAAAAACTGCTGTATATATTATATTATATTATTATATATATTAACATACGCTGCACGTAAAAGAATATTGTTAAAATGGATTTCAAATAAACCGCCAACACTCTCAGACTGGCATAAGATCATATTCAATCTTCTGCCCATGGAATACCTGACATACTGGGCCAAAGGTAAAATTGGTGCCTTTTATGATATATGGACTCCATTCTTTGATTATGTGGGACCTAGGATATCTAGTACATTTTGGAAGACATTCCCTAAACCACAGAATAATAACTGAATTTATTTAGGGAGCCTTGGTTGTCTGTAATTTTTGCTTTTCCTTTCTTTCTCTCTCCTTTTATGTGCATGCATGCATGTATATATATATATACATATATATATATATATATGTATATACATATATATATATATATATATGTGTGTGTGTGTGTATATGCATCTACGTGTATATGTATGTATATTATTTTCATTTTTATCTTCTAAATACCGCTTGTAAAACCAGGCTGTGCTGTGGGATTTGTTTTGGAGATTGGTTGGGGCGGTTCATAAATGGGGGAAAAAGTGAAGGCAAGTGTAATATGTGATATTTGAAGGTTCAAAATATTAATAAAGATATGTTTCCAAAAAAAAACATGGATAAAATAAACCGCATGGCATTTTCATTTATCAAATCAGGATGGACTTGGAATTTATTGACATTGTGCACAATCTTAATTTCCCTTTTTTTAATGTCAAGTTTGTTTTCATAAAATCAAAAATCTGCAAAGGAAGTGATGTACGTCTCTTTTTGTGCATACGCACCGTTGATAAATGAGGTCCCTGAACATTCTGTTTCCCACAGTCTTTGTATCTTCTCAGTTCTCAGTATGACATCACAGCGTCACCTCAGTCCTTCCCATAGATATATATATTTAGAACACTAGATTGCTGATGTCGTCATATTTACATTATCCAAAGTGAAGCACCCGGCCGCCATATTGATACACCCAACTTCTTCATAAAAATGAATGGTTTCCTATGAGGCCAATTTGAAATGAGTCGATACAAGCGAGAGAATGCAGAGATGTGCGGCTGCCTTTTGCAGCAATATTTATTAGAAGAGCTGTAATAAAAAGTTTCATACGTAAGTTAACGTATATATATGCAAAGTTGTCACTTTAATAGAAAAAAAATCGGGTTCCTGTGCTAGCTAGATAATTAGCAGTCTCTTTGACTTGAACAGACCGCTGACTGAAAGCGAATGCTAGCGATTGATTACGGTCACCAGCGAGCCACCTTGGCTCCTTTACTGTCGCGGCCACCTTGTTAATTTTATTTACTTCTAAAAAGCTAGCTAGCTACTTGTAATTGACATTCAATGACAGTAATTCTTACCCGCATAATATTTGAAACAGTGGACAAGTCGCTTTGTCTGTTTTATACAGAGCTCCAAAAGACAAGGAGGGGAGAAAGGCTTCACTAATGCTTCCTTTTATCAACGTTGGCATTAGCCATATGATTCAATATAAACAATTCGGTTGATAATAATAATAATAATAATGCATCAATTTTATATAGCGCTTTTCTGGACACTCAAAGACGCTTTACAATGGAGGCATTATTCACTCACTCACACATTCACGCTCTGATGGTGGTAAACTACGTTTTTATAGCCACGGACGGAAGCGTGGCTGCCAGTATGCGCCTACGGCCCCTCCGACCACCACCAAACATTTCCAACAGAGCCATACAGGAGGGAGGGTTCCTATATTGCATGTTTTTGTGGGTGGGGGAAACCGGAGTACCCGGAGGAAACCCACGCGAACACGGGGAGAACATGCAAACTCCACACAGAAAAGCCCAAGGTCGGATTCAAACCCACAACCTTTCTTGTAACGGTGTTACCTTCCAAGCAATTGTCTACTCAGGTAAAAGCCTCGGTCGTGTTAACGTCACTTCTCTGCTGCACTTTGATGTTGACGCCGAGTCACATTTCGATCTTCCCTTTATAAAGTGTGCCGCTTTCCACCCTCTGAAAAGCACATGTTTATGGAGACAAAATGTTGCTCTGCACAGCGATACCAAAATAACACCGACTCGCACGCAAGTTTTTTTGAAAATGTAATTTTAAAGTCGGAGAAAATGAATGGGAGTCTATGAGCGAATTTTACTTCCAGGTGTATAGGCTCTTAGAACAGATGTTTCACTTGAGTGTACCCTATCAGCAATCTAGTGTTCTATATATATCTATGATCCCTCCCACACATTATGTCGTGGATAGAGATTGGCTGAGGGCTGGGGATTGAGTTACACTATAAATGTAGGCGCTAGCTAGCGAGAGTAAATGCTTGCCAGCTGCTGCATGCCTATCTTTTTGTGAAAAAACTGGTGACAATGACAGGCTACCGCTAATCCACTTCCATGGCTTGTCCCCATCACTCAAAGCACAAGTCGCTCTCATTAAGCTGTCACTGTGGCTCACCGTTAGCATCCTTAACATCCTTCAGATATCACCGGTATTGAAGAACTATATCGTACCATCTACTGTCAAGTATAGGGAATGCATTTAGCCTATTTTACCCAGATTCATCAGAAACTGAAATAAAAGGTATTCCCGCTCCCAGTCGCTGTGACAGTGTCTCGTATGTTTAATTTCCATTACTTGGCACATGTGGTGCTGCTAAAATACGAAAAAAGGCTAAAAATCCAAATAATGCACAAAGAGGAATAGGGTCAGATCGGTATTTTGCAATATTATTTTTGAACAGTGGTCTAAAATCATCAGGGTTGGCAGTTTTTATGGAGGGTCAGTCCAGTTACCGGAAGCACATACTTTTTTGTTATGCCTTAGCGTGCACACATTACCTTTCGACAATCATTGTGTTGTGTATTAGCAAGCCAAAATCTGAATCTAACGTGTACTTTGATTCCCTAGAAACCACTGGTAGTTTAGCCAGACTCCATGGATGGGACACATCAATAGGAACAGATAAAATGCCTGACCACTTTTATGGAATTCAGTCGTGACAGAGCAGGGTGGCAAGAGCTCATTTTCAGAGGGGACGCCCATTCAGAACCCGTTTCCAGATGGTCATGATTGACAGGAAACAAATGGCCAAGATATCACTGATATTTATGTTTCTTTTTGCAGGAAAGTTTATAAACCTCCAATGAGGAGAATACTATACAATTAGAATACTATAAGAACACTAAAATACTAGAATATTATAACCTGAAAAAAATGCAACAACTACTATTTAACTCAAACTTGCGGCACACTTATCCTGAGAGGACTAGTAAGACGTTTGCTGCATACAGTACCTCATTTCTATCTGTTTGCGCTTCTGAAGCTCTTGGTTTCTCAGCTCTTCCAAACGCCTCAGTTCCTCCTGACGTCTCATCAGATCTGCGGTTAGGTGTGAAGAAACATAACGTCACAAAAGAACATGCAGACCAAAGTAGGTTGAAGCCCAGGGTGGCGTCAGAAATACAAGCAGGCGGAAAACATGAAAAGGGTCGCAGAAAAATCCCAAACTACAAAATGTTGCCCCCATTCAAGTTAGGTACCTTCATACAATTTCTGCTCCCAATCATGAAACTAAGGAGGCATCATCGAGTCATGACCAGCCACACATGGCCTGTGATGAAATACCGCCGCACGATTCAAATCGTTCGTTAACACACACACACACACACACACACACACACACACACACACACACACACACACACACACACACACACACACACACACACACACACACACACACACACACACACACACACACACACACACACACACACACCAATTCTTCATAACAGCTCATGACCAGAGATGTACTTTCTCTTCAGAGAACATATTTAACTTTTTTGGGATGTTTTCAACTTTCCTGAAATGCATTGCCTTTTGGTGTGCGCAAAATGCCTGCAAATCTACACGGCCCCAAGTCCACGCCAAAGAGAGTTGTTCTCTCCTACAGGAAACAGAGCTCCTGAACTGCCAGATATGCCTCATTTGCAGTCCAGTTTCTTCTTGCTTTACTTGTCAAAATCACAATGAAGCACATTTGTATAATACACTTCGAGCAGCTAGTTTGGCACACCCTCAAAACATCAGCATTTTCAGCTATTCAGGAAGGGTCTGGAGCTGAAATCCAGTGATGGTAAGGAGGTGACATTTCCAACTCACCCTCCAAGAAGTTGGCCAATCACAGCAGTGAGGGCTTTAAAGTGTACATGACAAAATTTTCTTCCCCTGTTTTTGCCCGTTTGCAATATGAAATGAATAAAAATGCTTTCAGAGATGACAAAAAAATTTGTTACTTTCTGCTGGCTGTTACACAGTTTTTACCTCTAAAATTGTCTCAGGGACTGTGACCGAGAATGCCAAACTCGAGACATCTCTGCAATTGACTGCAGTCACAGTGTGGTTCAGCTTTCAGTTGTTTCACTTGCATTTGCTCACCAAAATCAATGAAGTGGCGCTGCATGGACCTGACCCATTTTGCCCTTGTATTGATATACCTGGAGTGTAAAATGTATTCGTACAACTCTGGTTGTTCGGTGTTCCAGCCTCACAATATCGGCCTGCTTCCTTCACTGCCCTCCTCTCGCTTTCCGGTGAATTTTGATGTAGGTCAAATCAATTGCCCTCACAAGAGTAAATCACGTGACTCTGTTGGCCTTGCAAAAAATTTCAAGTCAAAATAGTGATATTTTTGAACACAAAAACCAGCTGAAGTAAAATTTTACAAGTGTTTTCATGTCAGAATGTTTTTTTACACATATCAAAGGATTGAATACTGGGAAAAAAATTGCATCATTTTCACCTTAAGAGAGGGGGCCTTAACCCTTTGTGCAAAAGCCAAAATTGGCTATTTATGGGTTACCCAATTTAATGTTTTATAATTCAAGATTTAACCTTCATAAAGAGGAACAAGAGTTGTCAGAAAGACAACAAAGCTTGCCGGGGGGCAAGGTTAAAGTTTTTCTGCACGTGGACGGACGCGGACGCCGGGGGTACGACAATTGCTCTCCGGACGTTATTCGTCCCGGCGAGCTAAAAAGGTCAGGTCAAGGTCATGGTCAAGGTCACCAGGTCAAAATTTTGGCATCAGTACGTAGGTCTTGCACTAAGGAGTATACCTGCAAAGTATGAAAGCCCTATCTCTCACGGTTTAAAAGTTATAGACAAGGTTAAAGTTTTTGTTATGGGCAAGGTTAAAGTTTTTTAAAGGTCAGGTAAAGGTCAAGGTCAAGGTCATCAGGTCACACTTCGGCATCAGTAGGTAGGTCTTGCACCAAGGAGTACATATGCAAAGTATGAAAGCCCTGTCTCTAACGGTTCAAAAGTTATGAGCAAGGTTAAAGTTTTCTAAAGGTCGGTCAAAGGTCAAGGTCACAAGGTCAGAAATTTTGGCATCGGTAGGTAGGTCTGGCATCAAGGAGTACACATGCAAAGAATGAAAGCCCTATCTCTCACGGTTCAAAAGTTATGAGCAAGGTTTAAGTTTTCTAAAGGTCGGTCAAAGGTGAAGGTTAAGGTCACGAGGTCAGAAATTTTGGCATCAGTAGGTAGGTTTGGCATCAAGGAGTACACATGCAAAGTATGAAAGCCCCATCTCTCACGGTTCAAAAGTTATGGGCATGGTTAAAGTTTTCTAAAGGTCGGTCAAAGGTCAAGGTCAAGGTCACGAGGTCAGAAATTTTGGCATCGGTAGGTAGGTCTGGCATCAAGGAGTACAAATGCAAAGTATGAAAGCCTTATCTCTCACGGTTCCAAAGTTATGGGCAAGGTTAAACTTTTCTAAAGGTCGGTCAAAGGTCAAGGTCAAGAGGTCAGAAATTTTGGCATCGGTAGGTAGGTCTGGCATCAAGGAGTACCCATGCAAAGTATGAAAGCCCTATCTCTCACGGTTCAAAAGTTATAGGCAAGGTTAAAGTTTTTCTGCACGCGGACGCGGACACTGACGCAGACGCCGGGGGTACGACAATAGCTCTCCGGACATTCGTCCCGGCGAGCTAAAAATGTGGCTCAACTAAGAAAAGACACTTACAGAATTTAGAATTACATTGTATTTCAGTTATTTTCATGTTTTTGGTAGAGAAACTGAGCTGCAAACATAAAAAAATCTTCATGAGAATTCACCATTGAAATTGCAAAATAAGTACTTCAGAGGACTGAAAAACTGCTGGGGCTTACAACTATACATTTCTGGGATCAAACTCCTTGATCACAAGTAGAATTCATCTTCAAGATAGCATGTTGGTAATCTAGAATTTTATTAGCCAAATTATACAGCTATCAAAGTGGTTCCCCAAAGTCTCAAAATGATGTACTGTCAAATCATAAAACAAGATGTGTTTGTGAAACACTGATGCCCCTGTGCACAACATGCACATGCTAACCATTAAGGGCCTATCATGAGTCAATCAAAGGTTAAAGGTGAAGGTCACAAGGTCAACATTCATTACCTCATCAGAAAGGCCTTATCCTAAGGAATACATATGCCAGGTATCAAATGCCTATTACTAGCTAATGAGAAGTTATGGCCCATGTAGGGCTGGGCGATATGGACAAAATCTAATATCTCGATATCCGTGACCGAATACTCTATATCGATATTTTGCCGATATCATCGGGACAAATGTTGGTGCTTTTGCAAAATATGTACACAATAACATTTTCTATAACCATTTATAAGTAATGTTGACATAACGATGAAACCGGTGCAGGCAACAGCTTCAACAGTCTTGCAAGTGCAGAAAAATGCAACCCATTACTGTAATTCTGCTTTGAAATCCAGAAAAGCCAACACTTATTTCATGTCACGATATTACGATAGTGAAAATCCGTGGCGATATTTTACTTTGAATCACGATATCGATATAATATCGATATATCGCCCAGCCCTAGGCCCATGTTAAAGTTTTTGTCACCAAACGACATGCTCCAAGGACAAGGTCACAAGGTGAAAAGTCATGACCACATCGGAAATGCCTTCTCACAAGCAATGAATATGCCAGGTATCGAAGTCCTATCATGAGCCGATCAAAAGTTATAGCCATGTTGAAGTGCGGACAGACGGACAGGTGAAAAACTGAAAGCCCCCGAAATCTGAAATGCCTTCTCACAAGCAATGCATATGTCAAG